>SMMW01000153.1:0-1200000 GCA_004794655.1 Marisa cornuarietis | reverse complement strand
TTGGTTAATGTGAGATACGAAGTGTGATAGAAAAGTAATGAGACTGATTTTTTATTTACCAAAGTTTTAATTTTTTTCAAACATCAATGTTATCCCCTTCAAAATAGTTCCCTTGGGCAGCTACACACCGATGGAGACGTTGTTCCCACTTTTGGTAGCAGCGCTGGAAGTCTTCAACCGGTATGGTCTTCAGCATGTCCCTTACACTCTTTTGGATGTTTACTAAAGTCCCGAAATGACATCCTTTGAGGACATTTTTCAGTTTAGGAAAAAGGAAAACGTCTCAGGGGCTGAGGTCAGGTGAATAGAAGGGTTGGGGAACCACAGGAATGCCTTTTGAGGTCGAAAAATCCGTGAGAGAGAGGGCAGTGTGACATGGGGCGTTGTCATGATGGAGCATCCATTTGACTGAAAAGTCTGGTCTCACGCGAATGACCCCTTTTCTGTGCAAATGTTCAGTCAAAATTTGATGAACGGTAAATGTGTTCAAATTTAATTGTTCACTCAACATTCTTAATGTTAGACGATGGTCTGATCTCACAAGAGTGTTCACACTTTCGATGTTTTCGTCGGTTTTCGAAGTTGAAGGCCTCCCTGAACGGTGTTCATCTCCAACGTGTTCTCTGCCTTGCAAAAATGATTTGTGCCAGCGAAAACCTTGAGCTCGGGATAAAGAATGTTCCCCATAGGCCTGTTTTAACTTTTCAAACGTCCGACTTACCTGTTCTCCAAGCTTAACACAAAATGTAATGGCACAACATTGCTCCGAATGGCGCTGGTCCAGTTTACGTGACGCACAACCACAACTCAACGTCACTAACAGCAGTCACAACAATCACGTAGTTCACGGAAGGAGTGTAAACTCACGCTGAGCTATGGGAGGGGACTGATACACCTGCAAGCGATGTAGCAACAGCGCAGGGTTACCAGATCGCTTGCAGTGTTGCTAGTGTCATTACTTTTCTACCACACCTCGTATGCCCGGCGTTGAATCAACACTGAGAGATATAAGTACTTGGATTGCTGCAATTCTTTTACAATAACTCTCAGAACCTGATTTCCCATCATCTCAATAATCGTGGCTCATCGTACTAAAGGGATTTTTTAAATATGTCAACTATCATTGGCAATAGGTATAAGACTCAATCCTACAAAAGATTTATCTTTTAATCGCGGGGTCCATAGGCATTGCCTACTTTGCCTTGTGGTTAATCCGGCACTGCGGCCCCAACGACCTGACAAGGTTAGGGGATTACCTTTACCTACCTTTTAATTCCGTGGGACTCGATGACAGATGTGGTCATCGTAATGATGGTGATTTACCCTCCTCCGAGCTCAGCCTTGATGCTTCTCGACATATCATGGGTGTACGTATGTCATATGATTACTAGTCATAAGGGCTGTAGTGATGGTGCTTCACTCTTGCTTTCATACAAGCCGTGCGGACAGGCGTCCAAACGGACCTGCGCAGGGTAGTTCAGATAGCTGAACAGCGACCCATCCTTTTGTCCAGCAGAAGAAAGGGACGGCCGGTGTTAGTTCGCTCAGGGGGAGAGACTGGCCAGAGATCAGTAGGTAAGCTGAGCTGGTCAGGATCATAAATCCACCTCAGGTAACCAGGCTGAATGGGGGATGGGATTGAATGATGCGAGTTGATCGGGGGACAGTAGCGCCTGCTCTGTTCCTGATTGTATTGAACTCGTTCACCGCACATTCATCAGTGCAGGTTAGACGGGTGGCAAGTTAACGACTTGACTACTCTTTAGAAAGGGTAGACACCCAGGTAAGATAGTCTTGGGGGTGGGGAATGTTTCCCGACTTGGGTGGCGGTAGTTGTCTTAGACAAGCGTCGATGCGCGATTGGTTGTAGCAAGCAGAGTCCATGTTTGGAAAGTCAGAACTGACCACCTGTCTGTCATGTGCTAGCTAGGTAGTGATTGGGTGTAGCTATGCAACAGAAGGTTGGAAGGAAGAGTGTATGTATGCTTGACCACTCGTGAGAGAGAATGATCCTCACGGATGAGGATTTAGCATAGAGACCGGCGAGAACTCGCGGTCTTCGCACTGGAATCTCGAGGGAGAAGGTTGTAGCAGAGATCTGTTCGAAGCTGTTCAGATTCTCCGCTGAGAGTTAGTCTGGGAATCGTGACTACTTCAGCACAACCGACTTCAGAGGTGCGTTAAGACCCACTCTTGGTACAGAGTGCACAACGTTTGTATCACCAGTGGCTGTCGGTCGTAGACAGCAGAGGTAAAGCTGGTAGAGAAGCGTTGGTCCTCATTAGGCGCGGTTAAGCTCTGATCGCAGTCCGGCCTTGAGGACGAGTCACGTGGTGGCACGCGGCAGTGCCAGAGTCTCTGTGTTCGTGGAAAAGGCAGCAACGACTGGCGGAGTGACATCTACGGATTATCAGACGTCAAGACATCGGAGGGCCCTCCACATCGCGAGAGACATTCTTGTGTAGAGAGATAAGTGACGAGTGCAGTGTGTTGTGTGTGGTAGTTAAGCTAATTAGTCAGTGACTCAGGATACCTGGATTAGCCGTAGGGATTGTGGCGGGACGCCTAGGAAACGAGTTTGAATTGTGATTTGTGGCAATCATATATTGTGATTAACGTGTTGAAATCTTGTTGATTAATAATTCTTGTATACACTAAATTGCCTTGAGTTTGTTGTTGGGGACGTACGCTGGGGGCTCGGAGTCAGATTGGATCATTCATCCTATTAGCAATTTAGTGTAAGTGTTGCGTACACCGTACATGTCGACGTGAGTTGGTGGAGGTGTTGAGAGTGTAATTAGTCCGAGCGACGGAAATTACACCCCTGTGACCATCCTCGCGTGTCCTTCTCCCCAAGGTTCACGACAACGTACGCCATATTGGAAGAGGGCAACTTGAGAATATCTTAGTCAATTTTTTTAAGTTCCTTTGCGTTTTGTTTTAACTGTGGATCTAGATAAGATAAGATAATACTTTATTTGTCCCAGAGGGCAATTGGGTGGCAGCTCGATACAATTTAACACAAAAAAAACCCCAACAACTTAACACAAAAAACACACGTATACACACACATACACACAACCCACCCACACCATACAACACACAACACCCACACACACACACACACACATTCATATGCACCAGACAGGCTTCCCCATTCATGTTTCATTCATTCGCACAGCACCATTCAAGAGACGCACGGCCGAAACAACGAATGACAGCCGCAGTCTGTTAGTCCTGCATGCAGGTACACAAAATCGGTGGCCGGATTGGAGCTGGACAAACTCTCTCGATAGGACATGCCTGTCATCACAGAGGATTGCAGACGCCTTCAGAAATGTCTGCCTGTCATACAGAGTCTGAAGAGTAGTTTGGGCTGTCCCGATGACTTTTGAGCAGGTGGATACCACACGATGTAGGCTGCTCTTGTCCTTCACTGATAAACTGTTGTAGAAACAGATCAACGAGAAGGACAGCACGCTCTCTATAAAAAAGCTGAAGAAATTGGTGGGAGACAGAGAAAGACTTCAGCTTCCGTAGAAGGAAGAGGCGATGCTGAGCTTTCTTCACGATGGCTTGGGTGTTGACATCCCAGCAAAGTCGCCTGTCGAAGATGGTGCCCAGGTATTTAAAAACAGGAACAATTTCCACCTCCTTGTCGTGGATGACACGGACAGGACTTGGTGGAGAATTCCGACGGAAATCGAAAACCATCTCTTTGGTCTTACTCACAATAAGGTCGAGGAAATTGTCATCGCACCAGGCAATAAAATCTTCCAAGGCTGCACCGTGGGTATCTGCTGGCCCGCTAAGGAGAGAGAGCAGTGCCGTGTCATCAGAGAATATGACGAGGTATTGACCCTCATGGTTACTGCGACATGGTTACTACGTAAACTTCTACCGCAACCATGGAGTGGACTTGGCAGACATCAGGGAGGTCTGGAAGACCGGCTGGGGAGGATGTGAGAGTTCGGGCAGCATGGCGCCGTACCTGGACAGGAACATCAGCACACCGTGTGGCAGATGATTGCCGTAGGACTCGATGACAGATGTGGTCATTATGGTGATTTACCCTCCTCCGAGCTCAGCCTTCTTGACATAGCGTGGTTTTACGCCATATTCGTTCATTAATTTATTTGCTTTGTGTTTTTTGTTCCGGAAAATTAGGATTTGTCATGGAGTTACCAGAACGGAGGACCTGAAGTAGAATAAGCCAAGGAGAAAGCTTTTAAATTTTGTTTTGCTTACAAACTACGCAAACCATTCAAAATTACAAATCCCGCACGTTTTGTGGACGTTTCTGTTGGTTGTTAGATAATGCAGTTGACAAAGATCTACCTTCCTTCGTTAGACCTACTGCTACTGGGCCAGTTATATGTCCATTTCCACTGGCAGACAGCTGTTTGTAGCCTCATGAATGGGACAAACTTTTACATGTGTGAGTGTGTATATATATATATATGTGTGTGTGTGTTCTGATTTGCATTACTTTATTTGCTGCTTAGAAATGTATTCCTAGACTGTGAAAGAGGAGATGAGGCAAGTCTTCTCTATGGTGTGTAGAAAATGAGTGTACTGAAGATGTACAGGTTTTTATGCTCAGCTGCACAAAAACTTCCATGTGAAAAAACAAATTTTTTGTCATTAACAGAAAAACTATAAAATGAGTCGTAATACAAGGTAATGTAGATATGTGCTGATGAAATTATGAACGACCAAATGAAATGAGCAAGAAAGAACAGTTTGACCATGTGAAGAGGATCAAACTAGTTCCATTGGTCAAATATTTGTTGGCCCTTTTCTTCTGCCCCACTCAAAGTGAAGAAATGTTCTTCATAACCAGGGGCTGCCCAGATCATGGCCATTCGTTTCTTTTGATTTGTCATGCATGTCAATCCCAAGAGAACACATGCAGTTTGCTTTATTTAAAAATGCAGTTTTCCTTAATTGGGTGTAGCACGGGTAAGGTGATTTTCATTACTTTTTATTGCAAAGTTCAAGTTTTCTCTTTTCCAGAAATGTATAGGTTTCTTGGTCTAATGTTTATCTCAGAGCAGCAATAATAAAAAACAAACTTCACCCACTGTCGTCTTCGCAATCTTCAGTTATAAGCCTGTCATTGTAATGTTATATTTTTATCTTGAACCAAGAGGAGTAGGGAAGTTTGGTGCCTTATGCTTTTTTGTAACAACTGTTAAATACAAGCCGTGATAACCAGCCTTGCTTTTCTTGGTGTGTGCTGTGTGGATGCATGGTTAATTTTAATATATACATATAAAGGCCAGAACTGCGACATGGCTAGAGTTTAGAAATTTTAACTCCCCGGAGTTGTGCCCCTTTGGTACATGACTCACTCTCTGGGTGCATGAATTATCATTTGCTAAAAAAAAAAAAATTGGGTCCAATTTACACAAATCTGCCAAAAATGCAGTTACCATAAAAAATTCATGTGGTGATCCATAAGGAATCTAAACACAGATAAGTGAGTAGTTTCTGCACTGAGTAGTTTCTGCACTGAGGATTGACTTACCATTTTAAAAAAGGCAGTGACCCAATCTAGAAAATTCTAAATTATCGCCAGGAAACGACTAAACGATGCCGTGAAAGGCACCTTCAGAAAAATATGGGATATCTGCAGTCTACCTATAGAAATGGATAAAAAAATTTTAACACACTTTGTAAAAATGTCGTACTAGGGTTGATATTCTATTTAGGTACATGTATATGTTTACGTTTGAAGTATGTTCAGTATTATGTGTTATGTGTTCATCCACAAAAAAATATCTGGACTGCAACTGTTTGCCACATGGTATAACAACAGATGTAGAGTGTTAATATCCAACACACTTCATTTAGACTGTCTCTACAAACTATGCCTGTATATGCACTCAAAATAAACAGCGCAAATACAAGTGGTTTTACTTTTCCTTGCAAAGCACTCACACACAGAGAAGCACAAGACAAGATGACCTTTCGTTTTTTAGTAGTCAAAGCCACTTAATATTAACATGCTTGAACAGTTGTTCAATCACTTTCATTTCAACCAGGTTTCAAAAATGCTTCCATCACACATCTGTATCCAAATACAGGCTGTCACACGATGATACCTCAGGAAACATCAGGAACGCCATCTGAAGACACAAACTTGTTTTATGTCTATCATCAGGTTGACTCAAGAAACAATTACCCATTATACGATGGCTTAAATATTTTCTCTTACCACCAAACACTGCTAAATATACAAACCCTCCACCCAACCTAGAAAATTACAAAGTTATGGGTAACGGCACTGTTAAATATCACACAATTGTAATCTCAATTTAAAACAAACAAACAAACAGTGATGTTTAAGCCCAAATTAAAAGCTGGAAACTGTAGTAAGGAAAATCTCAGTTACTTACATTTTGAGAGCTCTATCTTTTCCACCACTCACCACTCGTTGACCATCAGGACTCCAGTCTACTGTGAACACCTGCAAGAAACATGGACACTTAATTGGTCATTACCCCATTATACACACGATTGAAAGGCACAAATGCCAGTCCTTCGCACAACCATATACAGTCGATTACACATAATTGGGACACATCCAGATGGAGGTGTTTTGCCCCATTTAAGCGGTTGGCCTGAAAAAAGTTAAAAAAGAAATAAAAAAAGCTACATGTAAAATAAAGACTGCAACATAAATTCACTTAAAAATGGCTTGAAATGCAGTATAATGCCCGAATCTTCCAGTCAAACCCAACCTGGGAGAGTAAACAGCAGTGTGTCATTGACAGTCATGATTCTAAATATAATCCTAAGTACATCTTAATTAACTACGCAGTCATTTTATGGCAACAGGAACAGGTCACTCAAAAAACCAAACTCACCTCATTAGCATGACCGGGCAAGTTAAAGGCTAGTTTACGGTTAAGAACGTCCCACACTTTGAGCTGGGAGTCTGCACCCCCTGAGCAGATTAAACGAGAATCTGCAGACCACACCACTTGGTAAACACTATTCACATGACCACGAAATACTGTTATGAACCTGGAAGAACACAACCACAGACAAGAGCTATAGACATCAAAAGAGTCTTTCAGGTTTTTATTTCGTCTCTTGTCAAAGATTCTGTGGATGTACTCAGGATATCTACCAAGGAAATACTGAAGCACATATGGATACATAACTGAAATTTCAAAATCAAAAAGCAAAAACAAACAATAAAATTAAAGATTTAAGCACCCTGTCACCTTTGCACAGTGAGTGTTCAGTAACATTTTATTTTTTTTATAATATTATTAATACATTTCAAAGAAGGTATCTTTTTGAGCATCTTCCTGTGACCAAGCACTCGACACAAATAACAGGAGAAACCTTAATTTATGCTACTATATTTCTCTTATAAAAATTATGACAAAACGGTGGACCTACTTTCCTGTTCGGCCATCCCAAAGCTTGACGGACTTATCAAAGGAAGCGCTGGCAATAAAACGTGTGTCTGGTGAGAAACATACTTCATTGATGAGTTGCTGATGCCCAGTCATGCGAGCCACAGGCTTGGTTGCACTCTCTGGGTTCCACAGGAACAGTGTAAAATCATCTGACCCCGACACCATCAATTCTGGCTGTGAACCCTGCCAAGAAAAAGAAAACAAAATCTTGTGGATAATAAGTGAGATCTAACAATGAGAAAGCTTAGAGAGAACATGGGTATAATCTGAATGTCATAGGATAACTATGTAGTAGGGCTGTAGTGTTGGTGTCGCACTTCTGCTTTATGCATGAGTCGTGCGAACGCACTGTCAAACAGGCTAGTATAAGGTAGAATAGATAGTTTGGGGAACGAGTTAGCTTGTAAGGCAGTGTTACGGCAACAGCCGCCTTGATGGCACCAGGCCAGGATGGTGGACAAAAGGACCAGGTATGCTTCATCTCTTGGGGATAAGCTAGGTCGGGAAAAGGATGGCCGCTTACGTCAGCGCTAATTGCGGGACAGTAGCGTGGGAACGGCAGTTACCGCCGCAGGGGTTCCACAGGCCACGGTGCGACCGTTAATTGGAAGGCTATGTGTACCTAGTGTGGGACAACAGAGCTTCTGGTTATTGTCACTGACTGGACCAGTAGTGAATAGAGAGGCAGACATGATGGCGTGGCAACCACAGATCGCGTCACTAGTAGGAGGAGGTATGAAGGAAGCAGAGTGGGCAGGGATAAGTCAAGACTGACCACTGGTTTGTTAGGTGTTAGGTATCATTTGGTCGTAGTACGCAGAACTCTTACTTGGGAAGTCAGTGACCACCTGTCCGTCAAGTACTAGCTAGGTAGTGACTGGGCATAGGCAGGTAATGGAATGGCAGAGAGTGCGTGTATGGGTGACAAGCCAATCGCAAGATGACGAATGCCAGAGACGAGGATTTAACATCGTGTTAGCAGAGAATCGACGTCTTTCGCACTGGTTGCTCTAGAAGGCTGTAACAGAGGTCTGTTCAAAAGCGGTTCAGATTCTCCGCTGTGAGTCTTGTCTTGGAATCGTGACAGCTCCGGCACACCCGACTCCGAGTGCGTAAGGACCCAGTCTTGTCACAGAGTGCACAGCGTTTTCATTCCAGTGGCTGTTTGGTCGCAGGCAGTAGCGACAGAAGCTGGTTGATGAACGTTGGTCCCTCATTAGGTGCGGTTAAGCCCTATTCGCAGGCCGGCCTTGAGGAAGAGACACATGGTGGCACGCGGTGGTGCCAGAATCTCAGGGCTCGGGGGAGAGGCAGCAACGATAGACGACGTCACAGCAACAGATTCCTGAACATCAAACATCGGAGGGCCCTCCATGTGGAAAGAGACAGTCGTGTATAGAGATAAGTGGCGATTGTGTGTGTCAATCGAGTGTAGTGTGTTGTGTGTAGTAGTTAAGCTATTAGTCAGTGACTCACAACACACGTTATCTGGATTAGGAGTGGAGATTATACCGGGAAGCTCTAGAGGGCGAGCTAATGTTGAAATCTGCAGTGTTGTATCTTTTTTTTATGTTCATTTGGTCAAAACTCTCAATTATTAATAATTAATAATTGTTTTATTATACTAAATTGCCTTGTATTGTTCTTGGGGACGTACGCTGGGGGCTCGAGTCAGTTGAATCTTTATTAGCAATTTAGTATAAGCGTGTGCATACACGTACATGTCGGCGTGAGTTGGTCGAGGTGTCGAGAGTGTGATTAGCCCGAGGCGACAGCAATCGCAACCTCTGACCATCTTCGCGTGCTCTTGTCCCCGGAGTTCACGACACTGAATATTAAGCATTTAAAACAAATCTTTATTACAGTCATGTTAACAAGGCACTTTGTCAATTGCTGCTTGCTGCTATAACAGGCAGAAATGTAGTATTAGATTTTTGCTATAGGAAATATACAAAAAGAAAACTGTTTCTGCTTTCTCATCCATGAGCGAGATTTTTTTTTTCACAATTTTTCTTCAATGTTGTGCATATATCTACTCTCAGAACTAGGCTGGAGGTCACTTCAAACAAACCAAGGTTTTCAGGAAAATGTCTATGTAGACCCAGGTGTGCCCAACCTTCGGCCTGCGAAGGTGCCTCATGCAGACCGCTCATTTTGGCTTATGATCTCTTTCTTTCGAACCAAATCTTATGCTTTGCTATATCGTATAATTTCTTTTTTAACGTGGGCATGATACTCTCAGAACTAGGCTAGAGGTCACTTTAAACAAACCAAGGTTTTCAGGAAAATGTCTATGAAAACTAATACTACTCAAAGCAATTTTTCAGTAGAAAAAAAGAACAAAGATGTACCATACCTTCACTGCTTCATATCTGTCTTTTGCTTTCTTTGACAGTTCCTCAGCTGCAAATTCAAGATTAATCTCTGTTAGTGCATGCAGCAGTGAGTTCTATGAATGAGCACACCAACTGAACCCAAACAAACAACAGAACAGTCTTGAAAGTCTTGTCAAAGCTGTTTAAAGTGTGGCGAATGCTGTATAAGCTAAATATGCTGTATAAGCCTAAAAAAAGACTGCAAAGTTTATAAGCAAAATATAAACACACATCAAAGACATTATTAATTCTATTAAACAAATAACAAATTAAAACAGCTATTTCTTGCTGGTTTCACATTAAAAAACAAAGACATGCCTGTCATGGTTACTGATGTATGAACAAGTTCTGCCTTGGCTGGATCAAAGGCTCCTGTACGCATTACATAATCGGTATTGAGGGCCATGGTGTTGACCCAGTGGGCATGACCCTGTAAAGTGCAGCACAGCACACCCTGAAATAATAAGCATGTACACCTGTTTGATTTTTAAATGACAAAACATAAAGTAACTAAGCAAATGTAATGAGATGTTCTCAAGTACATTCATTTGCATGCACACACTTATTAATGTACATGCATAGTCACATATGCATGCACATGAAGAAAATGCAAAGACATACATCAGAAGCACGCCACACTTTGATTGTCCGATCCTGTGATGCTGAATAGAGCAGATCTGTCCCTCCCCATCGCAGACAGGGCACACCAAGTAGATGTGAGGACAGTACTAAGACACATGTCCCTAATATTGTGTCCCACTTTCTTATTGTGGTATCCTGAAATGTTTATCAACCTGAAGTCAAATCAAAGCTGTACAAAAAGCTTCATACTGGCAGTGAAATAAAATAAACAATATTACAACTGTAATTATAATTGTATTTTTACTTTAAAATGGTATACCATGGTCACTGTGACAACGTTCCAGACTCTGTTTCCTGAAATTACTGTGCACACAGTCGTTTATAGTTTCTGGTCAGTATTTACTGCTATGAAGTGCTTAAAAACAAAAACAGGGATCTTAGTGATAAACAGTATGTGATAAATCAATGCCTACCTTTGAAGCACTGGCTAGAAATCTACATTCTGGATCACTGCAAAGGTAAACAACTCAGAATATTCCTCCTTTACACTTTAAAAAGACTGGGTTTTAATCTTTTTAAAAAAAAACCCCACCAAAATATAACATTTTAAAATGGAAAAGCCCTTACTACTTTTGTGTGAAATTTGTCACCATTCAGCAACTCATATAAAAGTACTACAAGGCAAGATCTTCTTAGAACACTAATTTTCAACTTGCAGCACACTTTCACTCATGTAGCAGAACAATGCTTATGAAAACACTACAAGACATTCTTGTCTCGGAACACCAACATCTTGCAGAACATTTCCAATAATCCAGCAGAAGTACACAAGGTAATGAAAAGCTTGATGTTTAGCTAAGCAGACACTACAATAATCTCTAGAACATGAGCTTTACTGTGAATAGGAGCAAAAATCATCTCACCATGAAGAAAGGTAATTACCTACACAAAACTTCTTTTATATAAAAAATATTGCTGGATAAAAACACCCAGTGAAGTGAAAGACTGCGTAAACTTACAGATGTAAAGGTCTCCATTGCAATGAGGTGATCCACCTTTTGTGACCAGTCAATAGCTTTCCAATATGTTTGCCATTTAATGGATTCCAAATCAACACCTGGAAGATATTGAACAGTCCATGGTGCTGTTAGATGCTCTAAAGCCATATCATAGTTCTTTCCTATGTTGGTTTTGCTTTTGCATGGTCATGCTTACTTATTCTGCCATTGATACAGTTGATTAAAGGGCCAAGTAGCTCTCAAAGTAAAAGCAATCAATATACATGTACTATGGTAGATAAACAAGATGTGCTATTAAAATGCACCACACATTGTTTTTTAAACTGATTGATTACCCAATGAACAAGCAGTTTTTAAAACTGTTTGCATAAATTTATTTTACGTTATTTTTGCATTAAATTGTTATATACGGCAAACAGTCAGCCAGATGCCTGTTGTAAAATATACTTCCTTTTTTTTCCAACATGCAACTGCTACATAAGTTGTAATATAGCACAAACTGTCTGTCATGAGTTGCACTGAGGCAGTAGTGATAATAGAAGAGACCTTTTTTTAAGCAAAATACACTTGTGAAAAAATGCTGGCTCAGGGTTAGCAATACAGCTGTAGCACTCTAGTAGTGTACTGTGTAATTTTTATTGTTGTTAGAGGGTAGAGGTCGAACGGCCATCACACCATCCCTTTCTCACGCCGGCTGTGTGTGTAATAGCCAGCCCTGCAGACTGGCCCTGACCTGTCATTGTTATCGCATGGCGTAAGGTCGCCTGACCCACTTAGGAGGGCCTGACCAGACAGTAACCATTGGGACTGTTGTACATGAATGCAAACACACTCGCACACGCACAAGCGGTCATCACACGCATACACTGTTAGGAATGTTGGTGTAACGAGGTTGACACCCTTTAGTATTTTCCTGGATTGGTAGGGATTGTCTCCCCTGAATTGAATGTTGATATGGGGGCGCTGTTAGGAATTGGGAGAGTGAAGCAGACGTGAGAGTCGAAGAGAAGGAAAGATTTGTGAAAGAGGTCAAAATTGATATTATCCATGTAGAGAAATATTATCTTTGTAGAGAAATATTAACTGTGTGTGCGCAGAGAAGTAGTGTTGGTTACATTTCTAGAGAAGCAGGCCAGCCGCCAAGTGAGCTAATAAAATCTACTGTGCACAGCAAATTCCATCTTGTGTGTTCTTGTGCAGCAGCTAACCCACCCCATTCGTAGCCATCAAAGTGGTGTTGGTTACACAGCTCTTTATGAAAAGGCTTTATTGTAGTAACCTACAGTGCTTTTCTCTACATACTAAAAGTAGTAATACAGCACAGGGGCACAAACTAAAACACTATACAGTAAAATTTCCACGAGGAGTGTTCTTTCTACCTGCAAAGAAAAAATAATTTTCACTTTTATTTAGAAAAGCTTAGATTTAAATAAAACTACTACACGACAGTCTGGCAGGAATCGTTTGTCTTACCTCACCATTCCGACACCCAGATGCCAATTTACGCCCATCAAAAGACCAAGCAAGGCACAGGACAGAGTGTTGGTGACCTGATAAAGACAAGAAAACAGTTCTTGTAAAAATATCAAGTTTCCTGCTAAATTAAATCACACGCATAATGATATGTGGGCTCAAGATGAAAATATCGTCAGATTGCTGTCTGTTAATGTAAAAGTTTACTATCTCCCATTACCCCCCCCCCAAATAAAAAATTAGAAATAAATCAAAGGACTGCCCTACCATCTGCAACTATGTGTAATGCATAAAGGAACAACACAAGTTACGGTTTTGGTATCATACCTTTGCACGTGTACTTTGGTGTTCCCGTGTAAATATCCCACAAACGAACAGTTTTATCTGCTGAACCACTGGCAAGATACCTTTAACAGTTTATGATGGTGAGTTAAAAACAAACTTAAATATTTATGACATTCAAAATCCAGAAATTTCTGAACTTTAAAAATCTTCAAAATTTTAAGTTTTTGCATTTTCATATTTTCAAAAATTGTCTTGTAATATTTAACTTATTCAAGACATTAGTTTGTATGTCTTGATTATATATTATCTACAAGTTTGGATGCAAGTGACCATGCCTGAATGACAGTTAGTCCACAACCGTATAGTCATGGCTGTATTTGTATTCTACACTAAAAAGTGCAACATAATTTTTATTTTAGTGTGACAGCACATATTTTAAATATGCACGGTCCGCATTACTTTGACTAAATCAAATGACTGGCTTTTCCTGACTTTTTTGAGACTTTTCCGAGGTAAACTTCATTCGTCCAGTCCACATAACGAGACCACAAGCAAATTGTAATACTTCAAAACTTTAGTATAGTTGATTTTTCGCAAATATACTTTTTCCTGATTTTTAAAATTAATTTTGAAAAATACTGACTTTTCCAGGGATGGGAAATCATTTCTTAAAAACATACAACCTTTCAAGTCTTTCCTGACCAATGCAGACCATGTTATCTCTTTTACTAACCTTCCATCACCACTGAAGGCTGCAACGAGAACTGACGTCTGCATGTCCTTGAACAGTACTTGTGCAACGAGTGACTGCCTGTACTCTGAAGACTGCCTGTGGCTGATATACAATTTCCAGATCTTCTTCTGTATTTTCAAGAGTTTCTTTATCAACAGTCTTGTTAAGCTGTTCTCGTATCTCAACATTGTTGACAAAAAAAGAATATGCAGTTGCTTCATCCTGCAAAAGAAAGGCCATGAAAATGGTAATCAATTCGACAACTTGTAATATTATAGGTTTTTATGTAAAATACAATACAACTTCATTTATCTCCAAGGGGCAATTCCAGTTAGTGCTCATACTAGCAGTATATACATGATATAGAAGAGATAATACATACATTACATACACGTTGGAATAATTTCTCTCTTGCGTGCGTGCATACACTCACACACAATCCCAGCAACAGTAGACACAATTGGCGACCTTAGGTCACCTCAGGTTAATACAGTATCACGACCAGTAGAGTTAATCAGGTAAATGGCACGTGGAATGAATGAATTGCGGTGACGATTGGTTTTGCAAACAGGCATCGCGTACCTACAGCCAGACCACAAGAGTGAAAACTCACGTGCCAACACATGATCAGAACTAGAGAGGATACGGGAGGCCTTCCTAAAGATTTGCTGATGACTGAAAGCTGCCAAATCCCTCTGCCTGATTCCGGTGATCTTAGAACAGATATTAACAAGGGAGGTTGTGGAACCAGGAGATAAAAGTGATGAGACTTTCAATGGACTGATTGAATCAAGTGAGGATGACAGAGCTGACAGAGAAAGAATTAAGTTTCCGTAGGAGGTACAGGCATTGTTGACTCTTACGGAGGATCATGTCAGTGTTGATTTTCCATTTAAGCTTGTTGTCGAAAATGGTACCTAAATATTTGTAAGAGTTGACTACCTCGATGGCATCATCATCATCTGAAAGTCGAAGATTATTTCTTTAGTGTTTGAGGCATTGAAGACAAGGAAATGTTCGTCACAACAGTGGACAAAGTCACAAAAAGCGCCACTGTGAACATATTCCTTACCTTACAAAAGTGACAGCAAGGCAGAGTCATCAGCAAATTTTATCAGAAGCAGAGACAAGCAGCAGCCTTGAGGGGAACCTGTACAGGTGACAACAGGATCTGAGAGAAGACCATTAACAGAAACTCTTTGCTGTCTGCTTGTTAAAAAGTCCAGGATCCAGAGAGTTAGTTGGTGGGAGAGATGAAAGTCTGAAACTAGACTCTTCGCTAACAAGTGAGATTGCACAGTGTTAAAAGCAGAAGAAAAATCAGCAAAGAGAAGCCTGGCATGAGCTTTAGGTTTCTCCAGACGTTTGTACAGCGTATAAACAGCTTAGCACCCTCGACACCCCTTCCAGCTCTATAGGCAAACTGCAGTGGATCAAGATATTTATCAACAGCAGTCATAACCTTGCTCCTTACGATTTTCTCAAGTGATTTCATGATGATTGAGGTAAGAACTACTGGTCTGAAGTTGTTGGGTTGACTGGGCCTAGTGATTTTTGAGACAGGCACAATGTGTGAAACTTTCCAAGTATCAGGAATGTGACCAGACAGACAGCTGGAATAAATGCTGTAAAACTCTGCTAAGTTGTTCGGCACAGTAATGGAGGGTGCGTCCACAGATCCCATCTGGACCCGGAGCCTTGTTGACATTTACTCACCTCAAGTGATCTTTGACAGAGGACTGAGCAATCACCAACCCACGCTCAGGGACCAGAGACTGTTTTAATACGGAAACAATGTGAGAGAAGTCATGAGTCTCAAAACGGGCATAAAAAGAATTAAGCACGTTGGGAAGATCATACTCATCAACACGGCGATATTGCAGAGACCGTTAATTAAATGACCACCAAATCAGTGACGTCTATGCTACTGATTTCAAGAATGATGGAAAAAAACAGGGGCCGGTCATTTCATGACTATAAATTAGCAACAATACAGATTTAAATAGCACAATTTTCAACATTTTAAAAGCATGATTCACAATTTATGACAGTGGTGTTGGTACGATACTGTTGCGTGATGTGCTTAAAGCTAAATGAGTGCCCGATCAGCAAAGTCTCTGCATATAATAATAATAAAATTAAGTCAAAGTACAAGTTCAGAAGAAAATAATGACAACATCTTTAATTTACAAGATTGTTTACAGAGAAAAAATAGTTTATTTGCCACTGTAGGATACATTCTTTACTTGCGTATTGCCAAACGGCCAGTTTTTGTTTTTAGTAAAATGGTGGCATACTTATTCACATGGTTCTGCTTAAAAAAGGCAGCTGAGCTATCGTATCTATATTATTTGAATAATGTATGAATCTTTTGGTAATATTCGACGTTACTAGCTACTTGTTTCATCAGTGATCGATTCGTCTTTTGGTCTTCAGGCGAAATGGACCTAGCTGGGATGAATTGGCTTTTGCTGTGGGCAAAAATTACCTATGACCATTTGTTTTGTTTTCACATTAAGAATTCTCAATAAAATATGAAATTTTAACTTAAAGTTTGAACATAATGTAATAATTATTGCCTGAACAGGCAAGTAAAACTGAATTCCTGAAGGAAACAGATCTTTCACATACTGAATACAGAACAATTTCCCTCTACAAACACAAGCTGAACAGCTTATCTCTGTCTTTGGGACTTACGGTTTTTAACAATGTGTTGCAGATTGCTTGAAGATTGTCAACAGTGACATCAACTGGCATGACACATGGGGCACATGTAACCTCTCCATTTTCACTTTTGAATTGAACACAAATCATTGGCTTGTCATCACTGAAAAAATTTTTTAATGTATATCATACTCATAAAAATCCTATGGTTTGAACTCTTTAGCTAACAAGTTGCTTCTGATGCAGCCAGTCCTTCTGTAAACTTTCGCATGATCTTGTTTTTTTAATTCTTTTAACCCATTTTATTTCGCATTTAAAGAAAACGCATACTATCAAGCTATGCAAATAAAGACATTAATATTTGTAGTAGTAATCTGTTGTACTGATGTATTCACTTTTCATGTCGACAACATTTAAATTTTATACAGTTAATGATGAACCCAGAGAAACTGTATATCGAGACATGTGTTTGCGCGACACTATGAATCCCGTTCTCCTTTCCTTTATTTCAGAAATATTAATAAAACCACAAGGTACACATTTGTTCTAATCACAGCACTAACGATGTAACGAGACCCCATCTCTCAATTTGGCAGAAAACTGCTCCTGACTATTTACAAGGGTGACCGGACACTTAATCCCCGACACTTAATCCCCTAGACATTTAATCCCCAGACACTTAATCCTCAAAAATGCCCCCAATGTTATAAATGTTGAAGTTAAGTATTATTTTAATTGCCAAACTTATTTTGATGTTTACATGAAAATAATTATTTAAATTTGAATTAACTTTTTCATTTACTTCATAATTAGATTTTTCATTTACTTCATAATTAAATTTTTCATTCACTTCATAATTTCTTGAGTTGAAATTTCATTTTGAGGATTAAGTGTCTGGGGGATTAAGTGTCTGGGATTCATTTACAAGAGGTAGTTCCTCCTTATCAGCCGTCACGTCGTCTGCGCTCTGGCTCCCAGTCACGCTTGTCTCCCTGCAGTAGAAGACACAAACAAGAAGCGCACTGGAGCCAGGGCCTTCAAAAATGCGGCACCTAAGCTGTGGAATACTCTGCCATTGTCGCTCTCCACCATCACCTCAACAACCATGTTTCGGAAAAGACTGAAGACTCATTTGTTTACTTAAGACAGACTTAAACAACCTAAAACCATTTCTGTTTTTTTTTTTTTTTTACTTTCCTGTGGTTTTATTTTTTTCTTCTCTTCTGTTTTTGCTGCGCAATGAGCATTCTTTTGAATGGATCCCTGCGCAATATAAATCGACATCATCATCATCAAAATACCTGTTGGAAGACTGACTACTTTCGGAATCTGTGAAAGCAGACTGACTTACCTGTTTGTCTTCGTAAAATCAGAGGATATTTGCTTTTGTTTCTTCAATTGATGTCCATCTTTTACATCATTGCTGTGCTTAGGAGGCATGTTGAGACAATAAATTTGTTGAGAAATTTAGCTTGTGCTGATCACCACAACAAGTGCAAGTCGCATGTGGCGGAAACACCAGCTGTCCTTGACCTTACACGTGTGGCGAGGCTAACTTGTCATGAAATCCAATAAAATCACAAAAGTACTATAATGAGCACGAACTTTTTGTTAAGATTCAGAATAAAGTCAGCATATGAAATAAGTAAGTAGAGAAAACGTAAGTGTTTTCTTGACGTCATCGTGCAGTGTTGCCGTGGATGAAAATAGACAACTCTATTTGACATGACTAGCAAACTAAAGAGTCGCTTCCTCCTTTACTGAGTTTTTTTTTTTTTTAAAATCCCCCACCTCTCTTTACGTTGTAGAAGTGGCGAAACTAGCTATTCATGAAGTTTCTTCAGGATTTACAAGTGGTTTTGAAAATAATGTAAAATTTCATATTTATTTTATAGATTGTCAAGAAAACTTATAAATTTATTTATTTTATTTATTTATTTAAAATTTATTTATAAATTTATAATATATCTACGCTTGTGTAAACTGTTTCTTGAATTAGCGTTTTCACACACACTCACACACACTTGGATAATCCACAAAAAAATCTTAGAATTATTTTTTTTTAATCATGAATTCTTCTAAATATCACATGGATCACTCAGTAGTGCCATTCACGTTTATTAAATATGAATGTCAGGTATCGTTGTTATTAGCTATTGACTGAATCGTTTGAGTAAGCTTAAATTTTATAAGGATTATTGTGGAAGAACAAAAGAGCGTGAATGACGTCAGTTGTTCCGAAGACGTATATGGGTGATGTAAAAAAATAAAGGAAATGACGTGAGGAAGAGCGTGAGGAGCAGTTAGTCTGTTGGGAGAAGAAAGAGGTTGAGGACGCGAAAACAAGTAGGGTAGGAATTAAAAAGAAGAATTTGTTGAGTAGGGCGTTTATAGGAGTTATATAGAACGATTAGTTGAGTAGGGCTTTAGGTATTGTTTTAGATATTCAGCAAGGAAGGACTCAAAGGGTAGGGATTCTGTTATTTTAAAGTAATCTCGATGTAAGAATAGGTTTTTAACTGACCTTACATTTATTTTTCTTGTTTTCTTATTTTTTTTAAATTCATAATTAGTAAAGCAGATAGATTCGTTAGACAAACCATTCTTTTCTTTTAATTTGTGTGAAAGAGCACGTATTTGTCAGGCTCCGTGTATGTGTTGAAAGAATTGAGAGACTGATACACTGCGCGGTGTCGTGACAATGCGGACAACACGTAAAGAAAGAAACTTACCCGTCACTTCTATTGATACATGCTGTATCATCACATGCTGTGGGCAAGACAATTATCAGTCAATACTATGAATTACATCCAGTCAGTATAATAAGAATTCACTGATCTAAACATAGACGGAACACACACACACACACACACACACACACACACACACACACACACACACACACACACACACACACACACACACACACACACACACACACAATTGTATTTGATATGAACGCTTTCCGCTGGGAGCAGAGTGTCAAATTAATGCCCTCGTATATTTGCAATGTCTTCACACATTATGACCTTACTGACATCTTGAAATGTGGACAAGCAGCAACCGATGTTCTTTCACTCTGGACGACTACCACATTTTAATTATCCTATATAATATCGTTTGTGCCGTTTTCTTTGCGAAGGGAATTGAGTTTACTACCCAGTCCGGACACGTGCTAAATAAGTGCTTTTTCATCAAGCACGTACCTACAGATCCTTGCCCAGCTGTACTATAACACGTGAACACAGACACAAAACACACATAGACTGATACACAGATGCATGCAGTTACGCACGCTCACAAAAGAAAGACGGCTTGGGTTGACACAAAAGCACGTGCGCGCAGAGAGAGAGAGAAGAGGTTGGAGTGGCTTTTTGTAAACGTTAACAATATAAGGCATAAGGCCTCAACTTTTGTCTTTTCGTCGGAGGGAGACCTAAATGCCAAAGTGGGAGATGACAACACCAACAGGGAGCTCATCATGGGAAGACATGGCGTGAGATTTTTTTTCACAATTTTTCTTCAATGTTGTGCACACACACACACACACACACACACACACACACACACACACACACACACACACACACACACACACACACACACACACACACACACATGTAAAAGATTTTCCCATTCATGTGACTACAAAGAGCTGTCTGCCAGTCGACATTGACATTCACATATAACTGGCTCGGTACAAGTCGGTCCAGCGAAGGAAGGTATATATTTGTCAACTGCATCATCTAGCACCCAACAGAAATGTACATGAAACATAGGTATGTTCGTAATTTTATGAAGTTTATAACCGAACCAAATTTTAGAAAGCATTCTCCTTGGCTTACTCGGCTATATCCCTTCAGATGCAGGTATCATTGCCAGCGCTTCATTTGATAAGTCCGTCTGTAAACTCTGTAGCACTAAGGACATAGGGGATGAATTCCATTATTTATTTATATGATTTAATTTGACAATCAACGTAAAAATTACTTACCAATTTACTTTATTCGCAACCCAAATGCTTATAAATCCCAGTTTTTATCAACTTCAAAAAATAAAAAGAGCCTCAGTAGCTCGATTCGTAAAGGCATTACTAAGGATGGTGAACTAGATAAATTGATAGTGTGTGTGTGTGTGTGTGTGTGTGTGTGTGTGTGCGCGTGTGTGTGCATGTGCGCGTGCGTGTGTGTGTGTGAGAGAGAGAGATTGTATATTGGGATGGATTGGTGTGCACTCATTGTTTACGTGTTCATATACGCTGAAGATCAAGCGTCGAAATGCCAGAAGAACCTAAAGCCGGAGCCTGAAGGAAGTAAGCTGGACTCGCACACATCACATTGTCCACAATTGTCCGTGAGATTTTCAGAAAACAGCTGTGCAAGATTTATTATTATTATTATGAATCGTTTACGAAGTTTGTAAACAAACCAAATTTCAAAAAGCATTCTCCTTGGCTTATTCAGCTATTTCCCTTCAGATCCAGAGCTCCAATTATCGTCTGCTACTATGTCGTCTGGCAAAGGAGGCAGTAAACAGGGCAACAGCCGAACAACTGGTAAAACCAAGCGCCCACTATTCTCATCACCTTCATTTACGCAAAAGGATGCTAAAAAAAACAAAGTCTCACGATGACAACCATCTTGAAAGGCGGAATCCTGAAAATCAGTCTTGGCGAGGAAGAGAGAGCAAATGTGGCCGACATACATGAAAATATCCTAACACGTGTTAACGAAGCCCTCGCACAGACCAGTCAAGTGAGAGCCTCAGATAATCTAAAAAAGTTAATAAAACGAAAACGATTTGAATATATTTATTGTACTTCCCTCGTCCAGCGTGGGTGTGTGTCACAAGGGCGTTGGCGCACATCACATGACGCGTCTTACCCTCTCAACCACCACCACCCGATTCTCGTATCTCCTAATCGCATCCAGCCCCAGCGTTGATGGGCGACCAGTCACCACGCCTCAGGGATCTTAAGCCGCCTCTGTTTCATTCTCAGCGGTGGGTGGAGTGGGTGGGGGGCAAAGCCAGTCTGCCGTCACTGCGAGCAGATCAACAGCTCCGCGAAACAAAGCTTCGGTGAGAACGACAAACATTCTAGTCGTCTGATTACGTCAGCAACCGCGATCCCCAGACCGACTTATGCTCCCCGCCGTCTCTTTCTCCTCCTTTGCCTACTGTGCGGCCACCCTCCCACTCCCTCCCACAAGTTAGCGGCGTCATCTTAAGTCGATTAGCCCCCGACGCTAAAGCGCTTGTCGCCAGGAGAGCGAAGATCGGGTCTGCTGAGTTCGGATCTCGTCTCCGGCCCATGAATTATATCTTTTTAACACACGATAACCTTTGATATCTCCTCCAGATTACTTCTACGTTTTCAAAGTCCGATCGTGAACGGTTACACAATCAAGGCGAAATGTCAGTGACGTGGGAACACGTTCATTTCTGTTATCAGTCTTCAACAGCCTTGCGCTACATAATATCTGCCAGATGGAATTACCACAGACCCGATCAAGTTTGGCTAATCCCTTTTCCTCACTTTCCCCTTATCAAAATCCTCTGTGACTTCTCTTTCGCTTGTTTAGACCAAGAGTGAATTTCAGTATGAACGGGTGGGTACTCCACTTGGTAACACGAAACATAAACATAAACAAATCGCACCCCTCCTCCAGATTTCCAAGAACATAAATTAGTAAAGTCCAGTCATTTCAACTGGATTTCTTGGGATGTCAAACAACACGAATTCGTAAAACCCACTCATTTCCATTAGATGTCTCTCCTTCTTTCTGTCTTGTGTTGCAGGTGGTCAGAATTCAACATGCAGATTGCACTTCTTGCGCTGTGTACTTTCTGCCGACCACGACAATTGGACTGGCTAGTTGTGAAGCTGAGGTGTCCTACCAAGCACGGGATGAACTATAGAAAGAAACATGTACAGTACGTGAAAGACTGCCGTTGTATGGCGCTAGTGGTCAGCCCGGCGTCGCTGTGGGGGGCTACGACATCGGAGGGCGTCTAGGTGCCGACAGGTGGCGTCATGCTCGTAACGCCATTTTGTTGTGCCCAGTAAGGAAGAAAACGGAAGGGTTCAAAACTCGTGCTGCTAGCAACTCTGACCCACAGTTTTTTTCTGTTCTATGTTTTTCAATCATAATTTATAACTAGAAATAACCAAAATTAAATAAAATATGTAAAGTAGACGAATCTGTTTCTCTTCTCTGTGTTCACGACTTGTATCGAGAGCAGTATGCTTACATAACCATAAATTTACATAGTTTTATTTTAAATTTGACAGTGTGAAAATATATTATGCGTTCAGTTACCTGCCCACATATCCACTCTTTCTATTGAGTTACACGTGGCTGCCTAATAGCACCACGCTCGAGGCGGCGGCGGCGTCGGTGGTTGTGGTGTCGCTGCATAGTTTGTTTACTCGGCCTTGTGTTTATAAATATTCTGAATGCATTGATCAGACTCACGTGTTTCGTATATAATTTCTTTATTTTGACATTTCAAACAGCAAGTATACAGCAGCTCATCTATTAGGTAAAGAATGGACCTAGTAAGAGGATTATGCATGCATGACTATCACCCCTAAGTGTAAGTTTGACCTCATCCAGATTTGATGTGAGCTCTTTGTTGTGCGCAGTCTTTGCACCATGTCTGAGTTTAACATGACAAAAACCCAATAGTCTCTAAAACATTGTAAAGCAAACCACATTTAACCTCGGTTTCAAATACCCAACCTTGTTTCTCGTGAATTTTCTTAACAGCACAAACAAAAATGTTGTGACTAATGTGACATGAAACAAAAGCTGCAGACAATGGGTGCTTTTAGTTTTAGCGAAACATGATGCTTTATCGGCATCAGCATTGCCTTTCACTTTAAAAATCTACAAAATTTCAATATGCAGATTCTTTCGTTACACTAAAAATAACCAGTATTATATTTTATTAATCGCTTTGTGAAAACAAATCGGTTTCAGATGTAGAGATAAAATGATGCATATAAAGCACAAATCAACTTGATGTAAAAGACATTACCTAACAATTATTTTCAATGTGTTATAAGGAGTCCAGGTTGTATACTAGTTAAATGATCAGCACAATTCTTGCCCAAACTTCACTTAATTGATTTTTCTATTGCAACATGTGTGATTTGTTATGTCTGTGCCATTATAAAAAAAAATTAAAAACAAATAAAAACAAAACAAAACAAAAACAAAAAAAACCAGTTGTATGTTGTGTGCTGGTACATCTTCAAGGCGGTATCAAGGATTTTTAAAGCATGTGTGCTGGCTTGTATTGGAAAAAGATTATGTACATGATAATTTTTCTATTTATTTTGGATAGCAAACTCAAATGTAGTCATGTAAAATTGTAATGGTACATTAGTGGACACTCTCCTTTGTCTCTTTTTTTCCCCCTCTACCTCTTCTCTTGAATTAAGAATGAAAGGGATGCCAAGTTATGTGAAATGCATTTACTAAATAAAGAATATATTTAAAAAAATTGGTTTCGTTCGTATTCCTTAAGTTCAGAACGAGAGAATCTTAAAAAATGACTTGGTGAGAATGAATTGAGTGCTTGACTTGATTTGATTGTATGAATCACTAACAAAATGTTACAAAGTTATCAGGCACCTCAAAAACTTTCAATTAAGACAGCATTTTTCTTCACCTTTTCCTGTCATTATTATAATTAAATTTTGTGTCACAGTAATGATCATTGTTTGACAAATTTTCGATGCATATTTGCTGATGAGCCATTAAGAATGTTAAAAGAGTGAATCAGCTTTGCATACAGTACGAACTGCTCGAAATATGCGATTTTGCCGTCGGGGTACTTTTTCTTCAACTCTCATTTAACGACTGTCAAACTAATGAAATAAAACTATTTGAACCAGTAAATGTGAGAAAGAAGAAAATGAAAAGCAAACATGACTTTCTCATGTGAAGAAGGAATGCCTGCTGCTACTCACCCCGCTACACGATCATTTTTAGCCGGTTAATCAAGGTTGATCAGGGGGGAGAAAATTATTCCCACGAATTTCAACAGTTTTGTGTGGCCTCTTTTTACAAAATTGTTTTCTGGCCGATTTACTCAAAAACGAAATTTTACAACTGCATGGAAAAATATCATTTCAGTGCATCTTAAAAAACGAATACAATATCAAGCAATATCATCTAGCAGCCAACAGAGATGTACATGAAACATAGGTGGGGTTCGTAATTTTGAATGGCTTATGAACTTTGTAACCGAACCAAATTTTAAAAAGCATTCTCCTTAGCTTATTCCGCTATTTCCCACCTGACACAACTCGAATAGCCAGCGCTTCGTTTGATAAGTCCGTCAAACTCCGTAGCACTAAGGACATAGGGGGTGAATTCCATTATTTATAATTTGACGATCAACGTAAAAATTAATTTACTTTATTCGCAACCCAGATGCTTATAAATCCCAGTCTTTATTAACTTCAAAAAATAAAAAGATCCTCAGCAGCTCGATTCGTAAGAGACATTACTAAGGATGGTGAACTAGATAAATTGGTGTGTGTGTGTGTGTGTGTGTGTGTGTGTGTGTGTGTGTGTGTGTGTGTGTGTGTGTGTGTGTGTGTGTGAGAGAGAGAGATAGAGAGATTTATGTTGGGATGGATTGGTGTGCACTCATTGTTTACGTGTTCATACACGCCGAAGATCAAGCGTCGAAATGCCAGAAGAACCTAAAGCCGGAGCCGTGATGTAGATGAGATAAGCCTGAAGGAAGTTGGACTCGCACACATCACATTGTCCACAATTGTCCGTGAGATTTTCAGGAAACAGCTGTGCAAGATTTATTATTATTATTATGAATCGTTTACTAAGTTTGTAACCAAACCAAATTTCAAAAAGCATTCTCCTTGGCTTATTCAGCTATTTCCCTTCAGATCCAGAGCTCCAATTATCGTCTGCTACTATGTCGTCTGGCAAAGGAGGCAGTAAACAGGAAAATAGCTGAAAATCTGGTAAAACCAAGCGCCCACTATTCTCATCACCTTGATCTACACAAAAGGATCCTAAAAAAAAAAAACAAATAAAACAAAGACTCACGCTGACGACCATCTTGAAAGGTGAGATCCCGAAAATCAGTTTTGGCGAGGAAGAGAGAGCAGATGTGGCCGACATACATGAAAATATCCTAACACGTGTTAACGAAGCCCTCGCACAGACCAGTCAAGTGACAGCCTGTATTTTCCAAAGTAGATGTGTATTATAACATCAGTTTTTAAAAACAAAGTAAAACAAAGTGATCCAAATAACTACCGTGGTTGAACAACTGTTCAAGCATGTTAAGTGGATTTGAATACTAAAAACAACAAAAGGCCGCTTTATCTTGTGTTTTTCCGTGTGTGTACTTTTATCTTGAGCTCATAAATCATCGTTTTATATGTGATTTAATTTAGCAGGAAAGATTTTCACAAGAACTGTTTTATTTATCAGATCATCGACACTGTGTCCTGTGCCTCGCTTGGTCTATTGACGGACGTAAACTGACATCTTAGTGTCAAAATGGTGAGGTAAGACCAATTCCTGACTAAGGAAAAGTAAATTTACTTGTATATTTCGTATTTTTTTCGTCGTGGTTGCTTTGGTAAATTATTCACAATGAACGCTTAAAAAACACTAGAAGAAAATGATCTCATAGGGCAGGAACAAGCAGGCTTTCGACAGGGCTTATCCACCCTTGACCACCTATTCACCTTGCAAAGCATCCTTGAAATCTTTAAATGGAAAAAAGCGAGTCTTAAGCGCATTTATAGAGTATCTGAAAGTCTTGAGCCATAGCCGTGAAGGTAAAGATGAAGACAAACTACTCTCGACAAGAATCGATCAGAATATCAGGAGTAGATGAGATGCCAGACGAGAATGTCGAAGACAAAGTGATAAAAATCTTCTCCGACTGCGGCATCCATCCACCTTGAGGATATTTCTGCAGTGCACCGCACTGGGTGGAAACGCACCTAAGCAAGCAGACAAATTATCGTCAAATTTATTTCGCGCCAGAAAAAGAGAAGTGATGACAAAGAAAGTTTGGACAAGCCTGGCTGCAGGAACAAGATATACTTGAACGACGACATGACCCCACTCGGAGTGTGTGAACAGAGGGGTGGTCTACAGACAGTAAAATCTGGTGCTTCAAGAAGACACCTGTTGGTATGTCCACCTCAAGCCAGGATCGACCGATATGCATCGAAACACCAGACGATTTATTCAAGCTTGACGAAAGCAGTGTAGACTACGAAAAACTAGGCCTGTCCAGCCTACGTATCTGTTAGGGTACTCGTTGCACATAGACCTTATAGTTACCTGCAAATTTGGCCACTGACGATCCACCTGACAATAATAATTGGCCCAGTGCCAAAGCTGACCGAACTCGCGTGTACCGCGCGCCGGAATGGTGGCGTCTAACACTGTCTAATCTCATGGATATACCATTATCGACTACGACTGGAATGAATATACCAGTTAACAGACTATTACAAAGAAGAAAGTGGACACGGTCTTCAACTACCCAGTTTGCCGTCGTATGCTTACGGAAGTTCCCACCCTGAGAAACCTGAAGATTTAGTAACTCATTTGTCCTGCCTTACTTTGAATTATGTTGGGTGTTGCCTCAAAGTTAATATTTCCAGACTTAGTAAATCTGATCAAGTCATACGATATTTGCTGCCTGTGTGAGAGCAAGTTAGACAACACTGACTCGATTTATATTGGTTATGTACCTTTCTACAAGAATCGTAGCAAATGTGTCGAAGTTCGGGAGGTGTTCTGATGTTAGAGAATCACTCGCCCAGTACTATTTTTGAGGAGCAATATGACAATATGAAAAAATATATATGACAATATTGTACATTATTACTCTTTTGTTGATCACAAGATGAACCGTGATGCCTTATTCTTTAAAGTTAAAAAGGAAGCCATAGGACAGGATATTATGTTTGTATGTACATGTCACCTGAAGGGTCACGATATGTAAACTCAGATGCATTTAGTGAACTCGAGGAGACCCTTCTTGCCCTGAAAGCAGAACATACATGTATAATGGGAGTCCTAAATGCCAGAACTGGGCAAATCTCAGAAAACCTGAGTGATGAATTACTGAACCCTGACTGTAGTCTCAATAGTTATGACCTGCCAAAACGTGCTTCCCAAGATAAAAGTACTAACAACTATGGTCAAAAACTTTTTGAATTTATGTAGAAACTTAAATCTTGCAATTGTCAATGGAAGAGCAGATCCCGACAAAAAAACAAGCTTACCTGTAAAAACTCAAGCATTGTAGATTATTTCATTCTGTCTAGAGAACTCTTTGTATTGTCACTCATGCGAGTAAAGCGCCTTGAGAATTCCAGGAAACAGCTGTGCAAGATTATTATTATTAATTATTATTATTATATTATTATTTAAACCATGACCTTCGTTGCCTTGATAGAGCGCGGGTGCATGCATGACAAAAATCTACATGCACACAACGATAATAACAGTAGATACATATTTGTATAGCGCTGTACATCAGAGAGCTGAGCGCTAAGATCAGACGCACACCGCGTTCCTATATCAAGTCAACGGTACTCAGTCGGCCACGCCCGTTCAGACTGACAGAAGTCGCACAAGATCAATCGTCAGAATTGGCAGCAGAAGCTGAAGCCGTGAAGGAGAACGTGGTGAAGACGTACTGCGCCTGACGGAAGTCAATTGGACAGTGCAAGATTTATTTTGATTCTTGTTTGTACCCACGATCATCGCTGCCTTGACCCGCGATTTGTCGTTACTCACGTTAAGATTGACGACGATATCGCCGAAGATCAAGCATCGAAATGGCAGAAGCTGAAGCCGTGAAGGAGAACGTGATGAAGACGAGCAACGCCTGAAGGAAGGAAGTTGGACTCACACACGTCACCAATAGTCCGTGAGATTTTCAGGAAACAGCTGTGCAAGATTCATTATTATTGTTATGAATCGTTTACGAAGTTTGTAACCAAACCAAATTTCAAAAAGCATTCTCCTTGGCTTATTCAGCTATTTCCCTTCAGATCCAGAGCTCAAATTATCGTCTGCTACTATGTCGTCTGGCAAAGGACGCAGTAAACAGGACAATAGCCAAACAATTGGTAAAAACCAAGCGCCCACTATTCTCATCACCTTCATTTACGCAAAAGGATCCTAAAAAACAAAGACTCACGCTGACGACCATCTTGAAAGGCGGGATCCTGAAAATCAGTCTTGGCGAGGAAGAGAGCAGATGTGGCCGACATACATGAAAATATCCTAACACGTGTTAACGAAGCCCTTGCACAGACCAGTCAAGTGGCAGCCTGTATTTTGCAAAGTGGATGGGTATTATAATTATAACCAATTTTTAAAAACAAAGTGATCCAAATAAGTACCGTGGCATCAGAATTCTTAGTTGCTTTGGTAAACTATTCACAAGTGTCCTCAATGAACGCTTAAAACACTATTTAGAAGAAAATGATCTAGGGCAGGAACAAGCAGGCTTTCGACAGGGCTTATCCACCCTTGACCACCTATTCACCCTGCAAAGCATCCTTGAAATCTTATTAAGGGGAAAAAAGCGAGTCTTCTGCGCGTTTATAGAGTATCTTAAAGCCTTCGGCAAGATAGAATTTACTTGTGGGAACAATTGCTTGATTATGGGGTCAAGGAACGATTCATAAATATAATCAAGGATATATACAAAAAAGGAAAATACTGTATTGAGATTAATGGAAACCAGTCAGTTTTCTAAAAGTAGTCATGGTGTCAGGCAAGGGGAGAACCTATCTCAATGACCTGAAAACATTTTAGCAGACTCTGTAAGTGGTCTCTCAGAATTATCCAAACTGACACCAAATAACCTTACTCCTCAAGAAACTGATGTACTCCTCAAATAATTCATATTGTATGCAGATTGTCTGCTAAAAAAAATGTAAGCAGTCACAACCACCACTAGGTATACAACTAGACACGTTTGATAGAATTTTCCTTCCACTACTTACTTACGGCTGTGAAATATGGGCACCAGGAATTAGTTATATTTTTGTTAACTATACAGCTAACATTTTACAAAATGATCCTCAAAATAAGAAGTTCAACCCCATATTGTATAGTGCTTGCAGAGAGTGGTCGCTTGCCTGTCAGTCTTATTAAAAGTAGGATGCTCAGCTTTCGCTTCAAATTGATAAGTGCCAATAATAGTAATAAACTATCAAGCACTGTATATAAAATTCTCTTAAACTTAGACTTAAGGATATTTGTTTCATGTAACTATACCAGTACTGTCCAGACAACACTGCAAGACCTTGGTCTAAGTGGAATATGGAAAAACCAGAAAAGCATAAACATATCAATGGATTGGTTCAAGAAGAAAGTCCCTTCAGGACCAGGACCAGTAAATTCAGAACTGGATGGGAGAGCTAGACTCCAAAACAAATATATTCAAATTATAGAATGTTCAAAAGTAGTTTACTAAAACCCTATTTAAAAATACTTCCCCCCACTGATTACCTCCCTTTAATAAAATTTAGGTCATCGAATAACCATTTTCCAGTAAACAAATACAGGCAAACATATTCATAGAAATGAAAGGTTCTGTGCACACTGTAACACCAAGGACATAGGGGATGAATGCTTATTTGATTCCAGTCTATTAACTTCAAAATAAAAAAAAAGATCAGCAGATTATAGCAATTGGTGTGTGTGTGTGTGTGTGTGTGTGTGTGTGTGTGTGTTGTGTGGTGTGTGTGGTGTGTGGTGTGTGTGGTGTGTGTGGTGTGTGTGGTGTGTGGTGTGTGTGGTGTGTGTGAGAGAGATTGTATATTGGGATGGATTGGTGTGCACTAATTGTTTACTTGTTCATATACGCCGATGATCAAGCGTCGAAATGGCAACAGAAGCTGAAGCCGTGAAGGAAAACGTGATGAAGACGTACTGCTCCAGATGGAAGTAAGTTGGACTCGTACATGTCACATTGTCCACGACACTCAGATTGCCGGTTGCCAGGTTCATGTTGTAGCGCTTGGACAGGCTCCAGCTGCTGCTCACATGTAGCAGTTGGTCCCATTCATGAGACTACAAAGAGCTGTCTGCCAGTCGACATGGACATTCACATATAACTGGCTCGGTACAACTCGGTCCAGCGAAGGAAGATATATATTTGTCAACTGCATTATCTAGCAGCCAACAGAAATGTCCATGAAACATAGGTGGGGTTCGTAATTTTGAATGGTTTCAGATCCAGAGTTCTGGTAAATCCATAGCAAATCCTAATTTTCCAAAAGAAAAACAAAACTCAAAGGAAATAAATTAGTGAATGAAAAATTGACTAAGATATTCAAGTTATCCCTCTTCCAATATGGCATAAACCCATAAACGGGTTGATATGTCAAGAAGGCTGAGCTCCTAGGAGGGTAAATCACCATCTCCACATCTGTCATTTAGTCCTACGGCACTCATCTGCCGCACGGTGTGCTGATGCTCCTGTCCAGGTGCGGCGCCATGCTGCCCGAGCTCTCACACCCTCCCCAGCCGGTCTTCCAGACCTCCCTGATATCTGTCAAGTCCACGCCATCGTTGCGGTAAAAACGAGAAGTGCCGTTCTCGCTCACCAGGTGCTTGGACGTCGTCGACATGAGGGTGCTGTTGATGCGATAGTAGTGGATGCTGGGGATCTGCATGTTCTTGCTGACGTCGTCGGTGATGTTGTCGTACTCAGAGCAGCTGCCATTTTGTGCAATCTGCAAAGCAAGCGTAAAAAAATAGAATAGTAAACTAGCAGTCGTATACTGCTTAACAGTGAACTCAATGCGCATTAACAAAAGAGCACCAGGGAAAACAAATACAGCGGCAGTACCACACTGGCAAATAGAAAAGCAAAGAAGGAGGGAGAGATAGCGAGAAAAGGAGAAAGCCAACTACTAGAGTTTTTTCTTTACAAAAAAGAGAAGCGTTGAAAAGATGAAAACCGGTATAAAACAGCATAAAAAAGAGAAAAAAACAAAACAAAAAAACAACTGAAACGGGAGAGATTGTAGAGGGAGAGGAAGGGTGGTGAGAGTGTTTTATATCTAGGATGAGGATGGCTCACTGGGAACTAGTCCATGTAAAAAACACAACACGTCCAGAGAGCGGTCAGGCGAGTTTCTTGGAGTAGTTTACAACACAAACTTACCTATCTACCCTCACCTTTGACTAAAAGATCATTCTGTCGTACATTGATGTTTAAGTTGTGGTGGCACACTTTTTACACATGATTGCTTTATGTACAATCTTGTATATACAGCTTTGGATATGTAATATTTGTATGCTAATGTTTTAGCCAGATTATGTATGGAATTGTCATTTTGTATTCACTCATGCGAGTAAAGCGCCGTGAGATTTTCAGGAAACAGGTGTGCAAAATTTATTATTATTATGATTGTTGTTTGAACCCACAATCATCGCTGCCTTGACACGCGATTTGTCGTTACTCACGTTAAGATTGACGCCGATGTCGCCGAAGATCAAACGACGGAAAATGGCAGCTGGAGCCGTGAAGGAGAACGTGATGAAGACGTTCTGCGCATGACGGAAGTAAGTTGGACTCGTACACGTTACATTGTCCACGACACTCAAGATGCCGGTTGCCAGGCTCATGTCGTAGCACTCGGACAGGCTCCAGTTGCTGCTTCCGGTCTTCCCTTTCCATTCTTCCTGAAAAATGCATCATTTCAAACAGCTGCTGTTAAACAAGTATTCATTGAGCAACAGCACCAAGCAATGTTGTTTGTGTTCGCAAAACAATTGATCCTCAATGCAGTTTTTTCATTAATAACAGATTTTAGTGAGAGAACGAACACATACCTTTCACACACATTTCTTACCAGACTGTCACCCCATTCGTCTCTTTTCCACACACACACACGAGACATTTCACATACACTTCATATATACGTACTTCACACATTACACGCGCACACACATTACACACCATTGTCCAGAGAGCCATTCGCAGAGTACTGCTGTCTCTCTCGTAAACATAACGGTAGGAAATGTCCAAGTCAGGCTGGTCCCGGATTTTGTTGATGGTCATGAGCTGGACCCAGTTGGCCCGGTTGGTACTGTTAGGTCCGAGAGTTCCTCTGTCGAAGTCAGGATGATGAATAAATACGCTCACGTTCTGAAAAAACCCCAATGCAATGGTGTCATTTAATTTCCCTTAGAACCAATTAAACATAACGAATTGAACTGTTCGCTAGATGAATATAGCAGGTGTTGCTGTTTTTTTAAAATAAATTTTGCACGTGCGTGCGTGCGCAGCAGACAACGTGCGTTGTGTCGTGCAGTGTGTCGTAGCATTGTTGTCTAGAATACCTGGACATCAAAATGAGCAATCACACCTTACACAGATCGGAATTGCCAGACCTGCTTTCCAGAAACCACACTTCGAATTTACTCATTTGTCACACCTGTGTACAGATCAAATACCAGAGGCAGGGTGGACAGCTGAATGCTAATGCCTGGAAAATAATATCTAAATATTTTACGAGCATTGTAAGACTGCTAGACCTTACCATGTAGATAGCACGACTATGCTCGCGTCCCATGGCGTCATGGTAGTAACACCTGTGTCCAGAACATACACGTAGCCATCAAACTCCGTCACTCAGCTACCTGGCTATTTACGGCCGAGCCTATATACCCACCTCTGTCCACAACCTGGACAGAGGGTGAGCTCTGCCTGGATCGCACGTGAAAGTCAAGAAAACTGAAAGCTCATTAAATTTTCCTTTTCCCTGTGTGGCACAGGCAGAACCACAGACGCAGTTTGTAAAAACACAGACGCAGTATACCTCCTCCCAGCCTATACCACCCCTGAACGTGACATAAGATATGTAAGGTACCTACTCCAGCTGAGAAAAGTTCACTGCGACACACGGGTATCGAATCGGCGCACGTCAACGTTTGCACAACAGTGGCCTAACCACTCGGATATTTTCTTTCCTCGATGTGATCAAGCAGCACACACACACACACACACACACACACACACACACACACACACACACACACACACACACACACACACACACACACACACACACACACACACATTTTATATCCCTTCCCCAAAACGGACCTGGAAGTAGCGCTGGTCGTTGTACTGGTCATCCAAAAGGGTAGTTGGGACGTTGAATGTGATCTTCCCATTCATGTCTCGCTGTGTCTGCGTGAAGATGAAGATGGTGATGGCGCAGGCAGCGTTGATGAGCAGGCCTAACATGATGAACACGCGGAACGCCACGTGACGCTGTGACTCCGCCGTCTTGAGCTGCGCCTCCCGCAGCGCCGCCTTGTTGCAGTACTTCACGCTGGACACGATGATGCGAATGAGGATGCCTGGCCAGCGGAAATGGGGGGAAAACAAACATAGGTTCAGTCTGAACTTTTTTCAGATTCATTTATTTCTGTATCTAGAAACACACACACCCACACCCACACACACACACACAAGAATTATTCAGTTTAGGCCGTAGGTTCATGACTCGATTTAGCATAAGACTAGACCGATTTACAAACTGCAAAAGCGTAAGGATAACTACTTCACCGAAGTTTTAAAACAGTACACAATCTAATAATCTTACACGGTAAAGTAAGTAAAATGAGCTAAAAAATAAAGATTAACCAACGAAAGTGGGTAGACTGTATATATCAGCCCAGACTAAGGTAGCAGATGAGCGTCCATCAACCCAGAATAACACGCGAAGCAAAAGGTATATATACCAGTCACGATTAAAAGGTATGTACCAACCTATCAAGATGACAGAAGCTTTCGAGAGTTGGAAGACGCTGATTGGATCCTCTCGGCACATGGCGATGTAGACGTTGATGGCGATCTGGGGCAGATCCTCAATCCAGATGATGACCGCGGACACGAGGTCGGCGTCCAGCCAGGGGTTATACCGGAACACCTCCCACCACAGGTTGATGGCTTCGAAGATGAAGGTCAAGGTGCCGATGATGGAGAAGGCGAGGAGGGCGTAGGTGGCGGCGTCCTCGGGCGGCCCGTACACCAGCCCTTCACGTGTCAGGCTGACGTCAACGAAGAGCAGCCAATCGCTGATGAGGTCGGCGAGGTCGAGGGCGAGGATCGCCAGGAAGAAGAGGAGTCGGCAGGGGAAGCTGTGGTGGGGGGTGCATGTTGTACAGCACGGGTTGTCGTACATGGGCATATCTGGGAAACAAAGTGAAGTTTACAGGAGTCGTCGGAGTTGGGAACCAATGTTTTACGTATTAGCCTTTACTCAAGCGAGAGTGTTTTTTTAAAAAACAAATTAAAGTTCTGGTAACAGTGGAGCAATGAAGTGTCTTAACTATCAATGTTTATAATATAAAGCGTGTGTCAATAATTTAGTGCACTCGACTAAGGAATAGATGATGAGATCTGTGTTTGAAAAACTTCCTGAACCCACTCAGCAGCTACTCTACAGGAATGGCTACTTGATTTATCAGAGGAGGCAACCTTCCCCACGCCTGGACATATTCACTTCCTCCACGGACTTGTATTACTGGACTGCTTGCAGACGATTTTTTTTTCCAGTGAAGTCATAGAACGAGGCTGGTTACAAATAGCTTCCGGTTTAGTCACGTTTCTGTTGAACTACTAGAACGAGGCTGGTGTATAAGAAGCTTCCGGTTTATTCACATTCATTGTTAAGGCTCGCCGAGACTAACAATCGAAGGACTTCGCAAGAGGCTCAGCGTTGGTCTCGGCAGACAGACAGCAATCCACCTATACACGTCCATGCTTCCTCTAAGGCCTGTAGGCTACGGGTCTCTTCACCCTAAGGTTTTTGAAAGATGACATTGCCGCTGTCTTTCGTTCCGAGCTGTTGTAATCAAGGTCTGTTTGGTCTGTACAGGCTAACATAATGTTTTAGGCGGATATTAAATTTGAACAGTAGGATCATCTGTCCTTTTCTTGTGCGACTTGCAGCATTTGGAACATCGTGTTTCTTCGCTCTGTGTCATCGTTACCAGTATTCAAATAATGTTAAAAAGAATGGTGTCCGCCGGTTTTTCTTAACTGAGTGCTGACGAATTCTGCTCTCCCTGATTTTGGGGTTAGTTGCACAAAATGCTTCTTAAACTTATAACTGTTCTCAAGAAGCAAATTTCATTTTTTTCAAGAATCGCTCCTATACCATTTAGATGCATTCCTACGAAAAATGTGCTGACGAGAACGAAAGTCTGGCAGTTTTATCTTATTTAAAACAATTTTAGGCATAAAAAGTTCTAAAATTTTGTCTTTCTATAAAACTTATTATCTAACAGATTTAAGGCCTTAAACTGTATTGTTTAAAGTTAGGAATGTGTTGTTCAAACGGCCCCTGGATTCTTCCTCAGTTTACTTTATTTTCTCGTTTTCCGTGTACCTGCTCACGTGTTCTTTACCTTAGTACTATTAACACCACCTGGTCTAATTTCCTCAAAATAGGTAATTTGTGTCCCTCTAATAATACGGAAGAATTAAATAATTCTAAACAGAAATATGTTTTCCAGACAACAAACTGTTTGACCCCATTTAGTTTTTAAGATGGCCTTTGTGGAAGTCTTTGGGCGACCTCAGACCACGTTTAGACGAAGAAGTTGAAGAAGAGAGGGAGCAAAAACTGTACGTGTTATCTAAAAATAAATGGGCTTAGTTTAAAATCATATTTATAATAATTTTCAATACTGTCTGTAAGCAATGCACGCGTCGCGAGTAGGTCACAGGTTAGGGTCGCCTATACAGACACGAAAAAGTAAAATTGGAAAAAAAACGGGCGCCAGGATATACTCTACTTTTCTTGTAGTTTATTTCATAGGGGATTATTTTGTTGTTGTAGAGAGAAACATAGTAACACAAAGCTCAGAAGTATTTAACACCTGTCTCTAGTCCACTCTCCCCATTCTCAGGGTGGACGTACATGAGTCGTTGATAACAGGGGTGCGAGTGGAAGCACCCTGTAACCACTGGCGACCGATGTGTTGATCGAGGAAACAGCAGCCAGCTTGTCGGGTCTGATACCGTAAGCACCCTCTTTCCCAACACAGAATCTGTTATCTGCCCCAGTTAGCCAACTGATCTGAAAAGTATTTGAAACGCCAGGGGTGGGTCTCATTATTTAAACGTGAAGGCGGGTGACGGCCTCGCCACCTCTCACCCCTAACCTTTTTTTCTCAGCCCAGGTAGCATGCAGGTTCGTCAGCAAAATTGGGGACATGGCTCCTGGGTGTACCAGGACCAGCAAACTTTAATTTATCTTTTATAGTGTAGACTGGAGCTTTCACAGAGCTGCCATTGCTCCTCAAATACTGGCTGTTCTTTTTCCATTTTCTGGTTCATGTGATTATAAGGCTAGTAATGCCTTTTGAGGTCATGCGGGGCGTTTACAGACTGTCTTGTCGCATGATTAATACAATTATTTTATGTCTAACAAGTCCATTAATTACCATATTAAAAAGGTGGCAACTAACTCCCTGTTGTCCCCTCTTTCTCTCTCTCTCTCTCTCACACACCTCTTTCTATGTATTCATGCATTCATGAGGCTGGATGCACGAGCCAAAGAACACAGATACGGCTAAGGAGACCAGTGTTTTCCTTGATTCTCCCCACGGTATCCCCTGTACCCTTGGGCACAAAATGCACTCGCTTTTTTAATACGGCCCCTGTTCTAGCCGGGGGCACAGAACAAAAAGTGACTACAGAAATTTAAATACACAGAGCGGGGAAAAGTCATACGTGGTCATATAAAGCTGTCATCCCTTGACACAACAAAAATGCAAATTTCGGGTGCTGAGTCAATGTCATGGGTGCAAAGGAACCCAACTGCTACCTTCCATGCAAACCGCTCAGCTATTTCAGTATATCGGTTAGTGTTTACAGCCCAACTGTTTGAACAGTTGTGAACATTATACTAAATGCTTTGAGCTACTTTTTTTTTATTGGTGTTTTACGCCGAGCCAGCAACTAAGGCTATATCACGACAAGGCAGCCAGCCCTGTAAACAGATGCCACATCTAGAGAAAGAACAGCGTGCCCGATACGAGAACTGAACCCAGGACAGCCAACCTTCACTGTATTGGTGACAGGCGCTAACCGTTGCACCACCGGGCCGCCCATGCTTTGAGCTACAGCTTCGGTTCACAATGTCTCAGCATGCGAACAACTGTATTACACTCACTCACCTGCTTATCAATGACAGCCTTTTACTGCAGAGGTTATCAAGAATGTACTCAGTGCGTCTGTTATTTAATTAGTAATTCTAGTAAAGTGACTACCAGGAGGAGCCTTTGAAAAATTATGTTGTATGAAACTGCAATGTTAAAATTAGATATCATATCACTGCTTCTCGACAACAGCTACCGACCAAACTGCCGAAATATGTTCGTATTCCGAGACGAAATATAAAGAAAGAGGATGCCACACGCAGAAAAACATTAGTGTCCGATACAAGATGTGAACCCAGGACAGCTGAACATCACTGCATTAGGGACAAGCGCTGTGAAACACCGGACTGCGCTCTTGTGTCTGAATAAAAGTGACATAACAGTAACTGACACTATAGCATAGTTGTCATATGATGTAACAACTGGGACTGTGACATGTCAAAATAATGTCAGACCGTGGAAGAAAAAAAAAACCGGTTAAATCGTTTATCGAGAGTGACTGCACAGTGTACTTACTGATAACCAGCAAGATGACGTTTGCGAGTGTATGACCGTAAATATCGACAGCAGCGAGATTACAGATGTAAATAGTAGGACAAGCTGGTAAGAAACGGTGTATAATTTTAGGTTTCTGGACAAACTCATCGTGAAGTGCAAGTAAATCAAGCTAGAAGCAGTACCATCTTCAAGATCAACTAAAGCCCCAACAGCGCCAGAAAAACCTGCTTTATAATAAAATTAAAAAAAAACTTATTGATTACCCTCATCAAAAAATATGATGGACCAAATACATTGAATCTTTTTTTGAACTAATTAGACTACTACGGACAGTTTCGCGAGGTTTCTTATAAAAAAAAAATACTTCCTAACAACGGACTTCAACGTCTGTCGCACGTTTTTCCCCTGAATTTTTATCCTCACGTGTCACCTCAAGGCTGTCACCACCTGGTGTCCAGTGCCAATGTTTGTTTTTAGCAAATGCACGTGAGTCATGAAGGCCGCTACGTGACAAACTGTCCACGTGTCTAGTATTGCAAATGTGAATTAGGACCTCCCAGACATGCTTTGTTCTCATCAACCTTAGTGACCTTTCCCCCAGCCTGTTTATATTTCCATAGTGAAAATCGTGACATGGAAATAGTTTATTATTACTTTGTGCGAGTTTTGCCTGCTTTCAAACATGCTAAGAAATGTATGCAGGTCAGTAAGTAAGTATTGTTTCTAAAAGTAGGGTAAGACAGAGAGGTACACATATTTACTGTAGTTTGTTTGTTGGTTGGCTCGTTACATCATTTAACCCCCGGGTCAGAAATTTAAGGAAGATTCCAACAAGAAATGATCAACGCAACAATAAAAAGGAAAGGAAACGAGAACCATTTACAGAGCAAACTACATATTCATTGAAATGACACAAAACCCTGCAAAATACCTTTTACGACTATACATCATAGTACTGTAACTATATATATATATATATATGAATACAGTACTTACCCAAAGCTGCCATGATGTATGTGTTTCGTAAATTTTTAAAGTCAGTCTATCATCTACAACTTCTACACACACTAAGCTTTAACAAAAATGCTGAGGTCTTTACAAAGTTGAAACCGATACCCTGCACCCGAAATCAAGTTGTTTTCGATTTTTGTACCAAATGCTACTGGTTGGTCAGGTGTTTGGAAAAAGCGAGGTGTCCGCTTGGACCTCGTTTTTGACCTCGTTCTCGCTGTGAACTTAGCGAGAGGTTCCCCCTTCACCCCCCCTCCCCCCCCGAGTGGTTTTACGAAACCATGCGAGCTCGTCGCCGCAGTGTTTATCTTTGCTCGCTGGTGCCAAAAGTGTGTGTACTGTGTCGTTGCCTCTGTGTGTGTGTGTAGAGTTTGACAAGTTCCACTTTGACTGGGCAGTTTGCTGCGTGATCTTGGAACTACATGTGTGTGTGTGTGTGTGTGTGTGTGTGTGTGTGTGTGTGTGTGTGTGTGTGTGTGCGCGCGCGCGCGCGCGAGAAAGAGAGAGAGAGTGAAAAAGAGAAGGATAAAGTTTAATGAGGTTGTATGCAAACATGCGAAATGTCCGTGAAGCTCATCGTTTCCTCTAATTTTCCACCCATGGTTTAGAGTCCTTGACATTTATCTTCCTATCAGACAGTTGGGTGACTTAATGTTGTGCTAATCTCAGTTTGTTGTGTCCTCTTCTCTATGGTAGCGATAAGAGGCCTCCTCGCTAAAATAGATACAGGTTAATGCTTTTTTCTGACACTAAGACAGGTATGTCTTTCTCGGGACGCTTACCGTTCAGAAATCAGATTATACAGTTTTATGACAAAAGTACATATTAGCAAGAAAAGGTGCTGGAATGAAATCAAAGTTGTTTTTAACACCATCGTCTGCGTACCTGTCTACACAGCGCCAATACTCCTCCATCTTCAACCCCCCCTACTCCTTCAAACAAACAAACAAACATGTGCACAAACAATTAAATGCAGGCTCCTGTCCACACACACACACACACACAGGAGTCTCAGCGCAAAGGCTCACAGCAGACTGCAGTGGCACTGGCTGTTTGACAACATTTAAGTCAGTGTTAATAGAAGCCGATGAGCTAAAGTCATGTACTCCATCTTACTGTCGTCGACCCCACTCCCTTCCCACCACTAAAAAAAATACAACTGCACAGACTCACCATCTTGTTCTTCTTCGTTTTCTTCGGCTTTTTCCAAAGTTTCTGCAGGTGCCACGCCCTTGCGAGAGTATTTTGCGGGTTTACGGCCGCTGCTCGAGCGACTTCCCGCTTCCGTGACGTCGACCCGAGTTGTCTGCCCACGGGCTGACCCCCGACCCTTGCTGCTCTCCATCCGCAGCTAACAAATTCTGGCTACAGACAACTTCAGAACATGCAGCAATCGGCAAGTCTGGTCGTCAGGTCATCTGCCTGCCGATGGCATGCCTCTGGTAAGACAACCTGGAAATTGTCAACAACTGGATTTGTGGGTCAGGTGGTGGCGTCACATGGGGACCTTATCAAGGACTTGCCTTGCGGTTGTTATCAGTGGGTGAGCTACGGCCGTGCAGCACCCCGCCCCCTGATAGGCAGATCTGTTCCCAACGGTGAGTGATAACCGTCAGACAATTACTTAAAGCCCTGCCTAAGTCAAAGCAGAGACGATAGAAAGAGAGAGAGAAGGACAGCAATGGACTAGCGCTGGCAGGTCTCTCGTCTGCTGTGTGGAAGGTATGAGTGTTGCACAAGCAGCTTCCTCTTCCTCTCTTGTTCAACGAGGTAGCATAAAAATCTTGGACGTAAAAAAAAAACTCCTACGTTTTGATACCCTTTATATTTTAACAGCGATAAAAGCTACATGCAAAGTGTTTCATAATATGTATTTGTATTTGTATTTGTATTTTTATGTTACAGAGATGGCTTTTTCAGTAAGCTAACCTGAAGGTTCGAATCTGTTTACGACAGCTTGTAGTGGTTTGACTAGCTTCATTTTTTTTAGTTCAGATAAAGTGTTCTATAAATTTATCTAAATTTCATCTGCTTTTCAACGTGTAACGAATTTCTGACAGCATTTTGAAGAGACAAGTTGTGTAACTAAAGGAAAGAGCATCATAAGGATATTTAATATAATTTTATTTGTGTTAAGTTTTGTTTCTTGTATCGTTTGTCTGTTTGTTCTGGATATATTTTGTGAATTTTTTTTATACTACCGTACATTACAAATAAACATTATTCCTTGTGGGAGTCTTTTGCTGGGCATTAACCTTAATGTCGTGAAGTTAATTAGACTGCCAGAACAAGTTCCCAGTCACAACACAGAAAGCTGCTAATCTGGCGGTATACACCATTATCTATCCACCTACAGCCAATTTCTTATAATTTTCTTATAAATCATCATTTTCTGCTTATGTGGACTTGTTCTCGTGACACTGGTTCGCCGAAGTGGATGAACTACCCCTGGAAGTACCCCATGAACTACCCCTGGAAGTACACCATGAACAATCCCTGGAAGTACCCCATGAACTACCCCTGGAAGTACCCCATGAACTACCCCTGGAAGTATCCCATGAGTATCCCTGGAAGTACCCCATGAGTACCCCTGGAAGTACCCCATTATGCGCGCCTGGTGGACAGACCTTGCAGTATGCAGGACCCAATGTTCGTTTCCCCACCGAACTATCCCGATAGCTGTACAGCTAAACAGTTTAACTGTTGTTTTTATTGCATAGAAGCCACCATAGAGTAATGACACGACTTGTTCCGTTTTGAGCTGTAATCATGGGTTCGATTCTTATCACATACATTTTTAAGTACGTCTATTTTTTTTTTCATCTACATAACTTTCGTAGATTTTTTAATTTTGATAATTTAGCGTACATCTGAGGTTAATGCGTAAGTCACTGTTGGGACTGGGTTAGGGTTAGTATTTGTTAGGCTGATAATAGTATGTTAAGATGAGATAAACGACGCATGCGTCGCCCAACTCGGTGGGAAATATACATACGAACAAGACATATGATACTTGCTGGACCAGCCTGTAAGTAGGTCACAGCCTCGATATGAATTCCACTCCTGAGGTTGTCCACATACATTAAATTAAACTCTGGGACTAAACTCAGAGGAATACATTGGGAACGATACATTAGGAAATGTAGGTAGACCTCTATATTCGGGAAAGTCAGGGGCTTACACTTCCTCTTATATCATTCACATTTACTAACAGCTGATGGAGAAAGTTTTCTTTTAACCTGAACCCTCTTCAGGGACCCAGATTAGGCTTTTACTTTGCACGTTATTTCTTCTGGATACGCATACTTACTTACTAACATCATCGGCTATTCAGACAATTTAGAGTGAGCTTCCTTAAATGCTGTGCATCTCAAAGAACAACAAACACTGAGTGTTTTGACGAGAAGTGGTGCGAGTATCGTTAAATGTCCACTAGAGCTGAGGGACAGATGATGATGATGATGATGATGTCACAGCCCACAACTCAGGCCTGTAACAGATACATTTTCTTCACTTCAACTTAAGAAAAATGATCTTATCGTGGGCTTCCAAACTCGTTGTAAGTAATGGTTCATCACTATTCTGAATTAATTATATAATAATAAATTGGATTGCGCCGTTCCCTTTCTGTGGCTTACAGCGTTTTACAATACACACACGATGATCATAAAAACAGAATAACAAGATTCTGCATTATCTAAACAAGCACGTGCTATCAGTCAAAAAAAAGCACAACAAAACAAGTGTATCTTCACCTACTGACAATGACAATTCATGTCTCAGGAGAAGGGGAAGGGGATTTCAGACAGCTGGGGCAACAAAGGCAAACACACGCCTACCAAAAGATTTTCAGCAAATCTTAGGCAGGGTCAGCAGCTTTTCTCTAGATAAACAGAGCAACCTGTGTGGACAGAGTTGCAGACAGGCTCCAAGTGTGGCCTCAAAATGGCGAAAAGCTGGCCGTGCACAACAGAGTTGCAGTAATCAAGTCGCTGAATAACCAATGCAGAGACAAGTCTAATAGTAGTACTTTCCGACAGATACGACCGAATGCACGGCAGATGGAACTAACAGGCTGTTGCACCAAAAAAACTTGATACAGGCCGAACTGGTGTCAGTATAATTCTGTCTCCAACGCAAATCCTACTTCATTTAATTCACGACCGTGCTCACACATTTAAATATACGATTTGCGAATAACTCACAATTAGAGTTGGTGTATATATATATATATATTCCCTGAGTTCCTCATTTTGCTCTTGGGTAAAGTATTACTCTTGCTTCATAACTACGACCCCAGGTGTTCGTTTGGTTTCTTTCTCTCTTTCCGCCCTCCCCACCCTCCCACTCCCTTCGCCCGTCACCGCGGGTCAGCTACGTGCTCTTGGTGACGAAGATGAAGGAGATGACACGATTACAAACCTGATTATCCTCCTATCCCTCATGTTCTTTGTGGAACATTAAATATCTTTTTCGCTTGTTTTAAGTTTTGTCTGCACCTCCTCCACCTCTTTCTTTCTCCCGCCCCTACCCCCACACACTGAGCTTTAAAAAGGAAGAAAGGTCATAAATCTGTCCTACTTCATGACCCCAGTTGCTTAAGGCTTACATTTACAACATACATAGGGGCGATCTAAAATGAACAGATACAGACCAGCAGGCCTAATAAATATTATGAAAGTATATTGTAGAAATGTTATGTAAGAAACAGAAATTACTACCGTTGGACATTTTCCCCCTATGTTCGTTACCAATTGTTATTTTATTCCTTTGGTTATTGTGTCAGTCTTGTAGTTTAGCATAATTTTCCTTCTCTAGGGAAAAATCTAGGCACACACACACACACACACACACACACACACACACACACACACACACACACACACACACACACACTGATTAGCATATTCTGTCACGGTGGCAAAATTGTTTTTAAAAAAAGGTCTTTTGTCTCACTCCCTCCACCTTTTAATCAATCACAACGACACAGTTCGTTACACTCGACTCTTCCTCGACTTGCTACAACGTTTGTCAAGGACACCTGCACACCCCATAATGCACACAGCCTGCGGCCGTCAGCATCAGCCATAAAAGCAGACGCGCTGTTACAAGCTGGTCCTCAGCCTCAGGCACCTGTGTGACGTCATGCACAGTAAAGTGCCCTGACGGGATTTGTCACGACCACGCCCAGCGTGACCATAGCGCCACCTACATCTGGCATGACCAAGGAATTACCCATACACAAGGGCCAGTATCGAGTTACAAGATACCGGAATAAGCTAGACAAACCTTGCAGCTTTAGGAGAAAAATAATCGGCAACAGCTTGGCGACGACAGCATATGAAAGCAAGGGCATGATGGTGGACGGGGAGAGAACTCGGGTTTACGTGTACTTTTTGGCGAAACAAAAGGCATGCCCAGGCGTCGTCCCATACTTGCAGGGACTAGGGAAGGGGGGGAGGAGGTCGATGTAGGTATTTTTCCTTTCTTTGTTATCAAGCCCGAGTCTCGGCGTTCCTTTCCAAGACGCTTTGCGAGCGAGCGACAAGGATCCGTCAGGTGCAAGGGGGACTGTGTATCAAATTTTGTTTTTTTCCGAACAAACAAGTGATTGCGAAATGTTTTCTTCTTAACGGCAAAGTTGCATCCACCGTGTAACCCATGCCCTGATTTAAAAAAAAACCGGAACGACTCGCCTTTGTCCTGCCCCACAGGAAGCAAAACATTTCTGATATAAGGGAAACAACACAGCCTTTTTGTTGCATCTCTAGTCACGAAATGTAAATCTCCACACGAAGTGTATTTTCATCACCCTTTATTACCACTGTTTCCGATTTCAGCAGGTGGCAGGGCGGTAAAGCGACTGTCACCGCGGTAATGATGTATAGGGGGGTTATGGGGTTCAGAGTTCGCTTCCAACAGACAGCATACCTGTGGCTGGGCATCAAACACCAACAATCAGCACAAACAATCACTCCGACTTCATCCAGCCTGTTTTTGTATATTTGTTCTGAGAGAATTTGTTTTGACAAGAATCCGGTATTTCCTTCCTGGAGTAGGAAAATTACTTTTAAAAATTCATAAGTAAACACAAATAGAGGAGCTCAAACTTCAAGAACGTTCCGTAGTAATAACAGCAAGAACCGCATCGATTGATCTGTTCGCAAAGCTCCGGTGAAGTGTCTGTGAGAGTACAGATAAGGTCAACCTGACGCAGCAAAAACATATTTTTCTCTTACCTTTCAAAAACGGCGATGGAGGAGTTTGTGTCTGAGTGTGTTCACCACCGTCAGCCGTGCAGCCACAAGTAAATCCTTCACATTCGCAGAAACCTTCTCTTTCGTGGAAGTTGAAAGCAAACTACTGAGACAGATGCAGTGATCGGACGCGCTTGAGCTCACGCAGTGGCCTTCGGCTTCTGTCTCCTCCAGAGCTCGCGCGCGCGCGCGCGCGCAGTGTGACGTCACAGCTGGCGGGGGATTCAACATGGCGGGTTGGCAGACAGGTGTGGCGCTGTAAGACTAAATAATGGGGCGCTAAGTTTCTCGAGATGCCTCTGTCGCGATAAAAGACAACGCCCTTGGTTTCTCGCATAGTCACTTCCTCCTATACTGTGGAGTCGTGTCTGCTACACTTAGAAGTCTTGCGGAAGGGAGGAAAGTGAACTCATGGGGTTTACACTGCGAAGCTGTCGGAACTCCAACACCTACAGGACTGGGACTGAAAGAGACAGAGTTTGCAAATGCAACTGACAATGACAATGACCAGCTTTATTTGTCCCAGTGGGCAATTTTAATATGGGAATATGCTCTAGTTCAACAATGAAAAAAATGAATAATTGAAAAATGAAGACGAAAAAGAAAGATGGGCAAGTAGCATATATCATATACATATATATATAGAGAGAGAAAAAAAATTACAAGGAATAAAAGTTACTAATAAGCCATGAGTTACTAATAAGGAAGCTGTTGCACAACGGTCTAGTGAGCGATGCTGCAAGCTCGAGGTCCTTTATTAATTAAACAATCGTTTTCACTTTCTGTCGTACACAGAACGAATGTATGTGTGGATATATGCGTGTACTACGTTGTGTGTGTACTTGAGTGTGCGTGTGTGAACACGTTTCCATGCGGGAGTTTGTGTAAATATGCGGGTTTTGAAGAGAAATACATAGCATTCACATCTCGGCAGACTATGTTTATAGGCAGCGGAGAGTTTACACGTGAAAATTGCCCCCGAGTGACTGTCAGTGGCGCTGTGTTGTTGGTGCTGGCAGCAGCGATGGTGGTGACTGATTGATAAATAGGTTAAAAAAAAGGTGTGTCATGCATGATGGAGTTAAGCCACCAGTACGAGTAAAGCGCTGCATGTTGTAACATCTACACATCACGAGTAAAACAATATAATATACTTCCACTTTCCGACAGTCTATGGAGGTTACAATGAGTAACATCACATTTAGTGTGAGCAACACGTCACTAGGTAAAAAGGTAAAGGTCATCCCATAACCTTTTTCTGGTCGTTGGGGAGTGAGGTGTCGGAGACCTCACTTTTCTCTGGGCCACCTTTTACATGAAGGTGGTCGCAATCTCCTCTCCCTCGCTGTCTTACCTTCCCCATCCCTCTATGGGATTCCCGTCAGCTGGGTCGACTGGGGGAAGTATGCTGCGCTTATCGGGAACTGAACCAGCGCGCTCTCGGTTCGGACGCCAGCGCTCTAACCACTCGGCCATCCGCTTCCCTACACACACTAACACAGTGCTGTAACATCACAAATACAGTGGAGAGGCAACATCTCCACATTACAACTCACTACAAGTCAACTGCGACATTACACATTACAGATATCAACACGTTAAGAGTAAACCGCTATATCTACACATGACTAGTGAACCACCATATCTGCTCATTACTAATAAACCACAGACATACAGATTACTGGTACATTGCTGTAGATTGTAAAACAACAACTTCTTTTTTTTATTCGATGTTAAGTAGGAAGTCAGGTGCTAGACTTTGGAAAGTTACATTTATATCGATAATGTGGTAAAGGTTTGTGCGGCTGGTACACGTGTGTACAAAACGCGTACAGAACAGTACACAGAGTCCGCGCGTGCGCACCGCACAGAAGTGAGGCTACGAGCAGTTATCATTCATGATGACTGTTAGCGCATGTTGCACGACACTCCCCCTCCCCTCCCCCCTCCACCTCCCAAACTGCCTGTTTGACAGCCAGCTGAGCCTCAGATGAAAAACTTACAACCTCCTGTGGAAAAACCAGCACCAGGCAATCTACTCTTGCACAGGAGTGGGCAGTGGAAGGGGGGGCATCTTGATGTCTGAGTGCGCGAACATCAGGAGGCTGGGCGATCATACATTGATGCTTTATACACTCGGCGTCAGTCAAGCGAGGACAACTGCGTCCTGTGTCATCCGAGTCGTGACCCAGCGTGACCTGTCGTGATGCTAATAACGTTCACTAACGACGAAGACACTTTGAAAACGACTTTCCTCTCAATGCGAACAGCGGATTCTCTGTTGTTGCTGGAGAGAGGACGCGGGGGGAGGGGAGGGGGGAGAGGGCCCAAGTGACATTCATTAACTGTAGTTTTCGAGTGCCTCGTGCAATCGTTACAAGGATGCTTATTGCTCTCTCTCTCTCACCCCCTCTCTCTGTAACACACACACACACACACACACAGAATTATATCTATATTGTCATCTTTCTCTTGGGGGCTCATTCGACTTCCGATTCGGACACGTGTAGTTTAATGGGGGTAAGAAGTTTTTGTTGAAGTTGATAGCCACACATACTAATATTTATTAATTTGTTTTCTGCCATCCACCTGTAATACAAAGCATAATAAAAAGAGGTGAGTACTCTCTACATGCAGATGTTACTGTTTGCTTTATCTTGAAGAGATGTTATCATATGGTCCTTTGATTCCCTAGATGTGCTGATTGATAACAAAGAAACAAAAATATTTTTGTTTTTTCTGTTTTACGATAATCAAGTTTTTTTTAATTCGAAGAAATTTTATAGAGTTATTTCTCTTACAAATAAAGGGTACTTTGCTGGTCATGGCATTTGATGTGCTTGTTATTAAAAGGCCTTTTTAAAAATAATATCTTGTCTATCTCTTACATGTTGTCAACATTTCTGGTCACACACACACACACACACACACACACACACACACACACACACACAATGTATACTGTAGACATCTTAGCTGAGTTATACGTGTGTATAATGAGGCCTTCTTCACCCCCCCCCCCACTGTAAGGGACGAAAGTTCAACCGCAGAAACTGCTGTCGTCGTTATGAACAATGAACTCGCAGCCACTCACATACACACGCGCACTAACACAGTTTTATTTCCCGTGAAGGCGAAGTGTTCTAATGACAGCAATCTTCTATTCCCCCTTCTAAATTAATGTTTGTCATGAGCTTTGCCTGAGCAATATTTTTAAACACAAGGTTTTTTTTTAAATTTATTTTTGAGCATTAAACAATGAATGACTTACAAGAAGCTTGTGTAGTAAATCTGCACGATAATCATTTAAAAATACTGGCAGTCGGTGAAAGGGAACAGAGCTATCAGTTAAAAAAAAAACTTTTCATCATTTGTTAAGAATATATGTTTGTTTTGTGTGACTGGTAGAATAATGTGTGTTTTGTGAGGATAAATGGTAACCGGCAAAAAAATCGGCAGCCGCTCGGTGGCCTTTTTCCATGTGCCGTGTAACGCGTTTTGACGGTTGGGTCAGTATTTCAGTTCATAAGCTTTTGCGAGGATATTGATGTGTACTTATTGAATTAAATCAGCGAAGATTGGTAAACATGCCGATGTATTTTTAAATGACATGTAACGGTTCTAGAGCACAGTAACAGACGACGTAAAATATTTGTCAACTTTGAAATGATGTAGCTCGACCCACGTGCAAAATATCATATGGTTACCTGGTGAGCATAATAGAGCATTTTCTGCTGAATCCGATGGTATATAACATGGCAGTGTCGAGCTTATCATGGCCGACGCTTTCCCGGGTAAAGAGACCCACCCTGTTTCAAAAAGTTGGTACAGCTTGCAGTGACAATGGCGGCTAACCAGGCAAGTGATGTTAAGGCAGCGGGACACACTGACACACATATACAGAAATACCTAGGTAAATATTCATTTGAACACTTATTCGAAGAATGCTTGTGTTTAATATGATTTATTTTGTTTTATGTACAACGACATATGGTAGATTATTAAATATTAGCACAAAATGAGTGAGTCACATTGCGGCCATTGACGTAGACATGGAGTAAAAAGGGGAATGCTGTTTTAATTACGATCATATTGAAATAAAGACCCACCAAATATGTATTGAATATGTAATAAATAGATCTTTGATATAGCTGTTTCATAGTGTCTGTTTTTTGTTTAAAACAAGCCCTGTTAAATTACGAGGTAATAAACACCAGAGGTATTGTGTCGGTAGGCATCAAAGCATTAGGCTGAACCAGATGATCTTTTTTTTCGTAAATTTTAGCGTGTTTATGTAACAGCTGTTGTAATATTCACTATAAAACAGAAAAGTCTATGATTTACTGATTGTTATTCATCGATAGTATCTTCTTCTTCTTCTTCTTCTTATTCCTTTTCGCCCCCAGTGGAGCATAGGGCTGCAACTACACCACGCCAGCGAACCCGGTTCTGGGCCTCCCTCCCCAGTTGGGTCCATGTCATTCCAGCTGCCTCCGCCTCGCCGTGGACCGATCTTCTCCACGTCTGTCTGGGTCTCCCAACCCTGCGTCTCCCCTGTGGGTTCCAGTCCAGAGCTTGTCGTGTTAGATTTTCGGCCGGCTTTCGCAGGGTGTGGCCGATCCAGCCCCACTTTCGCTTCTTGATGTCTTGGCTGGCAGGTTTCTGGTTGGCTCTCTCCCACAGGTATGCATTGGAGATTCTCTCGGGCCATCTGATGTTGAAAATGTGCCGCAGACATCTGTTTATGAATGTTTGAATCTTCCTGGTGATGTTGTTTGTTACACGCCATGTCTCAGACCCATATAGAAGGATAGATTTTACGTTCGTATGAAAGATGCGGATCTTGGTATGTTGAGATAGTGCCTTGGAATTCCAGATGGGTCGCAGGATGTGGAATGCTTGCCTGGCTTTATTTATTCTGCTTCTTACATCTTCATCAGCACCTCCATCTTTGGTGACTATGCTGCCTAGGTAGGTGAAGCGGTCAGTCTCTGTGATACATTCCCCATGTAGTTGAAGTGGGGCTTCTTGCTTGTTGTTGATCCGCATTACCTCTGTCTTCTTGATGTTGATTGTCAGGCCAGTTGTTGCTGCTTCTTCTGAGAGCCGAGTGAGCTTTGTCTGTGCATGTTGTTGCTTGTGAGACAGCAGGCTGATGTCGTCTGCAAAGTCGAGATCTTCAAGTTGAAGTTGTTATTTTGCCCAGCTGCTTGTTCTGCCTCTTCTGTCATCCTGTGTGCGAACTGTCTCTTGTCGCCTCTTGCACTCTTCTTCACTTCTCGGTTCATCTCCCAGTACTTTGCTCTGAGCTCTTCTTTTTCCTGCTGGTCTTGACACTGGCTGATCTTCTGCTTCAGCTCTTTCCTTTCCTCTATCTTTTTCCAGGTCCCTATGCTCAGCCATTCCTTGTGTTGTTTCTGTTTCTTTCCCAGAACCCGTTTGCAGGCGGCCTTCCAGGTCTCCTGTAATCCTGTCCAGTGGTTGGCCACTGTTTCTTCAAAGAGTCCCTCCAGTGCCTCAAACCTGTTTTTGACTTCACAGTTGAACTCTTCTTGCTTCCTGCGATCTCTAAGAAACTGCACGTTGAACTTGTGGTGTGGTCTGTCTGATGACTCATGGAAGGACCTCAGCTTTATCTTCAAAGTTGCTACAAGCAGGTGGTGGTCTGAGGCTGCATCTGCACCACGCCTTACCCTGACATCCAGCAGACTTCTTCTAAACTGTCGATTAATGGTGATGTGATCCATCTGGTTTTCTGTCTTTCCATCTGGTGAAGTCCAGGTGGTCTTGTGGATGGTTTTGTGAGGAAAGACTGTGCCTCCGATTACAAGGTCATTAAACAAGCAGAAGTCTGTGAACAGCTCACCATTCTCATTGCAGTTGCCCACACCGTGCTTTCCCCTTATGTGTTCTTTATCCGTGTTTTCATCTCCAACTTTGGCATTCATGTCGCCCATGATGATCTTCAGGTCTCGTCTTGGAGTACGATCAACCAACGCTTGTAGGGAGTTGTAAAAGTCCTCCTTCTCCTCTTCTTTTGCTGCGTTGGTAGGTGCATAGCACTGGATGATGGTCATCTTTCTTCCTTTGGAGTTGAACCGAGCTGCCATGAGTCGTGGCGAAACTGGTTCCCATGATATTAGTGCCCTTGCAGCCTCCTGTGTCATCAGTACTGCTACTCCTTGTGAGTGGTCATGGTCAGGGTCTTCATGTCCAGAGTAGATGATAGTCTCTCCTGACGAGAGTCTGGTCTGACCGCTACCATTCCATCTGGTCTCGCACAGGCCAAGGAGCTTGATGCCATAGTTCTTCATCTCCTGTGCTACCTGAGCTGATTTTCCCCTCTCGTATAGGGTTCTGATGTTCCAGGTCCCTATCCTGGTTTTTGCCTTGGCCGTAAGAAGATAGGTCGGCGAGCTGACTTCCCGAAGGCTTTCGCCAGCACGCGTCATAGACCCCTCCAAAGAGGGATCTTCCCGTCCAGGCTCTCGTTGTGGTAGTGTTGTAGTTGTAGTTTCTGTAGCAAGGGTTGTTTTACAGGGTGGGGTTGCTAACCCCACGCCCAACCCTCCTCCTTCATCCGGGCTTGGGACCGGCAGGTTACCCGGGGGGTTTCCAGGCGGAGTTTCGATAGTATCTTAAGTGATACATTTTAGCTGGAAGTTAAATTGTTAAAATAAGTCATAAGCAATTATTAATATTATAGATAACAAAATTTGTAGAAACTCTTTGACCGTTTTGATGGTTAAAAAATATTGTAATCTGCTTCAAACTCAGAACCAGAAAATAATCAAGTGAATTTACGAGGGGATGTTAAATCTGCAGCGAGGCCCTAGCCAATGATGACCAAATCCAATTAATTGTTAATGTATTACAACTGCTCTTATTATTATTTTTAACAACTGCTGAGATCTCTCCTCTTAATCAAAAACGGAGGAAGGTGACTGTATTATCTACACAAATTTCGGGGGTATTCGCTTATTATTTACTTGGAATTGCTCTTGTGTGTGTTATTTCTCTCATCACCATCAAGTAAACGTTTGGGTTGAGTGTCCAGGGCAAATATTAAATGCTTACTCTTCATTTTTAACCACTACCCCCTTCCATTACAGGTAAAAGTAATTAACACAATATAGATTGAAAGATACATGTGTTTTCTATCAGTTTTTCAAATTTGAACCAAATCTGTCCCGTAGATTAGAAGGTACAGCCGTTTTAAGTTCGTTACCCCTAAAACGTTTCATTTTTCCGCCTGAACAATTTATGACTTTATAATATTTGAAGCTACATATCTCACATAAGAGACCTTTCAGGTTTGTGAAAAAAGATAGGACAACAGTATATAGCAGTTAATTTGACATAAATATGTTTTAGGTGTATATAGTAAATTAGTATTTGAAATAGAGTACTTAAAATATGGGGTCAAGTGCAAAACTGTGTTTTTTTTTAAGATAGATGTATTTTTTCCAGTATGTCTTTTCGCAAAATAGTTTTTTAATCACTTGAGTAGAAAGTCAGTGTTGGTAACTTCTCATACAAAGTACTTGGGGACTTCTAAGATTTCAAGATGCTGCATATGAGAGCTTCAAACATGGTCCAAAATAGTTAAAGCTGTGACGCAAATCAACGAATTTCAAATAGCAATGTCTCCAAAACTAACAAAGGTAAAGACTCAGTTTTTTGTTTTGCTTTTCTTATATTTTCTTGTACTTTCATGTGAACATAAAAATATTCTTTTTTAAATATTTTTTGTGCTGGGACCTACTTAAAATCTTAGACAGGCCTTTTTAATTGCGTAATGTTTCCCTAGCTGTAGACGCGTGGTCAGATATTCATGTCCCACTCGAAGTTACCACGTGACAGCATTTCACCGAGAACTTATCTAAACGTGGCTTTCAAAGAGTTTGTGATCGAAAGGGAGGCACACAGGACGGCAGACAAAAACACAGGTAAACAATCATTCACACACACACACACACACACACACACACACACACACACACACACACACACACACACACACACACACACACACACACACACACACACACACAGGCCTGACGAGAGCTAAGTAGCTAAGAGAAGAAACAAATTGATTCGTCTTACCTTGTGTTTGTTAAACGTGGATGATTTAAAATATACTTGTACATTTATTTGAAGTTCTGGTAGCAGGTGACAAGCGTTTGTTGCTGCGCATGCGTGCACTGTCTTTCGCGATCATTCCTTAAACTATAAACTCATTCTTGTAGGTCAGACTGAGTGAATTTTTTTTTTGTTTATTAAAGTTTTAGCACAGCTGGTTAAGAAAATAAAGTAAATCTCTCTAATACTCTCTTAGAGAATCTCGCGATATCAAACAAATAATAGACCAAGAACAGACTACTTATCACAATTTATTCATCAAACAAACGCTTTTTATGTGGTAAACTAGGCTGAACATAAACAGAAGATAAATAATCCGTGCTCTGTAAACCTTCATTTGTGTGGCCGTTTTTAATATGAAAAGTTATATTTAATTATATTAAGCCCGCATACGTGGTCGTCAGCTGATATTATTCAAAGGATAAATGAGTAAATGAAAAGAACTAATAAATTTCCAACAGGCTGACGATGCAAAATCAGGGTTAACATAAACGGCAACGACAAAGCAGTGATCTACACAAATGGACAACAGTTACTTGTTTTGGTGACTGAAATGTTTTGGTCACGTCAAATGTGAGGTGAAAGGTCAAGGGCTTGGTTTCACCAGGGCGAGGAATGCCAAGACAAGGTTCACACAGAGCCCAAGAGCCTGAAGCTTTCGACAATCTTCGCGGCAATTCTCGCCTGGACCTGTACTTGGGCTTGTGCACCGTCTGGCGATTAGCAGCACAAACCTCACCAGAGTCACTGAAAAAAATGGAATTCATTCAAGGTTTACATTCTGGTTTTTGTTAGACACTACGCTGAATTCACGCGCAACACTTTTTTTTGCACCCAAACAGACGGGTTACAAATCCCTTTGGGATCTATTTGAACATTCATCACTAAAAACTTTTACATCGATATTTTCACACATAACTACTGGCTATAATCAGAAAAGCTCGCGAAATATCTGTTTCAAATTGCTGTTTTTTTTATAACGGATTGGGATTGTAAATAGGTCTACACGGTAACTAAAAGAAGAGAAAACGCAACTGAGCTTTCAATGTGAGTGCTTATTCTAATACTTATTTTGTCTAAAAATTAATTTCTGATTGTGAAAACAACCTCCTACAGACCAACAGAAGTAAATAAACGTCCTTATTTACAAATTACTCGTTGTAGTCCATTAGAATAAAAAATAATTCCAAAATTCGAGCCTAACTCTATTGCCCTTGATCTGGAGATACAAACCCTTAACGTTGACGTTCTTGTGTGTGCACGTGACAGTATTGTTAGAAACAAATGAATACAGTTAATTAATAAGGTAAAGGTCACCCTATAACCTTTTCTCAGGGCCAGCTTTTAGATGAGGGTGGTGCCAATCTCCTCTCCCTCGCTGCCTTACCTTCCCCAACCCTCTATGGAGTCAGGTACCCATTCCCGTCAGCTGGGTTGACTAGGGGAAGTTTGCTGCGCTTATCGGGACTTGAACCAGCGCGCTCTCGGTTCGGACGCCAGCGCTCTAACCACTCGGCCATCCGCTTCCCCTAATTAATATACACTGCTGGATCTCTCATTGGGCTTAACCTTGATGAGCTCCATGCATCTAATGCAGCTAATATGAAATCGCGAGTTTGACCTCGTCCTCTTCATATCAATGTTTGAAGGTTCGTGCTGACAAACGAGAGCAGGTTATTGGCTCCTTTTTTGACTATGAATATGCTGCATTGATGAACACGTTGTATATCACATATCTATAGGTATCTTGTATTTATGTATATTTTGTATCTGTATCTTGTCTTTATATTCTGCCCATTCGTTTAAACACAAAAACACGGACATTGTACAGTAAAGCAGCTCAACATGCATCAGCTGCTGTCGGCATTTTTGCAGGAGGTGGGAGCAGAATGAGAAGAGTGATATCAATAGAATAAACCTGTAAAAACCGCAGCAGCGTCAGGGAGATTAGAAATGGTGCGAGGATCCAAGGGGCCCTTTGAGAAGCGAATAGCGTGAAATGCTTGCGAGACGTCTCCAAACCAAACAACCAGAGAAGACAGTACATCGATGTCTGGTAGAGAGCAGCAGCACATTGTGCAGAACAGGTAGCACGCTGAGGAACCAAGGCAGAGGCAGTTGCAACAGTACAGGTAATGTATTAAAGTACCCGTGTCCTGATCTGGTTTTGTTCTCATTTCATCCATGCTCTGGAGTACATTCACAAGGTCGAGAACATCGGTGATCAATGTGAAGAGGACGATGGCCCATCTGCAACAAGAAGACTGATTGAGACAAGTAGACTCATCGTTAACAGAATCTCTAGGAAGCGATTTCTATTTGGATAGCTATCTATCCGAAATGGAGTCAAGTACCACATATTGTTTCATGAAATCACAAGTACGATTAAGTCTACCTCTTAAGTCGGTAAGCAAACACTGTTCTAACTGAATCCCATCGATAAACTACTCTTTTACAGAAGCAAAAAAATTAACGAGATAATCCAAATATTTATACTATATCCAAGAAATAGAGATAGCTTTTCAATTTTTCCTCATCTTTAGCCACTAGTTCTATGTCTTCACTGCTGACAAAGCAAAAGAGTAAGGTCACACCACCATACCCCATAAATGGGGAGTGAAAACAGCTTATTAATGAACGTTTCACTGAATATTTTCAGCTTGAGAGTTTTCGTTTTTCGATACAGTATTTTACACCCTCATCCTGGAAAGGTGGCAGAGACTGAATTTAGCAGTCCATACACGTCCCGTGGATATTAAAGACTTTTAAAAGATTAGTGTTTGCCACACTCTGTAGGAAGTCAAACAAGACAAACCTTATGAGGATCACATCTGAATCGTCGAGATGATTATATCTTCTTGAATACATCTTCAGATAATGGGCACCCAAGTTAGGAAGACAAGAGGCCTATGGTCATGAACTTGTATACTGACAAAAAAAGCAATTTAACGGATTTAGGTGCTAATTGTTACTGAGGAATGCATAGCACTGGCAAAGTGTATATACATCTTTGGCTATTTAGTGGATTGTTGCAAAAAAAGAAGTGTTTCTACCTCGCGATGAATTTGCTCAAGGGGTGAAGATGTACATAAGTAATACATAAGGCACGGCAAACGATCCAGAAACAATAAGAAGTTGCTACAACAAACGCTATAAACAAGAACAATGCCACTTACAACAAACAAATTAAATATGCTGGAGGAGAGATTTGAATCTGCCTGCTTGACAATCCTTGTATTTTTGGTGACAAACGTTTTCCCACTGCAACACCCAAGTATTTGAGCTTTTTAATCAAGAAAAGTAGCACAAAAAGCCTCAATTAATTTATGTTCATTGTCAAATAGACCAATAGCTCTTTTCGTAACGGCCATATTTTGCTTATGCACTGTGGCCAGCAATGCTGCAGAAGCCATAAATAGAATTTGTCCTCCCCTTGTAATGAAGACTGCACACACTAAGAATTTTCTACAACACTTTCAATTTTTTGACGAAATAATGTGGTATATGTCTTTCATAAACTACCTAAAAAGGAGAAAAAGCTAGCAAATATCATAAGAATTCCAACTGTACCTATTGCTTGTTTTTAAGGGTTTGTTTGTTTGTTTGTTTGTTTGTTTGTTTGTTTGTTTGCAACTACTAACGAATCTAAAAAAATGGGAGGGATATCAATCCTAAACTGTTAACCGCGTGCTTGTCTAAGTCATGAATCAGTAAAAATACGACTCACCTACCTTTCTCTTTTAGTAGTGTGATGTCAGGTTTCGACATTAAATGCTCTGCAGCTGATTCAGGCTGAGTGTTGTCGCTTGTCGTTCAATCAGACCTCTGAACCTTAACCAATATTAGTACAAACTTTTAAAACTCTCGTTTGACACTCCGGCTTCAATACAGCATAACGGTTTTTCCCGGTACCTTTGTCCCTCCCAGTGGGTTGGCACGCAAACCTCCCAGTCGACAAGCACAGCTAAGTATACTTGTGCTGCAGATTGCACTTCTGAAGCTGCCATCAGTGCTATAAATAGAACTCCGCCACGCTGCGGACGAGCTGGCTTGCTTACTGGAATCTTTTCTTTGAGGCTTGCATTTTTTTTTGTATTATTTTCTCAGCTAAAGAGCAGATGTTAGTTTGGATAAAAATAGGCAGCATGGGTACCTTAACAGAACTGTATAAGGTTTCTTCTCAGATTCTTTTCTTAATGATTTGGCTTTTGTTTTCTTCTTTGCTAAAGAACTCGAACTTGAACATTTTATTGACTTGGGACCATTTCAGCCATTGTCACTCAAGGTGAGCATATAGGGTTCATCCTCTCATACATACAGTCACCTATCCATTCATACCCATCCCGTCGTACACTTTAAAGACATGCACTGTACAGTAGTCCTATTACACACCCACTCATCCTAGCACCTCTTCATTTATACCCTCTCATCCCTACCCTACATAGACACATCGTATGTACACATGCATTATGGCAACTTTCAGATGTCAATATTATGAATCAAAAAGGGTATTTTTCGAGCAGAGAGCATCCATATACAGAGGGTATCAATCAGACTTCGCACAATATCAACTTCGCTTATCTCCCTTCTTCTCCTTAAACATTTATGAATATACCATGCCAATTGTCGTATTCTTCCTGCGTTCTCGGATGATAGTATCTGCACAAGATATTGTTTTTGATTGTGTTGTGAGACTTGCTGGAGATATTTGGGTCGAAGGTCTACATATCTGGGACATTGAAAAAGGACGTGGGTTTCATCCTCTATATAATTTGTACAGAAAGGGCATTTGTTTGTGTTTTCTGTCCTTTGTTGTATAAAACGATTTTTATGGGTATTTATCTCGCTCACACCTAGCCGAAAGCTTACTAAAACATCCCTGAAAATTTTACTGTTTACATAGTCAAAGTATAGCTCTGGTACGAGAGTGGATTTGTGCGATCTGTATAACTGATACCGTTCACTATTCCTCATGTTGGCCACCCACGTTTGCTGGGTGACATCTCTCACTCTACGTTTGAAAGTAGCGAGAAACATGTTATCGTCTCCTACTCCTTGGTTTACCCATACCAGATTAAAACCCATAGATCCTAGGGCTACTCTCACTTTTGTTACCCAGTTTGTTTTGCCTTTTGCATCTATTTAAATAGTAATTGGTATGCTTGTTTGGGTATGCGGTTCATGGGCATTTTTGTCACTCGGAGCCAGCTTCTTCTTTGCTAAAGAGCGTGTGTTGGGTGCTGGGTTCAGAGGACTGGAAGGCAGTCATCATGTTTGCTGTAGGCACTGCTCTTATATAATATCTAGGCGGCGATATGATAAAGCACCTCCAATATTTTTCTTTAAAAAGACCCCCCTTCCCTAATAAAAAAGCATAGTGAGATTGAGCTTTGTACAAAATGTGAAATATATCCATCTTCGTTCTTGAGAGAAAAGCCTAAAAAAATTACCATCCTCAAAATAAGCTCAGACAAATAACAAATGTTACCAGCTCTCTGATTGGCTATAAGCTTGACATGTAAGCGTGTGAGGCTTTACTTATCTCTTTCTATGCGTGGTGGTGTTTGTAGACTTACAATTCTAGAACAGATTTGGAGGAAGCTATTCAAACAGAAATACTTTTCGTAATGTACATCCCACAATTTTTTTTAATGTTGCACTCTTGCAAGCATCGATATCTACACTGATCAAATATATGATCAAAGATCAAACCTTCTCTAGATTTCTTTATTCGTGAAACTAACATATGTAACAAAGTAAACATGCACACAAATATGTACAGCTTCTCCGTATATGTGTAACACATACTCATATTTATTAACAAGGACGCATTTGGAGTCCTTATTGCAAATACGATTAACCCGTATTATTATATTTAGAAGTCACCAGCATTATTATAGTTAGAAGTCACCAGCATTCTTATAGTTAGAAGTAACCAACATTATTATAGTTAGAAGTCACCAGCATTAGTATAGTTAGAAGTCACCAGCATTATTATAGTTAGAAGTCACCAACATTATTATAGTTAGAAGTCACCAGCATTAGTATAGTTAGAAGTCACCAGCATTATTATAGTTAGAAGTCACCAGCATTATTATAGTTAGAAGTCACCAACATTATTATAGTTAGAAGTCACCAGCATTATTATAGTTAGAAGTAACCAACATTATTATAGTTAGAAGTCACCAGCATTAGTATAGTTAGAAGTAACCAACATTATTATAGTTAGAAGTCACCAGCATTAGTATAGTTAGAAGCAACCAGTACCGTAACCTTCAAAGTGCATCCCTTCAAATGTCCCTCAAAAAAGGCATCAGCCTCCATGAAATCGAGCACCGCTTTAAACATGTTATTTGTATGTACAGATTATTTCAGTAGTTCCATTCACCTCCATAGCCAATGTACAAGCAATTAGCCGTTACTTCATCTGTCCCTCTTTTCCCTTCCAGTCATCGCTCTGTCGTCAGCGTCAGTCGTCGCAGGCAACATGTTGGTTACTGTCCAGTTCGAGAAGCAGTTTTGTAGGCCACGTGTTCCACAAGTAAGCGATATCCTGCAGGTCGCCGCTTTGTGAGTCGTAGAAGCGAGTCTGACCTTTGTCCACGAGAACATGAGTTCCAGTGAAGATCAGCAGGGGGTCGTTCATAACGTAAATGCGCAGAACTGGTTGCGCGCTCTTAGGAACGTCTGACGTGCAAGAACTTCCGTTCCAGACATGTAAATTAACGAAGAGAAAAGGTTTTCATTAAAGCACTTCGATTTTTTTTTAAATATTAGTTACCTGTAATTTACAAAACAATAGCCTTGCAGTTCATACCTGTGTACATCAATGCGTCATTTAATAATAATAATAATAATAATAATAATAATATAGCTCAATTTCATTGAAGTCATTGCGCAGACATACATGTAACTAAACAGACGGCTAAACATTTACATGAAATCGTAAACAAGAAACATTTTATTGCAGATTTACGTTGGGACAAGTGTACCATCAGTCTGATGGTGTCGATGATGATGATGATGATGATGATGATGATGATGATGATGATGATGATGATGATGATGATGATGATGATGATGATGATGATGATGATGATGATGACTTCATTTGAAGAAGAAGACATGACAAAGAAGAAGGAGAAGGATAAGGAGGACACTAGGCTGACGATGATGTGTTTAGCGAAGACATTGTCTTACTTTGATGTTGTAGTAAATGTTCGCAAAGCTGTGCCTTAGTTTTTGGTAGGTAAAAGTAATGTGAACACTGGTTGGTTCCGTGAACATTGAAGTCCAGCAATCAGTCGCGTACACAGCTGTGATGTTTGTTGTCGTCAACGACACCTGGTAACACTCTGATGATCCTTCTCCGATCTTCTGAAAAAAAAACCCCACGAAATGTCATCATCGATTAGTGCAAGAAACGTTTATTTGTAGCGATTGACTAACGGTTTAGACATGCTTCTAAAAGGTCACGACACTAAAATATTAGAGAATCTGTGTTTGAAGGAGCAGAAGGAAAAACAAAACAAAGAATTCCAAACACTGGATTAGTGAGGCAGACCATCACGAAAAGTAACCATACATTCGACACCGAAAGACTGATGGTGCAAGTTCATTTCGTCACCTTACGACGCAAGGCGAAGTTCAGGTGTGTTGTTGTCTTCTCGTATCTGTAGATGAAAGATTCAGATCCGTGAGGTCGGTTAGCGATGTCACAGACGGCGGTAATGCACGTCCAGTAATCCTGTCCACCAAAGGTGTCGTAATCTGGGTGATGGAGGAACACACCCGCGTTCTGAAATCCACGCAACATCTACAGCGATAACATGAGCAGAAATAGACTTTCAAGAAATGAGCAAAATTTATTTCCAGCAAAAGTGCATGCTATGGCTGATGCATTTTTTAACACCTGGAGACGAATGACAGCACAGGACGAGAAAGGAGGACGACGATGACGACGATGACGACGATGATGATGATGATAATGATGATAACAACAATATGTACCTTGAAAGAACAGTCTTTTTATCCAAACATTAAGACTAAGAATGTGAAAATTGATGTGATGAGTGGTGTTGTCCAAAAGCCTATGAGCCATTTTGGGGTTGTCTCCTGCCTCGAGCAGACTGCCATGGTGATCCTCCAAAATAGTCCTGAAAGAGATAAAACTGTGTTTGTCATTCTTTTCACATTTCACTATCTTATCACATTCTCGAAACTTTACTACCTGTAGTCACGTGTGTATTGTCACTGACAGTAGTTCAAATAGTCTTTAAATAAAGACATATAATATTTTAAAAATTCACGTTATGACAAAAAAACTGTAAATTTCAACATGCATGCATTTCCTAAACGGTCGGGTACCATCATGTTTAGCTAAAAAATGAAATCGACTTACCAGCAAGAACAGCAAAACCCTCCACCAGGAGGAAACTGTGAAGGATTTCACGAGTGTACACGATGTAAATGATGATGAAGAGCTGTGGGAAGTATATAGCCGAAAAAAAAAATGTCAACCAGGGTGATGAACCACTCACATCTCTTACAGCATAATATAGTGATAAGCAGTACAACCTGGCTGATGATACAGAAGACAAACAATGTGCAGGCCACGTCCTCTTTACCGGGGATCATATGCCAACAAAGGTTCAATCCAAATACGATTATCACCACATCTATGAAGACAGCGATCTGTATTATTTCCAGAGGAGGCTAAATATAGTAAGAAAAACTTGTGAATAACTGCTTCAAATCTTTATGTGAAATTACAAATTTTCTTTCATGCATGTGTTTTATAGGTAGTAAAAAACAAATCGCGGGGAGGTGGGTGGGGAGTGACTAGCGACTGCTATTTTTGCCTTCGATGCGGCGTTCATTTCCGTTTATTGTGCACCTTTGTTAGTATTTCATTCACAGCCACATCTTACCTGCACCATAGGTCAATAATCGACATAAACATTGGAGAATGTGTCCTCCCGGTGTAGCATTGGAAGCGAATAATACAACAAGAGGACTGAGTACAGGGAGAATTGGCTATAAACTTTGAGAGGAAATCTATTGCCCCCTGCAAAAAAATCTAGTGTAGTCTGTCATTTGAATACGTTATCGAAAAACATCAAAAGGTAAAGACAGTAGTTAGTAGTTACCCAAAAACACAACTACATCTCATAAATAAATGTATTTACTGGAGTTTTTTGCAAGCATTGCCAAATCTACGGGACTAGAAGCTTAAGATCACAAACAGCCATTCACTAAAAGGTAATTTTTTTCAGATTATCTTTCAGCGCAAAGAGGTAATGTTTCTTTTAAAACCCTTGCAGGAATAAGTAATAGCGGGGTTTCCCGTTGTCTTTTTCCTCCCGGCAGATTTGCAAACGAATTTTTCAATAGACGGCATTCGAGACCTATGGGGTGCCAAGAGGGGAATTTTCTCAAATTTGCTATTTCTAGCTATACATTGCAATGTATAATTATACAATTCATTCTATACTTATAGATTGTATTCTAAAGCTATACATTGCATTCTATAAGTATAAAATGCAATGTATAGCTATACATTGAAATATATAATAATACATTGCAATGTATAGCTAGAGTGAGAAAAGGTATATATATAAAATGAATTGGATAGCAACTTCTGAGTATAATATAAATGAAACATTTCGGTTTTTACCGAGTTTCTCTCTCTCTAGCTATACATTGCAATGTATAGCTATAGAATGCAATCTATAAGTATAGAATGAATTGTATAAATATAAAATGCAATCTATAAGTATAAAATGCAATGTATAGCTATACATTACATTCTATAATTATACATTGCAATGTATAGCTAGAAATAGCAAATTTCAGAAAATTCCCTTCTTGGCGCCCCATAGAGACCGACATCAGAAAAGTGTCTTCGTGCTTCAGACTGCTCCACTCAAGCTGCCGTCAGTGCTATAAATAGAACTCCGTCACGTAGTAGATGTTGTTGTCTTGTTGGTGTGTCTGTGAGGTTTCACTTTCGTTTTGTTCTCTAATCTGCTAAAGATCAGATTTTAGCTACTTTAAAAAATGCGATGTATAAAACAAGAATTATATTCTGCTTCTCGGAATTTTTTAAAATATAGCTTTTGTTTTCTTATGTGTAGATGTTTACGATATAACAGTATCAATACTTTCTTCATAATAAGGTATCGAGGGAAGATTTGGTGCTAACGTGTTCATCGTTGAAATGATGTTACAGATCGCATTATATTGGTTGTATGAGAAGTTGTTTGATTTTACTTGCTTATTTACTACATGGCAGCAAGGACTGACGCTTGTGTTTATCAAATACATGTTAAAGGTCGACAGAATGAACAACATTTTTTAAATCACCGACAAATTGCTAAAACCTTTCACACCTCCGTTTTCAAGCCAACAAACAACACCATCTAATGAGGTTGTCGGGGTGACCTCAAGAGTGTCCACAGACAGAATCCCAGACACTTAATCCCCAGACACTTAATCCCCGACACTTCATCCCCTAGACACTTAATCCCCAGACACTTAATCTCCAGACACTTAATCCTCAAAATGAAATTTCAACTCAAGAAATTATGAAGTGAATGAAAAATTTAATTATGAAGTAAATGAAAAATTTAATTCAAATTCAAATAATTATTTTCATGTAAACATCAAAATAAGTTTGACAATTAAAATAATACTTAACTTCAACATTTATAACATTGGGGGCATTTTTGAGGATTAAGTGTCTGGGGATTAAATGTCTAGGCGAATAAGTGTCGGGGATTAAGTGTCTGGGGATTAAGTGTCCGGTCACCCACAGACACACATGATAAATGTTTAATCCTCTCTCCTCTACTGGCTGCTCTCATGCACACTTATATTGTCAATGTAATTTTGTTTTGCGCATCTTCGTGTTTGTAGAAGCGAATAATCACCGAGATATTGTAGGAGCAAATATTCACACAGATTTGCGAAAATTTCAGGTAAGGTACTAAACTCAGGTACGAATTCAAGCCATTTAATGAAATAATAATAATTATTATCTAATAATAATAATAATAATAAAGTATATTTATATAGAGCTTGACCCCACCATCAAAGGTAGACTCAAAGCATTTGACAAAACAGGTAAAAACACATAAACATAAAATAATGGGCGCTAATCTAAAAAAAACAATGAGATTACTGTGTGACCCAGTATAGCAGCCACTCATGTTAAGTAGTCAGTAACCTTGCCATTGCATGAAATCTTTGGTAAGTCAATAAATGAGGAAGCGACCAGTCAGTATCCAGTATTTACGATCCTTGAGCGACATAGAAGATAAAATGTGTTAAAGTAAATTATAGCTTAACTCATACGTTGAGGTTAAAACAATGTGTGAGATATATATCTATAAATGTGTATATATATATATTATGCGTGTGATGTGCACATGTAACAAAGCTCCACAGTTCACATTCAATGATGACAATATTAATAATAAAAAATATTTCAAGATCTTGTTTGATCACTTTAGTTTTATTGATTTCTCACAATAAATATTAATTTAAAGGACAAAAATATATATTTAAAATTAAGCATTATTTCTGTTAATTTCGATCTATTTCAACATTTTAAGTCAAAGTTACCACATCTCTGATGTCTTTGTAAATCTACGTTAATACAAATGCTATTGATTCAAAAGAACATCCACACAATTTTTATAACACGCCCCGTGGACGACACGCATGGTCCAGGCGGGCGACTATGTGCCCGCGGGCACCATGTTGGCTACCCATGTTTTCTATATATATATATATATATACACACACCACCACCAAGATGAATGGCCAGTTTTGATGTGATGGAGGCCTAACAACGTTTCACTTTGGCAGCGAAAGCGAGGGCAAGGTTCACCGCGAGCCCAATCTCCTGCCACACCTGACAACGTGTAAGCGGTTCCTCGCTCGTTCTTTGGCAACGCTTGGCAATCACCAGGAATATCCGTATCAATGTCACTGCAAAAAAAAAGGGTCAAGCATTAGATGTGTTAGACATAAATGAAGCACTTTTTTTTTTTTACATCCAGACGGAAGTAAAGCAAAAACATCTTACGTGCGAGGAATGCATTTAAACATTTCACGCAATTTTTGAGAATTGACTTTATCTACATCAAATTTCCCAAATTTCAAAGTTACTAAATATAGTCAAAAGAGCTGCGAAATGATCTCCTCTTACCATTCGGACGTGGTCGGGTTCACTCATTCATTGACGATTGCATTGATAATGTGCTTAACGCATCCATCTATTAAGCTGACGTATTTGAAATCTTTCTGTGCTTGTCGATATTTGAAGGCTTGTGTTATAAACAGAATGTCTCAGAGTGTGAGAATGAGTATCTTTTGATTGACTAAGCCTTTCTTAGTGATGTTATTGAAGCATACTGTCATGAGATAACTGGGGATAGGGGTATTTTATGTTCCCCTGGAGATTGGTCAGAGGCTGAGAACCGTGAACGTTCGCTGGCAGTTTGCGTCCGTTAATTGTAAGACTGCGGTGTACCTAGCGTGGGACAATCACCTTCGATTATATTGCTAGTAAAGCCGGACACAGGTAGGGACTAGAAGCCCCAGCCTGGTGGCGCCTCTTTTTCCCCTGCTGCGTTTCAGGTGGAAGGGAGGTTAGGGAGTGGAATGGGAAGTAGAAAGTCAGAGTGATCACCTGTCCATCATGTACTAGCTATGTAGCAGTTGGTCGTAGATAAGTAACAAAATGGTTAGGAGTAAATGTGTAGTATGCTTGACCAATCGTGAGAGACGATGATCTCCGATACTGGAGTCAAATTGTATTAAATTTGCGAGCACTTTAGTGTAAGTGTATTCGCGTACACGTGCATGTCGGCGTAGGTGGCGGAGGCATTGAGAGTGTAATCAGCCCAAGGGCAGCGGCTAGATTACGACACTTCTGACCATTTCGAGTACACAGTCCCCGAGGTTTACGATACATACCTACCAAAACGGGTCCAGCGCCAGGTTCATTGAAGAAGCGGTTCGAGAAGCACACAAAGTGGAAAGCTTGAGGGCAGTCTCCAAACCATACAGCCAGTAACAACACTGTGTCCATACTTGGGAGACATAAACACCAGCTGCAATATTTGAGGCCTTTAAATGGCTGGCATACCAAGCAGCACAGTACAAACAAAAGGGAGATGACGCTGCAGCAGTGGCAGTAAGGAAAGTCGTTTTTGTCCATCGAATGTCTAACTCCGCCCATGGTAATATACGCATTGAAGAAGTCCAAAAAGTCTACGAGTCCTGCGAAGACGACAAGAGCCATCCTGCAAAAACTAATTGCAACAAGAAGACTAACCTTTAGACGAACAATTTCATTGTTGGATAGATAGTTACTCGGCTCAACGTTAACAACCAAATGGGATTTCTGTAGTCTTGTCTGTTATTGATTTGTTCTTTTATTGCGGTAAACAAACACTATAGTAAATGAAACTCACCACGAAAACTTGTCTCAAAATTACTCCTCTAGCACAGCCTTTTCAACTAATAAAGTTATATATTCTTTTAACCCTCTTGGTTCAAGATAAAAATGAACATTACAATGACTGGCTTAAAACTGAAGACTGCGAAGACGACAGTGGATGAAGTTTTATTATTATTATTATTGTTGCTCTGAGATAAACATTAGACCAAGAAACCTAAACATTTTTGGAAAAGAGAAAACTTGAACTTTGGGATAAAAAGTAATGAAAATCGCCTTGCCCGTGCTACCCGGCAAAGCCACGATCGCGGTCTTTCAAACCAAGAGAGTTAAAGAAGGTGGTAATGGGAGTGGAGGTCGCACTTTCTTTATCCTTAGCTAGTAGTTTTACATCGTTACACGTAACAAAATAACGGACTACAGCCTTTTTCAGTTTGGGAAGCATTTGTTTAAAACATGAACTCCTTGACAAGATGGCGAAGAATGAATTTAGCAATCTGGAAAAGTCTGAAATGGCCTGTTGCTAACAGAGGGTGTAAAGTATCTTAATAAATTAGACCAACCTCATGAAATCAACATTTGACTCTTCGCGATAACCTCTTTTTGATGATATCTCCATGATCTTATGATTCTATGAAGAAACCAGGAAACTTGAGCTCACCGGGACCCTGTATATAAGACTGAAAAAGAAATCAATCGGCACAAATCGGTAATGATTACTGACAAAGTGGGTGTGCATGTCGTTTATTAACTTACGACAGCCGACAAGATGAAGCGATTTTGTGCTGTAGTCTCAACCCTTCAAGCTACAGTCAGTGGTATACATAGAACAACAACCGCCACTCGCGGCTGACTTTTTAGTAGGGGAAGGTTTGCTGCCTACATCTACAACACTTAACATTGTTCCTTGTCTTACCTTCAACACTTTTTTAATAGTAGCTTTGTTCGCATGCAGTTGTTAACCTGTCCTACCGAATTCTCCCTCTTATAGTTTTACCCAGCTCCGTCACAGAACAGAAAGTGTTATATCACTGTCTTTGAAGACTTCTCTTCTTGATCACTGGTCCCACAGCAGTCTGTTGTAGGTAAATAAAGGTCCGTGGTGTACTAGATATTTACCGGATATAAATACACTGTCGAGTTTACGTGGCCTGCTGCGACAGCACAAGGTAAAAAGTATTACATGTACACAAGTAAACTTCCTGGTTGTGCATGCGCGAGTGGAGAGGCAGAGAGAAATGTCTGACAGGGGCACGCCAGGCTGTGACGACGGTGAGAAAATGTTTAAAAATTATATTTAATTAAGATTACAGAGCACCACATCAATGCAGGAATATATGGATGATTTTTTTTGTTCGTACTTTATTAACAGTGACAATGAATCTCAGATTCCTGACGGATGACGGAAAGGTGATGTTGTCGCCGCCCACCTGAATGTTTTTGGACGGACTGACGAGTCCAGGTTGATTTCTCCTTCTAGAACATAGGATGTCTTGAGTTTTATCATTGTTTAGTTTTAGCCTGTTTTTTAAAATCATCCAGTACTTGAAGTCGCTACTACAGGCTTCTTCTGTTTTGCTAGTAGCAAAGTGAGACTCAGCAGGTGAAGTAGAGCAGTTGTGTCAGCATGACTGACGAGAAACATGGTGAGAGTAGATGCATGATGAAAGTGGTTTTGTGTACAAAATGAACCGAACAGGAAAGTGAAGCAAGAAGAGATGTTTGACTATCAACTAACACAGTCTGCGTCCTATCAGGGAGATAGGAGTTGAACCATGAGCGGGCAGGTTCAGAAATTCCGTAGAGGGTGTGGAGTCCATGAAAGAGCAAAGAGTGGTCTATTGTGTCGAATGCAGCAGACAGGTCCAATAGAGTTAAGGCAGAAACATTACCACAGTCACGGGCAGATAATATGCTTGTGGCTAGTTTAATCAGAAGAGTTTCGTTACAGTGAAAAGGTCTGTATGTCGACTGACTTCGGGGGATAAGCGGGTGCTCGTGTAAGAAGTCTTGTATATTGGTCTGTATTAATTTTATTAGTCTGTATCAACTTATCTTGAAAACAAGGTGTGTGTCTAACCCTGGAAATTTGTGTGACCAAGTTCACCACTGTAATTGCAACACCTTCATCTGAACAGAAAGATAAACTCGCTTTTGATTCCTGGTGGCTTCAAGCTGACAACTGACCAGCTTAGGACATGAAATTTGGACCAAAACGAGGGCTAAGACATCCATCCACCCTTGAACATCCACGTAGACACGCACTCGCAATGAAAACATGACTTCTCGTGTTCATTTCAAAGATCTATACTTGTCTGTCATTTTTTTCCATTTTGCACATTTGCAACTGGATGCACTTCCTTTAGGAATGTCTCCAGCATGTGAGAAAGAAGACTTTGATTGTTTGACCTGTATTATCAGAAATTCATACTTTCACTAATATCCCTTCTATACTCTGCACTGTGATACTCTGGTTTCCCATTACACAAACCTTTATCTGCACTCTAAAACAAATGTTTCCATGTGACACAGATATCTTTGTGTGTGTGCACTCACTAGGACACAAACACGATTTTGCCCCATTACGAAGTCCCCTCTATGCACTATAACCCTAGTGTACTTATTACTCATCCGTTCCACCCTCCTGCTATCATCAGCTGCTACAGTCAACCTCTAAGCTGCTGTCGAAGGTAGGAGCCCGAGTTCCAGAACTTTCACAAGGGCCATAACCTGTGCGCCACACCTCGCCGATGTCCTGAAGGTCGTTGCTCTGGGAGTGGTAGAAGCGAGGCTGACCGTTGTCCAGGAGAAGATGAGGTCCAGAGAAGTTTGCCAGAGTTGAATTCACGCGGAAATAGGCAAAGGTTGGATTGGGGAGTCCGCTCCCATTGGTTGCAGACATGTTGTATGCTAGGCAAGAATTGCTCTTCATGACCTGTTAGAAATTGAGAACAACTGTCTTTAAATGGCCATCATAGTTTCACCAGAAGAAAGGAAGGAAGGAAGGATATGAAACCAAAGAAAAGCGGAAAAGATACATTTCACGACAGACATTCTGTGTCGTTCTCTCTTCCTACCTCTAAATTTCCTCTCTCCGTCTGTTCTCTCTCTCTCTCTTTCGGATGCTTAACATTTATATGCTGTTTATAGTGTCATATCTCTCTCTCTCTCTCTCCAGTTTTGCTAAACATTTTTGCAACTGTACCTAAGCCCACAGAAAGATTTACAGTACGGGACACAAATCCCCATCATTATCGTCATGATCATCGCAATCTTGGCCGCTCTTAATAGGTTTAGAATATTTTACTGAGTGAGATGAGGTGATGAATTTATGATAACATTTGCAAGACAAAGACGATGAAAATCATAAATATTTTCATAGCAGTCCATTACCTTCATGTTGTACACAATGTCACCGAATATCTTTTTCCGAAATGTATTTCCTGGTGGTGTGTAGGTAAAGTTGACGTGCAGACTGGTTGGTTGTGAGAAAAGGGAGTTCCAGCAGTCAGACATGTTCACCGTGGAAATGTTCCCTGTTTTCAGCTCCATTTGGTAACACTCGGGTGACCCTTCTGTCAAGTTCGGACCGAAAGGAACCGTCTGTAGAATTACATTAGACGTGGAAATGAAGAGGAAACGGTTATCAAGTGCTAAAAAGAAAATGTGCCTAAAAAACAATAACCACAGCAAACGCAAAAACAAAAAAGAAAAGAAATGGAACAAGAAAAACAAAAACTAGAACTCCAAGAACCAGAACACGGGGAACAAGAAATAGAACAAGAATAACTATGCAACAAAAACTGGAGCAAGAACTATAGAACAAAAGCTAGAACAAGAACAGGAAGAACTAGAACAACACGATAAAAAATGCTAACACCACAAGCAGCAAAATAAAACAAGAGGGAGAAAATGAAGAAGAACAGGAACAAGAAACTAATAAAGAGAACACTCTGATGTCTTCTAAAAGAACAACATGATTGGACTCTATAACAACACTAACTCATGAGATTCATGTATAACAGCACTACTTATATCCCACTGTTATACGATCCTGAATTTAGTTTTTTTTTAAACCTGTAGGATTTTTTTGCACTCCTTTCGCCTGCAGGCACACACAGAAACAAACTGAGTTCCATATCCTTCAGTTATTACAGTTATTCAAGGCAGTCACAAATATTTTTTCGATTTCAGATACTCCTAACTCCTGTTAGATATAAGGCAGCTACAGATGACTACGAAAAGTATGAGTATAAAATGTTTACCCGACTCCAAATAGCGAAGCTCCAGTGTGTCATTGATTCTTCGTATCTATAGGTATACAACAAGGAGGTGTTTTGTTTATTGTATATGTCGTAGATAGACATGACACTGATCCAACTGTTAGGACTGTTATTTCCTGGGTGCTGGAAGAACACACCCACATTCTGAAATTAAGAAATGAAACACGTGTTAGATGTTCATCTCAACAAGAGACACGGGTCGTACTCGTGAAATAGCTTCGTAGAGAGCTATTTATTTAAAATTGATGAGAAGAAGAATTCGCTTATTTGCTGAGTGACATTACACTGGGAATTTGACTTGATGGCCGCCACTTACTCCACAAATAACACACACACACACACACACACACACACACACACACACACACACACACACACACACACAATCTCTCTTGATCCCCTGCTCTCTCTCCCTCACTCCCTTTCTTTCACATACACATACACTACCGACATTGACTATACACTGCCCACTCCTTTCAGAGCCACCCTAGATACCAAAATACATGAGAGCAGGCACATGCGTATGCTTCCTCACCCACTTCCATTATACATGACCATCACAGAAAAGACACATTCAGATATTATTGGTCTTGATAAGAGCTACGGAGGAGTTCAGGAAGGCTATAGCTTCGACATAGGAACAGTTTCTCGGCCGGGAAGTTCTGGCCCGGACGTGTCTATACCTGACCCCAGAGGCCATGAGACAGAACAGGCCACTGGTCAGATGGGATGCATCAGCCATAATATTGCTCGCCCTGTACAGACTGCGCTGGGCGTAGATTGAACCGAGATGGTTAGGTCCCGCAGCCAGTGGATCTGCTGGCTGCACGCACCACCCGGTTGAGCCGGACTTTCTGTTTCTGGATGTCAGTTCGCTTTCGATCATCACCCGATAAAACTGGACCAGAATGCTTGACTGTTGATAGTAGAGGTTCCTGGTGTCCTACGAGAGTGACAATCTTGTTTCTTACAAAGTCTGTGGTTTTATGTTCTTTGTATGAGATCCGGGGCAGCCTATTCAGGCACTTGTTCTCGAATGCCTGGATTCTCCTTTCCGTTTCGGCGAGCGGAGTCTACATGTCGCATCCGTTGAGCAGGATCGGCACTACAGGGGATGTGTACAGCTTTTACTTGGTAGTGAACCTTATCTTGTGGCTATGCCAGATCCTATCTAGCCTAGCCATTGCTGCTGTTGCTTTTGCGATCCTAATGCGGATATCTGGCGTGGAGCTGCAGTCCTTGGAGAGGGTGGCTCCCAAGTACTTGAAGCTGCTTACCTCTTCGAGCTGTACCCCGTTCATATCGATCTCTGCTTTGCCGTTGCCATTGATTATAACTTGGCTCTTTTCAGTGCTGGTCTCCATTCCATATGCATTTGAGCTGTCTGTCAGTCTGTTGGTGAGGTCTTGCAGTTCCTTGTCAGTACCTGCTAGTAAATCTATGTCATCTGCAAAGCTTAGGTTGCTGATTGGTCTTCCACCGATTGAAATGGAGGTATGAGGGTCATGAAGAGCTTCGAGCATGATGTTCTCCAAGAATATATTGAACAGCACGGGTGATAAGGGAGATCCTTGACGTACCCCTACTGTGGTGCGAAAGTAAGCTCCTATTTGGTTGTTGAGCAGTACTGTACTCGTTGAGCTGTTATACAGCGCTTCAACGACTTGGACGAGGCCTTCTTCGATATTGAATTTCCGCATCACATGCCACAGCCCCTCGTGCCAGACTCTGTCAAATGCCCTTTTAAAGTCAATGAAGTTGTGGTAAAGGTCCCGTTGATGCTGAAGATTTCTATAAGAAGACGACAGTTGAAGATCTGCTCAACTGTGCTTCTACGTGGTCTGAAGTCAGCCTGTTCTTCTGCTAGCAACTCTTCTGCGGTGGTTCTGATGCGGTTCTGTATGACTTTTAGCATGGCTTTGCTTGGGTGACTGATAAGGCTTATGGTTCTGTAGTTCTGACACTGTTTGCTGTTTCCTTTCTTTGGGAGGGGTATGATTAGTGACTGCGTCCATTCTCTGGGCCATTCCTTGCGCTCCAGATGCAGAGACTGTGGCTGTCACTGGTGTGGTATTGTCCGGGTTAAATGGACCGTAAAACTTATTCAGTCTATCAGGGAAGATGGCGTCCCCAGTATTTGATGGTACTGTCTTTTTGTAGTCAGTGACGGTTTGCAGGCCGTGCCACACAGCACGGGAGTTGCCGGACTGAAAATAAGACTTGAGTTTGCACTTGAAATCCCATTTTGCACTGCGTGAGTCTTTCTGCAGATCGTATTTATCCCGCCTGACGGTTGCATCCATCATAGTGTACAAAACGAGTTTATAACGGTTATAAAGGTATCAAGAGGGTATGCTGGTTTGTTAGATGTATATAAGAGTACTGAAGTCACAACCATAATGTACAATGAATAGACAAATCAGATCCAGCCAGTCCTCACATGCAAACAACAATACCCCTCTTCACATACAAACAACAACACTACTACTTCTCACATAAAGTCAGCAGCAGTATTCGTCTTGATATACAAACAACTATACCCTCTCCTCACATACAACAATTACCATGCTCCCATACAAACAGCAACACCCTTCCAGTAACATAAACAACAATACCCTTCTCTTAAAATACAAACAGCCACATCCTTCCTTACAAACAAAACCGCGACTACCCCTTATAAATAAACAACACCACCGTCCTTTTTTCGTTCAAGCTACAATAACCTCCTCACATATAAACAACACTGTCACACCACATACAAACAACAATATTGCCATCTTAGATTTAAACAACAACAATCTCCTCGTCAAATACAAACATCAATACCACCTGCTTATATACAAACAGCATCAGTCTTCCTTCACGCATACAGACAATAATACCCTCTTCATACACAACAATTTCTATCCACACATACAAACATCTTTCGTTACATGGAAACAACAATACTGCCCCCTTACAACAACAGTACCATCTCTTTACATACAACAACAACAGTACTCCCTCGTCACAGTATTATTACCTCCTCCTTACATACAAGCAACAACACCCACTCCTCATATCCAATCAACAAAACCTGTCATCACATATAAACAACACCAAAACTCACGTTAAAGTATTTTCCATCGTTGGATGAGTTAGGAGTAAAACGAAAACAGAAGACGCAGATCAGTAAACCAAAGTTAATGACCAGTACAATTCCTTTTAAAATTTTGAAGGATAAATGATTTTTTTCTTTGCGGCAGGCGTAGATAAATATGAGGATGCGGATGATGTTTCCTGAAAATAATAGACAAAGTGTTTACTTTCTCTATGATCGATGAATATGCAAAAACTTTTGTTATGATGTTATTGTAAACCAAATTATAGGTACATGGTTAATAAACTTTACGTGTTCAAAGGTGTAAGCGTTAAAAAATAATAAAGTTTTATGAAGGCATAACAAAAACCATTGACAGCTGTTCAATATTTAAAATTGTGATCTTGAAGATGTCCAACTATGGAGTCAATACTAGATGTGAATTAGAAAAAAACAATAACTTCGTACACTTTCCGAGTGCGCATGCAACTACCCAACCAACCCCCCCCTCTCTCTCTCTCACACACATGAACAAGAAAACAAACACTTGACCAGCTCCAATTTTCCAGGTAAGTTCTAGTGTCATCAAATATCGACTCACCTAGAAAGACAAACGCCACCTTAACGAACTGGAAGTTACTCGATCCTTGCTCACGGCAGCAGGCCACGTACACACTGATACTGACTTGAGGAATGTCTCCAAACAGAACGGCCAGGAAGGAAAAGAGGTCTGTGTTGACAAATTTTTGATATTTCTTAAAACCCCGACACAGACTGTACAAATGGCTGATAACATCAAGAACAAAGATGACACTTCCGATGATGCAAAAGGCAAACAGAGCGGTGACAGCTTCCTTGTTCACTGGTCCGTAGACGAGACCTTTTTCTGTGACCTTAAGGTCACAGTAGAAAGCCAGTCACTCAGATTGCTGAGAAAGCCTGATACTACAAAAACGACTAAAGCTATCACGTGACACGCCTTCTTGCAGCTCGCCTTATTGCAGCTCATCTTCTTGCAGCACATCTTCTTGCAGCACGCCTTCATTCTGGCTTGCTGATCTAAATCTCCCCCGAGCATCATGGCTACGACCTTTATAACGACAAATAGTAAAAATTAGCAAATCTACAAATTCGTCTTAATTTAAAGTTATTAGTCAGTTTAGGGGTATTTTAAATTGAGAATCGTCACAAAAATTTACAATCCTGTTGAGAAATCTAAAACTTTGACAAACACAACGAATATTGAGTATTATTAGCACCGAATTTAGGGGAAGTGAGATTTACATTTCAAGTGTCTAATATAAAATTCTCTGCCCCCAAAAAATCCGTCGTATTAAAAGATTTTTTAAAATGGCTGGTGTGGTAATTTTAAGTCTGTTCTTCTCCTGGCACCTCGGCATATGTTCATGCGAATACTACGATGAAAACGATTTAAAAATGTCGATTCAAAAGCCAAGTCAAAACAACATTCTCAGCTCAACACAAATGATATTAATGGAAAAAGATTATTTGATTAGTATCAAAGATCGGTAGCTTTACCTGTTAACAATAACAAAGTTTGGTATTCTTACCTGTTAACAGTATCAAAGACTGGTAGTTTTACCTGTTCACAGCTCTGCTTTTGCCGCTACACTGTGACTTAAATAAGAGCCGTCGTTACAAAGCAGGTGCACAACCCTGTTGCAACACCTGTCTCCTTGGAAACATTGCCCTGCTTTGTGTCCAGTTCACCTGAGTCCCGATGTCCTTGGCTCTTCAAAGCAGTTTTTCTAGCAGAGCGTGCCAACCTTAATAATGCCGTGTGCGTGTGTCCTGGCACTTTCTGAGCCTGACAAACCGTGTTAATGCCAGTACCTTTCCCATGATTATGTTAGACAGGTGTCCTAGAATAAGGCTTGCGACTCTGATGACGTCATGTAAAGGTGAGGACCTTTCAGAAGTCATATTGCATAGACTTTGTGTGTCTGTAATTTGGTCTGTGTGTATGTCTTGTTTTATTGAGTTCAGGTAAACGCTATGGTATGCCTGTATGCAGAAGTAACAGGCACTTGAAATCATTTGTACCCTCTTCAGTCCAGCTCCTCAGTCACGGATTGTGTGTGTGTGTGTGTGTGTGTGTGTGTGTGTGTGTGTGCACGCGCGCGAAAGAGAGAGAGAGAGAAAGAGAGAATTAATAGAACTAGTCATTGTCGTTGTAACTAAGAAAGTGAAGTGAATGTTGACATGATGCGCAGTGTGTTTGTGTGTGGTGTTCATGATGTTGAAGCTCGCTGCTGTCAGCCATTCAAAAGTCATCTGTTAAAGACCAGAGACGCATGTTTCGTGAACTTGAGCTCACTCCAGCCTCAAAGGTCAACTCGCTCGCAACATTATTTCTTTATGATCGGGTTAAGTTCGTTTTAAACTAATAATTCCCAAAATATGAGTACATAATGATCTTTAATTTTAAAGATATAAGCCTTCAAACATTGGCATTCTCACCTGCAACTAGGAAGGCGGGAAAAAAGTACTCTCCTATACTGAAGAGTTCTCTTACGTGATCGAAGTACTTGTAACAGCGAGTGTGGATGTCTTCAAGTCAAATGAAGAAACATCACTCAGGTTGTCGTGTTCAAGAAGCGATTTTGTTCGCCCAAAAAATGAAACAGCTGAATTTGGAATATAGCCCTTCAGCTTGGAACTTTATTTAGAAGCTTCGAATGAAGTTAAAAAATAATTAAATGGTCCAAACTGAATTCATTCAACAGACTGGTAAGTCAATCAGATCAAAATTTAATGGGCAACAATAGTTACAACTGACTGCTGATAAGAATTTTTTACAATTAAAAATATTATGTTTGAAACATGTTTATCGATGTAAAAACTTATTTCTTCCTCATTTAGCTGCATGCAACATTTTCTTACTGATACTCGATCGCACGTGTTCCCGTTTAAGCTCCTTCTTATATGTTTATCATCCTCAAGTCTTTTGTTTTCCTTTTTGTATCTGTTCGATCACGCACATCAATGGTGTCCTCACACTGTCAGTTGTTTTGAGCATTATGCTGGATAAAGATACGACTGATTATGTGTTTGTGACTGTCACACGATGTTACTTGTAGACCAGACGGTGTAGAAACTGTCGATGTTGTATATCTGGTGCTTGATCTACCAGCAGTCGTAGTTGGTTTTAACATCTCGTGCTTTTGTATAGTAAGCACTGCTGTATGAATAAGATTTCTTCGGTTTACTGAAAGTCCAAGACTTGCTTGTACTGTATAAGTGACTGAATAACAATCCATTTTGAAACGTTTTGAGCAAATTCATGAGTACGGTGTGGGGACCAAGTTCGCAACAAAGTGAATCCACTGGCGTTTGCTGCCATCATCTTTAGGATTTCCTTCATGAGTACAAACTAACTCCCTCTGAGTGTCGAAGAGAACATTCAGAAACAGCACAATGTGTCCCGGTCAGTTTTCTTTTACCGATGATTGCATCTTTTCTCATCGACTTCAGCTCGTGCAAACAAATCTATTGTTAGAAATACGTTCGTTTCGTCACTTCCTGTTTTCTCGACAAATCTAGGTGTGCTTAAGTTAAAAATATTAATATAAAATCTCTCATGTCTCTTTGTCATAAAATACCACCGGAATATGTTTTTGTGATACTTTGTGCTCTGTTTCCAGCGATTTTTGCTCAGCGAGCGAGTTGACCTTTAACATCGTGGAAGTGAGGTACCATAAATGTCGGACTATAAGCCGCGACTTTTGTCCCTAGCTTTAAACCATGCTGCTTAAAGAGCCATGCGGCTTGTTGGCAGGTTTCCTTTTCCAGGAGCAGCTAGTAGCCCGGTGGTAAATAATATTTAGGCAGGAGATGCTACTGCGTATATTCGTTATTTAAGTTATGCCAGGTTGAATATTCAAATGTGATTAATACGATTCCATTAAAAGACCAAGCTTTATAAGGATGTACAACTCCCGTTAAAGGATAGCTAACGACCCAACTTGACCTAAACCGCCATATGGGTTTTGTGCAGTCTCAGCTTATTCGATCCACCAAGCAAGCACTTTACTAACCAAAATCCCGTTATTAACTACTTATCTACAAGGATATTATCACTCGTGACATCACAGAATCTTAGATAATATTATTATCTCCAAATAAAAGATATCATTGTCCTTTATCTTTGGTCACAAGCTATGATTCCTCGCGTGTCACAAAACGATGCAGTGATGCTACACAACCATTTCCACCTCAAACTTTAGACAACATTACAGCTTGTACATACATCTTTTGTGAAACTTCATCAAACAAATATCTGAATTTCCTGACAAGATCAAACGCAGGATTTAGTTGTTCTACAAAAGATCCATGGATACTAAAGACTATTCGGAGATGTATCAATCTCTGCGTGCGCAAAATACCAAAGAGCATGATAATTATTACAGAAATTGTTCAGTACATTTCCCGAGGAGTGGCGCTTCTTTTGAAACCCTTGCTGGATTAAGTAATAGCGGGTTTTCCCGGTAAATTTTCCCTGGCGGCAGATTTGCTTAGGAACTTTCAATGGACAGCACACAAGACCGACTTCGGAGAAGTGTCTTTGTGCTGCAGGCTGCACTCATCAAGCTGACATCAGTGCTATAAATAGAACCCCGCCACACAGCAGATGTGTTGTTGGTGTGTCTGTGAGGTTTCACTTTCGTTTTGTTCTCTTTTCTGCTAAAAATCATATTTTAGCTGGCATGAGATGAATGAAACAAAAAATAAATCTGTTTCTCCGCACTTTTTTTAAAAAAAGCTATGTAGAATGTTTGCTCGTTGGCTTCAAGGCATTGAAAAGTGGTTTATTAGAAATCAACACTGTACCTAAATAATGTCTACATAATAACACGATATAACAGTTCCAATACGTTCTTTGTAATACGGTAGCCAGGGAAGAAATGGTGTTAATGTGTTCATCGCTGCAATGGCATTACAGGGTGTATTATGTTGATTGTATGGACCGTTGTTTGATTTTATATATTTATTTGCTACATGGCAGCAATAACTGAGGTGTCGAAACAGCCTGCGTTCATCAAATACATTAATGGTTGACAGAAAGGAGCAACATTTTTTTTTAATCACCGACAAGTTCAGGACAAGATGCTCAGCCCTCTCACACCCCTGTTCTCAAGCCAACTAACATCGTCGTTATTAGAAAGAGGTCATCTTTTCAAGATGGCCGCTCCTCGTCGTGTGATCTCTGTGGTTCTCGAGGCTTTTTTCAAACTTCTGCATTTTTGTTTTATAGATATTTTCAACTGTTTCCGTGCTGTGTGCTCGACGTGTGTGAGAGTGTCATGACTGTGTGTACACTGTCTTTGCTAGGCTCATTATTTAAGACTAAACCATGAATGTATGAGAATCTGTTTGGTGGAGTGGATATGAATGTGTTGTGGTATCGTTGCTTTGTTTTTGTTCTTCCATATAGAGCTGCATCTCACTGCCCTCTGAGATAAATAAAGTTATCTTAAGAGTGACCTCAAGAATGTCCACAGATACACGTAATCCTATCTGCTCCGCTGGCTGTACTCACAAACACTTATGATGTCAATTTAATATTTCAACTTTATTCTTTTCATGCCTGTAGAGTCTAGAATCACACATATTTGGGAAAAAGGGGGAAATAAGTCATTGAACTCAGGCCAGCTACGATAAATCACTGTTGTAGGGCTTTAATAAACAGAGGGAGTAGGAGGGACCAGTAAGTACCCCGGTGTTCACAATCCTTGAGCAACAGAGGAGCTGACTGAGCAAATTGTGTTACTATAGTTTAATGCACACGTTGACGGTTTGAAAACAAAATTGTGTGTGCGTGTGTGTGTGTGTGTGTGTGGATTTATACGTGTGTGTGTATATATATATATATACTATTTACATATTTATGGGTGTGCAGTTGTCTATTATTTTGTTTTTACTTGGCTGCTCTCCCCTTCTCCATCCCTCTCTCTTCTTCTCTCTCTCTCTACATATACATTATATACAGTCGTATCATTAATATTATTAATATATTTTATTGGTTAAATTGCACGACTCAAGAAGTGATTGCTCTCAGCACTAACAATCCAAAATATCATCAAAGAAAGGACGAAAAATTAAAGTAGATGTTTAACGAGAAAGCTACACTGGAGAGTAAAGTAACAAAGATCAAGAGACAGCAATAATAAATATCAATAAGGCGCCACATTCTGCATAGAAAACTTCATGCATAGTTTCAAACAGCAAACTACTCACCATTTACAACATTTATCCCTCCCTAATCCACATATAAAACATAAAAATAAACAAGTAAGACAAGCTGTAAGCTATGAATGTAGGAATTATGTAAATTACAATCAGCACTTTTCTAAGTGGCAGGTTACACACAGGTGTATCACAAGAGAGATGTGCACTAAATCACACAAAAGAAATGTTAAACAATCTCAAATGGAGCAGTCAGTTGGCTGTCTTGTTTCCAAAACCAGTAATGTCTTTGTCACAACCACGTGACGTTCGACTCTCTCACTCTCTCTTTCAATCACACGCACGGGTCAGACAAATACGTGTTCTTACGCACAAAAGAATAAAAAGACTTGCTTGTGCAGTTCTACCTACGTTTACTAGAAAAAGAAAATAAATAAATAAAAAACAAATATAACACAGATATAAAAAAGAGAATTCCTAACTTCGTTCTAACAACTATTCACACTGTTTCCTTTCTCATTCTTTTTTCCTCCAACGATTCTCCTCAAACGATTCTTCTCTCCAACGTTTCTTTCTCTCCAACCATTCTTCTTCCGTCTCCGTTATTTTCTTAAGATTATCTCTAGTCTCCTCTTATTTTACTCCTCTGACGATTCTCCTTCTCGAACGATTCTTCTTCGACAGCTCTTTCTCTTAAATGTTTCTCGATCTCTAGTCTTCTCTTATTTTACTCCTCTAACGATTCTCCTTCAGCCTCCTCTCCATTGTTTCCCAAGATTCTCTACACACGTCACAGATCTTTTTTTCATCATCCATACGCATTCAGACAAACTGACGTCATTCACGCTCTTTCATTCTTCCACGTGGGATGAGACCTTCGACCTCACCTAGATCTGTGACAGTCTTAATTCATGTAAATATCATGTAAATGTAAAATTGTAAATAAAGATAAATAAAAAGGCTTGCGACATTTACGCTTTCTTTTTTTCAAAATATAACAAAACAATTGTCAATGGGTTTTTAAATAACGATAAACTATTATGATAACAACGAATAAATGATTAGTTAAAATCTTTTACTAACCCACCCCAGGGGAGGCCACAAAGGATGCTGATGACACTCACGAAACTGATTCTCTACAAATTGAACTTTTTATCCACTGTCTTGGAATATCACTCTTGACACTAATTATCTCGCCTCACACCGGGCTTTCACTGATTTAACAACAAGTTCTTTTCTTCTAAACTTTCTTTAAACACTTTCCTCCATCGCACAGCATATGCATTCAGACCATTAATTCTTAACAACCTTCACACACATGTGTTCCAATACAGTTGCAGCTATAAGTATATATATATATAAGTATATATAAGTATACGTGTAATACTTTAACACCCAAACATGCGATGTAGGATCATGAAGACTTTGAAATATTATCTAACCTGTACAGGTAGCAAAGGTGTAGATGAAAGTAAATCATTGTGTGACGTTGAAGGACTTCTCGACCTGTTGATGTGACAAAATACTTTCATTAATTAATATAAATGAATTTTTAAACCAACTACAGCACTTCCAGTAAAAATGGAGAGGGGACAGCTGGTTGGTATCAAATGCACAAGAAAAGTAAATCGTATATTTACATTGATAGGCGATTAGTTGATGGATGTAAACAGAGAGATGAATGAATGTAAATTTACACCAAATCTTAAGCAAAACATATTTTCGTGCCAGGAGCAAGATTGGTGGGGACAGTAATGATGATGATGATGATGATGATGATGATGATGATGATGATGATGATGATGATGATGATGATGATGATGATGATGATGATGATGATGATGATGATGATGATGATGATGATGTGCACCTTGAAAGATGAGTCTTTCGATCCAGAATTTAAAGGGTTAAGATGTACAAGGCCAGAACTGCAATGTAGAGTAATATTGACAAATTTCTGATCCACTTGTTTGATTCCTTCCTCCACAAGATGCACGTCCGAGGGACTCGGTAGAAACTTCCTGACAGCGACAAAACATATTTTTAAAGTTTAATTTCTCTGTATGAGGTTTTAATTTCTCCCTTTAGGGAGGCCGACGCTGACTGGCGATAAATATAAAGAATTTTCCATGACTGACCGGCTTTCTGTCGTTGGCAGTACACTGTGCAAACTTTGTCAGCTACTTTATTTATCCAGTCGTCCATATGACAAGTCTATGTACAGTGAACCGAACTTAACCGAACCGACCCAAACTATCTACTGGAAATCATTCAAATATTCTTATAAAGCGAACCATATAAACATTTGACAGAAATTATTATTATGGAAAAATATGTTTCATTAAGCATATACTGTCCGACAAAACTCTTGTCTTACCAAGCACAAAAGCCGATGTTTTCAACCACACGAGGACATCCCTGGGACTTGTACGAAAGGACACGATGCTAAGAGCGATGAAGACTTGAAAGACTTCTACAGTCGGAAAGGCTACAACATCAATCAGGGAAACAATGTAGTCGGCGTAGCATGTCTTGAATAACCTCCTGAAGAGAAGCACAAAAAATTCTAAGAGGACGCTGAAAATGAACAGTTCACAAGCAAGACCATCTTGTTTGAAGTTCAGACAAAAGCAAATGAGGCATCCCAACAAAACGCTGATGATATCTATGATGTAACTCGTGGACCACTCCTCCCATGTGTCGCACATTTTCTTTATGACTTGTATCGATCTGACAAGAAAGAAAAACAAAGTGGTTCCTTTTGAAACATCATGGTAAACAGAATCAACAGAAGTTAGATGAAACTTGTAATCAACAGAAATATTTTTACCACTTCGTTAATTTGTGGGAGGCCTGTTTATAATTATTTGTTTTGCAAACGGCTGAAAAATATTCTTAAAAAGTAGATATATCAAACTCTGCATGGTTCCTCATTATTGTTAAAATTAAACAGTGATTCATATGAGTTCTCTTCTTCCTTTCCGTTGAATTTATTGTGAGTTTATTATGTATGGTAGGTGCTTTAGCATAATCAGGCCGTAAAGGTGTCGGGTGGATGGTTTGTTTACATTGAGACAGGATGCGTGTCTATGTTTCATTAGTAGTTTCATGATTAATATGTAATTAATATGTCCGTGTACGTCCTTTTGAATAGTAGGATTATTTAGAATGTACTGAATGTGTATGTTCGAGTGTGTTTATTTCGTAGTAATGTGATTCTTGTTTACTGGATCTGTCTGTGCTTTTATGTTTGATCAATAGGCTCTCAGCTGAATTTTTGTAGGATTATAATTGCTGTGTTCTGAATGTTTGTGGACTCGTTTGTCAGTCGAGATAAAAATCTATAAATCATCACTGTGGCCATTACCATGTGAAGAATATTACTTAACACGGTTCTATGGTTTACGACTATATATATATATATAGGTATATATGGACAGGACGTAGAAGACGACTATGTGAAGTGAAATGAAATATTGATGTGCGAGCTTTATTTAGCAAGATAATGCAAAGAAAGAACTGGGGATATTTTTTGTTCCATAAACTAATCGCAGCAGTGGCTGGGTGAGACGAGTATGTTTATTTTCGGGGATTCCCGTTGGCTTTTAATAGTTGACTATGGTATACTCCCACATATGTATGTTAGGTACTCAATCAGCATGTTTTATATTTATGCATGCATGTGGTTAGTATGTGAGAGATTTACCGCAAACCTGTTCTCTGACTAATCCATTCCTGAGCCCCTTGGTTATTTCTTTATTTACTTTGTCTCCCATGCCGGTAGCCAAGGCCAAAGATCACTGCCTCACATTCTGAGTCACTAGCATCTCGACTACAATAGGGTTAAATGCCTCACCTTGAGACAATGACTTCCTAATAAAGTAGATGACGAATCGGAGACGACAGTTGTATGTATAGGAAGAACGAGGTTATTATAGGAAGTAGTTAGCCTTCTTTCACAAAGCTCTCGTGAAGTCTCTGAGAGTAGGGCAACCTGACACACCAAAAATATATTTGTCTCTTACCTTTAAAAGAAAAGCAATGGAGGAGCTTGTAAATTCTCCTTCACATTCGCAGAAATCGAGGCCACTTTCTCTTCCCTGGAATGTGAAAGCAAACTACAGAGTTAGAGATCGGAGGCGCTTGAGTTCACGCTGAGTCACCCGCTTCTTTCTCCTCCCGAACTCGCGCGCGCAGTGTGACGTCACAGGAGTGCGGGGGGCTTCCCCTACGCCGACGTGGCGGGATGGCAGACGTTGGTGCTGTAAGACTAATTAATGGGACGCTTTGTTTCTCAAACTGAGTCGTGTCTGCTAATTAACAGTTAGAAGTGCTGCCTAAGAGACGAAAGTGAACTCATGGGGTTTGCTGTGCAAGGCTGTCGGAACTCATGTCGCACCAACACCTACAGAACTGTGACTAAAAAAGACTGAGTTTGCAGCTGATCTGGCATCATATGCATGTAAAACAAGCCTATTCGTGATTACCTGTTAATCGCGGATAGCTATTCGAGACCTAATCACGATTAGGCCCTATCTGGATTTCGTATGCATGAGTTATTTTTGGTCTCGAATGGCTCTTCAGAAAAAAGTAGATCTGATGGTATTTTTAAAAGCAGGCGAACAGCCGATGGCGTTAGGTATTTGACCCTGTTGTAGTCTAAACCCTGGAACTCTGTGTGTTTGGACAGTAGTCTCTGGTCCTGATGTAAATGCATGGTTGCAAGGGGAGACAAAAAAGGTAATAAGCAAGAGGTTAGGGAAAGGACTAGAGAATACGTCGGTTTGCAATTAGTGTACTACGAAGGCGAGTTGTAACCTGGGGCGATATTAGATGTGTGAAAGTTTAAAAAGTTCAAAACTAAGCATATCAGCAGGCTAAATTCAGGAGTTAAGTTTCAACATTGCTCGTGGGTGACACCTTGATCCCACACAATGCGCACCACATGAGGCTGGGTAACCATAAATCAATGATGTATGCACTTGACCTCAGTGAAACATAGCGAGAAAAACTGTGTCAAATATCATCCCATTGTGACCCAGTGTGACATCATGATTTGTATAACGTTGACTAACCATGAAGACAGTTTGAAAATGACCTTTCCTCTAAATCCGAATATGGATGCTCTTTGTGACTGTGGAGGGAGGACGTGGGCCAATGGCAGACCTACATGGAAGTGAAAGGTGGTATTAATGACATTCATTAACTGTATTTTTCGGTTGCCTTATACAATTATTACTAGGAAGCATATTGCTCTATTACACACACACACACACACACACACACACACACACACACACACACACACACACACACACACACACACACACACAAGTACACAAGCTATTACATAACAACAAGAATACATATTTTATTTTCGTCTTTTTCTTGGTATCCCATTCCACTTCTGATGAACTGATTGACATTTCTTCTTAACAAAGGTGCGATATCTGATCATCAATAACATCCGTGCCAGCTAGCAAACTTAAAGAAATGAATTGATCATACATGCAGGACTTGCTTTCCGCCGCTCAACACAGATCTAAGAGGCAAACCTTGTCAGCCACAAGGTCCATCCAGTTGTTGCCCCCGACAACCAGCATGTGAAGACCGGTATAGCTGGTCTTCTGCTGATACCAGCCAAAAGAGGAATGAGTGAACGAGGAAAATGATTGAATGACCAATACACTGACAGACAGTTGGAATGGAATGGAGACCAGCAGTAACAATAGCAAAGTCAAGGTCAGTCAACATAAGCACCGGCAACAACAAAGCAGATGAAAGGAGAACAATCGCTGGTTTGGGGACTGAAAGTCGCATGTCAATGCCGCAGTCCAGGGTCAATGGCTCGGATGATTAAGGAAAAGATAGTGAAGCCAAGGTTTAAAAAGAGCCCAATAGTCGGAAAATTCTGACAGCTGGTACCACATTCCTCTTCTGGGCCTGTCCTTTCAGCTTTACTTGTTCGTCTGATAACTAGCAGCACAATCCTCACCAGAGTCACTGAAAAAATATGTCATTCAAGGTTTAAATTTTTTTGTTAGACACTACAATAAATTCACACGCAACACCTTCTTGCATCCACAGAAACGGAGTATAAGACAATTTTAGTTACAGGTATTTGAACTGTTATCACTAACATTTTTATATTTATTATTTTACACATAACGACAGCAATAATCAGAAAGATATAAAATAGTTGCTTTAAATTGTTAACTGGAACCACTCAAGCAATGAATGAACACCCTGTATCTATGTTAAGCTTCAATTTACGTGTAGCTTTCATCTATACATTTCCCACTCATTCAAAACAAAAAACAAAGAAAAAAATGCTGGTCAGTAAAGTAACTTAGCATGTATCAACAGAACAAACCTGTCAAAACTGCAGCAGCGTCTGGTAGATTAAAAAAGGTGTGGAGAGCCATTGGGTCTTTGTAAAAGTAAACATCTAGACTCGCTTGCGGTAGGTCTGCAAGCCACACCACCAGACAAGACACAACATCGATGACTGGGAAAGAGCACGAGCAGCACATTGTGCACAGCAGGCAGCAACCTGAGCAACTAAGACAGAGGCAGCTGCAGCAGTACAGGTAAGCACATGTACCTGTGGCCACTGTTTGTTTCGTTCTCATTTCATCCATGCTCAGGATTACATTGATGAAGTCGAAACCATCGGTGATCAATGTCAAGAAGACGATAACAAATCTGCAACAAGCGGACTGATTGAGACAAGTAGACTTATCGTTACAAAAATATCAAGGAAGCGATTTCTATTCGGATAGCTGTCTACTCAAAATGGCGTAAAAAATCTCATAAAATTTCATGAACCTTGGAGTATCACTGATACGATCTCTTATGTCGATAAGCAACTACTGTTTTCATTAAAAAAAAACTTTGATAACCTGCTCCTCTAAATAAGCAATAAAACTATTGAAATAATCAAAACGCATATAAATAATAATAAATAAAGAGAGATTTACTTTTTCCTTTCTGACTGTGAGTTCTACGTCTTCACGAGTGATAAAACAAAACAGTAGGAAAACAGCCAATAGATACAAGTTTTACTAAACATTTTTAATCTGAGGAGCTTCACTTTCAACAACACTACTTTTACACCTTTTTCCTAGCAAGTAGATAAAAGCTAGACTTTCCACCCAAGCCCCGTTTACAATGCATGCTCTTCACAGGCTGTAGGTAGTCACAGCAAAACATGGGAGAGAAATTTTTTAAACAAACCTTGCGATAATCACATCTGACTCGGTATGATAATATTCTCTTGATGACATCTTCGTGTTATGGGCACATCAGTCAGTATCTGACAAAAAAGAAACAAAAAAAAAATAAATAAATACATGTAAGTGTTTACTGTTACTGAAGATCCAGAAAACCAGAAGAGAAGCTGCTACAGCCAGCCCTATAAAAAAAGATGCCACTTGCAAAGAAAAGAAGTAAACCTACAACAAATGTGCTGGTGAAGAGATTTAAATGTAACGACTGGAAGTTCATCGCTTTTTGTGGACAAGCTTTTCTACACTGCAACACCAAATTATTCCTGCTTTTTAATGAAGGAAAATAACATAAAATCGCTCCTAATTGTGCACAAATAATTATCGATATCTCTTTTTGTGGCGGCGACCATATTTTACTTATGCACTAAGTCAGTAATCCTCCAGAAATCATGAATAGAGTTCATATTTCCAGAGTAAATGCATGACAATTGACTGTTGATTACAGACTTTGCTGCAAAACTTTTGACTTCTTGCAGAAATACTATGCCGTTGATAAAATTGTCAAAAAAACAGGGGAAAAACTCAGAAAATATCATAGAACTACTGCAAGATAGTATAATTTCCAAAAGTACCTACTGTTGCCTTATTTTGCAATTACAGGGTGGTTTGCCTTGTCCGAGTGTATTATAGGAGATTGGCTACTTTCAAGTGGCCCACCTAATCTAAGGGGCCGGAAAACCTGATGACATTCACAGCGAGCTTTTATATTTTTAAAGTAAAGGATGAGTGAAACGGGATGAAAATCTGTTTTTTTTAAAAAATACGACTCACCTACTCGTACCTTCCAGGTGTAGCTATACTTGAAAACTTCTCTCTCTCTCTCCTAGTAGAGTGACCAAGTTTCGATGTCAAATGCTTTGCAGCTTATCCGGGTTTTGTGTTGTCGCTTCTCGAACAATCAGTCCATGAACGTGTATAAGTTATATTGGCTCAACTATAAAATTTCCTTCTACCCCCTCCCGGCAGGAGTACTTCATGACGGGTTTTCCCGGTAATATTTTGCCACCCAGTGGATCGGTATGCAAACCTCCCAGTTGATAAACACATGTAAGTATATTTGTGCTGCACACTGCACTTCTGAAGCGGCTGTCAGTGCTATAAATAGAACATTGCAGAGGTGTTGGCTTGTTTACCAGACATGTAACAGAGACATCAAGAGTGTACTACGAAAGCGAATTGTAACTTGGGGCGATATTACATGTGCAAAAGTTTAAAAAGTTCAAAAAGTTCAAAAATAAGCCTGTGGGAAAGGCTAACTTCAGGAGTTAAGTTTCAACATTGCTCGTGGGTAACACCTTGACCCCACACAATGTGCACAACAGGAAGCTGGGTAATCATAAATCAAGGGTGTATGCACTTGACCTCAGTGAGGCATAGCCAGGAAAACTGTCAAATATCATCCCATTGTGACCCAGTGTGACATCCTGACTTGTATAACGTTGACTAACCATGAAGACAGTTTGAAAATGACCTTTCCTCTAAATCCGAGTATGGATGCTCTTTGTGGCTGTGGAGAGAGGACGTGGGCCGATGGCCAGACCTACATGCAAGTGAGAGGCGGTATTAATGACATTCATTAACTGTAGTTTTTGAGTGTCTCATACAGTTAATACAAGGAGGCATATAGCTCTATCTTACACACACACACACACACACACACACACACACACACACACACACACACACACACACACACACACACACACACAAGCTATTACCCAACAACAAGAATATATATTTTATTTTCGTCTTTTTCTTGGTGGCCCATTCCACTTCTGATGAACTGATTGACATTTCTTCTTAACAAAGGTGCGATGTCTGATCATCAGTAACATCCGTGCCAGCTAGCAAACTTAAAGAAATGAATTGACCATACATGCAGGACTTGCTTTCCGCCGCTCAACACAGATCTAAGAGGCAAGCCTTGTCAGCCACAAGGTCCATCCAGTTGTTGCCCCCGACAACCAGCATGTGAAGACCGGTATAGCTGGTCTTCCACTGATACCAGCCAAGACATGAATGAGTAAACGAAGAAAATGATTGAATGACCAACACACTGTCAGGCAGTTTGAATGGACTGGAGACCAGCAGTAACAAGAGCAAAGTCAAGGTCAGTCAAACGGCAACAACAAAGCAGATGAAAGAACAATCGCTGGTTTGGTGACTGAAAGTCGCATGTCAATGCCGCAGTCCAGGGTCAATGACTCGGATCAATAGGGAACTTATAGTGAAGCCAAGGCTTAAAAGGAGCCCAATCGCCTGAAGATTGTGAGAGTTGGTACAGCATTCCTCGTGTGGGCCTGTCCCTCCACCTGTACATGTTCGTCTGATAACTAGCAGCACAATCCTCACCAGAGTCACTGAAAAAATGTAAGTTATTCAAGTTATTAAATTCTGTTTTTTTGTTGACAATACAATAAATTCAAGCGCATCACCTTGCATTCACAGAGACTGGGTATAAACCAATTTTATTTATATGTATTTCAACATTTATCACTAACATTTTTATATTATTATTTTACACATAAAGACACCAATAATCAGAAAGATATAAAATAGCTGCTTTAAATTGTTGTGTGACTAATTGACTGGCATTATATAGAGACCTACACGTTAACTAAAAGGAGTTAAAATGCATCTGAGAGCCGTTGTACCACGTGTATATTCAAAATATAACTCTTGATAGTGAGAACAGCCTTCTACAGACCAACAGAAGAAAATAACATTTCTCTTTTTATAAAAAATCCTTTGCAGTAAAAGAAAACTAGTTCTACACCATGACTGAACTCTCCTAATCGGGAGGTACAAACCTTCAACGATGACAAATCCTACATGTGCACCTAAAGGTAATGCAAGATAATGATACAGCTAATTAAGATACAGTCCTAGATGTATCATTGGATTTAATTTTGACGACTTGTATTCATCCACGTGCTAATTTGACCTCACGAGTTTGACCTCTTTGTCTTTATGTGATGTTTGAAGATTTGTGTTGACAAAGGTGAACAAGTTGCTGGCACTCAGTTTGACTATAGTACCGTAAATTTCGTTCTAAATTTCGGCATGATGAGGGTGTGTGCTTTAGCAACTGATCTGAATGCTTCATTTGTATGCAGCTTTGATTTTAAAATGTGAACAGTTGAGGCTGTATCAACGTGAACAGTTAACACTTTAACATGGAGCTCATCGAAAAATTAATCAGAATCTGAAAAATCCTTAAAAATCCGCAAACAAGCCGCATCGCTGTTTAAGCCACATGGTTTAAAGCTGGGGACAAAAGTGGTGGCGTATAGTCCAAAATTCTGTTATATCGATGAACACCTTGTGACTATCACACCACTATATCTATCGGTAGGAGGCCCCTATGCAAAGTGCGCATTGCAGATGACATTGATCTGATGGCGGGAGCCAACAGCAAGATCCTACTAAAGGCAAGACCTTACCGAGAGATTGACAGCGCACGAGCGCATTTGGAATGGAGTCCAAGACTGGCAAGAACAAAGTCTTGGTCAATGCCAACGGCCAAAATAATTAATAGATCCACACCAACGGAGAACGTGTCGAAGAGTGATCAGCTATATAATACTTAAGAGCCACCATTTCCAAATATGGCAGCGCAACGACAGACATCCACATCGACATTGCAGTTACCACAGTGGCAATGGAAATACCCAGGACACGATCTGGCGTAGCAAAACCATTAATTTTGCTACTAGTACAGACTATTCCAGTCCTGTTTTACAGGTGCTTGACGATACGGAGAGTAGAATCCAGACATTTCGTGAACAGGTGTCTGAGGAGGCTGCTCCGGATCTCGAACAGGGAACATAAATCCAACGACTTTGTATTGAGCACTGAAGCGACTCGTAGGACATCAGAAACCCATTTGCAAAAGTCAAGCTGCCGGAAGCTGGTCTGGTTCGGCCACGTGACCCGACAACACACTCTGTCTAAAACCATCCTTCAAGGCAAGTCAAAGAGGCGTCAACGAAGAGGTGGGCAGAGAAAGAATTGGCTTGCAAACATGACGAAATGGACTGGTTGTATCTTGCAAGAACTTCTCACCACTGATCAACACAGGCCTAAGGGACGAGCTTTGTCTGTTCATTTGTCTCCCCCGACTTCCAGCACCAGTGGATCAGTTTAACTGTTAGTTAACTGGAACCACTCAAGGGATGAATGAATGAACACCCTGTATCTATGTTAAACTTCAATTTACGTATAGCTTTCATCTATATGTTTCCCAATCATTCAAAAACAAACAAACATACAAACAAACAAATGCTGGTCAGTAAAGTAACTTAGCATGCATCAACAAAACAAACCTGTCAAAACTGCAGCAGCGTCTGGTAGATGAAAAATGGTGTGGAGAGCCAAAGGGTCGTTGGAAAAATAAAAATCTAGAATCGCTTGCGGTAGGTCTGCAAGCCACACCACCAGACAAGACACAACATCGATGACTGGGAAAGAGCACGAGCAGCACATTGTGCACAGCAGGCAGCAACCTGAGCAACTAAGACAGAGGCAGCTGCAGCAGTACAGGTAAGCACATGTACCTGTGGCCACTGTTTGTTTTATTTCTATCATTTCAACCATGCTCATGAGTACATTGATAAAGTCGAAACCGTCGGTGATCAATGTGAAGAAGACGATAATACATCTGCAACATCTGATTGAGACAAGTAGACACATCGTTAAAAAAAATCTCGAGGAAGCGATTTCTATTCAGATAGCTGTCTACTCAAAATGGAGTCAAAAATCACATAAAATTTCATGAAGTCTTGGGATATCACTGATTCGATCTCTTATATCGGTAAGCAATTACTGTTCTCATAAAGAAAAACCTTTATTAACCTGCTTCTATAAATGAGCAATAAAACTATTGAAATAATCAAAACGCATCTATCGTATAAAATACATAAAGAGGGAATTTACATTTTTCCTTTCTCTCTAACTGTTAGTTCTATGTCTTCACGAGTGATAAAACTAAAACAGTAATTTATTTTAAATGCGAAGGAAAACAGCTAATAGATACAAGTTTTACTAAACATTTTTAATCTGAGGAGCTTCTATTCAACAACACTACTTTTACACTTTTTTCCTAGCAAGGGGACAAAAGCTGTATTTAAATTTAACTGTCCTCGCTAGCCCCGTATACAATGCATGCTCTTCACAGGCTGTAGGTAGTCGCAGCAAAACATGGGAAAGAAAACATTAAACAAACCTTGCGGTGTTCATATCCGACTCGTTATGATAATATTTTCTTAGGCACACCAGTCAGTATCTGACAAAAAAACAATAACAAATAAATACATGTAGGTGTTTACTGTTACTGAAGATTCAGAAAACCAGAAGAGAAGCTGATAAAGCCAACCCTATAAACAAAAAGATGCCACTTGCAAAGAAAAGAAGTAAACCTACAATAAATGTGCTGGTGATGAGATTTAAATGTAACGACTGGAAGTTCATCGCTTTTTGTGGACAAGCTTTTCAACATTGCAACACCAAATTATTCCTGCTTTTTAATGAAGGAAAATAACATAAAATCGCTCCTAAATAATTATCGATATCTCTTTTTGTGGCGGCGACCGTATTTTACTTACCCACGAAGTCAGTAATTCTGCAGAAATCATGAATAGAGTTCGTATTTCCCGAGTAAATGAATGACAATAGAATGAATATGAATTCTTGCAGAAATACTATGCCATTGATAAAATTGTCAAAAAACAAGGGAACAAACTCATAAAATATCATAGAACTACCGCGATCGTTTAATTTCCAACAGTACCTACTGTTACCTTATTTTGCAATGACAGGGTGGGTTGCCTTGTCCGAGTGTATTATAGGAAGTTGGCTACTTTCAAGTAGTTCACCCTGTATCACTGAATCTAAAGGGCCGGGAAACCTTATGACATTCACCGCGAGCTTTTATTTTTTTAAGTAAAGGCTGAGTGAAACGGGATGAAAATCTGGCTTATTATTGTTTACCAGACATTTAACAGAGACATCAAGAGTTGGATTGTTAATGTGCTGATCTAAATGACATAAGAGAATGTGCTTTATATGTTATACGAGGCTCTGTTCGATTTCAAATGTTCACTAATGACAGTGATAAGCCTTATGTTTGTAACATGCACGTTAAAGGTCAACAAGGTCTACACCCTTACTATTTGTGTTATCACCTGATAAGAAGCAGTCATATCCCCAGCATGATCTTATAAAGTTCTCAGAATTGGTTGTCCAGTGTGTCTCTTGTAAAAGGTACATATAAAAACTTTTGTTTCCGTAAATAATTAAACACATCTTTGCGTTTCATATGGTTCCCAAGACCATTATAGTTAACAGAACAAATATCAAAGGATTTCTTGGTATCCATTATAGTACATAAATACGTTGTACAACAGTACAATACCAGCAAAAAATATACAATAATGCGAAGTAATAATATTTGAACAATTTGTCACCTAATACAGTAGCTAATATAGTAAAATAGGGCTTGGGCCTATGGTCGAGCCAGTTTTCTCTTAGTTTAATAATACCAGATGGGAAGTTATCGGTAAGTGAAACATCAGGGACGAGCCGCAAGCGTTGCAATGACAGGATCTTTTCAATATCCAAAACCCTCTACAATTATGTTGAAATAAAGAGAAAGATATTAAATTATGTACATAATTGGAGCTGGAGATGTCAGTGCTAGAAGTAGGAGAGGGAAGGAGGATAGTAGAGTTATTAGAATAGAACCACATAGCCCACACACACACACACACATATCGGTACACACACCTGTCTTCACTCACCCTCGCTGACAATACACACTTGCAAACCATTTACAAAGGTTTCGCCGCTCTCCTGCACAAATCCATCTGTCTCTTGAATATGACGGTGTGTTATGAGTAATCTGTTATAGAGCATTTGGAAGACACTTCCGTCCCGGTTGTTGAACAAGTCCTGTCACTCCCTGTTGTTTGTGGAGGGGGGGGTCGTATCAAAATGGTGAGCACATCCTTTCAGTGAAAAATTTAGTCTTATAAAGGTAAAAAGTTTACATTCTAAACACACACATACACACTTAACACATTTAAATTACTGGAATCTGGTTGCCTCATCCTCTTCACTATCACCTTGAGAGATCCATTCGCTGTCACTCATGTCACTCTGACTGCCCGCTCTGCTCCGAGAAACGTCATACGACCTTTGACCCCGCCCCTTGTGTAGCCCTCGGCCTCGCACACCTTGACTTTTAATTGTTATTCTTGTCGTACCCTCTTGTTGGAATCTGATAGATCTTTCCGTCTGGTCAGTCAGTTCAGGCTGGTGGTGATGTTTCTTTCTTGTGAAGCTCTGTGATAGCTTGTCGTTGATGAGATCGGAGGGACTCGATCTGCTTGATAACTCCCGAGACAGTCTTCACAAAGAATTTGCCTAGTTTAGCCCAGCACTGCTCGACTGTTTCCGTATGCCGGACCCGCCGAAGAAGAAGGTAATTGTCTTTGGTGAGGTCTTCTACGATGACCACCGATCTGTGTCCTGGCTGTGCCTTCAGTTTTTTTCCTGTTTTTGATTATTTCTTCTCGTGTCTTTCTTGATACAAAGCGGACGATGATCGGTCGTGGCTGGTTCTGCTGTACCCTTCTCCCTACACGGTGGACAGAGTCCAAGTCTCTTTCTGTTATTTCATTTACAACCAATTTGTCACGGAAAATTTTTAGAACAGTTTCCTGGCACTGTCTGGTCGTCTCACCTTCTAGTTCCGCGACGAAATAGATTCTAATGTTGTAGTTTCTGGAGTATTGTTCATTAGCGTTGCTTTTGTTTTCAGCCTTCAGAACTTTCATATTAGCAACTTCAATGTCCGCTTGTGCAGCCTCCTGCTGCTTTCTCAATTCTGTCACTTGCCTTTTCAATCTCTCAACTTCTTGTTGCAACACGAGCATTGCAGATTCCATTCTTTCAATGGTTGCAGTAACTTTGTCAATGTTTGCTCCATTGCTGTCTAACTTTTCCAATATCAGTTTTTCAGCAGGTGTCAAGATTTCTTGGGGATTAGGTGACTGGAGCAGTGGCTGGTTGGTCTGTGATGTCTGTGACGGCGTGACGTCCCCTGTCATGTCGGAAGCGGCGCTGACAGTGGTTGTCATGTGTCGGCCGACCGAGGAAAAATGATTCAAAAGCGTCGAAGACGTATGTTTGGATTCTTTTTTTGTTTTTCCTCGCCTTTTTCTTCTCTAGCCCTGTTTCTTTTAAAGGTTTAGTCAGTCGGTCTTCGTGAGCAGTGGGCCGACTGCCCTGCTTTGTGGTGACCTGGGCTGAGCGCCTGTGAAGTTTAGTTGTTGGCCTCAGTGAACGTTTTCCCGTATAACGTTTTACACAATAAATGTCCAAACAATCAAAATTTGTACTCGAAAAATATATCTCTGGATTTTCCTTGGCGAGGTGAGTACTGTGGACTATGACATTATTCCATAATCCTCATCTAGCAGCTGCTAATCCGGTAAAAGCACGGACGTGTATAGGTGGATTGCTGTCTGTCTGCCGAGACCAACGCTGAGCCTCTTGCAAAGTTCTCCGCTGTTAGTCTCGGCGAGCCTTAACAATGAATGTGAATAAACCGGAAGCTATATCGTCCAAAGCCTCGTTCTAGTAGTTAAACTGAAACGTGACTAAACCGAAAGCTATTTCGTAACCAGCCTCGTTCAATAACTTCATTGAAAAAAAATCGTCTGCAAGCAGTCCAGTAATACAAGTCCGTGGATAAAAGTCGACGAGACCTGCTAAGCTGGTGCCACACGCACTGAGCGATCGCTCACCCTCCGAGTGTTTTTTTTTTAATTTTATACCGACAGTACCTATGGCCTTTCTTGCAATACCCTCTGACTATACCTTTGCTCTATCTGCTGACTATACTCACTTTTCTGAAATACCTTTTAACTATTGTCTCTGCTCTATCTGCAACACTATCTGATTGTACTCGCTGTCTAATCTGTAGAAACTTCTGGAGATATTCAATTCTAAATGTATGTATCGCTTATGCTCGCCAGTTTACCTGCAATACACTGCAATTACTTTCAACTATTTCAGCTATCTACAAACTGTCTGACTGACCACTTTGCTCACCCGCAGTTATTACCGTAACTCATCCTATCCAGGTGTTGGAATAGAAGGAGTGTTAGTCTCAAGTCGGTTAAGATAAAATTTTGGTCGTGACCGTCTCAAATAAAGTTATATAAGATATTTTTAGCATAGACATTATGTCTAGTAAACTTTACACTGGACTATATATATACAGGCATCTACATGCTGGTGATGACTGCCTGAATACACACGTAGATGTGCGCATGATTTCTTTCCAGGCTCGCGAGGGAACACACACACACACACACACACACACACACACACACACACACACACACACACACACACACACAGAAAATAAACTTTGGTTATTTCCCTTGAAATTTGCGAATTTTTGTTTAGATATTGGTACTAATGAAACTGATGGAAGTTCGTTTTATTCATTTATGTTTGCGTTATTAATGTTAATTATTATATTCTTAGTATTTTAATTGTAAATCATATAGCGAATGACTTACATGGTATTTGTAGTGTCAATATTTGGACAAAAGTTATTCGTGATCGCTTTGCACTTTCCACTGCAGACTGCGTTGTCTGTCAGACTCTTTCTTTCAATGAATTTTCACAAGCAAGTCTGTGTAACAGATTGCGATTTTTTTTAATAACTGCACATCACAGATGGCTAATAAAAACTTGTCTGACATAGTTGTTTTTTTTATCTCACAATGTCAAATTGCGATAAAGCTAAAATAAAAGAACTGCAACCATGTTATGATTTGTCCAACAAGCGTTCTTTCTGCGTAAGATAAACTATGCTGAAATATATTTATGTATAAAGTGCAAGTTATTGTAAAAATAGACTTTAATTTTTTTGTGATTTTATTTTTTGAAAAAAAAATTATATTACTAAGAACACAAGCATAATTTCAAATTTATCAGTATTTTTGGAAAATCCTACATATCAGGTATCATGAGCTCGCTTGTACATCGTAATCGTGCCTTTGGTCAAGGGTCAAGGTCGTCACGACAGAAGGGCAATAACAGTAATAATGATGTTTAAAGTGAGACCAGCCATCTGCACTTTTTGACGAATTGTAAAAGATTCCTCTTCGTGGTATGTGCACCGCATGGCAATCAGCAGGACAACCCGCACCAGTGTCACTGAAAGAACAGGACAGGCGTTCATCATGAACATTCAGATTTTTGTTAGACATCTACAGAGACACCTACCTCGCCTGAAGCACTTTCACATCTAAACAGCTGTAGAAAAAAAAACACGTAAAATTTTCGAATTCAGAGTTTTTCTTCAGTAATTTTTCTACATGAGAAAGTTCAGTATAGTCAAAGTGCTCATGAAATAACCGTTTCAAATGGTGACATGAAAAACAGTTAGGTAATAGTTTACTAAAAAGATCGGTAATGCATCTATAATATTTCATATTTTATATATATATATGTGTGTGTGTCAGTGTGTCATTGTGTGTGTGTGTTAACACCAGAAACACCAAAACATGTATACTATCCCATAATCCTTCACACATACATCACATTACAAAGTATATTGATTAGTATATGGAGCAAACAAATAGAAAAAGATTTTTAAACTCCGCAGAAGCATAAGTAAGATAGCTAACACAATACTTTTCTGTAGATTGTAGGGTGGAAGGGGAAGGGTGGCATGAGTAGAACAAACCTGCCAAAACTGCAGCAGCGTCAGGCCAACCAAATAAGGTGCGAGGATCCCAGTGACCTTTTGAGAATTCCATGTCGTATAGAGCTTGGGGCATGTCTCACAACCACACAGTCAGACCAGACAGTGTGTCGATGCAAGGGAGACATGAGCAGTCGCACATTTCCAGGAGATTAAGCATCGTGAACACATGACAACACACTGAGAACAAAAGACAGACGCAGCCGCATAAATGGGGGAGAGATTGATCCTCCCGAGAAGTCTTCTTCTTCATTTCTTCATTGCTGTTCAATCCATTCACTAAGTCCAAAACGTCTACGATTACTGTAACTGAGATGACAGCAGTCCTGCAACAAGTGGTCACATTCACAGTACGATTTTATGAGCGCTATTTCGATAAATAAGTCTATTTCCACTCTTTTACTCAAGCAATAAAGCTAGTCAGCTCACATTCAATCAATTGTTTTCTACAGAAATGTGATAAAAACAGAGTCAGACCACACTATGTAAAATGCAGGATAAAATCTCACCTTTCGAGTAAACTTTCATTGAAGGTTTTCAATTTGTAATGTATAATTTTTAGTAAATTATTGGAGTTAGTCGAGATTGGTTTACTCTGCTCAAAAAAGGAAGAATTCACAATCCCTAAAAGGTTTCAAATATTACAGACTTTTCAAAATATTATCAGTTTGTGACTGTTGGCCGTGACAGTGTCCATAGTAGTGGGTGGAGACCAAACCTCTGGAGTAAGCCCCCCCGTTGTCTGGTCCTCCTGTCCAGTAAGACAGGCAGCTACAGGCGCCAGTCTGAGTTTTCAGAGATTTTACATCAATAATTTATCTTTTTGTCGTGTTCTGTAAGAAATTAACAGCCATTAGGGAGAGGGGGAGAGCATCTTACACAAGACCAACCTTATAGAGGCTGCGTCTGACTCGCTCATGTAAGGAGGTCTTCTTCGATGCATTTCCAGGTTTTAACAGTGCCTTTGAAGAAAAAGAGAGGGTTTTGGTCGAGAACTTGTATATAAGACTGAAAAATATCAACAATATAATAATTAGTGGGTGTACATAACACTATAAAGTGTCTATAAGACAGTACGCTTACAGAAAGAAATCGAATGTTTCTGTACACAAAACCCACAGCCCACTATACCCGTTTTTCCTCTGTACCACCGTGACACCCAGAATATGCATCAGTAATCAAGTTAGGCAAAGTTGATTACACAAAGGCTCCTTTATTACCATTCAGTGTGCAGATATTTCTGTATCTCTTTCCAGGGCAGCGATATTTTGGCAACGTAGCGATAGAATCAGAATTCAAATGGTTTCCAAATCTCCATCCGGATGATTGATGACACATCCAGTTTCTAGAAATGTAATTTGGAGAATGGTCGTATCTCTACGCTTTAAGGTATATTACAAGTGGGTTTAAGCACTATCCTTAACGCTCCTCCTGTAATGATTCATAACGGGTTTTCCCGGCATCTTTCCAACGAACATTTTTTGTGCTGCAGATTGAAGTCCTGAAGTTGCCGCCAGTTCTATTATTTAAAAAAAAATCAGGGACCAAGTCACATTATGTCACTAGCTGTTAGTTGAACAATTAATGGCTACCACAGTCTACCGCAAACTACCACACGAGGGAGACAAGTGGAATTAGTTTGCTCACCAGCAACTTCTCATGACTTTTTGTTGTAGACAGGCCATGAAATATATGGACTATCTTAGACAGGACACATATATATAAACCTTATTATAAAATTGTCCATATATTGAAAATTAAAGTCCGAGTCAACTTTGGAGTAGCTTGTGCCTGCTGGAACAAGGTATTTCGTTCTTGGAGGAGGAAAATTATTCTTAAAAAATCATAAATAAACACGAAAAGAGTAGCACAGAACTTCTCGAGCGTTCCGTAGTAATAACAATCAGTGTTTTTCCTTTCGCAAAGCTCTGGTGAAGTGTCTGTGAGAGTACAAATAAGGCCAACTTGACGCAACAAAAATATATTTTTCTCTTACCTTTCAAAAACGGCGATGGAGGAGTTTGTGTCTGAGTGTGTTCACCACCGTCAGCCGTGCAGCCACAAGTAAATCCTTCACATTCGCAGAAACCAGAGCCACCTTCTCTTTCCTGGAATATGAAAGCAAACTACAGAAACAGATGCAGAGACTGGAGGCGCTTGAGTTCACGCAGAGGTCATCGGCTTTTTTCTCCTCCAAAGCTCGCGTGCTCAGTGTGTGACGTCACAGCTGTACGGGGGCTGCCTCTACAGCATGGATGGGGAACGTCCGGCCTTCACGACCACGAAATTATTACATCGAAGATTTCAGTAAATCTACAAGCTTTTTTCAAGCAACATAAATTTATGTTAAGTGAATATTAATAAGAGAAATTTTTAAGGGCAAGCAAGGAACGTCCATGACGGGATGGACAGGACACATACGGGTACATGACTGGACAGACACGTATGCTTCTTGTCGACTGCTCGCGGTCTATTTGGACGATTTCAGATAATTATGCATGCATGTGACCTTAACCCCAAGCCGAGGGTAGACCACTTCCGGTTTGAAGTCGGTTGTTGAAACGCGTAGTGTTCTTCGGCCATGTTGGTTCATCAAATAAGAAAATGACATCACTGTGTACCTCAGTGTACAGTTTTCAGGCCTAAAAGTCTCCAATATTATCCTTTCATAGATTTTTTAAAGGATGAGCAAATGAAAAAGCTTTGGCTGTTAAAAAAATTGTTTGGGTTTATGAGTTTATTTGTGCATGTGCATGTACAAGCATGTTTGGGTGTGTGACATGTGTGTAGACACTTTGTAAATGATGTGACCTCTTCCGTCAGTCAGGATTAATATTATCAATGTTCTTTTACTGCACAACAACAAACAGAAAATTGTGCATTATATGCAAAAAGGTTTTGTTATTATACACAGTCTCATCTTTGAATTTTCTAATTTATAAACATATTTTACAGATTCCAAACAACTGTCTCACTATGCTTTTCATAGGAGCAGGGCATACTTTTTGCTCACCTAATTACAAAAAGGCGGATTGTGGTGACTCAGAGGACAGCAGAACCAGTTGGGCTGGGATTGTACACTTTGCAAAAGTATTAACACACAAAGTATTAGCGAAACTACGGCTTCACCAAATAAAGTAAAATATTTAGGTTGATAATTTTGAATGGCCCGCGATTGATGTTACACATGTCATCAAACTGGCCCTTGGAGGAAAAAAGGTTCCGCACACCTGCTCTACAAGGTGGGTTGGCAGACAGGTCAACTCTGTACCGTAGGTTAATGGGATTCTTTGTTTCTCCAGCTACCTTCGTTGTAATAATTTCTGGCTTCTTAAACAAACGCTCCTAGACCGTGGTCGTGAGTATCCTTCTTATTAATGGTTAGAACTATTATCTAGGCGATGAGAGTGGACTAATGGGGGTTTGCTTCATTAAGCTGCTGGAAGAGAAAAAGGTGAAACAGACTGACTGTGACTAAAAAGACTGAGTTTCAACGGGCACCTCATCAGTCCCATAAAAGCCACTAACTAAAAACAGACATGACGCAGAAGTATGTCAAATACATGAATGTTGAGTAACACTTTCATAATACATCTTTTAAAATTTGCGATGGCATCAGGAAGATCAACAAAGGTGCGAGGATCCACGCAGCCACAAAAGTCAACGTATTGATATCTGGGAGGTAGGTGCATCAGTAAAATTCAAGCTAGAGGTGTAAACTTTTTTCTCATGATTAGCTAAAGCTAAAGCTTAGTGCAAGATATTTTCCCCCAAATATGACCAAATATACCTCTGCACAATAAGAGGTAAAAATCGCGATGTTGTGCCTAATATGATATGTCCCACCTCTCTATTTGTTGAGGTCCTTGTATCAGTTTATTATCCTGACTTTGATCTCCGACTTTGGTGTTGTTTGTGGGGTCGTCTGTCTCAGGACTACAGAGGGTATTTGACCAGATCTACAAAAACAGTACCTTGTATGAATTTTAGTCAATCGTCAAAAAACATTTTGCACCATAACTAGTCATTTAACACTCGTACCGCAAAAATTTGTGAAAGATTTTCCAAATGGTAGAGAAGGTTTAAATGCATTCCTAGTGCGTTATGTGATCTTACTCCAAATAAAGTAAAATATTTTAAAATCTTACAAAGATTTTCCAGGCACGTTTGTCCCATTCCAGTATAAACTCTTGTGGTCGAAGACATACGACACACCTTTCAATAAAAAAGTACCGCGACAGTTGGTCATTAAGGTAAGTAAGTATTCATCACCTGATGGCCGTCCTTTTCCGTAGTGGATGGGGTCGTTAGTTTAACAAACCTGAAAAAAATTGTAACAATGTGAGGTCAGGCAAACAAGGAGCAAAGGTTCAAAGATCGTTTTAATGAAAGAGATTTTAAATCGTTTCCAAATGGGTGACATTTGCAAAATGTTCTGCGACTATTCAGTGTGCATGTCGAGTAAATAAAGAAGGCAAAACCCCTGCACGTCAGAGAAAGAAAGGGGATTCTCCCTCCGTATATTCTTATTTCATGGCTCTCGGATGTATTCTTTATGTCTATCAAATCTTTGCAAAGTAGGAGACAGACATGAACCATATGGTTTAAATGCGCCAAGAGGCGTGATTGTTAGAAAAACTTTAATATTGCGATGTTGGTAGTTAGCATTAGCTAGGTACCTTATATGGCTTGAAGTAGACATTGTGATTTCAGCTGGTTTGAAATTTGTTTCAGTTACTACCAATTTAATCCTTTAGGCAATTGTTCTGCAATAAATATGCCAAAACAACACAGTAAGAACAAACCACGAGTTCTACCTTAAAATACGGAGGGAAAACAACTTCTTCGTTTAATCCTCATTTTTGAATACAACATCAGAACTCAATAGCAAGGTGGGAGAGACATAATTTACCAAACATTATAAGATGCTTGTATACTTTCTGCAATGTGTCCGCCTACTACGGCCTTGAGAAAATCAACAGCCATGGGGAGAAATGCATTTCAAAGGAGATTCATGAACAAAAGCTTTATATTTTGTTGCCTTGATTCACATTTTGTATGTACGAGTTGAATTTTTCCTGTATTTTTATACAGATATGTGTTAGTAATTTGTTTTTATAAATGTCAATAGGCGCAGAGTTGGGCGAGGAGATGTGGCTGAAAGTGTTTGGGCCTGGAAGATGCCATGGAGTATTTGTATTGGATTATTAGATTTGGAGTAGTTAGCCCTAGTAACCGGCTAGGAGACAGTACAGCAAAAGAAAGAAGCTTGCTAACCCAAGAATAGCAAGACAGCAAGAAGGTGTGGTCGCTCGTGCCCAAGAAGCAGTACTCATTTGTTTTTCAACGTCTGTCGCCGAGTGAAGGCGTCTATGGTTTGAGATATATTTTTGTGTGGAAGATATATGTATATATATATTGGATTTCTAGAACATTAGTCTCCAATGATTGTCACTTAGAGTGTCGTGAGTACAGTAGAACATTAGTACCCATAGAGAGTGATGTCCCTCTGCCTAACAGGCTTGAGGGGACCAGCTCTCCACATTTTCGTTTTCTTCTGGGATTTTATGTGCTTATAGTGGCTATTGTACTGATCTGCACTTTTTTCTGATGTCAGCGGCATATTGTGTTTGACTGTTTAGTTGCCTGTGGATTTTTAATCATTCCTCTGCTTAATATCAACTCTCTCATCGCCGTTAATCCTCTGGCTGACGCCATCACAGTTTCTTCATACTTACGAGTCGTCCCTGAGATAGACTTCACATCAGTTCCAAACATTGCTTTTCAACATTGTACTGCAATTTCTACTTTGTGATCATTTGGATCTTCACCTTACGATTTGATCGACGTGTTTGAGTTTTGCTCAAGTCTGCTCTAGTCCAATGACTGTAGATCTGTCTCATGGACATCTTGATCTATCAATGTCATCCGGCAGAAGAACGAGCAGGTATTCCTATTAACTTTACAGTGCTGGGATACTGCGCTATAAAAGCTCACATATTATTATTATTATTATTATTATTATTATTATTATTATTATTATTATTATTATTATTATTATTAAGAGAATCGTTAGAATAGTCTTGAGTGTAAGGAGTTTTAACAGTGACTGTGTGCCGAACTATAAAACTAAGTATTCTTATGTTTGGATTATGTATATTAAATTAAGACTAAAGAAAGTGTGTCATGTGTCGTAAGATAATCTTTATCAGATTTTCATACCTTGCTAGCGATAGGATCTTGTAGCAATAAAGTTTCAATCACACTCTGTCTCTCTCCTTCTAGTAAACTGATGCAAATTTTTCAGTTTATTTGCTTTTCTGGGTCGTGGTCTTGAACATTTTTCGTTGTTTTGTTTTTTTATGGTAGAGGCTGAGGTGGTTTGAGAGGTTGCTTTTCTGGTGATGGTGTTCGAGTGAGGAGAGGGTTGTTGAGGATGGGGGATTGGCGTTTTATACCGAGCCAGTAACTAAGGCTATGTGACAGCAAGGCAGCCAGCCCTGTAAACAGATGCAACATGCAGAGAAAAAAACAGCTTGTCCGCGACGAGAACTGAACCCAGAACAGCCAACTTCACTGTACTGGTGACAGGCGCTAACCGTTGCCCTACCAACCCCCCCCCCCCGAGAGGGTTGTTGAGGGGTGGTTAACGATTGTTGCTAATTGCTTAGTTTTGTTTTACGAGCCAGTGTCGTTGAAGATGTTTTCTTTAAAATGTAGCGATTGTTCATGCATGTGTTTGAGATTTTTTGGTGTTGGTGTATGAGTAGGGGTCGTGTGTGCGTGTGTGCACGCGCGCGCGTTTGGGTGGGAGCGTAAGTGGGCAAATTCCTAGATACTGTGTTTTGATGTGCGGTGTAGGTATATTTATACGTAGAGCTCTTTGAACATATGTTGATAAAAGTTGTTTCAACTGGTCTGATCTGTAACAACGCTGAGATGCTCACACCCTTGCTGGAGCTTTGTTCTTAAACATCAGTCAAGAACCAATCAACAAATTATGATGATATGTTAATGATGATGGTTGTTGATACTGTTGTTTACTTCACTCTTAGCTGAGGCTTATAAAATATAAGAGATAGAACTAGCTTATTTCTCCTGGCATAGTCTGACATTCTCTCAGAGCAAGCTTAGTTCTCTTGGTAGAGTCAAACTATTTCAGAAGTTTAAACTAGGTAGAGTCTGAGCAGTAAGTTATCAAGGTTTGTTTTCAGTCACTCTTGCGTTTATACTTCATAATTAGAGTCTGAGCAGTACTCAATTTTTGTAACTACATTTATTTTGGAGCTGTTCTTGCAGTACATAATGAATGTTTTAAAAGACACAGGTATATTAATGATGTACGATAAACATTCAAAGTCATGACTGCAGGTGATAATAGTTTTGTTTGTTAACTTATCCGTGACAGACTTTCACATTTTCCAAAAGTTTTTTGCATTTCTTCTTTCACTTTTAAATTTTCAATCACAGGTCAGCTTCTTTGTGACAGTAACATTTTCAAAAGCTTTACAGCACAGCTAACGAAGAAAAATCATCTTCGATGTCTTTCTTTGATGATCTCATGATGTCGGATGTCAAATAAATAATGCGGTTAGAATTGACTACAATTAAAATTAATGTTATAATGTCTTCACCTAATGTTTTTCCTACAGACAGAAAGTCGTCTTTTTGTTGCATAATTTAAAAATTTGGTCCAATAATGATGGATATACACCGCCCATGATGTGTTGGGTTAAAGTTCAAGCTGAGGGTTCATTTTCCCAAGGGCAATGACAGCAAGGGACAAATTTAAGCCGAGTCCGACCATCTGCAACTTCTGATACACTGAACGCCGCTCTTCGTCATTGTATTTGTAACGTCTGGCAATCAGCAAGACAATCCGAATCAATGTCACTGAAAAAAATTAGCAAGCACTAAAGTTTCTGTTGTCTAAACAGGTATGTAATTCATCTGCAGTTCTCATTGTATCTAAACACCTGTGAAGTAAGATCACATAACGCACTAGGAATGTATTTAAACCTTCTCTACCATTTTAACTAACAAAGTTTGTACACATAAATAGTCTACAACTGACGACCGACTATAGTCAGAAAATCTTTTAAAATAACTAGTTCAAATTCTTGCATGACTTACTTACTGTGACCTCTATAACAGATGCGCAAAAGTAACTCAAAAAAGAGGAATTCGTCTGTGAGCTTTAATACTTCTTCCTAAAAAATTATCCCAGTTTCCTTAACTGACAATGACAAAAGCATTCTCTTAAAGACACACTGCAGTAAACGTGTTTTGAGGGCTTTTTCCTTTACAAGATTGTAATATCCAAAATCCGAGCGAATATCACCTCTCTGTTCTGGAGGCACAGGCCGTCGACTCTGACATTCTGACCTGTGCACATGAGTTTAAAAACCGTGAAGTTTCGTCAGAAAATTTATGGGCCAATAAAAAAGCAGTTTCGGGTCTTCCATATGATGTAACTTTCAAAAGGCTTTGATGTGCAAATATTATCCAACGGTTCTGGCTTTCTCAGTAGGAAGGGTGTTATTGGCTCAGATTTCGAAGATAGACATCTTTTAGTGCAAAGCTCTTTCACATTAAAAATATGGCGTCTGATCATTATGGCAATTTCTCCCAACATCTTTTTGCGGTGAATGTGGCAAATCAGAACAAACCTGCCAAAACTGCAACAGCATGAGGCCAACCATATATAGTGCGTGGATCCAAAGATTCTTTCGAGAACTGTATGTCGTAAACAGCTTGTGGCATATCACCAAGCCACACAACAAGACAAGACGGTTTATCGATATCTGAGAGAGATCGACATGTGCAAAACATCAGCTGATTAATCAACGTGGTTGCTGAATAAAAAATGTAAAAAAAGCAGCCACAGTACAAGAAGAAAAGGGCTCCATCTGAAAACTTCTCTTTTCTCACTTCCAATCTAAAGGCTTCATGTAAGAAGTCCACCAAATCTGTGACCAGTGCAAAAATGACAATGACATTCCTGCAACAACAGAACTTGTTGTAATAAGTTTAACATTTCAATTATAGTCTGATATTTCAAAATCTTAGACAGTAGTGGTATGGCATTCGCTAGATTGGCTTCAGTTACCAAATGGAGGTTCCTGTAGTCTCTATGAAAACATTTTATTAACTGAAACCCCTCTAGAAACTGCACCTTTACATGGGAAATAAAACTAGTGAGCTCAAAGAAACGCAAATATTAACTCATATAAAAAGAGGTAGTCATGTTTTTTCATGTTAAATTATCCTGAACCACTAGCTTTACTTCTTTACATGTGGCAAACCAACCGTGTAAAACTTCCCCACCATTTCTATCTTAAAATGTGGAATAATAATAATAATAATAATAACAATAATAATAATAATAATAATAATAATGAAGATTTTATAGCGCATATTCACACTCATAGAGAGCATGCCCTTAGCGCTGAAAACGGGGAAGAGACGTGGGGACGAAAGAAAACGACAGTACTGACGACGAAACAGAAAACAAAAGCATCAAGTAGCAGAAACAGAGAAATATCGTGATTCTGCCGAGAAAGATGGGTAAAGTAGCAAGAGGGAAGGGATGGGGGGGTAAGAAGGTCTAGCATTGTGGACTTTGTTAGGAGTAATGCTCAAGGAAGAGGTGCGTTTTCAGTGCAGATTTGAAGGATTCAGTTGTAGGAAGGTGGCGGATATGGAAAGGAAGAGAGTTCCATTGTTTTGCAGCACAGTAGCCAAAAGTCCTGTGAACATTTGTTGTTGTTCTGGTGACAGGAACAGTTAGGGTACGGTTGTCAGAGGAAGAGCGGAGTTGTCTGGCCGGAGAGTAAGGGATGAGAAGTTCAGAGAAATAGTCAGGACAGGAGCCAGCAAAGAAATTAAAACACAGCACAGACAGTTTGTACTGGATGCGAGAACGGATGGGTAGCCAGTGTAGGAAACGAAGGAGAGGAGTGATATGGTCCCGTTTCCTTGCTCTAAGTACCAGACGTGTAGCGGAGTTCTGTACTTTCTGGAGTCTCTCAATGAGGTAGTCAGGGCAGCCTGCCAGCAAGGAGTTGCAGTAGTCAAGTCGAGAAAGAACAAACGCACAGACAAGAGTGTTGGTAGCGCGTGTAGAGAGAAAGTGACGGATGGCGCTGATCTTACGGAGCTCATAATAGGCAGACCGACAGACAGCTGTAACATGTTTATCAAGGGTCATGTCTGAAGTGACAATAAATCCCAGATTCCTAACGGATGATGTGAAGGTGATGTTGCTGTCGCCCACCTTGATGTGATTGGACAGACTGACGAGTGAAGGTTGATGTCTTCTTCTATGGCACAAGAGGGCTTCCGTTTTATCATCGTTTAGTTTAAGCTTGTTACAAAATCTGCTTCTGGTTTTACTAAATATTTTAAATTTGACGAAAACTATTGAAAACGATTTTTTTAATTCCTTACCAATAGATTTAGCAGTCAGGATAAATCATAAAGTATTTGACATCGCAACCTGACACGATACTAAGTAAAGAAAAACACTTTGTAATATGGTTGCACTTGGAACTTAAAAGGCATTTTAGATAGATCAGCATCTAGTATCGTTAATATGATAAATGTTTAAAGTTACATGTTAATATCCATTTAGGATTTTAATGTTCTTGCTATAATAACTCATAACAGTATCGTTCTCCCTCCTAGTGAACTTCTCAGTTGATGAAATAAAAAGCACTAATGTGGAGCGCTTTTGTGCTGTAAAATCCCTAAGCCACCATTAGTGTATAAAAACAGCAGATGCTAAATGCATCATACACAGCTAGCTAGATGATTAGATGACTAGATGACGCCTAGCAACCCCAGTATCACCACGTATGCCCAACAAGTGGACTTTTTACAGATTAATTTTTTTATTCGCATAGGATAAAGCTGTAAAATCAGCTTTTGACATAAGTGAATGAAAGGCATGAAAAGTAAAATACAGACATATTATGATAATACGCTAGCACATATCGCTTGAAGAAAAAAGCGTGTGACCTAACAAAAAGTTCTATACACAACGGGAAAAGATACAAGCATTTCAATGGATGGCTGATGAATACGGCTCAAGATTGCTGTGTCAACTGAATAAATATTTAGCTTGCGAAGAAGTTACACACTTTGATGACCCCGTTTAACAATAGTTTTAGTGTTTACATCCCATTGAAGCCGGCTAATAAAAACAGAGACTAGATACCTGAAGGACTCAACAATCTCAGCAGGTTTGATGTGTATCACGCCGGGAACAACAACACAATCTTTGTGTTTTGTTTTCACTAAGCTCGTTGTCCACTTCTTTTGTTCTATCGACATTTACTTCCAGAAAATTTTGCAAATGAGTCAATACTATGGTATAATATAAAACTGCGGTTACCAATCGTCACCGCAATTCATTCATTCCACCTGCCATTTACCTGATCAACTCTACTGGCCGTGAACATGTACTAGTCTGAGGTGACCTAAGGTCACCAACTGTATCTACTGTTGGTGTGTGTGTGTGTGTGTGTGTGTGTGTGTGTGTGTGTGCGTGTGCGCGCGAGAGAGAGATTATTTCAACATATATACATTATCTCTTTTATATCATGTATATGTATGTATTGTCTCTTCTGTATCATGTATGTATTACTGCTAGTACGAGCACTATTTGGAATTGCCCTTGTGGGTAACTAAAGTGGTATTGTATTGTATTGAAAATTTAGCAAGATAACTATTTCTACAGCTGTCAAAGAAACAACATCCCTTCGGAGATCCAGTGCTTGTAAAAACAATATCAGAATAAAAAACATTTACATAGATTCTCTATACTACCCTCAATTAAAAAATCGAATATCCACAAAACCGATTAATGTGCAAGATTAAAATTTAATATTAGTCATTGCAAACATACATGGTTGGACTGTATTGAAGCTAAAGATGAATAGGCGTTACGGTTCAGCTGGCGAGAATGGGTACCTGACTCATAAGAGGGTTGGGAAAGGTAAGGCAGCAAGGGAGAGGAGATGGGCACCACCCTCACATAAAAGTGGCTCGAAAAACGTTAGATCTCTAACTCCTCACCAACCTTCAAAAGTCAGGGGTACGGCTTTTGCTTTTTTACCTTTACTGTATTGGAAGCATAACAAAATAAACAAAAAGCAAGCAGTTTTTCGTGTGTCTTTAGCTTCGTCTGTCAGTTTGTTTTTCCAAGCTTGTTGCGTCTGCTGTTACGAACTACGTCGTCTAGAGATGTTAACTTACTGTTTAAGCATTATATATACACATGCAGACAGACCGCCATACATACAGACTGGCTGACAGGAAGGTAGGTGTGCAGGCACATACCATATGCTGTTAATACGCAGATAACTAGTATTTTTGTGTTTAAATCTTTAATTTCTTCTACTTACAATTTGTGAAAGGTCATATTACATACAAGCAGATGGCTTTAACAAAAAACTCAAAATTGCATTATCTGAAATCCTTTTTACTTGTTTGTGTTGCGAAAAAGTCGCATTTCAGGATAATCAAATCCCTGGCCTGAACATGGTCCGCAGGACATCATGTCAGGTCAAAGTTCGTAACAGTAAGGAAAGGAGTAAGATAAAGTTCACAATGAGACCAAACAAGTGGAAAAACCATAAAACTGGTTGTCGTTTCTCTCCCTGGATGAAGAAGAATCTGACAATCAGCAAGACAATTCTTATAATAGTCACTGAAAAAAATGAAAACACGATAAAGTAGTAGATTTTTTCATACACAGTTAGAGAGGAACCTTATTTATCAGCAGTACTTTCTGTATCCAAATAGGCAAAAGCTCGTTGTGGAATGTATTAGAACATCACTACCATCTTTGCAGTTTTTCCACACGAAAGGACTGGCTAATTTCAGAGATGGCGAAGTAACATTAAAATTCCTGCGTGGATAACTTAATGGGGGTCGATAAAAGTGAACAGGGAAATTAAAAAGTAATGCATCTATGAGCTGTATATTTTAATACTTGGTCTGTTTAAACATTTCGCAAGTAAATTGGCGACGATTAAGGCAGTCTCTTAAATATACACCTTAGTAAACACATATTTTCATCAAATTATTAGACAGTCCGTTAGAAGATACTAGATTTCAAAATCTGAGCCAATATCTCCCTTTTGTTCTGTGATAATTCTAAATGAATAACTCCTTGCTCGCCTGTACAAAGTAGGAGGTCAAGTACTTGACACCATATTAGGCAATGGATGCGTCTAATAAGCAATTATTTCCCCACCCCTTCCATTGGCTGTAGCCTTGATGTCGCGCTCCAGTTCGATACCCGTGAGTCCTAGCAAACATAGCCAGCTGTACCCAGCTGTCGACAATGGGTACCTGACTCTACACAACGTTGAAGGTCAGGCAGCGAGAGAGAGGAAATGGGTACGCCCTCACAAAATTCTGGCTTCGAGAAAAGTGAGGTCTCTAACACATCATCCACTCACCCCCACGTGACCGGAAGGTTAGGTGACAACATGTACGACCCATCATGATTTTGGTCCTTCTCTGTAGTTGAATCCGACAAAAGGAAGTAAATAATTTGCTCAGATTTTGAGAATGAGTATCTTTTAGTGAACTAAGCTCTTTTGTTCGAAAAAAGAATACTGCAGAGACTAATCCATTAAGGTAAGTAAACAAACAATAAATAATTCCGGACTTTTTCTTTGGAGGAAGAGAGACAGGTCAGTGATGTTGGCATAACAAACCTGACAAAGCTGTAACAGCGTGACGATAACCAAACGGGGTGCGAAGATCCAGTGATCCGTTGTAGTACAAGTGATGCAGATTAGAAATGGCTAGCGGAAAATCTCCCAACCATACAACCAGACAAGACAGACAACTGCTCCTTAGGGGAGTAGAACATGTGCAAAATATCAATTGATTAAGCTCAGTATATATTGAGTATAAGAGGTAGATATAGCTCAAACCGTGGAAAAATGATTTAGTTCTTTTTTTATAGACGTCAGTTTCATTGAAAAGGACCACGACATCTGCCACAAGTGCGATGAAAATGAACACTTTCCTGCAACAAATGAACTACTCGTAAAAAAGCGAATTAAACAGCACATAACATTAAACTTGTTCGTCTTCAAGGTCTTTGTCTCGAGATCACTTATATCACTGCAGCAGCAGCAGCAGTAGCAGAAGCTAAAGCATTTATAAGGCGTCTGTTCAACAGGGACTGGGTGGACTCATTCGGTCATGCACACAATTCAGAAAACGCCACGAATAACCCACCAGTCAGTAACGAAAATCAGTATTCCTAGAGACTAGAAATTCCAGTCAAACAGGAACGAAGACGTTATAAACGGTACTTTCTGAATAAGTACATTTACAAGTGATATTTGAAGGTTTAAAAACGAGTGTCTAATATTGAAGGGCAAAGACAGACCAAAGCCGAGGTCCATAGCAGGATAAGGAGCGAATCTGTCGGAGTGATTATAAGCTGTAACATGTTTATCATAACAGGTACACAGACAGACAGCTGTAACATGTTTATCAAGTGTCATGTCTGCAGTGACAATAAATCACAGATTCCGGAGGTGAACTGTACTCAGACACAGGAGTGCGCAACATTTTCTTGTCGTGTGTAATTTGCTAATATTTTAGTATTTTTACCACGCACAATGTTCTCTGTGTGCACCTAGTGTTTTCAGTTGGAGATGTCTGCCTATCTGCCATGGGATCTATTATTCTTAAAAAGTGCTTTTGGTTTAAAATTCGGTAGAATGCAGGAAAACCCATAACAGGGATCAACATGGTCAAGGACAACAAGGGAAAGAAGCCAGCAAAAATTCAGCCGGTACAGACCGCACCGTGAAGAGGAAACCTCCTCGTTGGGGACGGGGGGAGGAAACAGGGACTAGTCCGCAGGAAATCCTACCTCTACTGCACAGGCGACCGACGCCACCTGTGCCCCGCCTTTCATGAGCAAGGGCATAGCTAGGTGGAGCTCATCCCTCTCCTAGCGCCCTAGTCTTCAGCAAGACTACGTTCATCGTCTAGCTAAAGGGAAATCATCGTAGGCAAGATGGAACTGCCGTACGGAATTGGAATTGGGTTGGTCCCTGGGGGGTCGCAAGGGGACGAGTGGGGTTGTCCGGGGGGGGCTCTATCGGGGATGGTTGGGCACAATCCCCATCCCCTCTGGGATGGTGAGGGTGGAAAAATGTCCGTCGGCCTACGATCTCCAAGAGACATTAGTCCACCCCTTCGAACGGGCTTACCACAAGAAACGTCCGTATTCCCTACACGTTTGCCTGTATGCGTGTACTTCCTTAGGCCCCGTCCGCCGCCTACACCGGTCGGACTGCTCAGCTTGAACCTCTATGGGCTCGGCACAACGCCACATCGTCAACCCAACGCTCTCACCACACCGTTCATCGGATGTAGCGACGGGCGGTGTGTACAAAGGGCAGGGACGTATTCAACGCGAGTTAGTGACTCGCGCTTACGGGGAATTCCACGCTCACGGGGGCAGTTTCAGACCCCGATCCCTACCGTGAAGGATATTCCCAGGCTTTCCCACTCTTCTCAGAGAGGGAGCATATTGACTCCTTCATTGTAGCCCGCGTGCGGCCCCGGACATCTAAGGGCATCACAGACCTGTTTTTGCTCAATCTCATGTGGTTTCACCTTCACCTTCAAAAATTCAGCCGGTACAACGTGGTTTAAATCAGTCGGCCGGCAGTACTACACCTGTTGCTGATCTTGGTGGTAGAGAGAGACACCCCTTGTCTCAGCCTCGCAGATCACAAAGAAATCAGTCGACTCCCTCAATTTGCGACATTTTCCCAGTCACCGGTAAAATGGCGTCGGCCGCAGTTGCCGTGTCTGCACTTCAAGCCTCGGTGAGTACGAGGGAGTCGGAGGAGGGTTGTGACATTTCATTATCGGACGTATGGAAGAGACTAGGAGAAATCATAAACTCTCTGGATAAGCTAGTTCAAGAGGTGGATGAACTAAAAGGAGTGGTATTCGAACTATTCGAACTAAGACAAGAAAACGACTCAATTAAAAAAGAGCTGGAAAAATCTAGAGCTGAGAACTGTGAACTGAAGCGAGTAGTGGAAGAAGTCAAGCTACAAGCGACAACAGCCCAAAGCAGGACAGACAGTCTAGAACAATTTACAAGGCGTAATAACGTCAGGATTTTTGGGGTGCCTGAAGTAGACAAAGAGACCACAGAAACGTGTCAGGCCCAGGTTCGAAAAATTCTCAATAACAAACTTGGCCTGGACCAAATACGGCCAAACGACATCGAAGTGGTGCATAGACTAGGAAAAAAAAATGAGCAGGAGCAATGAGGGTGAAACTAAACCAAGGCCAGTGATCGCTCGTTTTCTGTCGAGAAAGGTCACCGAAATGGTGATCCAAAACAGAAGAAAATTGAAGGGCACAAGGATAATTATTACTGAGCACCTCACAAAGCAACGATACGCACTGCTTTCCCGTGCCCGCGACCACCCTAGTGTCACCGAGGTGTGGTCAAAAAACGGGAAAATTCTCGTAAAATTATCAACGGACCACAGGGTCCGAGAAATTCAGTCTTTGACAGATTTAATGTCGCTTCCATCCACATCCTCATCGGGAGTATCCTGAGTTATTGATCTCACAACTGGTGACGTACTGAGACCCTGGCAGACCATGATGTTATCCGACAAGCAAGTTTACTGTGTTCAGTTTTTTTTGTTTTTGTTTTTGTTTTTTGTTTTTTGTTGTTTTTTTTTGAGGGCATGGGGACGTGTGATCTTATCGATACGGATGTTCCTGCACCTTCATTTGTGTTAATAATCGATACCGTCAAGAGTGGTAGGGTCGCATGGGGTGCAGGGGGATGCGGGAGTCCTTGGTGCACTCAACATTTAGCGTGACAGCTGTGGACCGTGTCCGGAACCCTCTGGTCGAAGATCCGCCGGTAAATACAGACTTAAGCTGGAGAACGCTCTCGCCAGTTACCATTTGTCTTCACTCGCGCATTGACAGTATGAAAAGTCACTTATTCAGACATCGGGACTTCCAACTGTTCCAGCGGATTTAACTATTTATAAGTGGGTAGGTTTTGCTTATCTACCTCTGATCTTAGTGTGTGTGTGTGTGTGTGTGTGTGTGTGTGTGTGTGTGTGTGTGTGTGTGTGTGTGTGTGTGACAGTAGCTTGGGTATATATAACATAACATATAGTACATAGGTAGAATCCTTTTTATGATAGCTCTCTTTTTACATTTGTATTCCATTCATATTTTTGTCAAAGCGAGCCGCTGTTTTGACAAGGTGGTGAGTGTACGTCACATTTGGTGACGGTTTTTTTTTTTTTGTCTCGCGTTTTGGGTAGACACCTCCTAGTGAGCAGTTCATACCTCCAAAATACTTAGCGCTTTCCTGTTTTGTTTTGTTTTTATCTCTGTTTTTCTTTCTTTTCTGTCTTGCCTCGAATGTATGGTGAGTGTGAATATATGCCTGAATGCCTTTTTTAAATCTGCAGCAATAATGCAACTTTTGAACACCAGTATCAATCTAAGGTTGGTGCCCCGCTATGTTACTTTAAGGACACTACACTGTAAAATACTGTTATACAGTAAGTGTAAATGTTGCTCTATTGCGTATAGGCTAGTGTAGAGTGATGTTCTACTTCCTCCTTTATATTAAATTATTTATATTAAATGTACCCACTGAACCCAGAATCTCTAACCATAGCATCACTTAACTGTCAGGGGCTAGGTGATGCTAGGAAAAGACGGGATGTTCTTCACTTCCTACGTGGAAAAAATTATAGCATATACTTTTTACAGGATACTCATTTCGACCAAAGAATTGAACAACAAGTCAGAGTTGAATGGGGGTACGAATGCTACTTTGCATCTAATAATACCTCTTCTAGAGGAGTGGCTATTTTATTTAATAATAATTTTGAATTTAAAGTCAAGAAAGTCCATAAAGATATATCTGGAAACTATATTATTATCACGGTAAAGATAGAAAATAGAGATATCCTTTTGGCTAATATCTATGGACCTAACAAAGACAATCCAACAATCTACAAAGAATTAGAAAAGTACATTACAGAGAGTAAAATTCCGCATTGTATTTTAGCTGGAGACTGGAATTTAGTTTTAAGACCTTGCCTTGACTACTATAATTATAAACACATAAATAATCCACGCTCTCAGGCAGAGGTTTTATCACTAATGGATAAATTGGAACTCAGTGATGTGTGGAGAGAATTAAACCCTGATTGTAAAAAATACACTTGGCGTAGATCGACCCCTACACAGTTAAGTAGGCTGGACTTTTTCCTAGTAAACGAAGCACTAATAGACTGGGTGGCCAGTGCGGATATACTTAGTGGTTATAGAACAGATCACTCTATTATTACACTTAACCTAAAGCTAATCAAGAATGAGAAAAATAGAACTTTTTGGAAATTTAACTGCTCTTTGCTTCATGATACTGTCTATGTCAATGAAGGAAACAAATTAATAGACGAAACGATAGCACAATATGCGATTCCAGTTTACATAAAGGAAAAGTTAAACCAAATACCCTATGACCAAATACAATTCACAATCTCAGACCAAACATTCCTAGAAGTTCTGTTAATGTTAATCAGAGGAAAGACAATAGCTTATGCAACAATGAAAAAGAAGGCCACATCAGTGAGAGAAAGAATATTAGAAGAAAATATAAATCAGCTAGAAAGTAAGCTTGAGAATCCTGAAGACGAAAAAGAAAACCTGAGCAAACTTAAGGAAGAGTTAACAAGAATAAGAGATAAAAGAATGGAGGGAGTATTAATAAGAGCAAGAGCACGATGGGTTGCAGATGGAGAGAAGCCTTCCAAATATTTTTGTAGATTAGAAAATAGACATTATGTAAACAAACACATAGCCAAACTAGTACTAGATGATGGATCGGTAACTACCGACGACTTGCAAATTATAAATGAAACGAAACGCTATTATGAAGATCTTTATAAGCAGAAACAAGCAACAGATACTGAAATTACTACTTTAGCAAAGAAAATACCAAAGCTTCATAGGCAGGAGGCTGAGAAGCTTGAAGGGGAAATTAATCTAGTAGAGGCAACAAATGCCCTTAAAAATATGAAAAAAAGTCCAGGGACGGACGGCTTTCCGGCTGAATTTTTTTAATTCTTTTGGAAAAAAATAGGAAACCTTATAGTAAGAGCCATAAACGAAGGGTTTCACAAAGGAGAGATGTCCCCTTCCCACAAAGAAGGTATCATTACCTGCATACCGAAAGGAGATAAACCAAGAGAATACTTGAAAAATTGGCGACCAATAACGCTTCTAAATATTGTATATAAAATTGGATCTTGCTGTATTGCTAAACGAATAAAATCAGTATTACCAAACATAATACAACCAGACCAGACAGGCTTCATACCAAATAGATATATAGGTGACAACATTAGACTCACTTATGATATAATTGATTACCTTAATACCAATAAACAACCGGGTTTATTATTATCTCAGGATTTTGAAAAAGCATTCGACTTGGTTGATTGGAAATTTATGCATAAAGTGATGCACTTGTTTGGTTTTGGACCTGACATACTTAAGTGGATTCAGGCATTTTATTCCAACATTAAGTCAGCTGTTTTCATAAATGGAAAAGTCAGTTCATGGTTCCCAATTCAAAGAGGATGTAGGCAGGGAGACCCAATTTCGCCTTACTTGTTCATACTCTGTGCAGAAATTCTAGGTATAATGACAAGAACAGATACACATATATCTGGAATTGAAATTAACACAAAATATCGCAGTTTGCGGACGACACTCAAATTGTTTTAAAGGGCGACCAAACTTCATTCGAAAAGATTTTAGGAGTAGTAGATACATTTGGCAAAGTATCAGGACTAAAAATTAACTATGATAAAACAGAAGCAATTTGGCTAGGAAGCCTCAAAAATAGCTCAATAACATTTATGCCTGAACTCAAAATTAAATGGAACCCCCCCCCACTCATTTAAAATATTCGGCATATGGCTAACTAACAACTTAAAAAACTTGCAAAAAAATAAATTATGAAACTAAATTTGAAGAAATCATATACCTTATGAAAACATGGATGAAAAGAATTTTAACACCTATAGGTAGAATTGCTATACTAAAATCTGTCATACTTTCAAAATTAACATACCTCTGGTTACTATTGCCAAACCCACCAGACTATCTTATTAATAAACTACAATCTAAATTTATGTTTTTGTATGGAATAAAAAACCAGATAAAATAAGTAGAAAAACTAGTACCAAATGCATTGCTAATGGAGGTCTGGGTATTCCTGACATGTCATCCTCTATTTTGGCTTTAAAATTATCTTGGATTAGAAAACTGAAATTTAGTGAACATAGATGGACAAATATAATCCAAACTGTAGTACCAGAAATTAATTACTTAGAGCAGCTGGGCAGTGAGCTACCTTACAAAAGAGTCAACTTGTTTTGGAAGGAAGTTCTACTTTCATATAGATCTTTCAAAAATAAAGTTAAAATAGAGACGGCTGACAAGCTCCTAGCAGAACCCCTTTTTTATAATGCGGACATCAAGATTGATGGTAAGCCCTTTATTTATAAAGATTGGCTGGCAAAAAATATATTTAGCATAAGAGATTTACTAGACGAAAAGGGCAGATTTCTTACATACGAATACTTTAAACAACTCTACCAGCTAAACACAAATTTTCTGGAATTTCTGAGTTGTGTAGAAGCAGTGAAAAAGTATTTAAAGCATAAAAATGTACCCATAGAAGAAAACATAAAAACCGAATTACAATTCTCTGTAAAACTAATACTTTCCCAAAGGAAAGGTTCAAAACCCTACTATAATATATTAAATGATAATGAGTATGAACCAAACTGTTGCCAAAAATGGACTAAAAAGCTGCAGAGCGAATTGGACTTTATAAGGATTTTTTTGAAAATAAGTAAAATTCAAGAAATTAAATATAAATGGTTCCAGGTTAGACTTGTGCATAGGGTACTAGCAACAAATATTATCTTAAAAGAGATGAAAGTTTTAAATGACAACCTATGCACCTTTTGTAACCAAGAAAAAGAGACGATTGAACATTTATTTTTGAAATGTAACTTAGTTCAAGAATTTTGGGAAGCGCTAGAAAAGAGAATCAATAATAACTGTAAACATGTAAATGATTTCAAATTCACTACTACACTTATCTTATTTGGCTATAGTGAAAATACCCAGACTGATAAAATAATGGACAGCATAATAATACTGGCAAAGTTCTACATATATAAATCAAGATTTAGCACAAGAATTCTAAATATATATATAACTTCTTACAAGAATTACACAGACAAATGAAAGTGGAAAGACATAGCACTTAGCAACATGGAATTAGCAACCTTTGATCAGCAATGGGAACCATATAGAAATCTCTTCACGCCTTGGTAAATGCACACCATGATAGAACTAATGGGAAACCTAAATGTAAAAAGACTATTTAAGAGTTCACAAGAAATTGAGGTGTAAGAAGGTACTTGCAGCCTGAGGCTCATGTAGTCAGCCTGCTCCAGAGAACTTAGTTAGCCTTGAAATCTTACTAGCTGAGGAGACTATTGTAAGTTTTGGTAATGCATGAACCACTATTGTCTTCAATAAGGTGGGAGGTGTAAAAGTATATAAAACAACTATAAGGGAAACCTAAATCTAAAAAGAAGAGAGACTATTTAAGAGTGCACAAATATAGAGATGTAAGAAGGTATCCGTAGCCTGAGGCACATGTAGTCAGCCTGCTCCAGAGAACTTAGTGAGTTTTTAATTCTTATTAGCTGAAGAGACTGTTGTATGTCTGGGTAATGAATGTACCACTATTGTCTTGAATAATAAAGTATACAAAATAATTACAATGGATGGACAATAACATTTACATTAGATGAATTGGCTGCCATAAATGACTGCAACAGCTGAGCTAATAGAAGGTTGAGCGCAAGCAAGGTAGATAAAGCTCAATATAAGAATAACTATTGGAATGTGAGCAACAGTCATAGCAGGCCGCCTTACTGCATTGTGAATTTGTTCAGGTACTCTTATACCATGTTAAAGTCGGTGCTCAAATATATAGAATGCGTGTATGTGTGTGGATGTGTATGCATGTTGTTGTTTTTTATGTTTTTCGTTCTTTCCAAATTGTCAATGTGTACCAGATTTTTTGCCATACTTCTTGCTGTCATTTTATGAAAGAGAAATAAACAGTCTGGAAAAAGATCACAGATTCCGAACGGATGACACAAAGGTGATGTTGGTTTCGCCCACCTTGATGTGATTTGGAGGACAAACGAGTGAAGGTTGATTTCTTCTTCTCGAGCATAGGAGAGCTTCCGTTTTATCATCGTTGATCTTTATTTTTTGCTATCCAATCTTTGACGCCACTAATACAAGCTTCTAGAGAGCTAATAGCAGAATGAGACCCAACCGGTGAAGGACAGCAGTACAGTTGGAGACTAGACGCATGATGAAAGTGGTTTCGTGTAAACAAAAAAAATTGAACACTGTTGGTATTGCCTTCAGGCATCTGCATTTATAAATAAAACATTTTGCTAGGAGAATAATAAAGTTCAAAGCTTTGTCAACCTCCCCAGTTTTACCAACGCCAAACAACACCATTTCTTTACATAGCTGGATTTCTTCTAAATAATTCTGGTTATTTAACATATTCCACAGTTGGTCCCAAAAGGTTTTGCTTAGTGGACAATGCCAGAATGTATGTTCAATGGTTTCTCTGTCTTGTTTACAAAAACAACAAGAAGGAGATGTAATGAGCTTACATTTAAAAAGAAAAGAGTTTGTGGGTAAGATTCGGTGTAAAAGTCGTAGCTGAAACCATCTCAATTGGGTATCCATAGTGGTATAGAAGGGCTTTTGAAATATATCAGCCCAGTCACAGTCCTTAAATTCAGCCTTCCATTTTCTAAGTGCAGTTGGATACGTTTTATTGCCTAGGATAATTTTTGAAACCTCCTTATTTCCTTTTCTAATAATAGCCCATCCCCTATTAACATGTTCATTCTTAGAGACTAACTGACAATTACATTTGGTTTGATATTGTTTTATAGATTGTATCAAACCCATGTAGGTTAAGGAGTCTGTGCTAATTAAGGCAGGGTACTTAACATAGAATTCATCAAGATTCAGAAATGTACCATTGACATTAGTGAGGTCCCCTATTTTTATGACTTTTGCATCCATCCATTTCTTAATATATATAACTTTTCTGTCTCTAATAATATTACCATTAAAGTGGATGGGTTCCCCTAGAAATTCCTCACTGCATGTTGGAATACATTTGCTAATAAACTTTTTATAATGCCTCATCACATCTTGCCAGAATGGATTTTGAATTTTTTTCAATGCCAAATAGGCATATTCACTACCATAAGAATCAAGTTTCACTATTGCAGGTTTTCCATTCCAAACAAAGGAAAATAATTTCTTATCAATTCTTTGTATCACTTCCAGGGGGGGATCAGGTAAGGTAGTTAACAGGTGAACTATTTTAGCTACTACTAGGGATTTCACTACTGTTATTTTTCCCAGGGGTGTTAAATACCTCTTTTCCCAACATTGTAGGGTTCTTTCCATTTCCTGTATTTTGTCCGTAAAATTTAAAGTAACAATTTCCTCCATGTTTACAGAGAATTTAATACCCAGAATTTTAAAGATTCCCGGGTCCCACTGGAAATTCCTGTCTCTCATATATTTAATATGGCTATTTTTCATACTACCTATCCAAGCTACTTGAGTCTTGTCATTGTTAACTTTTAATCCTGAGATGTCGGCAAATTTATCTAGCGTGTTAACCGCTTCATTAAAAGATTTTTCACTACCATCTAAAAAACACGTAGTATCATCTGCGAACAAAGCCAATAGCACTTCTTCCTCCTTTAACTTTATTCCCTTTATACTATTATTTTTCCTTATCATTAGTGACAGTACCTCAGCACAGATTAAGTATAAATAAGGTGAAATTGGATCCCCTTGCCTGCAGCCTCTTTTTAAGCCAAACCAACCTGAGTATTGCCCGTTAAAATATATACAGGAGGATGTATTATTATACAGTGTGACAAACCATTTTATGATAGACTCTGGGAAGCCAAACAACTTGAGAGATCTTTCAATAAATGACCAGGACACAGAATCGAACGCTTTCTCAAAGTCTACAGTTAGCAGTAGTCCAGGGATCTTGTTAACTTGTGTAAAGTACATCATAGATCATCCGAATATTGTCTCCCATATATCTACCTTTCATAAATCCTCTCTGACATTCGTCAATAACCAAAGGTAGCACATGTTGCAATCGTTTAGCAATACATGCTGATGCAATCTTGTAGGCTACATTCAACAGAGAAATTGGCCTCCAATTTTGAATAAACTGTTTTGGTTTCTGATCTTTGGGTAAACAAGTAATTATGCCTTGCCTTTGCGAGACTGATAACTGACCTTTTTCAAAGCCTTCATTATATGACCTTACAAGAAAGGTTCCAATGTCCAAAAAAAAAAAATTTAAAGAATTCAACAGTAAAACCATCTGGGCCAGGGCTTTTGTTGTTTTTCATATTCTTTAGTGCTGAACCCGCCTCCTGCAATGTAATAGGGCCCTCCAAAGATTCTGAGTTCTCAATGGTTAACATGGGGACATCGTATAGCAGGCTACATAGTTTCACATTGTCTACTGGTCGGAATTTATACAGTTCTTCATAAAAGTGTTGGACCTCCCTTAGGATTTCATCCTGATCTATAATAATATTACCATTTCCCTTATCCAAGTATCCCATGGATTTATTCACAAAGTTTCTATTCTCCATATTGCAAAAATACTTGGTAGTTTTTTCTCCTTCTAGGACCCATTTTACTCTGGATCTCACAGCCACACCTTCCATCCTTTTGTTTCTTAGTTCTTGCAACTCATTTCTTAAGTTTTCAATTTCAGTTAAATTAGATTCCGAGGCTTTGTTTTCCAAACTTGCTATATTACTTAACAGTTGTTGTTCTGTTCTCATTTCTTCTTCCTGAATGATGCATATGAGATAGTTTTGCCCCTAATCTCCATTAACAGGGTCTCAAGGAAAAGCTGGTCAGAAATAATAAACTTGATTTCTTCCAGTGGTATTTCTCCAATTTTCTCAAAGTTGTACACTGGAAGGGCATACTGTCTTTTTACCTCTAATATTACATTTTTAATTAACTCTATAAAATTCTTGTCTTTTAACAAAGAGTTATTAAATTTCCAAAAAGGTTTATGTCGTATGAACTGTTGTTTTGTCAATGTTAATAAAACTAAAGAGTGGTCTGTTCTATATCCTGGATTAATGGAGCATCCAGCTACTATGTTGTATAGTTCGGTGGAAATTAAGAAATAATCTAGACGACCTTGTTTCCAAGTGTTAAATTTGCGCCAAGTATAGGCCCGTTTATCTGGATATAATTCCCTCCATATATCTACAAGATCTAATTTTACCATGGCGTCTGTAATTCTCTTGCGAGTACGGGGCCGGCTGTTGTTGCTGGTATAATTCCTAACATCTAGTTGTCTATTTAGTGGGCAGTTCCAATCTCCAGCAGCTATGACATAATCATTTCCTATTGTCTCAATCAAACAACATGATCAAAGAATTCAGGTTTGTCTCCACTACTAGGCCCATATAAGTTTGCTAGTGTCAGGTGTTTATTTAAAAATTCAATATCCAGGATAAGAAAACACCCATTTGGATCTCTTATAACATTATGTAGTTTGTATTCAAAGTTATTATTAAGCAATACTGCCACACCATTTTGATTGGAACTATTCCCCGCCAACCACACGTCAAAACCCCAGGCTGCTCGAACAATTTTTTCCATTTTTTCGGTAAGATGAGTTTCTTGTAAAAAATAAATACTATAGTTCTGCTGTCTAAGAAAGTCAAATACATCTCTTCTTTTACCCATGTCATTTAGGCCATTAACATTCAATGTAGCTATGTTCAATCCAGAGCAAATCTTAATACTAGTCATGTTTAAAAGGCAAAATCAATCCTAGCATATGTGGACAGTAGTACGCACAGTACAGAAAGGGGGAAAAAAAAGCAAAGACATAAATGCAGGTAAAAACAAAAAGGGAGACTGGGAGAAGAAAAAAAAAAGACATAAATGGGGGTAAAAGACAAAAAGGGAAACTGGCATATTTTGCCATGGGCGATATTCAGCGACGGAGGCCTATACATTTTTAATTATTTAAAAAAAACAACTTTTTCTAACATAGCCAATATTTCTATACTTGCTTTGAGGGGACCTAAGCATAGGAAAACATGTCATTCTGTATTATAAAAGGGCTTCGCTATGCATTCCATTAAAAGAAAAAATAATAATATAATATAATAAAAAAAAAAATAAATAAATAAAATAAAAAAATTAAAAATTAAAAATTAAAAAAAAAAAAAAACGCACACAAAAACAAGCAAACCTATATATATAAATAAAGAGCTTTCACGTGCCTCACTTGCTACCCTACTGTTACTAAGAACAGGAAACAGCTTAATCTGAGTTATGTAGTGCACACATACACACACATAAAGAACACACTTACCCGCTAATAGTAGTGGTGATATGAGGGTAGATTGCTATAAATAGTCCGCGAATTTTGCCACTGAGGAAAGTGGGCACAGAAACACAGTGGCACAGAAACACAGCGAAGTCACACTATTAAATTTTCCACTAGGTGATGTTCGTCAACTGTCAACTGACATCTTTTGCCAACTGCTGAGTGTCTTGATTTAGTACTTGTAGCGAGTCCTTTGTTGCATTTAGTTGTGGGACGTCTTGCACTTGCGATGGATGGAACGTGCAGGCCGCAGGATCCAGTGGTGGTGTTGTTACTGACGGTGTAGAGTGGGAGGTTGGCTCAAAGATGGAGATAGAAGACGCACAGTGAGTTTTTTTCTCGTGTGTTGGCTGTTGTTGTTGAGGTTTCTTCCAGTTCTGTTGTTGTGATGTCTTTACTGGACGCTGTTGCCTTTTCTTCTCCCTTTCTTCCCGATGCTTCTGAGCTATTTTGTCGTGGCTCATTCCTATCATCATCTGGTCGATGTGACCGACGTTGCCGCCTCTGATCTCCCGCACAGAAAGATCAAGCAGCTTCACGAACAGCTTACCGCCAGCCGCCGACCATGCATCGAGGACACCTTCGTGCTGCTTTAAGCGATTGAGTCTCTGCACGTTTAGGTTAGTGAGGTCCTCGGTGATAGCCATGCCTGACCCCTTGAGACCGCTTCTTTCTTTTAGCACTCTGTCTCTGTCCTTCCGAGAGATGAACCTCACTATCACCGGTCTTGGCCTCGGTCTGTCTGTGAGTAACCTGCCTACTCGGTGTAATGCTGAGATTTTATTGGTGTCAATGTCCGACAGACCAAGTCTTGACTGGATGACATAGAGCACTTTCCTCTCGCACTCTTCTGCTGTTTCGTTTCTATGGTCTTCTTGTATTCCGAGAATCCTTATGGATTCTCTCCGAGAGTATTGTTGTAACAGATTGTGGATAAGTTTAGGCCCTTTTTAAAGTCACGATATATTGTAGAGCAATATGCAGCATTTATTAATAACACGCAAATATCCTTTTGGAGTCAGTGGCTCCCATTTAGCCATGTGACTCTAAACGACAACACTATCTGTAATTAGGGTCTGTATTGTTGATTCAGTTATACTTGTTACATGGAAAATATTATGTTTTAGAAAGTGTAAACTGGTTAATGTTTTTAAGGAATTTGTGTTCAAACTCTGTTAACATCAGGTTTTTTGACACAAATGGTGTTGGATTGGTCTTTAGAAAAACTGTGTAAAAGCCTTGTATATAACTTGTTGGTTAAACATACTTTTATATCACTCACATAATCTCATCCTATGAACATGTGCATGGTCATAGATTTGACATTGAGTATGTTTAGGAGTGTGATAAATGTTGTCAGTAAGATATTTCTTCGCTGTTCTGGTTTCACTAAAACTGAGTTTGGCATTGCCTGTTCTCATAGTGGTTAGTATTACAGTTAATTCCTTGGTGGCAAGGGTGTTTATGTGTTAGAAATCATGTTACATGTCTCTTGTGATTCTTTAATAAATTGTCACTAAGTGTAGTCTAGTGCACAAAAACAAAAACAAAAAAAATATATAAGGAGTTACCTTGAGCACCAGCTCTCTCTAGGCTGTAAAGCACTTATCACAGCATAAATAATCAGATGGGATTTGCCTTGGAGTACTGTCAGTATCTTTTTGTCACCTTATTGCAATCCAGATGGCTTATCATTTACCATAAATAGATATGGTAGTTGGGCTGTCAGTTGTACAAACACTTTTGTATGGGACATTCTAGAGATGCTGTGCATTGACGAGGGAATGATTCAAAATTTACCTTTATACATGGCAGGCATCTATTCATGCTAAGTAATTTTGGGTGTACACAGGAATTTGTTTTGACATAAGTGCATGATAGACTTGCATACCTCCATGTGGGAATTTGTTATGTAAATATCAGAAGCAATCTGTAATAGCTTAGGAAATGCTCCATTTTGGATACTGATGCTAATATTTTTGTTATCTTTATTCAATTTTTGGTCCTTGCAAAGCAAAGCAATTGATCTGGTCATGTTGACCATCTCTAAATAGGACTAGGTAAGGTGCATGAAGGGTACACATGAAAGTTGTGTATGCATTCTTAATTGACTCTTAGGAAGTGCAAACAAGAATGTCACTTTTGGATGTGAAAAAAAGAAAAGGAAGGAAAAGGGGGTAAAAAAAAACAACAAACAAACAAACAAACAAAAGCACAGTTAGTGGAAGCTGGGAGGTTCTCTCTAGTTCTTTCTTTCCCTCTCTCTCTACCTCTTTCCTCTCTTCCCCCCTCCTATACTTAATGGATGTGTCTTGGGAATGAAAATGTGATGTAATGTGATGTATTGATATTGTGATGTATTGATATTAAAAAAAAAAAAATTAGGAGAAATGTATAAACAAAGGGAGAAATAAAAATAAGTGTTACATAAAAAAAAGAAAAAAAATATTGAACAGAGTGGGGCAAAGTATGGATGGGAAAGAAGCATCTGAAGCTTTACCAACCTTCTGACATTAGCCTGAGCTTCCATTGACGTTTTTCTGTTACGAAAACAAGTACGAGCTGTGCGCCTTAACCTGAGTTTGGCTGGAAAAAATCAATGCAAACAATATACTTGTTACTTAATGCAAAAAAATGACAACATATTAGCTTGTCTTAAGTTCTTTACCAAATTTATTGAAGGAAACTCTGCCTCCATACTGCAGTCACAAAGTTCTGTGTGGTCTTGCCTCACCTCTCGCACATTCGTTCAATGATACAACAGCAATTAAGAAATGTGCACAATAACACATATATTTACAGTATATGCGAAACATGAATTTATTCTGAAAGAAACACAGTGAAAGAAATCAAATGAGTGACATTCATCCCCCACTCTGTTGATGCTTTTTCAGGGTCAAAGCAACGCCCCCACCGTGACCCTCGCAGCTGACAAACTCTACATTTTCCGCAACAAAAATTCTAATGTGTTTATGTACAAAGGTCTAGTTATTTACTTATCTGTATGTCAATTATTAAATTCTAGAATTCCTTTTTATTATTATTTGTGCTTTTGCTATTTTCTCTAAAAAGAAACGCTTTTTAATTTTGAACTATGACATCTATCATAGTGAGCTGTGTTCATGGAGAAGACATCTGTGTTTCTGAGCTCTGTGTACTTCTCTAGAATAATAATAAAAATTAGATTTGTAAAGCACATTTCACCATGTGGACACGAACTCAATAGCTATACATGAAAAGACAACACACGAACCGACAGTCAACCATACAGAAACATAAGCATCATCAGAGTTTTCCATCGTAGTGCGCTCGTAGCAGTGGCCTTCTTCGTTCTTGTGCAACTACAAAACTATGCAGTTCAAGAGGAAAACCATAAGTCTAAGGGTCGAGTAGAATAATACCCCTACCCCCTTTGTTTTTTTAACGTCTGACCACCCGCATTTTCTTCCAAACAGAATACTAGAGGGAAGGAGATTTCGTGCGCATGGCATTCAGCAATCACTCTCAGCTTCACGGCGGTCTGGTATCCCGAATTTATTGCAGGTAGTGGTTGCCCAGTGTCTCGTATTGCGCCCTGCCCTTCCCTTTGTCCGGTAAAAGTACACACATTTCAAGACTTACAAGTAATAGGATTAAAGAAGGAGAAAGGGAGGTGAACAGACGGTCACCGGATTCATTACACATTTGAACAAAACAACAACACATTCTGCGACCACCACTTTTTGGTCTCTACGATCCCATGCTAATCAACAATGAAGTTGCAGACGACTCTCCGGCCATTGCTGCTAGCGCACTGATTGGTTGGTCTTTGATTTTCTTTTCCCATATGCAAATGAGCCAGCCTCGTTCCGTATACATTTCAAGTCAGAAGTTATAGAATTCAATCTATAAATATAGATTTCAAATATATAGCTAGAATGCATTCTATAGCTAAAGAATTGAAAGGTATATAAAAAATGAATTGGATAGCAACTTCTGAGTATAACGTAAATGAAACACTTCGGTTTTTACCGAGTTTTCTCTCTCTAGCTATACATTGCAATGTATAATTATAGAATGCAATCTATAAGTATAGAATGAATTGTATAAATATAAAATGCAATCTATAAGTATAAAATGCAATGTATAGCTAGAAATAGCAAATTTGAGAAAATTTCCCTCTTGGCGCCCCATAGGCAACACTAGCAGACCAAAGAGACCGATTCGGGTGGTGAAGCCTCAGTGGCTCAGACAGGTGTGCTGGGGAGAGCCCGTGAAGACAGGGGTAGCACATTGTAATCAATGCTACCTCGGACTGGCAGCCAGAGAAGCTAGCGAAGGAGGGGTGTAGGATGGTTCGCTTTTCACCTGTGCGAAACGAGGCTGGCTCATTTGCATATGGTGCAAGAATGTCAAAGATCAACCAATCAGTGCCCTCAAAACATGGCCTTGGTTGTTCTCTGCAATGTCTTCCACTCAATAAAAAGGCCTTATAACTATATCAAATTCTTTCAAGATTGTTTACAGAGGTTAAAGTATATGAGTATGATCCCATGCTTTGTTGCGAACAGTGTTCTAATGCAGCGGATATGAGTATGTTGTGGTATTGTTGTTTTGTTGTTGTGCTTTCACAAAGAGCAGTATCTAATCGTCCTCTGAGATAGTCTTATCTTTTTCTCTCTTGCTCTCTGCATATACATTAATAATATCATAAACAGTAAAAAAAAATTTCTTTTATAAATCGCAGGACTCAGGGAAAGCATAATTTCATCCCAGGACTAATAATTCAAAATATATGTTGCGGACTCCAAGGTCGGCTAAGTGCGGCTGTTGTAGACATAAAACAACGTATGCCGATCACTTTCATAGCAGTTTAGGATATTTTGTTACCGTAAACGTTATGTCTAGCAAACATTGCGTTAACGTGCCCTTTCGCGATTGGACATCACAAAAACATACAACGATCGCATGAGTTGGCAACCCAACAGCATGCGCTAATAATAGTTTGAGACTCGGCACTAGCTCGACGGGTATGGGTACTGGAACAGGGGTGGGTGACTGGAGGGGAAACAATGGACACGTGCGTCATCGGTTGAGCAAAGGCCTGGCGTACTGCTACACGATTGAACATTACAGAGCATTATGAACATTATTCTTTGGGTTCATTAAACTTGTGTTCTTCAGTTCACGTTAAAATCATTAAAGCCCGAGCGAGAAGATGTTTAAATATACTTGACGAGAAACCATTGGTGACAATACAGGGAGGAGCACACAGGAGATAAAACAGGGTCTGTTCTGGACTCTAAGGTCGGCAAAGTGCGGCTGATGTAAACATAAAACAACATGAGTAAGACTAGACTGGCAAAAAAAGCAACTCACCTGGATAAATTCTCCTTTGGAACTTTAAGTCTCTGTCCTGGAACCAGAAAAAGAAGCGAACTGACTAGTGCTGGTAGCTAGTTTTAATAATAATAATAATAATAATAATAATAATAATAATAATAATTCTTTATTAGCCAAGTGACATAGCACGAGGAACAAGTCTTGATGATGGCCACATTTTATCAATATCTCTCCCACACACGCAGATGTGCGCACAAGCAGACACACTCGCATGCACACGATCACTTTCTTGCGTGCACTAGATATGCCGGTGGTTGCGAGCAGTCCCACAGTCACGTGCAAGAGCGTGTAAGGGTATGCCTGGATGCACACACACACACCCATCCCTACACACTAATCGCCAGACACCACGGAACACATTAATCAATTGGGTCTGACTCGGGCCACAGCGGAGTTTAGTGAGGATACTGCCTTGGCAAAGAAGCTATTTCTCAGGCGGGATGTTCTGGCCCGAAGCTGTCGATATCTGATTCCAGAAGACAAGCGGCATAAAAGGCCATTTGCCGGGTGGGAAACGTCCGCCACAATCTTACGCGCCCTGCCTAAGCAGCGCTGGGAGTAGACTGTGCCTACCGATGGTAGACTACAGCCGACAATGCGGCTGGCTGCACGTACCACCCGGTCAAGTAGGCCTTTCCGTTTCTGAATTGCCTTAAATAGCTTTAATCAAGTTACATTCTTTTAGTGTACTCACCAGTTAGCCAGGAGGGCACGTTAGGTACAGTTCTTGAAGAGAGTTTATCACCTTGTTGTCACGCCTGTCTGGATCACTATCACAGCAGTCTATGATATTTTGTTAGCGTACACTAATTAATGTGCCCTTTCGGGATTGGACATTACAAAAACATGCGATGATCACGTGTGTGACTAGACCTGCTGATGACGTAGCAACATGCAAGAGAGCTCGAAGTTCATGGCGGAAAAGAATGGTTCGATCCAGGGGGGAAAGCGAGGACACAGGGCGCTGACACGCGCGGAATGGCCGAGAAGGGTGCAGGTCACAGGTGTTTTGAGTATGACGTACGTGTGCACCGGTGTACGCTGGTGTCTACACTGTAGTATTATTATTTGATTCTCTTGCTATTGAAATACCTGTCGCTCGAGTGAGTGTGCGAGTGACTGGTCTGCTCCTCCGTTACGACGAACAAGACCTTAGCATTCCTAACCGTCCTTTAGCCGAGCGACCACAAAATGTCTCATGCCTAACGAAATCCAATCATAAAGCTCATACAAAGAAATTTTGTGGACGCTCAGGAATGATTGGAACGGTTAGGACATTGTGGATTTTTATTTTGGGTTATTCAAGTGTGATTGCTATTGCACTTCTTGCAAGTAATATGGAAATGTGTCCCCAAATAACTTAAATGCCATAAATGTATAACCAGGTGTCGACATACGTAGGAGTAAGTGTTGCCGAGTGCAGCCGAACGGACGAACGAACGCTGACAGACATCCACAAGGGGCAGTAAGGATGTCAAGGTGCCCCGCTCTCTCTCTCTCTCTCTTTGTACTACAGGCTGAACGCCTCAATATACCATCGGTGATATAAAAAGAACAATCTACAATGCGCGACAGACATGATGACTTGACATGTTTCTCATAATGTTCTCTGAGAGGTTTCGCTTTACCTTCTTTTCTGGTAAATTGCAGATGTTAGCTCTCTACTAAATAGAAGGAACCGGATGTTGTAAAAACAAAAAATATATTGACAAAAATCTTTTCTATTTGATTTTACAACGATTTTTTTTCTGAAAAAGTTCCTATTTAAACCGTTTTAAGCAAACAATATTCGATACTTTAAGCGATGAATACATTTTCGGCGATTTGCACATGTTGTTTTTGACAAGACATAACACAGCATGTTTACCTGGGGAAGGGAGAGGAAATCACTCAACGGTACCTGCAGGGGGAAGCGGATGGCCGAGTGGTTAGAGCGCTGGCGTCCGAACCGAGAGCGCGCTGGTTCAATTCCCGATAAGCTCAGCACACTTCCCCCCAGTCGATCCAGCTGACGGGAATGGGTACCTGACTCCATAGAGGGTTGGGGAAGGTAAAGCAGCGAGGGAGAGGAGATTGGCACCACCCTCATGTAAAAGCTGGCCCCGAGAAAAGTGGGGTCTCTAACCCCTCACTCCCCAACGACCTGAAAAGGTTGTGGGATGACCTTTACCTTTTACCTGCAGTGCCACCATACGACAAAGCTTCACTTATCCAAGACAATAATGGACACCTTCTCCTTTAAGCTTGGTCAAGACCCCAGAGTAATATACTAAAGTCTAACATTTAGAACGAGGACATTAATAGAGACATTGACACAATCATCAAGATAGCATGATGATGTTAGCCTATCATCAGACACACATACACTCACTCCCCCTCCTTCTTTCATTGAAAGTCGTTTATGGAATGCTTCAAGACCTGGCGCTGGTTGCACATGTTTCTAAACCTTAAAACTGTTCTAAAGAAGCAAAATCTCTTCTCTGCCATTTAGATACACTGCACAAACAACATAAACAAAATTGTACTGACATGACGGAAAGTCAGACTTTAACGACTTTATCTTAGTTTAAGCAGTTTTAGTTTTAAATATTCTAAAATTGTGGTGTGCACTTTAAACTGGTTATATAAATAGATTTAAGGCCTAAAAGTGTTTAAAATTAGAAATGTGTTGTGCAACTGACCTCTGGGGCACAGTTTTAGAACTTTTCTAACTAAAACCATTTTAAATAAGATACAAATTATTTGACTAGAATTTTCGCTCCCATCAGCTCATACTAAATCCATTGGAATAAGTAATAGCGGGTTTTTCCGGTATCTTCTCCCTGGCGGCAGATTCGTACACACACTTTTTGAATTGACGGCACACACGACCGACATAGGCGCACCACTCAAGCTGCCATCAGTGCTATAAATAGAACTCCGCCACGCAGTAGATGTGTTGTCTTGTTGGTATGTCTGCGAGGTTTCACTTTCTTTTTGTTCTCTTTTCTGTTAAAGATAAGATTTTAGCTCGTTAAAGGCTTTTAGTTAAAACTAAATGACGGAGAAACAGAAGCTTTAATGTTTTTTCAAAGAGGAAAGCCAGAGTTTACCCTTCCCTGCCTGTCTCTGGGTAGGCGATGCTGATGTTTTATTTGTTACTTTAACACGTGACTTAGGTTACATAATGTCTAATGACATGTCTCTTGATAAGCATGTTTCTCACATCTGTCGTTCTGCAGAAGATCAGCTCCATTCGCCATACTCTGTCCACCTCAGCCACCAAGATTCTCATCTGCTCATTTATTCTGTCTAAACTAGACTACGGCGACTCTCTTCTTGTTGGCTGTCCCCAGTACCTCATTGATAAGCTTCAGAGAGTCCAGAACTCAGCTGCTCGTCTCGTTTTTCCATACTCGCAAATCTGAACATGTCACACCACTTCTTCACTCTCTTTATTGACTACCAGTTAAAGCTAGAATAGACTGCAAGCTCTCAACTCTATGCTATAGATTCTTTGATGGCTCCTCCCCCCATTACTTTACTGAAATCTTGTCTGTCCACACCCCTGCCCGAAACCTTCGCTCCTCATCATTCTCATGCATTCTTTCCCTTCCTCCCAGTCACATACCGACAACGGACATCCTCCCTATGTGCTGCTAAGCAGTGGAACTCTCTTCCACATCACATTCACCATTCGGACTACAAGGCTACAGTCAAAATCTCTCTGAAAACACATCTGTTCACAAAGTACTATCCCTGAATTACTATTCTTAACTCCTTTGTGATACTGTCTAATATTTACACAGATTTGGGAAAATGTATCTGTTCATTAATTTGTGATTGACTGCTCTTCCTTCCCCCATCCCTTCAACTCCTTCTCGCCTCCGTCTCTCTCTCTCTCAGTACATATGCATTATTTACATTAATAACATCATTAACAATAATGATAAACTTTATTATCTGAATCACGAGACTAGAAGAAAATGTTTGGTCTAAGCAATAACAATTCAAAAAAAAATAATCACTTACAGTACAAGAACAGTAAATAGATTCTTAACGTGAAAGCTACCCTCCAGAGCAATGTAACAAAGATCAAATAGAATGCGATGCTAATGATCAAGAAGATGACAGATTCAACATAGAGAATTGAAGTTGAACTTTCAAACAATAAACCAGTCACCATTTACACTATTGAACCCTCTAGCCCACACATCTAAGCATAAATTAAAAGAAAGTCTGCTGTCAGATAGAGACCACGATAACAAGACCAGTTGCAGGCTATGCACAGTCAGGATGTTTTTTCAGCAGCAAGGTACACCGAGCATCTATTACAAGAGAGATGAGGACTAAATCACACAAAAGAAAGGTCAAACATTCTCAGAATGGAGCAGTCAGTTGGCTGACTAAATCAGACGCTGTTAGGGTCACTGATAAATCCACACTTCATGTTCTTGTTTCCAAAACCAAACGTCTTTACTTCATGTTAATTAATGATAAATGAAAAGAAAATCTCCAACATGCAATTTAAAACAATGAAAAATTTGAAACATTCTCTAACTTGTACAGGTAACAAAGCCGTAGGTGAAAGTAAATCATCGTATGTCGTTCAAGAACTCCTCTTCCAGATCTGTAAATGCGAAGGAAGGAAAAAGTTTTATTAATTAATGAAAAGGAAATTTTCTTTTTCAAAGAAACCAGCTACAGCTCTTTAAGTACAAAGGGAGAGGGGACAGCTGCTTGGTAACAAATACACAAGAAAAGTAAGCTTTATCCTTAGATTTATAGGTAATTACTTCATGGATATAAATGGAGAGATGAATATAAATTATGCGTTGGCTCTGGGTTTTGTTGGAGAAGGAGCGTTATTGGTGGTGACAGTAATGTGTTGCTGCTAATGATGATGATGATGATGATGATGAGCACCTTCAAAGATAAGTCTTTTGATCCAAAATTTAAACACCGTAAGATGTAGAAGGCCAAAGACTGCAGTGCAGGATGGTATTGAAAGAAGACATTTGATGCACTTGCTTGGTGCCTTCGTCCACATGACGGTAATCCAAGGGCCCCGGTAGATACTACCTGACAGCGATAAAAAAATCGTTTTGAACTTTAACTGTGTGGGTTTTTAATTTCTTTATGGAGGCCAACGCTAAGGTCGACAGAAAATTGACTGGTGAAAATGTAAACAATTTTCCATGACTGACTTGCTTGCTGTCGTTAGCAGTACACTGTGCAAACTTTGTCAGCTACTTTATCTATCCAGTCGTCCATATGACAAGTCTATGTACACAGTGCCCAACCAAACTGAACTATCTACTGGACATCATTCAAATGTTCTTTTAAAGCAATGCATATTAACACATGACAGAAATTATTATTATGGAAAAGTATGTTTCATTAAGCATATACTGTCCGACAAAACTCTTGACTCACCAAACAGAACAACCAATGTCTTCAACCACACGAAGAAATCACTGGGACTTGTACGACAGGACACGATGTTAACAATGACGAAGACCTGCATAATTTCTACAGTCGGAAAGACTACAACAGCAAGCAGGGAAACAATGTAGTCCTTGTGGCATGTCTTGAATAACCACCTGAAGAAAATCAGAAAGATTTCGAAGATGACACTGAAAATAAATAGTTCGCAAGCAAGACCATCTTGTTTGAAGTTCAGACAAAAGAAGACGAGGCATCCCAATGAGAAGCTGATGATATCTATGATGTAACAGATCCTGGACCACTGATCTTCCAACATGTCGCCCATTCTCTTTATGACTTGTATTCAATCTGACAAGAAAGAAAAAAACAAAAACAAAGTGGGTCTTTTAGAAACGGCATGGTGCTTGATTAGTAGGATTATAAAAGCTGTTTTGAATGTGTTTGATCAGTACGATTATGATTCTTGTGTTCTAAATGCATTTGTAGACGCGTTAGTTCCTCGAGATAAAACTCTATAAATGATCATTGTAGTCATTACTATGGGGAGAACGATATAGCGACAACGTACAGATATTAAGGGACAAGTCGTAGAAGGTGAGTGTGTGAAGTGTGCTGAAATATTTATGTGAGCTTTATTTAGCAACATAAAGCTAAAAAAGAACTTTCTTCTTCAATAAACTAGTCGCAGCAGCGGCTGGGTGGAATGAATATGTTTATTTTCGGGGATACCCCTTGGCTTTAAAGGGAAACACAAGGCAAAATAAAACTGCTTAGAATCTCAAAGAGTATGGTCATTTTGAATCGCATTCATTTTCGTGAATGTTCAAATGGAAAAAAAACTGAAAGGTTATGTAGGGTGTTGTGCTTAATGAGAGAAATTACACGGGACTCTTTCGCGACATTTCCTTTGCTGTGGCAAAATCTCGTTCTACGTCACGTGACCGTAGAACGTCTGCCTGTGACTGTTTAGCAAGGGAAGCGTAGACCGAGCAGGTGTGCTGCACCCGACTGGGGGACCCCAAAATATACTTTTCATAAACTGACAGAAACTTGACTCATCTGACAGACGATCTGCAGCCGCCAGATTATTACAGCAATAACAAGTCAGTGTCACGAGTGCTATTACCACTAATTAAAATTGTAAACCAACTGCGATTATCATTATTCGTACACATTACATTACTGTAAAAGATTGCATGTAAATAACGTTAGAAGTAAAACAAATAAAGTATTAGAATGTACTTATATCAAACACGTGAACTATAAAAATATTCAGTATCTATCACATGTGGAAAAAAGAATGCATTTAGCTGCAAATATACAAGAAATATAATGTTGTTGATGTGGCACTCGCTTCATTTCATTTTAAATTAGTTATTTACCTTTTATAGAAACAAAGGTCTTTCAATTGATCGAGTTTGTAAACATGGCTTCTGTTTGTAAATATCAAGTCCCAAAAAATTTTGAAAAAATACTTCTTTCATAATGAGCACTTTAACAAGTTCTTGCATAAATTATATTAAATGTTGGGTGCAGTGTAATAGAGATACTTTTAACGACCCTGCTGGGTATTGAGTGCAGGGCAGAAGTTTTCATTAATAGTAAGAGTACACGCACATAAATCCGTAAATAATTTTCCAAGTCATCGTAGCAGCACTGTCTATGTAAACACTTTTTAAAGTGACTTTTTATGAATCATTAGATGTATTTCCTTCGAATGAAATTAATTTCCAGAATCTTTCCGACTAATCCTGTTCTGATCAGAAGACTGCACCTGTGCGCATGAGATAACATCTCTTCCATTGGCTGTAGTCTTGACGATATAAGTCCATTCGGGTATTAAGATGTTTGAACTCTTTTGCGTATGTCAATGTCAATAAAGCTACACATATCACGAAAACTGATAATATCATCGTCAATAAATGGAAGTGGCCTTTTTTTTAATCTGTAGCCACTGGTCATACAAAACAACGAGGTTACATACTTACCAGCATGTCCAGTAAGTGAGAAATCTACTTTTTCATAACTAGTTTGTTGAACTTTTCCGGGTTGATTATGGTTCAAGTACAGTTTTCTAAACTTCGGAGAATGTTAAAGAGGGTGAATTTTGCGAGCTCTGCGAATGTCAAAGATTTTTCAAAGATGTATGAGTATCAGACACCATTTAAGCACTGGTTATTCAGCACTTTTTAAGCAGTCATGAGTCATGGAGGAGGGGGATTGTCTCAAACAAAACCAACATTACGAAGTTTAGATTGGGTCTTGGTTAATAATTTCTTCTTGATAACTTCTTCTCGCTTTAATGGCATCTCTATGGGAGACTAATAAATCCAAAATATTTACGGTTGAGCTGACTGTTGGAAGTTACTATCCACCTAACCTTCTAAAGGGCGGTGTGCGGTGAACTCATCCTCCGACCATTCCGTTCGAAAGACGCGTTTCGTGAATCTTTTCTAAGAAATTTGGCTTTCGTTTTCCTCTCTGCTACAAAGCAGGCAGGCGTGAGCTCGTTTTAAAACAGAAAATATTCGATATGTAACAAACGTAGCTCACCTCTCGCATTGTAAGGGTTAGGATGACGTAATACAGTGTGTTCCCTCGACAGCACGAGCCGATATCAAGCACTGTAATTATATAACAACTAACACTGTAATTACATAACAATATACATTGTAATTGTATAACAATATACATTGTAATTGTATAACAACTAACACTGTAATTAATTAACAATATACATTGTAATTGTATTACAACTAACATAGTAATTATTTAACAATATACATTGTAATTGCATAACAACAAGCACTGTAATTATATAACAGCATGTGCTGTAAAGTGACCGGACACTTAATCCCCGGACACTTCATCCCCAGACACTTAATCCCCAGACACTTAATCCCCAGACACTTACTCCCCAGACACTTAATCCCCAAATCGCAACACAACACTCAAAACTGCTATTTTGTGAACTATAAATAGTATAACCGTAAGAGAAATGTGTCGCGTGGTAACTCTGGGTAACTCTGGTAAGACTGGGATGTTATAAATGTTGAAGTTAAGTATTATTTGAATTTGAATTAAATTTTTCATTCACTTCATAATTTTTTAGTTGAAATTTCATTTTGAGGATTAAGTGTCTGGGGATTACGTATCTAGGGGATGAAGTGTCCGGGGATTAAGTGTCCGGGGATTAAGTGTCTGGGATTCGTGCTGTAATTATATAGCAGCTACACCGTACAGCAGCAAGAGAAAAGTGGCATTTTCTTTGTGATGGAATGTGCGTTACAGAACATGTTTCATTTTCGCTCGTGAGTGAATAGTGTGACAGCGATCTACTTTTCGACATGCTAGCTCCATGCACGAGAGCAAAAAAACAATACGACTAGATTGTCATACATACATACATACATACATAATACATGGTTTTCCATAGCTGATTTTTAAAATTATTTCTGCAAAAATACTGACAACTGCATTGTTTAAATAAAATATTATTTTTATATAGTCTTCGTATGAAAAAAATCTCGAGTTTTCTTGATATATATATATATATATAAAACATATACGCATATTTAATAAATATCTACTCATACCTAAGGATGCATATAAATGAGAATACTGTAAATTTGTATATGAGCGTGTGTCTTATTCGGGTACGACATTCTATTACCGAGCAGTGCTTTGGTAATCTCCCTTTCAAAATAATTTTTTTTAACTGACCTTGTTTCTCAAGAAATCAGCTGCGATTGGAGAATGACATTCAAGAAACGGACTAGTACTCGATAAAGAATAGTTTTAAATGTGTAACTCTTATTTGCAAAACATATTAGCAGTTGCACACACACACCTCACTCTGCAGTGTAATGAACACTAGGGTAATTCCCTCCCGTTTCCCCTAGTTCTTCCCCCTCACACACTCTCGTGGTCGTCCTCGTCAGTCGTCGCAGTCATGGAAGATGTTAAAGTGCAAGATGAGGATCGGCTTTGTAGACCGTTTGTCAGAGATGCCCTTCAGGTCGTCGCTTTGCGAGAGGTAGAAGCGAGGATGATCTTTGTCCACGAGAAAATAAAATCCAGGTCCTTGTTGACGACGCAGATATCGCACGCACGCACACACAGAGAGGCAGACAGACAGACAGACAGACAGACGGACCGACAGGCAGACAAACATGCAAACAAAGGCAGACGGACAGAGAGACACACCAATAGATACATTAAACCTTAAAATAATATCGCAAGGTACTCTCAATTAGCTTTTGAAATGAAATTTGATCTTTAATGTCATTCCATGTAATTTCCATGTAAAATTTTCTGATTTTGTTTGAGTGGCGAGAGGAGGGGGTGGCTGCATTAACGCCTTCCTCGCCTTGCAACACCTTTTGAATATGTTTACTGATTCATCTGTCAAATTTCATTCATTTTCTTCCTTGTAAAGTTTTTCTATTCACCAAAAAAAGCATTTCTCGCGGTACTCACTCTCACGCCTGTCTCACCTTTGGACCGTCACCTTTAGTCCTAGTGTTGATGAAATCGTCCACCCCGCCCCTGCACCCAGCTGTGTGTAGCGAAGCGTGTCGGAAGAGGAGGAAAATACTGTGACCGTGGCTGTCTCAATGTTAGGATATTTTTAGCATACACATCATACTTTCAAAACTTTGCACACGTCAACCGTTGCGTGAGCGGCTCAAGTCGTGATTGGACAAAAATAAAAAAAGAGGGCGTCAACGCTGCGAGTAACGGGACAAAGATCGCAGGTGGAAATCCCAGTCTACTGTACGGCAGAACATGGCTTTCAACAAAAATAAAAAGCTATTGAACTCACTGGGTACTGATGATTTACTGCGTAAATCTGACTATTATTGCGATAACGGGAACTATAATCACAGGTGGAATTCATTCTGTTACAATATGACTACATACATACATACATACATACATACATACATACATACATACATACATACATACATACATACATATTCATACTGAATAACTTCTGTCTTTATTTTTTACTTTCCTGGTGTTTTATCTATTTATTTTATTTATTTATTTATTTTGTTTTTGCTGCTCAATGAGCATTCTTCTGAATGGATACCTGCGCATTACAAATGGACATCATCATCAACTAACAAGGAGATACAAGGAGGTATTTTCCACGTCAGCACATCACCGTGTTAGCAGGCGTAACGGACGTTGCCCGGGGAGACCAGAAAACCGTGACTGGTTCTCCCGTGAGCGTCCATCTGTGATGTTATTGTCAGCTTTGAGTCTACTACTTTATTTAAATTATGTTTACTGGGCTTTGTAATTAACATGACATGCGTGACTCAGTGTATCATAGAAATGAAAAATATGTTCCAATAATGATGAAATACGGATTGTTGTTCAACATGTTTCTTTCTCTCTCTCTCTCACTCACACACACACACACACACACTCACACACACACACACACACACACACACACACACACACACACACACACACACACACACACACACAAGTAAATGCGATTTTCGACTTGAACAAGTCTGTATTAATGTATTTATCTTGAAAACAACATGTGTACGATTTAAGATTCTTTATCTGTCACCCTCTAAGGGGTATTGAGATATTCAAAGTATATATATTCATACATATTCACACATATTCCTATCTTTATATTCAGTATCTCTCTCACACACACACACACACATACACACACACACACACACACACACACACACACACACACTGGTCGGTTTATGACAGCTAATATATTTAAAAAAGCTAATTTTCTGTATCACTCACTAATTCTTTCCTTCTTCCAGCCTTTTCATGTATGCCTAAAGAACTAAATAAATAAAATCAGAAACAAAAGATAAATTTTTGCCATGTGATGTTTCTGTCTCCCCCTCTCTCTCTCCTACCTGCCTGCTGATGAAGACACATACTCATTCATAATCATATATGACATCTCTCTCTCTCTCACACACACACACACACACACACACACACACACACACACACACACACACACACACACACACACACACACTATTCATTCTCGTCGGTCCCCATCCTCAGTAATAACACATAAAATACAATATCTCACACCCACACACACACATTTTATCGATTCATCTAGCTCACCCTAAGTAATATCTTCACAAACTGAGCTAATCGGCTGTCTTTTTATTTATAAGCATTTGGATTGTGAATATAGTAAAGTGGTAAAAAATTGTATGCTGGTCATAATTTTTTTTACAACAATTAAATAGATAATGGAATTCCTCCCCTATATCCTTAGGGTTACAGAGTCTACAGAACCTTTCATTTCTAGGGATATCTGTTTGCCTTCGTGTATACACTGGGAAATGGTTATTTAATTACCTAAACTTTATTAAAGGGAGATAAATATTTTAAGTAGGGTTCTACTATCAAAAGTACTTTTAAACATTCTATAAGTTAAATATATTTGTTTGGAGTCTCGTTCTCCTAACTCTAAATATCCTGAAGGGACCTATCTACTTTTTTTCTTGAACTAATCCCCTGCATTATGTTTATACTTTTCTGGTTTCTCTGTATTCCACTTAGACCAAGGTCTTGCAGTGTTGTCTGGATATTTGTTTCGTGTAAGTTCAAGAGCATTTTATATACAATGCTTGATAGTTTATTACTATTATTTGCATCTTTAAGCATGAATACACACAGACGCAATGAAAACAAGACATCTCGTGTTTATTTCAAAGTACAACTGTACTTCTCAGTCATTTTTTTTTAATAATAGTGCACCTTCTCACACACACACACACACACACACACACACACACACACACACACACACTCACGGACTTTAAGAGTTGGCGCTTTGAATGAAATTCTGCTTTGTTCATGTCACATGGCGGTTTAAAAAAAAGCATTATTTCTAGATTAAATCTTACAGTGTGTACTCTCGCGAAACACTCAAGTTGAGCATCAACTTAAAACTGTTAAATAAAATAGTGGAAAATGTAATACTGTTGTAAGTGCGAATTTTAACAAAATACGTTTGCACACAAATATTGGTGTAATCTTTTCTTTAAAGTACGATATGTCTTTTGTCTTACCTTGAAATCGGCTGACTACCCTGCGTCCCGCTACCCTTAGTAAAGTGGCAACTGAATCACACAGATCGCAATGAATCAGCTAAACTGTGCAGCGATAAGCTTGGCCTAGTAACTTCAAGGACAGCTATCGTTGCACTCTCACAGCTTTTGGTAGCTCACCCCGTCAACTGGATGAACATCTTTTAGATATGCCATCAGCACTTGACAAGGACTAGCGCGACTACCAACTCAGCGCTGTGATACTCTGTTTTCCCCGGTACACAGGCCTTCCTTTACTCTCTCTCTCTCTCTCTGTGTGTGTGTGTGTGTGTGTGTGTGTGTGTGTGTGTACTGGTACACAAACATACTGTTCCCCCAATTCACAAACCTCCCTTTTGCACTGTAACCCTATTACTTATTACTCCTCCGCCACACACTCCTGCTATCATCGGTTGCTACAGTCAACTTCTATGCTGCTGACGATGGTAGGATTTAGACAGCCGTCCACCCTTAAACATGTCTACACACCCTCGCAGTTAAAACAGGATTTCTCGTGTTCATTTCAAAGTACAAATGTTTTTTTCAGTCATTTTTGACAAAGAATAGCACGACTTTGATTGTTTGTGTACTTATTAATCATCCGCCACACCCTCCTGCGATCATCAGCTGCTACAGTCAACCTCTATGCTGCTGTCGAAGGTAGGAGCCCGATTTCCAGAACTTTCGCAACGGCCATAGCCTGTGCGCCACACCTCGCCGATGTCCTGAAGGTCGTTGCTATGGGAGCGGTAGAAGCGAGGCTGACCGTTGTCCAGGAGAAGATGAGGTCCAGAGAAGTTTGCCGGAGTTGCATTCCCGAGGAAATAGCCAAAGGTTGGATTGGCAAAACCGCCCCCACTGGCTGCAAACATGTCGTGGCTAATGCAAGAGTTGTTCTTCGTGACCTGCTAGACATTGAGAAAAACTGTCTTACCAATGACCATCATTATTATACCAGAAGAAGGTAGGGAGCAATATACAAAGAAAGGTGGAAGAGAAATTTTTCACGTTACACAGTCTGTGTCACTTTCCCTCTCATCCCCTCTCTCTCTCTCTCTCTCTCTCTCTTAGATGCTTAATATTTTTAAGGTGTTCATCGTGTCATATCTATTCCCGTGTTTTGCAACAGATTTTTTGTCACTGCTGTAACCCACAGAAAGACTTACATCAAGGAACACAAATCCTCATGATCATCGTCTTCATCCTCACAATTATCCCTGTGCTTGATATATTTCACATATATCTGATCTGATCTGATTACAATGTCGGTGAAGCTCATAGATATCAGTAAGCAGTTCCTTACCTTCATGTTGTACACGATGTCGCCGAATATCTTTTTCCGAATGATATATTCTGGTGGTGTGTAGGTAAAGTTGATGTGCAGGCTGGTTGGCTGTGAGAAAAGTGAGTTCCAGCAGTCAGACATGTTCACCGTGGACATGCTTCTTGTTGTCAGCTCCATTTGGTAACACTCGGGTGACCCTTCTGTCAGCTTCAAACCCTTCTGAAACCTCTGTAGAATGATGTCAGAATTGAAAACGGGGAACAAACCGTTGTAACGTGCTAAGAAGACTGTGTGCCTAAAAAATAAAGGAAGAACCACAACAAAAACAAAACCAAAAAGAAAAAAGAACCAGAACAAGAAGGCCAAGAAATAGAACTAAGAGAACAAGATGTAAAGGAAGAATAGGAAGGAATATACGACAAAAACTAGAACAAGAAGAACTATAAAACATAAACTAAAATCATAACATAAAGAACAAAAAAGGAACTAGAACAAAAAGTTCCCAAAATAAGAACAGCAGCAAAATAAAAAGACAAGAAAAAATGAAGAACCACACGAACAAAGCCAAAGAAAAATACAGAAAAATCTCGGGGAATCTTGTAAAAGAAAAACATGAACGGAATCTGTGTAATCTGTGTATCCCGCAACATGAACTCATGCGACTGACGAGGAATATTTCTTTTTTTTCTGCACTTGCTTGCTTGTGAATGTTGCTTTCTTAAGGCTGCGGGCTTTTGTGCACTCTGCCTGTTGGTAGGAATGAAACAAATTGTGTACCTTTACCTATTATTGCCCATGGGCCAGTTGCACAACACATTTCTAATTTTAAACACTATTAGGCTTTAACTCTATTTAGATAATTATTTTAAAGTGCACACCACAATTTTAGAATTTTTAAAACTAAAACTGCTTTTTGTAAGATAAAGTTGTTTAAGTCTGACTTTCCGTCCTGTCAGTACAATTTTTTGTATGTTTTTCTGCAAAGAATCAAAATGGCTTAGAAGAGATTTTACCTCTTTAGAACAGTTTTAAGGTTTAGAAATGTGTTGTGCAACTGGCCCCATCATACCGTTTAAGTTCTATTCTTTCCACTTATTCAATGCAGTAACTCGTCTCCAGATGAGAAATCCTTAAGGTTTGGATTACCAGTGTCATCGTATAAAAGTGTATACGCAGTTATGAATATTAAATAACTTTACTTGTGAGAGTTTCAGCAAAATGGCAGGTAAAAATCCCGGCTTTTCCTTTGAGTTAACATTTCAGCCATGACACCAGCCACAGCAACTAAAATTATTGGAAAGTCAACAGGGTGTGGGCTTTTCTTGCTTCAGACATAAAGTATGTGCGCATGAGTATATGTGTGTACACAGATCCTTCCGTGTGTGTGTGTGTGTGTGTGTGTGTGTGTGTGTGTGTGTGTGTGTGTGTGTGTGTGCTGGTTGGTTGTCAAAGACGATAGGAAAAAAGTTAAGTTCAGACAATCCTATCCCCTTGTCAGATATCAGGGAGCTACAAAAGACTGTGATAATTACGAGTATAAAATGTTTACCTTAGTCCAAATAGCAAAGTTCCAATGTGTCGCAGATCGTTCGTATTTATAGATGTACAACAGTGAGATATCAGGGTGATTGTATATGTCATAGATAGACATGACACCGATCCAACTGTTTTGACTGCTATTTTCTGGGTGCTGGAAGAACACACCTACATTCTAAAATAAAAAAATCAAACACTTGTTACATTTTCATTTCTATAAGTAAAGAGACACGGTTCGTAAATAGTTTGTAAAGTTTTTCTTCCCATACAAACAATAATACTCTCTTCTTTATATATAAAAAAACAATACCCTCCTTGTAAAATAAAATAACAATATCCTTCTCTTCAAATACAAAACAGCAACATCCCTCCTTACAGATAATAATGTGACTTCATCTCATATGTAAACAACACCACCGTCCAAGCAACAATACCCTCCTCAAATATCAACAACAATACCACCGTCCAAGCAACAATACCCTCCTCAAATATCAACAACAATACTCCTCCACACATACAACAACGATACCCCCTCCTCATAAACAAAACTACCACACCACATACAAACAACAACAATGCGCTCCTCAAATTTGAACAACAATATTCTCCTCCTCACTTACAAACAACAGAATTTCTCTTTCACTTATACAAACAACAATACCCTCTGAATATCAATAATTTCCATCCTCACATATGAACATTTTTTTGACATGGAAACAGAAACATTACATCTCCTGACATACATACAACAATACCCTCTTCACATGCAAACAACAATTTTCATCCTCACAAACAAACAAACAAACAAACATCAATACTCACGTGGAAGTACTTTTCATCGTCGTATTGATCCTCGAATACCTCGGTAGGTGACTTATTAATAGTCACATCGGTTGCCCGCACGTTGGCAAGTACAAAGACGGCGATGGCCAAACTCAAGTTAATAAGCAGTCCAATGATCATTAAAACTTTGAGGCATTTGTGCTTCTTGCCGTCGCAGTAAACGTAGATAGAAATGACGAGGCGGATGATGATTCCTGAAAAATGATGAAGACAGTGTTTACTGTATCGACAACCATGAAAAATATATATATATATACCTGTGTTTATCTTATGTTTGTAAGCTCAGTTATAGAATCAGTGTTCAAAAATTGAACATGGATGTCAAAGACAAATATAATAAATGTTTTGGGACTTGTGAAATATTTAGACATAGAAAAAGTTTAGAAACATGATGTTCAAAAAATTTTTATTGTGATAATGAAGATGTCCACCCAGGAAGTCAAGCTGAGGTGTAAATGCCACCTGAAAATTGAACATTGTATACATTCACACACCTGATTACCTCCCATTTTCCAGGTAAGTTGTAGTGTCACCAAATATCAACTCACCTGCAAAGACACATGTCGCCTTAGCCAACTGAAAGTAGCTGACACCATCTTCACGGCAGCGGGCCACGTACACACTGATACTGACTTGAGGAATGTCTCCAAACAGAACGGCCAGGAAGGAAAAGAGGTCTGTGTTAATACAGTCCTTACCACAATCACAACATAGACCGATCACATGGCTAATGATGTCAAATAAGAAGATGGCGGTTCCGATGATGCAGAAGACCAACAGAGCGATGACAACTTCCTGTTTCACTGGTCCGTAGACGAGACCTTTTTCTGTGATGCTCAGTTCATAGTAGAAAAACCAGTCACTCACAAGGCCGCAAATGTCTATGAGTCCAAGAATAACTGATAAAGTTGTCTTGCAGTACATCTTCCTTCTTCTTTGCCGATCTGAAATTTTTCCCCACACCAGGGACACAATTTAAATTAATTTACAAAACAAACCCTAATATACAAACTCTTTTTTAATTCACACTTATCAGCATGTAGCGTAGTCTAGGGATATTTTAATTCAGAAATAGTCTATGTATTTACAGTTCGACTGGAAACCCCTGACAAACACAACGAATGTTGAATTGAGCGGATGGCCGAGTGGTTAGAGCGCTGGCGTCCGAACCGAGAGCGCGCTGGTTCAAGTCCCGATAATCGCAGCAAACTTCCCCCAGTCGACCCAGCTGACGGGAATGGGTACCTAACTCCATAGAGGGTTGGGGAAGGTAAGGCAGCGAGGGAGAGGAGATTGGCACCACCCTCATGTAAATACTGGCCCCGAGAAAAGTTGGGTCTCTAACCCCTCACTCCCCAACCACCTGAAAAAGGTTATGGGATGACCTTTACCTTTTTTTTTACCTTTTAATTGAGCGGGCAAGCCACGTAGGATTTACTGTTTAAGAGCCTGATACAAAATTCTCGGCAAAAGAAGTCTTGTTTTAGAAGATTTCAGAAGATGGCTGGTCTGGTAATGTGGGTAAATAGATCTCTGTTCTTTGTCTTGACACCTCGGTTTTTGTTCAGGTGAGCATTATGATGAGATCGTTTCAAGAACCACGCCGAAGCAACATCCAGCAAATACAAGACAACTGCCATTGATTAGAATTAAATTTACAAAAGTATCAAAGATTAGTACACTCACCTGTTGGTGACAGCAGTTCCTGACTTTTACACGAGCTGTCGTCGCACTGCGGATTCACAACACTGTTTACGAGGCTCACTCGCCCACCCTCGGGCCTCTACTGAGGCGTGACCAGCGCCACCGTCACAGGAAAACACCGGCGGAAGAACACAACCGGTCGATTTCACTGGATTTTTTTTTTCGATTTTTTTTTATAAACATCACCAACCGAGGTAGTGTTAATAAATGGTAATAAAGTGAGAAAAAGTGAGATCATGTATTTCACCTGTATTGCTCTTGTGTGCTGTAATCGTAACTAAATATAACTATCATAGTCTAGCAAACGTTTTGGACCGCAGCCACAGCCTTATCACCGTCGTCACAGCCTTGAATTTACCTTTAAGTGTTTGTGTGCTTGCGCCAATAACCCGAACTGTAGGCTTTCTTTCTGCGACCCCGTGATATGGGTGTGGTGATAATAATTAAAAAAAAGTGAATGCCGTGCGGGCTTTTACACCTGATGACATCATTTGAAAGCGGGTAGAGTCTAATGTGCAGGTAACTACTTGTGTGTGTCAGTGCTTGTGTGTGTCAGTGCTAGTGTGTGTGTGTCAGTACTTGTGTGTGTGCTAGTGTGTGTGTCAGTGCTAGTGTGTGTGTGTCAGTGCTTGTGTGTGTGCTAGTGTGTATGTCAGTGCTAGTGTGTGTGTGTGTCAGTGCTTGTGTGTGTGCTAGTGTGTGTGTCAGTGCTAGTGTGTGTGTGTCAGTGCTAGTGTGTGTGTGTCAGTGCTAGTGTGTGTCAGTGCTTGAGTGTTAGTGCTAGTGTGTCAGTGCTTGTTTGTGTGTCAGTGTCAGTGTGTGTCAGTGCTTGTGTACGTGTGCCAGTGCTAGTGTGTGTGTCAGTGCTTGTATGTGTCAGTGCTAGTGTATGTGTGTGTATCAGTGCTTGTGTGTTAGTGCTTGTGTGTGTCAGTGCGTGTGTGTGTCAGTGCTAGTGTGTGTGTCAGTGCTTGTGTGTGTCACTGCTTGTGTACGTCTGCCAGTGCTAGTGTGTGTGTCAGTGCTTGTATGTGTCAGTGCTAGTGTATGTGTGTATCAGTGCTTGTGTGTTAGTGCTTGTGTGTGTCAGCGCGTGTGTGTCAGTGTCAGTGCTAGTGTGTGTCAGTGCTAGTGTGTGTGTCAGTGCTTGTGTGTATCAGTGCTAGTGTGTGTCAGTGTGTGTCAGTGCTAGTGTGTGTCAGTGTGTGTCTGTGCTAGTGTGTGTCAGTGCTAGTGTGTGACTCATTTAGTCGTGGAGGGTCACATTGATGCAGGTTACAAATAAACGCTCTCTTCTTTAATGCTCGTGAGCTAATATTTGTTGACCTCTCACGGTGCGTTTTACGAAGAGAAGGTAGACTAAAGAGTAGGCTAACTGCTTCATTACACACCAACACCTTTAGCAACCCCTCCCGGCATGCACATTCATACCTACACACAAACACATACACAAAAACACACGTGAAGGTGTAATCAAGTAGTATTTCTTGCGGAAAGTACCAAGAAAAAGGATTTATCGTTTTCGGTTTCATGATACGAGTGGGGGGAGGGGTGAGAGTAAAATGCGTCTGACTACTTCATACCACACGAAACCGAAAGTAGCTGAAGATATTTCTTGGTAGTAGCGAACTCATTAAGGCGAAAATTTCTCTCTCACTGAGTGTGTGAAAATTCCTGTGAGAGTTAAAACAAACTGTGCCACTCTGCAAGTGTGTATGTTTACTGTACATGCATATATGTGTGCCTGTATGCATGTACGTGTGTGTGTGTGTGTGTGTGTTTGTGGGGGGGGGGGAAGGTGCGCTTCTGCAAGTGTCGACAATCTGCCATAATGTCTGTAATACCAGATTTTGTGGAAAGTGCTTAGTTAGGCTAAATTTTTAATTATTCCTGGCTTGAGGTGAGGGAAGGAGTAGATAATGGCGAGAGGACATGATGAGTTGAGTGCATCCAGTTTTCTCGTTACACAACCTAAGTTTATACTGTACCGTCCAGCCTTTTGCAAATGAAAAGATTGAAGTCTTGTTGAACAAGCAGGAAGAAGAAGAATACATTTCAGGAGGTGACATAGAGAATAGACTACTTTCAGGCTTACATACAAAGACTTGTAAGTGAACTTTCGTATTTTCTTCAAGACAATTGATAAGTTTTGTATATTTTCGTAATTTGCATAACTTAGTCTATTTTCACTTCTACATTATGGGGAAAGTGAGAACACATTATGGCAAGTGACTTCTCCGCTTTAGCAAAAGTCGGACACTAGAGCTCAGCGTTTTCATAATATTATTAATAAGGAGGTTCAGCGACATCGACTACCCTTGAGAAGCATGTTGGACAATCGTTTAGAATTTTGCAGGGATGTAGAAGTGAAGCTCTCACACAGGTTCTAGTAATGCCATAATCTGTACCTTTCAAATGACTTCTTAGTAATATCAACTGTAACATCGTTTGCCATTTCACACACACACAGGTGTGATAATAGTGAAGTATACCTCCCATATAGTGAGCACGAGAATGATGGCCGCTCCAAACTGGAGAGTGGTTTATATTTCCTCCATCAATTTGTTTTCACACAGCTAGCACGACTAGCAAACTAAAAAAAAAAGCACATGTGACTCCCTCATTCATTCATTAGAGGATAGTGAAACAACAATGATACAAAGAAATCAGTTTCTCAAGAACTCTGACACCTACATGTTGCTAAGGAACGTAGTTGTCTTTCCTACTCTGCCCGCGACAAATTCTCGTGCAGTAAGTGTAAAGATTTGTATACAAGATTGCAGGTTTAAATATAGTACAAAAGTGTACAGGGTTTAAGAAATAATATAAAAGAAATCGTATTTTACAGGTAAAGTGGTTGTGCGAATCAAGATATAGATAAAAGTTTAAAATAAAATGTTCAAGGTAAAAATTTTAAATTTAAACTAACAAATAAAATTTATTGAAGGATTATTTTCTTCTCTAAAGTCTTTGGCACATGCAAAAAGAATGCAATGTTCTTCAGTGCTTGGGACTTAAACGTGCATCTAAAGCCAGGTCAGCAAGAAATTAATTGTCGTTAAAGCTCGCGCGAGACTGTTGCTGGCCAGCAGTGACGTAATACTAGCAGTAATGCCACCAGGGGGCGTCCTACACGCTGCACACGAAATGTAGGTACAATATACACTCGCCCATCGTACCATCGCTTGCGGGTTGTGTGTGTGTGTGTGTTTTTGTGTGCATGCGTACGTTCGTGTGTGTGTGATTTCGCACAAGCATTGGGAGCCACGGACACTCAGCTCATCCCGCTGCACACACATCTGGCATGGTGCTGCGTGCGTCACCGTCAAACATAATTGCTCTCATATTTTTTTTTTTTGGATAAACGTGTCCCTTTTGAACATTTTCATGGTTGTATGAACCCTCATGCAGCTGAGGCCTGGATTTCTTACAGTCTTATTTCTTGACGTCTTACCCTCCCCTCCTCGCCCAGCTACCACTTTATGTCACTCGTCACCACTCGTCGCAGTCGATCGCGATGGCTCGGTTGATGGTGGGAGCCAGGTTGCCCAAACTCTCGCAGTGCCCAAAGCCCGTGCGCCAGACCTCGGCAATGTCCACAAGCTGGTGCTGGTCTGAGCGGAAGAAGCGCAGCCGCCCGTCCTCCAACAGCAGGTGGCGCGCTGTAGCGTTGGCGAGGGTGTTGTTGAGGCGGTAGTAATGGATGGTCGGCTGGTCCACGGGACCCTCGCGGTCCGCCAGGCTGTCGGCGAAGCTGCACGTGCCGTTGGCCTTGACCTGAAAGCAGTGCAGGTCAAAGTGGTTGTGGTGATGAAGATGCAATTGCAGTGGTAATGGTGATGAGGTCATGAAGAAAATAATCTGGCTTTGCTATTTTTTTAAATGTTGACTTTTGCTGCTAACTTTTCAAAATGAATAAATAAAATGTTCAAACCTTGAACAGAAATACTGAAAATACTGGTACTTAAAAAATCCTAACACATATCACTTACACATATCTTAAGCGTATACCCTTGTGAGAGCTATGCACAAATTTTCAGACGCTTTAAGCAAATACTCATAGGACAGAGGCAAGTCATACCTTAAAGTTGTACTGGATGTCGCCAAAGATCTTTCGCCGGAAAATGAAGCCTGGTGGGGTGAATTGAAACGTGGCGTACACGCTGGTCGGTTCGACGAAAAGTGACCTTTGACACAAGGTTGTGTTGACCGCGCTAATGTCCCTCGTCTCCAAGTCCATCTCGTAACATTCCGGCGGTCTGTAGTCCTTGGCCTGCGCCCTCCACTTTGGCAGCTTCTTCAAGAGGAAATGCGTTGTCATGGTGATCATGTATCCAATCACGTCACTTGATACGAAAGTTACTACATGCTAATATAGTGACTTCAACATATGAAATATGAAATCTTTCACTTCTAATCATCATCATCATCATCATCATCATCATCATCATCATCATCATCGTAGTCGTGACCTCGAGAACAACACAAATCGCATTTATCAGCCACAGATAAATATTTCGCACTACAATCCAATAACCCAAAACTGTTGATAGGAAAAGGAGAGAACTAGTCGGTAAGTGCTTATGATGTAATGCTCAATGCTGATGAAAACGGCGACAAATTTTCACAGGAAGCGCATTCATATGGCGGCAGCCAGGTGAAATACTCAATAAACGTCTTCAGTCCCGTTGCGCTTATTTTAAAAAAATGGACGAAAACGATTAAGGTTTAAAAATTCCGATTTGTTAAATACCATACATTCATACAGGCGTCTGGTGCAAAATAAATATGCGTACAATACGTAGAGAAATTTTTTTTTATACAGCGTATTACGTAATCAGAGAGCATGTTAAACCTGAGTATTTAATTTCTGTATACAGAGAATAAGTTAGATCTACTTGTTTTATTTGTGTATACAGATTATTAGCTAATTAGAGAAGCCTGAGCACTACTCGCTGCTCGACCTACCTGCACCCAGAAGGCGAAGGTGAGGTGCGTGGCGTTCTTCTCGTACCTGTAGATGAAAGACATGGAGATGTCCCGCTGGCCGAGAATGTCATTGATGGACATGACGTGCACCCAGTGGGCCTTGCTTCCGTAGTCAGGGTGGTGGACGAACACGCTCACATTCTGCACGGCCGCGTGCACGTGACAATTAACAACAGAATGAACTCATTAACAAAGTCATTACAAATTATAAACTCAAATCAAATAGCAAAACTATAATGTCACAATTATTTAGAGAGTCAAGGAGAAGACAATGTACTGTCTGTTTTTTTCACTTCAAGCGAACAGCATTATATGTCCTCATGATTTCTACTACTAATCCATCATCATCATCATCATCATCATCATGTTGATGGCACCTGTCCCAATCAAGGCGGGCTCAAAGTGCTTTGCAAAACAACATAAAGATTTGTACATTTCTCGATGCACACGCAGATGACTGTCACGGAGGTCGCATCAACACAATGAAAATGAAGAAACAACTATACAGAATATTCTACACCAGGCATACAGAATGACCAACGAGCGAATGAGCAGAGCATAGAGAGAGTATCACCTCAAGAGCAGAGAATATTGTTCTTCAAACACAGAATGCACGTGCTACGCTTGGCGCATACTGTACCTCGAAGTAGCGCAGGTCATCGTACTTGTCATCGATGACATTTACGGGAACACTGAAGACCAGTTCCCCGTTCACATGTCGCTTGGTCTGCGTGAAGACAAACACGCAGGTGGCCAGCGCCAGGTTGACGATAAGAACGGCAACTAGCGTCCCTTTCACGCACTTCGCTCCCTTGGAAATGCTCGTCTTCTTCATGTGTCTGCGGCACTGCACCACCGCGATGATGATGCGCACCAGGATAGCTGGTTGAGTTGGAGAGAAGAAAGGTATTGGAAGAGGAGAAAAAGACACACCTTAGCACAGATCTATAAATTATTGAAAGTTTTTATCGACTAAGGTAAACATCAATATACATTTATCAATATTATCGTAAACTCGATCCCTGACATTAAGCTTTAATTATTATTGTCGTGACTTTTTTATGCATACAAAACTCATTCACTGATATTTGCTAACATGTAATAGCGAAATATCGGCTTTAATACGCCTGGTTTATTATAAAGTGTTTATCGCGATGACATATTCAACCAAAGACGCCATACTGTTTACATTCTGAGACACTCTTTTAATATTAAGTTCTCTACTTACTTTACACGTGTTTCTATATAATAGGGAGCACTATATCAACTGCCTGTCAACCTACCCACAATGACAACAGAAGCCTTTACTAGTTGAAAGTAGCTGATGGGCTCTTCCCGGCAGTAGGCGATGTAGACGTTGATGCTGATCTGCGGCAGATCCCCCAGCACGACGGCCAGCAGCGACACCCAGTCCGTGTTCAAGCGGCAGCCCTTCCTGAACAGACTGCAGCCCAGAACGAAAGCATCGAACACAAAAATGGCTGTTCCGATGATGCAGAAGGCGAAGAGGGCGTTGAGTATCGAGTCGTCCGGCGGACCGTACACCAGGCCTTTCTCTGTGACCTTAAGGTCATAGTAGAACAGCCAGTCGCTGAGAAGGTCTATAATGTCCGTGACAATTAAGAGCGCGTAAAAAAACTTCTTGCGTGTCGGGGTTGTGCAGCACATGTTTTCATTCGACGACACAAACTGCAACAGAAAAAGGAATTTTTTTTTTAAAACCTAGAGCTCATGAAAACTAGAATTAATATGGACGGGCTTCAGAACGACATTTTCTGAGAAGAAGAGTAAAACCTCATGTCGCAAGTCCAGTTCTCTGAAATATGCCAAAATACTTTTGACCTCGATTAGGAGTAATATGACGGTGAATTCATTTATAAAATAGTTAGTGACTTAACTCGGCGTCGGTTACAAAGACGGTGAGTCAAGATGGCGCCTACTGCAGTGTCGGCTACAACATTTACTCTTAAACATCAGTAGACTGGCTGAAGCCCCTGCGTTGCTCTTGCATGACACGATTTCCCCAACTGTCATTGTTTCGGGGAATTGTAAGAGTGATGCAGCTCATCGGCTCTTCCATCGGAAATAAACTTTCGGTTTGTCGCATGAACCAATCGAAATTGAACAGCACAGATCCCCCCGCCCCCCCCCCATCCCTTTCTTGACATAGCAAAAGGACAATAGGCATGAAATTAAAGCCTCAGAAAACGGACAGGAGAGAGAGAAATTGTATACAAAAAAAACTCCATCAGTTACAAAATGAAGCAAGGAACACATTAAATGATTACGCTTTAAGCTTTGCCGGGTCACACGAAATTTGGAGGTAGCATGGATCCCCGCTATCAACTTTATAGCCCCTCCCCACCCCCAAGAAATAGTTCAATGGCATGGACGCTATTTAGTTGCCCATTGTCCACGGGCAAGTAATCGTGCATTTCATTCCACAGACTACTTCGACCTGGAAGGCGAGAATAACAACTACATGCTTTTAGTTTTGGACTACTCCCTCCTTCACCCGCCCTCCTCTCCCTCCCTATCACTCTACGCGCGTGTGTGTGAATGTGTGTCTGCTTTGTAAATCTATGTTGTACTTTGTTAACCACTTTTAAATTTTGCATGCTGCTGTCTCCACCAAACAGGACCGCTGTGAATAAATTTTCGTTGGTTTTAACATGCATTTAAAATGCTATTGTAGATATGAATTAATCCTTAACTTTGGCTGGATATATGTAACAGCCTTATTCACTTCATCTTTTTGCATTCAATATTGTTTCCTTACTGATGTATACCTATACATTCTTCTTCTCGATGGCTACGGCACTTGCGTATATAACTATTAATTTTGAATCCCAGACACTTAATTCCCCGACACTTAATCCCCTACACACTTAATCCCCAGACACTTAATCCCCAGACACTTTCAACTCAAGAAATTATGAAGTGAATGGAAAATTTAATTTTGAAGTAAATGAAAAATTTAATTCAAATTCAAATAATTATTTTCATGTAAACATCAAAATAAGTTTGACAATTAAAATAATACTTAACTTCAACATTTATAACATTGGGGGCATTTTTGTGGATTAAGTGTGTGGGGATTAAATGTCTGGGGGATTAAGTGTCTGGGGATTAAGTGTCCGGTCACCATTAATTTTATCCAGTTTGGCTGTTACACATGTTTGTTAGGAATTGTGTAGTTCGTGCTGTGCTGTGTGGAAAGCACCAATACAGTACACCTGGTAGAAGTAGTACACATTGCAGTGTTGTCAGGACACCTGCCAATGCACTGAGAGCCATGCGAAGCATCATACACTCCAATAACAATCGTACGTACAGAAATAAATGTCCTGCAAGTTTACAATAATACACATGGAAGTAATAACAGAAATAATAGATCCAGTTTCACTATTACCTGAGTCAGACGCGGTTTGGTTAGCTTATTTTCCTTAGACATTACTCTTGAAATAAAAAATAATCTCCGTTACAAAGTATTTACTTTTGTATACTCATCATGCGATCTCTCGGTATTCTCTCTTGTACGAGGACTTTTTGCAGTGATTTGTATTGCTCAGCTCTTACCTGTGATTTTTTAATTTCAAATGATTATCGCCTGCCATTTGACGCACACTTTTCTAGATGATAAATAAAAGAAGTGCGCATGCAAAATTCAATGTCCATGAAAATGATGGTCGTCTCTGAAGTGGATAGGGGTCTAATCATTTTAAACACACACACACACACACACACACACACACACACACACACACACACACACACACACAAAATTTTATATTTAATTAAACGAACACTGAGCGAGATGTCAAAAACAACACAACTTAAAATTCCACCCAAAGGTCGTATTTTTTCGCCCAGGCGAATCTGAAAGCATTTTACCAGAGAGATTTCGTGTCAGCAGTTCAACATCAAGTTAACGGTTGTCGAACAACATTTCACGGACACAAAGAAAAGACTGCAGTGTACCCCTTGCTCAACGAACCGAGCACGAGCGCTGCACACTCACGATGTGCCCTGTGTGTAATGACTAAAATGCCTCGTGCACACTAACACATGTGTCCGATGTGTATAATGTCTAGAATGCCTCGTGCAAACTCCCGATGTGGCATGTGTGTAATGGCTACAATGCCTCGTGCAAGTAGTTCGGCTAAAAAAGATCTGACGTCATTGAAAGAGAGGGCTTCCCCACAGTCACGGGAAATTTCCGATGAGTAATTTTAAACACAAACTCCCACCCAGACAGATATGACCTACATGCCTGTCACTCCAGGATCTTTCAGTGATAATTATCCGGAACGTCCTAATGGAGTACTTGACAGCAATGTTAAATGAGTGACGTTTATTCCCCTTGTCTCTTATCAGCTGAGATCATCTATATTCAGTTCTCGAAAAAGCAAGAATGGTTAGTTACTAAAATGCTAGCCTTAAAGCAACGAGAGCAAGTTGGCGGAAACTGCTGGCGAGAATATTATAAATAATATAAATATATTTCCTCACTCACCCACAGCTGTCAGTACACAATGCACGCTGCTCTCCCTTGAGAAGTGGGAAGCGAGACTCTCGACTGAATTGCGGCTCCGGCTTAGCTACACGAACACAATGCGACACAGAACAAGCGCCTTGTATTGTTCGCGACCTTTTCACAATCACTGTGGTTGTGGTGGCGAAACCAAAGCGGAGAATAGGGGTGATGGGCGGACTGTTCTGCTTCTACCGCTTTAGACCTCGACAAAGTTCGATAATTTGGCAGCACCATGCAGTAGCCTCCCCTTGCTTCCACTGTGTGCACGCCAACCTCTTGAGACTTATTTCCTTTTCGTGCTCAACCCTTCCGTCTACTGGTTTCGCAATCAGTTGTAGTCTACTTTTAGAAATTACTGTTGTGATATATTCTTTCTCTCTCTGTGAATGAAAAGTGTAGTCCTTTGACGATGCGGCATTTAAAAGGGATGCTTCTTATTCTGTTCTTACAGTTTCTGATGATGGTAGTCACCGTTCTGGGAGTGAATAAATCATAGTTTTACAAATGGATACAAAAGAGTGACACTTCGTGCCATATTCGAAATGATGACTATGTGGTTAGCTCGATGTCTAACGCGAACTAAAAATAGCCCTGCATGGGGGAGTTGAAAAAGGTGAATATTTATAATCCTGAGTTCTTCTTAATGAAGGGATAGATTAAGATGTAGTTAGGTAGTTAGATCCACACTTTTGTGACAATACCTAACCAATAAAAAAAAAAAAAATCTGAAATCTTAACCGTAGATCCCTGTATCAGGGTATAGGCGAGAACTGCAACTAAAGGGAAATAACTTGAGCAATGAACCGACTCAATATCAAATTTAGAAGTGCTCTCCCTTGAATTATATCTGCCAACGCTTCACTGTGCGACTAGTGAGGGTGTAAAATGGTGTTTCCAAAAGTAGACACTACGAATGCCCCCTGGTGGTGTTTCTTAATAATGAAGTTCTAGAACTTACGATTTATGGAATTCATATTTTTAGCTACTTCTACACCGACAGAAAATATAATATACAAATGGGTACCTTTTCAACTTTTGATATGTTTGAGCCACTTGTGAAAGATTGTCATCCTTTCTGCACGAACCAATGAGCGATTAGTTTTCTAGACTTTGCTTTCATTGTTAAAAGAAATTAGCTGTACTCTAAAGTGTTCATTCGGTTTTGTAAAATTTTAGCGACATTTCTGAAAGCTGAAAACAAATTTTTATTTGAAATGTATTTTTAGGTCAATGTCGTTATGTTATGAGTGTCGCTGTATCAAGACAGACAAAATCATAAACATATTGATGCGTGTGTCTGTATCTGTAAATGCGTTAAACAATCCATCCCCATTCCCCGACCTACCTTTTAACCCCTGACAGCTTATTAACCCCACTGGGTTCGATTCATCTGGCATGAACATGCTCCATAAAGATAAAGCTCTCCGACATACTACGATGGAAAAATTAATTCATTGGTGATCAATTTCTAGATACTGAGGTCTTCTAAATTATTTGTTTATCGAACAATAAACTACTTAAAGCAGGAAAGGTGGAAAGATTTTTCATACCTACAACAAACGGTGTCATTTAAATTTTCTGGAGCGGTGTTGCAACTATTTTGTAAAATGCATGTTTAGTGTTTTATTTCGTACTGTGACCTGCTTAGTTTGAACCGTTTCTTCGTTGGTGTAACTGACTTCTTAATTGTCTTGCAGTACTTCCTTGTTTCTGTCTGTTGCCATTAGTCGTCCGTGCTAAACGGTCTTTAGGCATCCTTGAGACTTGGCATCTATTGTCATCACTATACTGACCTGACATCTATCGTCAACACTTTATTGACCTGACATCTATCGTCAACACTTTAAAGACTTTTCCTTTATCGTGAGCATCAACTAATGTCGGGTGGGAAGGAACACTCCCATTCTCAATCCACAGGACAAGTCGCCCAACCACTGACATGCCACATTATTGGTCAGCAGGTCTTTATTTTAGCTCGGTGTCCTATGACAACATCCAGTCAGCATTCAACAGTTTTCTTATTAATGCCCTGCGCAAACTGGAAAAGGGGGTCGAGCGTATGTGAGTGGCTTAGTTTATAGCAATCTTTCACTCACTTTACGAGCTCCATCCACCATTTCAGCTTCATTGACATGGATAAAGAGCAATTTGAATCAAAAAGAAGTTCGAGTCTGACAAAGTCGCTTTCACAGTGGCCTGCTCTTGCTGGGGTAATAATTTTAGACAGTAGGCAGCAGGAACACAACAAAAAGATGAAAGCAAACCTTGACAGTCTGCTGAATGCGTGAAAGAGTCCAACACAGTCTGACTATGTCTGTCTCTTCCTCCTTACCTTGCGCTGACATCAACACCTTTGTTCCCCGAGTGAGGGGAGGTAACTAAAGGGGTGGAGCGTTTAGAGAGAATAAAGCTCACTCATTTGAACCGTAGAAGTACCGCAACATACATATGACCAGCATATGATCAATCAGCACGACCATAAGCCTAATTTAATAATTATGAGGACTTTCAATAATTAACTAGTTTAAAACAATAATTAGCTGAATTATTATGTGTTTGCTCAATACATTTTATGTACTTAAATTATACGTGGACTGACGCCTCTTAATGCTCGGAAAATTATTGTCCCTCTATCTTTGTGTGTGGGGGAAGTAGGGGGTGAGGGTGGGTGCAAGGGCTGTTCGTAAAAATTATAAGACGTATTATTTCGTATTTGTTGCTGTATATATAATTTTTTGATGGTTTGGCAAGGCTATCACGGGGAAATGTAAAGGCAGAAGGCAAAAAAAAAAAAAAAAAAATCATTGCAAGGAATCGTTCCTGAAAAAATATATTTTAATAAATTGTGTGACAGCTTTATGAATATTTATTAATGTATCTCTTGCAACAAAGGTAAAATTCACACTTCACTGATTCTCTTCGCGAACTGATTTCGAAATTAGTGCCTGATGCTGCAACACGCAGCTTTTACACTAATTTTCTCCAAGTCTGGCAAAGAAAATGGAGCTGACTCTGGAAGTTGCTGTTTCGCTCGTCATGGGGCCGCTTGTGTGTTTTCACTTCCATACCCATGATGTGATATTGGGATCTAGCTGATTAAGCACAGGTTATTTATCTGAAAATCTTGATATGATATGTCGACCGCATTCTGCCGAGTTTGTTGTCAGCACGAAGTTGTTCTTTTTTCCACTTGCTCATTTTTTTATTACGTATTGTGTAACTATTCATTTATAGTAACTGAGCACCTTACCATGTTTAAATTCCCCACCGGGGACTAATAAAGGTGGTCATTGTCATTGTTCTATCTTCGTATCGTTTACAATCACAATTGTTGTCTTTGGAGTTTTTAGGTATTTATTATCGGGAAAACAGATAATACTTTTTTCCTGCCTTATTTTTTTTAACTTTACCGTTGTGACAATTTATGATATAACAGCAATTTTTGTCACCCATCCCTTTATCTTCGTATGTCTCGGCACAGGCAGCCGACGAGTGCGAACTGAGCACGCGCTTAATAATTAACGAAATACCCTCAGTTTTGTCACAGAGCCGATGGTCTCGAAAGCAACCTTAGGCAAGTTAAAATTATGGCATGGAAAGAAGACTTTAACAGTTGAGTTAAAAAAAATAATAACCCACCCTAAAACGACATTTAGACAAAACTGAAGACGATTTGAAATGATGACTGCAATAAATCAGTATGTCGTGGTGTTTTTAAACGATAATTTTGACAAAGGATTTGAAAGTAATCTTTTTAATAGGATGGAACGTTTAATTTGACAACGGTTATATTTGCCATTGCAAATGCAAGATTTCGTCAGACTGAAACTTGCTGTTTGTCTGCCCCCCCCCTACATACATTCATACATTTTTTTCATCCTACAATTTGGTGTTAGATTAAATGTGCTATTATTGTCTTATTACATTTTCCTGTTCGTTTAGAGGCGATCTTTTGTGAGCTGAAGAATGCATTCGTATTAGGAGCTATATATATATATTAGCACCTTTAGCTGTGATGATTTCTGCCTTTGAAGAACAACACACTTGAAACGTTGACATGAGAGATCTAACATTTTTCCTCAAGAAGACTTCTTTTATTCATTCATCTATCCATCTATCCAATTTATTCCTAGGGAAATCATTCTCATTCATGCGATACCCCTTGCAGGTCACCACCAGTCACTGTATGGTTTACCCCACCCACCCCGCAAACATGCACGCCCACATATACTAGGAGTGAAGAGAGGTGGAAGAGAAAGGAAGGTGCACAACTGAGGCCAAATGAGATGGCAGGAGAGTTGAAACACACATCAACATGCAACACTAGGACAAAAATTAAGGACAAGAGTTAACATTTTTATTTCTGCATGCAAATCATCATCCCATCTTCCACAATAAGTAATGCCTCTATCGTCATTCGTGTGTCACACCCAGACTGCCAGTACATCACACAATCCTTTTCACACCCATGAAACACAGACTGTCAGTGGGGTCGTTCACACAATGTTCTCACACCTGTCAAGTACAGAATGTCAACATCAACAGCAAGACGCGCCATCTTGTTTGAGTCTACACACCTAGACTCACCCCTCACCAATCTCTTTCTTCATCATTATACGATTGCGCATCTCTCTCTCTCTCACTCTCACACAGACATTCCAAAAGTTCTTCACCCAAAATATGTATAAAATGTACAAAAAAATTCTCACTGTCACGTTTTCCAAACCAAATACTTGGTAATTTGCACATTATGTACGTAAGAGGTAGGTATTGTCAACTCGACAAGTACACAAGAAAAACAACAGCGCGAATCGAGGATCTTGCTGCTAGTACAGACGATGGGAGTGGTTGAAATATCAGACAGTTTGCCCACGCGTCATAAAATTAATTACAATATTTAATTAATTACAATAATTACACAGCGATCGACGGAACAGCTTATAATACATTTTCCATACATTTTACTTTTTCTCGTGATAGACGTAACTCGACTTAATTAATTACTTGAGGACGATTTGTGGAGGGGAACACGAGGGCGCACTCACCGCATGGATTGCTAACACTCCGAAAGAGAGTGGCACTGGAGTTCAACTGATTAGACTTCTCTTTCCTTCTTCGTGCATTCGGACGTATCGAGAGGATGCATGTATACACCCCCACGTGCAGTTTCTATAGCAACCAGTTCGGCTTTCCTAGGGCATTCAAAGTGCCTGGTTGAGACAGCAATCGCAGGGAGGAAATTCCCGCCTCGTAGTTTCGATCTGGTTTCAGCAGCATAGCTCGTACCCTTATATCTGATTACACTGCTGAATATATTGCGAGCTTCCTCCTCACTTCTAACCCTGTGATCAAGGTTCTGTTGTGTTCGATCTGTCGAAGAGATGCTGTAAATATACAATGCGGCGGTACTCCTACCAAATAAAATCACTCATCACGAATGTACACCATCAGCAGAGACCGATATGTCCTCATCTGTTTCCGTGCTACGTGTCCGTGCTCAGCTGTTTCAATGTTTACGTGCTTGGATGTTTACGTCCTACGCGCTTGCGACCTTGAGCTTGCATCACGTAGTCTGGATATCTTGCAATGACCCCGTCCTCTTCCCGCTAAAATATTTTTTAACAGCCTCTTCGCGCCACGGAAGAATTTATACGAAGAATGAACAAAGAGACTGAAAGGTGAGAGAGGATCAGTCTATCCTCCTACACCTGTGAACTAATGACAGCAAAGTGTCTAACGCCTTCGCTAATTTCCCCTCCCACCCTCAGCCCCTATCCCAACCCCACCAGGTATTTTGACGACTCCATGCAGCAAGAACACTGACGCCAATGGCACTGATAACGATGAAGACGAAGACGACGAATAATTACAGAAAGCGAGTACCAAAATATGAAGGGGTAGTCTCCTCTATTATTTACTTTCCTCTTTATTTACTACGTTGTCCGTCTGTTTACTCTTACCTTCGAAACGACCACACGACTCGTACCCCAGCCCCCATTCATGCAAATGCATGTTGGTTTTGTTTTTGTTTTTTTCATCTGTCAGAGAACATATTTAACAAACTTTTTTCTCCATCGCTAGCTCTTCTCCCCGCGGGTTTTTTTTTTTTTTTACGTCGCTGCGAGCATCGAATGTTGAGTGTCTATAAATAGCCCACCGAGAAAACTTCTGGTGGTAACCTGCACCAACTCACAGAGTGCGAACGGTGAGCTGAGCTCATCTATCATTGAAGCCACACGAAACGTTAAGTTACATGCCTTTCCGCGGCTGGATTAGTTTCAGGTACTGTTTGCCCTACTACTGGATACCCCACTATTAACCTACATGTGTAAGGAATGCACCCTCTGTACCCTGTCGACATGCCTTTCAGCAAACGTCGCTGGTGTGCTACGAATAACAGGATTCTCTCACTCACTCACAGCGGGAAAAGTACCGTTCTGTTTTGAGTAAAATCCAGTCTAAAACCAGTTATTTATGAATGAAATAAAAACTATTAGAACTAGCGATTTATTCGAAGTATCAATAAGGTCTGGGTGCGCAATCTAAGTACAGGTCTTCTGACTACAAGCGTCCAACAACATGGTCTTATATACTTTTAAAATCTGTGGTGATTGCAAGTCGCATAATGCATAGTACTGTACTTGAAACGCCTGCTTCCCACAGGTCAGGATGAAGACTACGGGGGGCCGGGAAGCGGAATTCTTTTTCCCACATGAGATGGGGGGGGGGGCGGAAATTCAGCCAATCGGAGTGCCGGTCTATGTTATTTTGTCAGAGGTTTGGGGTTAGGGTATGGGGTAGGGTTAGGGTTAGGTTTAGGTTAAGTTTATAAGTAACAATTGTACAATCTGTTTCCATTACGGGTACACAATGTCAAGCAAGGCAATCTGTTTCCATTACGGGTAGACAATGTCGAGCAAGGTATCAAGTTGCGCGTTGCAATGAAGCAAGTGCAGCTCCTTTCATAACCGCAGATCTTCTTATCTCCAATAAAATGCATTTATAATACAGCCTTGCCCCCTTTTTTTTTCAAATGCTACAAAGCCGGCGGATAATGTGTGGCCTGTTGGGCCAAGGGCTGTGTGAACCAACAGATCAGCAACGTAAAACTAGTTTCGGATCTCACCAGGTCAAGGAGAGCAGATCAGTCAAGTGATGTTTTCCCGTAACATACAAATCTGTCCGACTACGGTATGCTTTGTGTCACGTATGGGTTCATAATGATACCGACACCTGAGAACTATTTGCATCCCAAAAAGCACCTCGGCGCAAAGTATTCCCACTCATAATGTCGGGGCCAAAGGTTAAGGTCGGTCAGTACTGTTTCTCGGCCGCCGAAAACCACGCACAGAGAAAGTGGGTCATGAGAAGATTTTGATGGAAGGAAGAAAAATTCCGTTGTGTTATGAGAAGGAGAGGAGAAGTGACGGAGGAGCGAGGGAGCGGGAAGTGAAAGGATGGGTGTAAATAATAGCCGATCGCCGTGAAGTTTTGTGTGATAAAGAATGTGTTTGTTCTCTAGAGATGGAGATGGTGGGTGGGAGGGTCAGTGTTTAGTTCAAGACATGCATTATGGAAAAGTACTCTTAACACTCCACCGATTCGCTCAAGACACATTTTTCCTTGATGCCCTGAAGCCTATTTTAAGAAATTATCGCGATAATATATTACACTAATTGTAAAGATGTAGGAAGATGTGTATGAAAATGTTCATCGTATGTATGCTTGGGTATTCTTTTGAAACTATAAACAATACCTTCACACTATTTCTTTACGAAATTGTCTTTGATAAAGAATATTATTTTAGAAACTCTTTTCGTAAATTTTGCAAACGTTCATGAAAGTATGATTTTGTTAAAGCTAAGTAACATTAAATTAGTTAATCCTCTTCGCTCTAATGAGATGCCAACAAATCTTTTCCAGCCACCTCGGTCCTAGACAAGCCAGGTGATTTCGTTCCAGAATAAACATTGAAAACATTTTTTAAAAAATTAATGTTGTCTACTTGTACTATGAGTTTAAAGAAAAGGCTACAGATATCATCTGACAAAGAAAGCAGATCATGGCGGTGTGTGTAAGCACGTGACGTGCGTTTGTGGTGCGGATGAACCATCAGGACATTCACACCGTTTGTCTGATCACTTCTTTCGCTTATGGCTCGATCGTAGACTATGGGTGATATACATTGTCCAGAAACATGTTTATTTTTTATGTTTACTTTTTATGTTCTAATATGTTTGCAGGGTTTCAATACGAAAAAAAATACACAGATGAAACTGCAACGTATCAGTGTTACACAATACAAGAGTCGTTCTCTGAGACAGTGTCGATGAGACAGAGAGAGAGAGAGAGACATAGTAACAGAGTGAGAAGCGGACAGCGAGCGAGACCCACGGCAATGTTCATCTCCCCCCCCTACCCCCCCCCCTTACTGAAAAAGTCGTACCCCACGTGGATAAAATGTCAAGTTGGGGAAGAGATATCAATGGTACGAGCGATTCGCCAATTCGCTACATCGACACTACACGTGAAGAACTCGACTGAAGTGAATGATTGAACCTTGACAATAACATCACAGCTTGGGAGGAGTTAATGGGAGAAATCAAACCCGGGCAAAGCCAGGAATCCCACTTAGTACAAATATAAATATAGAAACACGCAAACTCATTTCTGACTCCCTCACGTGCCAAACAGTGAAATCAAATTTCTTACGGAGGGATATCATTCATGAAATTGTTGGGTTCTTTCGATAAACGCCTTCCTACTGCCTTCACCTTCCACCCTAATCCCTCCAACACATCCTCTTTCTCCACGTATCCAAAAGCTAGTGTCGCGGTTTTTAACCCCCCCCCCCCCATCTAGCTTTAATGTATCTCGAAACCGTTGTCCTGATTTCATTTACCTTTAACACATTCGGAAACAAAGGTCGTGCTTCTCGATCTGACTTCAGCGAATGTCGCCTGCTTGCGGTGGAGATGGTGCAGCATTTTGCCCTCCCTAGCAGAACTCTTATTCGGAGGTTTGAATTTCACCAACTTAATTATGCTATTATTTACTGAGAGCATGTGACTAAAGGTATTTCGTTCATTCAGAGGCAAACATATATTTTACGGACCTACGACGCTTAGTCACGTAGTTTTGAATGAGAGCTAAATGGTTTGTGAAACCAGGACTGGATGCTTCAGTCCCTTACAGGGCTGGATGCTAAAGCATCTTATAGGACTGGACACTACAGTACCTTATAGGATTGGATGCTACAGTTCCTTACAGAAATGGATGCTACAGTCCCTTATAGGATTGGATGCTACAGTACATTAAAGGATTGGATGCTACAGCACCAATGAAGCTGTACAACGGACTGACCCTAACGATCTTCCCTCTTTCCCTCGTCAACACCAGATATGCTGCCCCTTTGCCCCGGCCCCTCTTCGGCTGTGTAGACAGAAACGGTGATATAAAGACGACATGCCATTTTAAACATTAAAAAAAATCAGTTTCAAGTTCATTAAACAGAAGATAAATAACGTGTGGGAATTAGTTACCTGTCTGCAGGGATGTCAACATCTATTGTCTCCAATGGTTCGCAAGGGAAAATATCGTTAAGCTGGGAAGGTCTCAAACTGCAGGCAACAACATCGTCTGCTAACATCGGTATTGTATCAGCCGTTCAAATGTACAAAAGATTGTCTGAAAAGTCCCCCAAAAATACCAACTGGCCAAAAGGGAAAATTGAATATACCAATAAATAAATGAAAAAATTTAAGTAGCAACTGTTACTTGTTTACAACTTCGACAAATCTACAAAACCCTACAACGTGTCCGAAATATACAGCCGGGAGGGTGTTTACATACTTGCCTCTCATTCGTTAATGAGCCGTGATATCTCTCTTTATCCCTCTCTCTCACAATCTCCTCTCTCTCTCTCTCACACACACAATCTCCTCTCTCTCTCTCTCTCTCATCACAAACAGTACAGGCAGTACAAACATGTATAATGCAGTATGGAGGTAAGACCTTGCACACTTGACTGTCGCAATGACTCAAAACATGTTTCAGACGAAGAGAAGGGTCATCTGAAATCAGTATAATATCTCGTCACGTGTCCAGTTTGTCAGTTTGTCTTCAGGAGACTCGGTCTCATCACAAAATTGACTTTCATCATGAGCTACCTCCCTGCAACATGACGGCAGTTATCTTGGGGTTAGTTTTGAACACAGACCGCATCCATCACACGCCCACAATGCTCCATGAAATATACACCCGTGTCTCTCAAGCGTGTCGTTCCAGTCTCCAACTTCGACATTTGCACGCGAGTTTTGGCCAGACCAGAAAAGGTCAATGTTGGCGACTACTGAAGATGTCCATCATGCGCGTGCGTAGTGCCCTCGCCAACGATGGGCCCTATACTCCATTCACAGGATTGTATTTCTCTGATAGAGGAATAGTGATGAATGTACCTGGAAGAAAAAAAAATACTTATAAACAAAAGACGTTGAGCTCATCGTCAGAATTTTATACCCTCCACTCGCTCGGTCTTTCTCCGTCGACCTCTTTTTCAAAAGAAACATTTGCTCTACTTTAGTGTGTGTGTGTGTGTGTGTGTGCGTGTAGAGTGTGGGCGTACGAACGTACCTTGAGGCTGCGTGAAGAGCACCATAGAGTGCTTGGGGACAACAGCGCCCCTTTGCTGACACAGTGGACAGTAAGAACCATGCACGGTGCTACACGACAACCCAACCTCACCCGTGTTGCCACCGCCACCACCACCGCCGCTGCACATCTGCGTGGCCGCAACCAGTAAAGCGTGCCGCGCGCAGATGCTGCACTGGTCGATGAACTGCTGGTGGTAGCTGGACGTCCAGAAGGAAGGGCTGTGAGCACCACTCACCCTCTGGTCCGCTGGCGCCCACATGTAGCGTTTGCTGGACGTTGACCGCCGCGGCGGCATTGCCGGCGACACGCCATTGGACCGGTAATGGTGGTGGTGAGGGCGTGGGTGATGCACGGACGAGGTATTCGGGGTGCTGGAGGCAGCGCCTTGTTGCTGTCGCCGCTGTTTCTGTGTGTAACTGGCGCCACGTGCCGCGAAAGTTCCACTTCCGTTCCGGCCCTTGCGGCCCGAAGTCACCGTAGGCCCAGTCACGTGATGGTGGAAATGGCGGGAACTGGACAAACGTTGATCCCGGCTTGAGGTCACAGGGGGCACGTGGTTTTTGCACAAAGTGTTGCGCGTTCGGCGGTTCCAGACTACCACGTCACTGATATTCGAACCTCTGCGGAAAGGGTCCGGTACTGCCGAGGTAGAGGACAAAAGGGGCATGGAGCACGGAAAGGAAGCTGGGGGTTCGGATCCCACCTCTCCTACCTTCACCAATGGGCGACTCGTGTCTACTTCCTGCACTCCACGCACCCTTCCCCGCCTTCCCTTCCGTACAGTACTCCCACCTAATGCACCATTACTACTGCTGCACCCGTTTTCAACAATACCCGCATCTCCGCTACCACCCACGCAGCCACTGCTACCCGTCCTTCGCTCTGCTAAAACGCACAGCGTCCTGTCCAGGTTCTGGTTATCACACGACACACACTCCAGCACGCTTGTCTTCTTTGGCGCGGAGGAATACACTTCCAGCGCGCGCGATTCCTGGGAACTCTTTTCTCCGTCCGCGATGCTAAAGAAAGGATCGCCAGGTGGTTCCTGCGGCACTCTGACGCCCGGAACTGCTGCCTCAGTGACTTCGCCACGTCTGGTGATGCAGGCAGGCTGCAGCGAGACTGGAACCCCAGACGCCACTGCGGAAGGCCGCTGGCAGCACTCGCGGTCTTCAGCACTGCTGCCTGACCGTCGACGCCCCTGGTACACCCGCGAGTCGAAGCTGCTGACATCACTGGAGTCTTTGGGCTCGCTGGACCCGTATGTGCTGCGGTTGCTGTCGACAAGCGCTGTGTCGCCGTGGCTGTGATGGTCTTGGTGGAAGTGGTGGTGAAGGTGGCGGTTGTTGCTGCTATTGCTGTTACCGTTACCCTTAGCAACGACACCACCCCCACAGCAGTCGCACTCCACGCTGGTGTCGCTGGGGTTGGGGTCGGACGAACTGCTGCCTCGCATGGCGGTAACGCTGAGGCTTCTGAAGGACCCCCACTTGTCGCTCTCGCTGTCACACGTCACGTCCTCCCTGTCTGTGTGGACGGACCCGCGCACCGCGTGCCCACCCGAGTTCTGCGGGGTAGGCGGGTGGAAGGCGCAGGAGTACGCATCACTCGGCACGGCCCGAGCACTAGTCACGTTCGTCGACGACAGAGAAGGAATCCCGGAGTGTCGTGCCGGATGGGAGGAAGTGAAGGTTTTGCGGGAGTACCCGGAACACTCGGTTCGCATATTTCCGTGTCTGGCATTCGCAGAGGGGTCCTGCTGCCCTAAGCCTCCCTTAAAGATGCGATTGACTCCCGGGTGGTCCCGACCACGACCGGTGTGTTCCTGAATGCACGTGCCACCAAGGTCTCTTTTGCGGGAGAAGCTAGACGAGCGATGGTGGGGATGGGAGTACTCCTGCACGTGCGTGCACGTCGAGGCGTAGCGCGCAGGCAAGAAAGCCCGGGCTGTCGAGCCTTCTCGCAGATACGAATCGGCAGAGGTCAAGGCCTGGGTCAGCGCGGGGTCACAGGAGGCGCAGGTCGCGCGCGCGACCCTCCGATGACCGGCGTACAGGTGCAAGGAGGTGCAGTCCGTCTGCTGATGCGGTAGCGAGCAGCGCGAGGCGCGGAGGCTGCGCTGGGAAGGTGGTAACAGCAGCGGCGGAAAGCGCGGCCCGGGCGGCGGAGGCTCCGTGTCGCGCGGCAGGTCCGCGGCGGAGTCGGGCTGACGGGTGGCAGGCTCAGGCAGGCGGTTGTTCTCCACGTCCACGTCTTCCGGTGAAATCCGCACGTGCGCTGCAACAGAATGCGAGTCAGCTGCGTGGGACAAGTTCGTTATTTTGCGTTTCTCTGAACTATGTAACTCGTTAGGAAGAGTGTCCTAAAGCCATGTCCACAGGATTAACAAAGATGCTCATCCAGGTTAGCGACTTGCATGACTTACTTGACCAACAATAGCTTGATTGCCTCTTTTACAACTTACCTGTATGTCACTCACAAATCGTGAGAAATTGCAAAAGAAACAGAAAGTACGAAAACTACCGTGAGAATGTTTATGTACTGATTAGATGTCAGGGGCCAGTTGCACAACACGTTTCTAAGCCTTAAAACTGTTCTAAAGAAGCAAAATCTCTTCTTAGCCATTTTGATGCATTGCAGAAAAACATACAAAAAATTGTACTGACAGGACGAAAAGTCAGACTTAAAAAAAACTTTATCTTACATAAAGCAGTTTTAGTTTTAAAACTTCAAAAATTGTGGTGTGCACTTTAAACTAATCATCCAACTAGAGTTAAGGCCTAAAAGTGTTTAAAATTAGAAATGTTGTGCAACTGGCCCCTGAAGTATTTGCTTACGTGTAGTAAGCTTCAGACTGACATTAAAGGATAAACTCGAAAAAAGTAGAAGAGGAGGAGAATGAGAATAAGAAGGAAGTCCCGCTGTGACCTTCCGAATTTTTAAACACGGTACATCCTTTTAAAATGGACTTTTTTATTTAGGTCACTCGTGACATTCCTGGAGAAAGGACGACGAAGATGAAGATGAACATGATGAAGAAGATGATGCAAACAAGATTTATGACTCTGATGACCAACAACAAATGCTAAAATAAAGTCAGTATCCTACCCGACACATTTTTTAAAGGCATTTAAAAAAATATATTTAGCTCGCTCTAGCTCCTTCGCTCCCTACCAGCGATGTGAACCTTGCACAGCGGGCACGTGCCGTGTGCCTCCAACCAGGGGTCGACGCACGTGCGGTGAAACTCGTGATCGCAGGGCAGCACGCGCAGGATCTGGCCTTCGTGGTAGCCGTCCAGGCAGATGGCGCAGCTCTCCGATACAGAACTGTGCACGCTCGTGTCCGAGTTGGAGGCGCGGGGCACGTGAGGGCGCTTGGGGCACGTGTGCTCGTACTTCCGGGTTCCCAGCTGTGCAATCATGCGTTTGGCCAGGTTGGTCACCGACAGCTGCCAAGTAACCCACACACAAAAAACAGTTTTAGGACAGCAATCCATGATCCCCTTCACCAATCTTAAACTAGTTAATCTTAGAATTGGAACAATAGGAGCTCTTGTGTGTGTGTGTGTGTGTGTGTGTGTGTGTGTGTGTGTGTGTGTGTGTGTGTGTCGTGCGCACTAGAGAGCGAGTGAGAAATGGAGCCTGCGTGCGTGTCTGTGTGAATGATGGCGGAGGGGTGAGAGGTGAATTATCAAATACGTTTCGTCACGAAACAGTTCCAGTACTTCTGAACACAATGAAGGCCCCCGTCAGGAACCTCGTTATAGGGATCGTAGTCATCATGGACCGAGAGCCAAACTAACTCACGATTCACGAACCGCCGTGGCGGGGACGTTCGGTATAAATATGGGGGGGGGGGTCACGGGTGTCTTTGCGAATGCGTTATGAGTTAAAGGCTAAGGTATGAATGACGAAAAAAAAAATCAAGCAAGAAGGTGCGGAAATCGAGTTTATTCATCCTGATAAAATGATTTTACTGAAGCAGCTATTAAATTGCAAAAGTATTAATTTTCTTTCGGAAAACGTTCCGTTTTTATGGCGTCTGCTGCTCTCAGAATATGAATTCAACATAAACGGTATTTACTGAGCTGTACCATTATATCGGTTCAGTTTATGTGTTCGGTGTACAAAATTAAGTGTGCATTCGGTTGAATTCCGTTAGATCCCCTCGGTATTTATTCAAAGTTGGAGAAAATCATTGGAAGGGGACACCTCCGATAAAATACCGGCTGGTTAAAAACTCTAGCTGTTGATGCTGAAGTAACTGTTCATCTCTGTCTCTTTGCTCCCCCCTTTTCAAGCTTTAGATAAACTCTCGTTAAGCATTCTGATCCTCGTTAACCCCTTGCCTTTAACGAAGGGTGTTTACTTGCCCAAAGCATTCAACTTGCGAAGGTTACTAACAGTGCAAAGGTCACACGAGGCCGTTCCTGTTTCTGTAGACCATGTGTGTATCTACAGTTTTCACCTCCCGTGCGATTCAAGCCTCGGGAAGGGCAATACCAGAACAGAATTTTGTTCGTTAGTATTCGGTGACCAGCTTCAAACTGAGGTTGGAAGGGACTGCGGGGGGGGGGGGAGGGTTCAAATACAATCTCTGCATTTACATAACCACAGCACAGTCAATCCCTCCCTCCCTCCCTCCCTCCATTTTGCCAGCAGCAAAGAGAAGCGTGTAAAGATGTTGGCGATTAAAATATTTATCAGGTGAAGAATCATGAAAAGTGAAAGAATGCCTTTCTAGTGGCCGGGGAACAAACTCCTACAAAAACTCTGTGGGACACCCGCGCTAATAATATTCGACACAGCATCTTGTCACAGGTGTCAACATACCTGTCTCTCCCTGTTCCTCCACTTTGACTGAAACAAACAAACAAACAAAAATCATACAATAAAAATCACAATAAAGTGAGCTGAAAAAATATAAAAGAAAAACCTCTGACAATCATCTCACAGTTACAAACGGGGGGTAAGACTGAAGACAACGATAGATGATGATGATGATGATGATGATGATGATGATGATGATGATGATGATGTGATTTCTATAGAGCATTATTAAGCTCACTAAGAAGCATGCTCTCAGCGCTTGAGACAGGTAGGAGACATGGACAGTAGACAAAGACCTGGCCGCAGCCACACTCCGACATTCTTGTGAAACATAAAACTAAAAATAAGTCAGCTCACATTTCTATACCTGGTCTTTAAACCTCAGATTATACCTCTATGTGTGGTGCTAAAATGAGCATGCGGACATTCCAAAGGGGGGAATCTATTACCTGGGGTTATATAATGTCAGTATAATACTATGTGAAAACAGAGTAGCTAGACATGTGAGAACTCTCTGACAGTCGAGATGGCGGACTGGATGTTGCACAATGTCTCGAGCATGAAACAGCTTGAGGAAGACAGTGGAAAGGAGAAGACAGCTATTTCATACATCCTTGGCGATCTTGGATGTCCAAGAACTGGCAAACAATGGTGAAAACACGGTGGTTTTTTGGACTTATTTTCATTCGAACACGATGTCAAAGTTGGATTAGATGCTCACCTTTAGCAACACGATGACACAGATCAAACAGAAGAGCAGGAAGACAGCCACAAAGATACCCATTCCAAAATATTCCTTGCGGCTGATCTGAAACAATACAAACAAATTAATAACGTTTGTATGTACACGTGCTCCGTTTTCAAAAGATGTCCAATCTATTATAATAAAAAAATTGACAAGAGAGTAAGCAGTAGCCTTTCGGTTGTTGGGAAGTGGGATCGCATTCATGGCTGCTGTAAAGGCGATGTTCATCTTCTCCTCTACACTGCTAATTATTATTTTTCATCATTAATTTCTAAACTGCAAATGTCTTGTGCGTGGACACAATATTAAACTGAGGTCAGGGAAAAGTAGAAAAAAATCTTTTCAACATCAGGTCATAACGACTAGTGGAACCAAAGAAAACAAAAATAAGTCATGAAAAATCTACAAAAATATGGACAGTTGTGTTTAGCTACCCCACAAGAAAATCAAAGCGTCTTCGTATTTTCTAATTTTTTATTTCACACGGGATGATTGCTAAAGGTCTAAACCGGACAAGTATGGTGAAACTGTTGACCAAAATCGGCCAAATTGTGTGCGAATGTCACAAACAGCCTACGGGTTTCGGGGGAACCTTCGGGACATCAGAACTTTGGTCAACATGCTGTGGCTAAGTTCAAGCTCTGCCATAACCAATGCAGTGGACTAAAGAGCACTTGGGAGCTTTGACGATTCGGCATTTTGCCCGGTTAAGAAGATCATACTTGTTAAAAACACAGAAGTCTTTTTTTTTTTTTTTTTTTTTGCACCTTGAACACAAACTGAGGAAGGAAATCGAACCAGCCTCATTGGTCATTTTAAAAAGCTGCGTTTGTCGTCGCCAGTGATATTTTTAGCAACATGCAGTTAAGAGAAGAGAAAAGATACTTTTGACCGAACAACGACAAAAGGAAAATAGGGGGTCAAGGATGACATCTCCTACCTCCACATCCTCGTTGTCCTGTTCCTTGGTGTGGATGATGCGGATGCGTGCTTCGGACTGAGTGTTCACGATGTTCATGAGCTTGGAGGCGTCCGCTCCTCGCATGATGACCACTGGACGGCCCAGCGTGTCCGAGGAGTCCTTCAGCTGGAAAAAAAAAACACCCACGGCATACTATGATGGTAACAATCGACTGGAGGGGCTAGACCCTAGGACGAGCAAGGGGAGGTCAGCAAACGACCACGATTACAGTAAGGCAGGCAACACAAGTCATCAGGCCAACAGTCATCACCACCAACAGTCTACGTTATGTCGACATAAGAACAAAGAAAATGCACGCAAGATGCGATTAACAGTGAAATAACAATACATAGACACTAACATAGCAAGAAAGTATGATCATAAGGCAGGCAAGAGGCCACAGAAAAGGTTGCTGTCTGATGCTGTCAAAGGCAGTCTGATGAACAGCGACATGAAGAAAGTAAATAACTTACGACGAGCTTTAAGTAAAACAGTTTCCCGTATTTTCTGATGGTTCGTATATATATATATATACTTCTATAGAAGTAATAATCTGTTAATTTTCTCTATAAGTATTACAGAGCTATACATAACGATTCATATAACATATATCTTGTAACTAGAGCTCAGTGCGGCGATGACGTGGAAGGTAGGGGACGCATCGGCGGCTGAAGCTGTTAAAAATCAGTTTCCTTTGACATAGCTTGTGGAAAGTACATTCTTGTCCAAACATGAAAACGCATTAACAATTGTGGGAACAAATGAATAATGTAAGCAGACGGCGTTTGATGGTGGGGGGGGGGGAGAGGGACAAAAAAAAGGAGGAACAGATACAATCTAAGACCGTCGCGCATGGCTGATCAAAAAGGCAAGACAAGCGTTGTGGCACCTGCGAAGGTACCTGTCGCACTGTTCGATTCCCTCCATGGCCTACAGACAATTACCGTGGGAGTTGGACTCGGTTCAGATCGGATCTGAACAGTCTTGTGTTACGATCTCGTGTCTGCCCTCTATATAACACATAACGGTATTTCTCTCCTGGCTGGGCGTCCAGTCAAGGTACAGATCGGGCTTGGGGAAGAGTCGAGTAGTTTTCAGGAGGTCCTTTGAAGCTGTCCTCAGACCTGGTTGCTGTCTCTTTTGTCTGTCAGTTCATTTGCCTGTCTCGTTCACACACACACACACACACACACACAACGAATAAAATGTTCGCTTTTTTTTTTTTTTACTCGGCAGAATGCATGCGATCGCCCGCAATGATTCTTGAAAGCAGAGAACAATTTTATCGCGACAAGGATCATCCATAAAACCTGTCCCTCAGACATCAGCTGAAGACAATAATATTCAATCTTCCTCGTGCGCCCGCTGACGGCGTGAAGCTGATAAGATGGATCGGCTTGGAGGCCGGGGATCTGTTTGATCAATTCGATATGCCGTTTGATCTGACATGCATACCACACACAACGGGGGTGTTTGTAATGTCGGCCTTCAAGATGAATGCAGGTGAGAGGTGGGTGGGTGGGTGGGGGGAGAACTCTGATCATAAATGTTTTAAGATCTCCACCATGGTGAGAGCAAATATGAAAAGACTGGAGGGAAGTGGCGAGAGTAGAAAGAGGTGGGTAGGTGGCAACGGGAAAACGGACAAGGAGAAGGAAAGAAGATTGAAAATATTTTATTCTTTATTACATTTACGACGCAGCTGACCTCAGTATCTACTAGTCACAAAAGTTAACGGACCACACTAACAACATTACGGAGTGAAGTGAAAGGATTTTCATGATTTAATTAAGTATTTACTACAGATGTTTATATCACCAATTTAAAAATATTTTAAAAGTGCAATACTATTTAATCTTTTTTCCAGAGGCAGAAGGACGATTAGAAATATAAAATGGTGCTAGAATCGCATGCAAAGCCAAAAATTACAAATAAATCAAATTAATGTGTTAAAAACTTTCCTATGCAAGAAAAAGGTAAAAAAAAAAATCTATGCTCCTAATGTTTCCAAACCCTCAGGCCTCGACATATTTCGCAGTTCGAGGCTACCCATCAATCTGGTGTCCTGGCTGACGTCACTAGGTTTCAAACCGAAGGGCCGTGCCTGGGAATGAGGGGAGGGAAAGTTTGGGGTCGGAGGTTGGGGGAGCCGCCATGACAAGCCAACAAGGCATGCGTTACTCCGGAGGCACCGTCCCGCTCTCTACTTCCACTCGTGCGGCGCCGGTGTCAGATCAAGAGGACGTCACCCTCCGGGGACGGGAGGAAAATCAATGGCTATGCGTGCGCAGAGACAGGTGCTCCCCGCCTTACTCTCTTTCTCTCTCTCTCCTCCTACCCCGACCCTCCCTCCACCTCGCAGACTCCCACTTCAAACGTGCCGCCCGCCAGGTCCGTGCACCTGTCTTGCATACTGGGTTGCAGCAACAGCCAAGCTGTTGCCTTCCCTGTGCTATCGATGCTTGAACGACGCTTCAGCTAAGAATGCATGACATAATATATGACATGACATAATATGACATGACGCCGTGAGTGGAGGTCTTTGCGGTGGCGGGTGAAAGTTCTACATGCATGCACGCACACACACGCCACAATCAGATTTATTCAAAAAAAAAGAATGAAGAAACAGATGATGATAAACTGAAGGTAATTATGACGAACATGTTCAACGTTAAAGTGCCAGTAATTTCTCACCAGTTCTGCTGCATTAGGGTCGTCTGTAATGTCCAGTACAACAGCGGTTGCCCCCCTCTGAAGCGCTCTCTTGGCCTGCCGAGAAATAAGCACACATTCGTTAGGAATGGCAAGTGATCCATAAGATTTCCTGACAAGATAGGCTTCTAAGAAAGAGACTTTGGCGGTGACTTGTAACGGAATCTCCTATTCTTAAAAGTATGTCTTCCCAAGACCAAAGAAACGATCGTAGCTGAGACTGCAGAAGACATCCTTTTGGTCGCTGACGACATTGCCGCCGTTGATGCCCTTTACCTTAATAATTTAGAGAAAGACTTTAAAAAAAATGAAAACCCTCTTAATCTTTTAGTACAATCGTTACGTTTTCTGAGGGGGGGGAGAGGGGGATTCTCAGGAAGACCGTCAAGAACCTCATGCTGGGAATCGTTTATAAGTTAAGTAAAAAGAAGACGCACATGGACGTGCATGCGTTGTCATGGCTACAACCAATAGAGAGCTCGGGCAACGTTCGTGACGTCACAATTGTGCGGAAGCCGCCGATAAAAGGCCTGAGTACCGTCTGCAAAAACGTGTGGACTACTCATCTTGAAGGAAAATAGTATCTGGTGAGTTTATCTCAATCATTAGTGGGGTGCAGGAAGGGCTGGGGTGGTAAAAAACACGCCTGCAGTAAATCTTCAGGGTAAAGACGCTGAACGCAGCTGACATCTAGCCCCCGTTCTCTCGTCTGTAGATAATAAGAGCCAAAGCTTGTCATTGTCTGAGTCGAGGACTGCTTGTGATTAAACACTATCAGTCTCGACGGAACAACCGGATGCGGAGTTTACAGGTAGGTTTACAGGTGTGCAGGACTCGAGCGCTCAAGGTAGGGCCACTGCAGTTGCTGGCTTCACGACCTAGTTCGGTTTTCACAGGAACTCCATGCATCCCCCTCCTGCCTCTGGGTTAGCTTTCTTTGCGCGCCTGAGGGGGATGCACATCTCCTCTCCTCAACCTGTTTACCTTCCCCAACCCTCTAAGGCAAGGATGAGAAACTGTTTTTCCTCCAAGGGCTGTTTAGATATTTATGTCATTATTCGCGAGGGATATTATTTACTTAAAAATTAGCCTTCTCGATTGGGTCAGGCTGTAGTTTCGCCACAGTGTATTTATCAACACTTTTGCAACGTGTACAATCCCAGCTTGCCTGGCACTGCTGTCATCTGAGTCACCACAATCCGCCTTTTCGTAATTAGGTGCGCGAAAACTATGCTTTGCTCCTATGAAAAGCATAGAATACCAACTGTCGGTACTGTGGGACACTACACGCGAAATTTAGCCAAACATGGTATTAAACATTGCATAAATACTTTTACATAAAAAAACAACTTCGCCTTAGCAAAGCTGGGGTGAGAGGGTAAGATAAGCGGCAGGGCCTCTCATTCATATTCATTCTATCATCTGGGACAATGAACAGAATGAGTTAATTAGCCCTGGGCAATCAACCACAACGACAAGTCGTCCCTCAGTTGTTCGCTTCATAAAACACTCACAAAAGCGGCAGCGCTGTTTTTTTTTGCCCCCCGGTTTTTTTTTTTATTTTGTTTTTCAGTTCACGCGCGCTCGCATCACACATGTGCATGCACGAACGAACAGACTCCACTGCAAAAAGGAAATGAGCGTATCAGTTCTCAACATCTACGGCTGGGCCTGTTGAGGTATTTCATATCCCCTGTCACGTTTCAATGATTTTCGCTTGCACCGAAATAATGGGAGACAACTTCTCTAGATTTGAAGTTGCCGCCCTTGCGTATTAGAGTTTATTCAAGCTTTATAACCCTCTGCGTGCACACGCTTGTCTGTCTGTGTGTCTTGAGAGTCTATGAGAAAGGCCTACACTGCGAGACACACCAGAACATAGCAGAAAAACACAAGATGGTGGACAAAATAAGACATAAGACAGGATAAGACGGATGACAAAGTCAGAAGTAAAACATGATGTATGACAGGACAAGGACAGGACATGATGCAAAAGGGCGCAGGGTAAAGTTTACAAACATAAACCCAATACTACTACTAGTTCAAAATATTTTCTACAGTACATGATGCGGAGTAGCAGGCCTCGTCTGTCTTCGGTTCTGCTTGAGACCAGTCAAAGAAATAAAAATACATACGTAGAGAAAATCGGCCTAACGCAGAACTCGTGATATTGTCTCTGCTTTGATGTGCACCGATAAATTTCTAGACCCAAGACTTTGGTCGCCACACAGCCTTGAGTGCTGGTGACATCCACGAGCCAGTAATAACACTTTCGTTAATTGTGTTGCCCTGTAACATAAAGCCGCGTGACTTTATGTTCTTGTTATGAATACCGTGTTTTGAGAAGGAAGGCAGAGAAAGAGAGAACGAGACAGAGAGATTGGCGGACCCCACAGGTTGTCTCTCCATTTGACAAGGTCAGGGGTGCCCTTCCTACCCCGATGCTCTCTGATTAGGACAACCTGCCGGGGCAAGAGACTGTCTGGTACCCTTGCAAACAAACAAACAAACAAACAAACAAACAAACAATCAAACAGCAGCTAATCAGTGACGGTTACTCTTCGCTAATCCGGCCACGTGAAGGGACACGAAGTCCCGTGGTGACATGTGATGATGCAACTGTTCAGACCCGCCAGCTCCGTGACCGCAGGTTAGGCCAAACACAAAATTCCAATGTTATCTCCCTCAGCGCCTAGTGTCTCGCGTTTGTGAGCGACGACTCGGACACGAGGACTGTGTGTAGTCAGCCACAGAGTCAAGGGACTCCAGAATTGTTTAACATCCACGCGACTTGGCGAAATGTGGCATAACCTAAGAAGACAGATCATGATTCAAAACTCACGAACCGCCCTGATACGCGGTCTTTAAAAAAGTAAAAAAAAAGTGATGCTATCACCAAGGGCTGTAATTATAATGCACAGATACATCCGCACCCCTGGGTTTTGCTTTACCTTCAGTTACCTCCCTTAAGCTCGGTACCTACGGCATAAGCATGCACTTTGTATCTGTAGATCGCGCTCAAGACAGGGCACCCTCCTAGTTATCAGCCGACCTCTTAGCTCCACGCCTGTTCCAGGACCCGCAACGCTTCCTGTTCAAAGCTAACACCGGGGTAACGCTACCTCTGCCTCATGACTCTGGCCCCAAAGGCAATCTCGATGGAAGACGTTCTCGGGGGTTCGATTTCATTCTCGAGAGGTGGGTGAGGGGGGGGGGGATAAACACTTTGCTAGTCTTTTGCACCCAACATACACACTTTTATTAGTGTTCAGAGGAAGACAGGAGAGAGCTAACTGGGAAGAACCAGCGCTAGCCTTATGTCGAGCAGGCTGGCTAGAGCCAGATGCACAACTGGTCGGTAGGCGCGAGATAAGCTGCTGATAAGACGTGCTCAGATGGTCGGTGTGCGCGGCGCTAACCGTCCGGTCAACGCCTATTGGCGTGTGGTGCGTCTGGCCCCAGCCAGCTTGCTTGACCGATAGGTGGCGCCGCGCTGTACCCAGTCTGCACGTAATCTGGGAGTTGAGAGACCTCTTGACTGGCGACGCCTCGACTGCAGTCACCGATTACAGACCGTGCGGTCCCAGAAGATACGCTGCACAGCGAGCGAGGTGTACCCTAGAGGAGAAAGGAGGCCGAGATGTGGACCACTAAAGGTACTTCTCTACTCAGACTGATGTTTTGGGGACCGGACGTACGACAAAGGGACCTCCTACTACCTCGGAGGTAGCTCTACTACTGGTGCACGGCTACATCATGCACAGCAACCCGCGTTCCCTGTTTGTCCCAGACTGAAAAAAAGAAAACCCCGCTATGTTTGCCCGACGAATACTGACCGACCCTCGCGACTGTATACTATAGTTGTCTCCCACTTTTCCTCCGTGACTCCTGATCCTCCACAGCGCGCCAACAACACGACCAAGAGGCACGCTAAGTACCTACCTCCACCACCGCCAAATCGGCAAGGATTCATGAATGGAAATGGAAAAGGTCGCTTGGTGCAACACTCTGAACACGGAGGGTAATTCCGTGCTGACACAATCGTCGTAACTTGCTACTTTTTTGGGGTGAGAGAGGGTGTGGAATTAGCCCTAAAGCAGGCAGAAATACAGCTTCTTTTCAAATAATTTTTAAATGTGATGAAAATGGGCCATCTTTTTTGGAGGGGGGGGGGTTGAAGTGGTTAGTTTAAAGAACTGCTCCGCAACAAAACTTTAAAGTTAACACCGTGCCCTTGAGTTGCTTCTGTAAACACCTGGCATGTGTGAAAAACTCCTCCAACATAGTGCTTAGACACTGTGGTGCTTATGGATGGGAAGGCGCTGCTCAGTGTGAATATACATTTGTGAATGATACTACCTAATGTAGAGATACACTTGGCTAATGCGAACATGCAACTGGCGAATGGGGGACACTGCTCAGTGATTATGTATCTGGCGAAGTGTCGTGTGTAAATAGAGTATTCACTTGACCGTGCCTCGCTACCTCCCATCCTTTCAGAATAAAAAATACATTATGATGATGATGATGTCCATTTGTAATGCGCAGGTATCCATTCAGAAGAATGCTCATTGCGCAGCAAAAACAAAATAAATGAAAAAATAAGAAAAAATAAAGTAAATAAATAGATAAAACACCAGGAAAGTAAAAAATAAAGACAGAAGTGTTTTTTGATTGGGTAAGTTTAAGTCCATCTTAAATAAACAGATGGGTCTTCAGTCTTTTTCGAAACGTGGTTGGTGAGGTGATGCTGGAGAGTGACCTATTATTACATTACATTATTATGACATTACCTATTATTACTTTATGTTTTATGTCACATTCTAGTTTTACAAAATGGCTAGACAAAGTACAATCCTACCAGATGCCATGTCTGTGCTGCTGCAAGCTGCCAGCAATAACCGGCTACCTACACTAACAGCAGCCTAGAAATATAAACTGCTTTGGGTACTGCAGTGGATACCCTCACAATGAAGACATTGAAGGCAATAAGCAGGCTGACAAAACCTGGCTGAAACACGCAAGACGAAAACAGACGTGAAGACCATCATTAAGGCTCTGCTTAGATCATCCTAACCACGGACCTACATCAATGAAGATCCGTGACTCCAGCCATCAGACAGCTATCAGCATCTGTCCAGGTGAGAACAGATGATAATTTTCCTCCCCGGGACCGGCAACAACAGACTAAAGCATCACCTATACCAGAACCTACATGTGGTATCATCTCCAACGGACCCCTGCAGGAATGGAGAGCAAACCACGGAGCATGTCCTCCCGGAGTGTGGGTTCCTCTAGGAACTGTGGGCAGAGGTGTAACCGTCGCCGATGCCAACCGTCGTCAAGCTGTGCGGACCTGCGGACAGTTTCATCTACAAGTGCCTTGGGTGTTCAAAACTTCAGGGGTGATTAATGCCGAGAAACTGTCGCTGAGGAAGAATTGTGCTAATGAACGCAGGAGGTACCATGGAAGATGTACTGCAGTCAACACAAAGAGATATCACTCTTTAAAACAACTTCGAACGTGACAGAAAGGTGGTGACAAGGCTGCAGTGTGCTCCAGGGGCCAGTTGCACAACACGTTTCTAAACCTTAAAACTGTTCTAAAGAAGCAAAATCTCTTCTGAGCCATTTTGATGCATTGCAGAAAAACATACAAAAAAATTGTACGGACAGGACGGAAAGTCAGACTTAACTTTATCTTACTTAAAGCAGTTTTAGTTTTAAAATTCTAAAATTGTGGTGTGCACTTTAAACTGATTATCTAAATAGAGTTAAGGCCTAAACGTGTTTAAAATTAGAAATGTGTTGTGCAACTGGCCCCAGGTGTTTGCAACACAGCCCGCCGCCTCGAAATTACAAAACCCTGCTGTAGTCTGCGAGAGGCAAGGTTGCTGGAAAAAAAAGGAAGTTGTAGAGAGTAGTGAGGAGATATATTGTACAATCTTCGTAACAGTCAGCGGAAAGCAAAAGTAGGGTAAAGGGGACGTAACGCTCAGTCTGCTACCCCCTCCACCTCCCCCCCCCACCACCTTCGTTCTACTGAGTGGTGTTGTGACCTTTAACTGACTAGTCCAAGCTTCTGTTTTAGACTGGCTTGCCCGTTGGGACGTGGGTAGTGCAAGTTGGTGGCGGGGGAGGGGGGAGCAGGTAGAGAGAAAAGTACGGGTGTGGGGAAAGGGGGGAGGTGGTGGTTGGTGGGAGGCAGGGACGCCTAGTGGCTGCGATCTTTTCAAACGGAGCATAGTGTACACAGCAAACAGGCTTCCACAGCCACGGTATGAAAGAGACCGTGTGTCAATTAATTTACGGTGATTTCAAAAACCCTCTGAAGGGTTTTGAAGTTGAAAGGGCGAAGGGCGTTAAAGCGAAGCTAATGTCTCCTGTGGCAGTGAATGGTCCCTTTCTTTCTCGCAACTCCATTTTGCTTAGACCTGAGGCGCGCGATGGCTCGAGTAGGCAAAAAAAAAAAAAGATGACATGGAATGTTGAGAACATTATGGATTCTTATTCTGACAATGGACGTCCGGGACTTGAAGCAGTCGATGTCTGGGAAGTGCGGCTCCTTAAATATTTCCCTGCAGACGACTTCTTTCGCTCATCATAATTTCTTATCATGATGATGAAGAGTCTAGTGAGACATACGCGTGATACTACTTCATTATGTTGAAGTTTGCACCAAACGAAGAAGCAAGAGATCATATCCAAAAATTGTCTAATGTTGAATATTACGGTGACGTAACACCATTATGTCCTGAAGTGGGTGCAAAACAGAGAAACATGTGATCACATTAAGTCCTCTTCTCATTCTCTCTTCTTTTACTAAATTTCAACAAAATCCTAACGTACAGTCCAATATATAAATGTATTCCTTGGGAGTATCGTCTTGCAAATGGCGTACCCTTGGTGTAAACTGATGTCTTTAGCGATACTTTTACTGTGTGTGTGTGTGTGTGTTGAGATCTGTGTATGTATGCTTTATTGTCTTTTGAATATGTACACATATTCTTTCAGAGTTTCTTGCTAATCAATTTATTTGCAAATGGAAAAAGGTGTAAGCTGCTGGATGTACCATGTTGATCTGTCTATGGCAGAAACTGAGGAGCATTTTCACACAAAAGTCGCAAGCACTTGACGCCGGTGGCAAGAACTGCTTACTACAGCTCAAATGGCAATCGTTGTTTGCATTTCTCCTGAGGGTCGAACAAACTGTGTGGGGTAATAAAGGGTGGGTTGCAAACAAACTTGACAGGTGCGTGTGAAAGAGTTTCAGCGTAAAGGACATGTAACACAGCTATTCAAACAACATTTATGCATAATGTTTTTAAATGTTCCTTTTCCCTTGAGCTGTTCACGAGCGCGCCCACCCACCCAGCCCCCACCCCCGCTCCTCCCTCACCTTCCATTCCCTCCCTCCTCCCCACCCAACAAGGCCGCCCTCCCACGCCTCCAGTCCTTCAGACGTGTCACTTCGGTAGTCTCTCGACCATACGGAACACACTATCGCACTGGCTGGATTGTCTGTCCTGCTTTTGTCACGTAAGTCACACTCAATCATCTACACTCCCCCACCATCCTCCCCCCCACCCCTTTGCAGCAAAAAGCGTCCAACCGAAGGGTGGGGTGTCCGAGGCTGAGGTGAGGGTGTCAGGCCACTTGAGTGGGACAAGGAGAGAGCACTCAAACGCCTGTCGGAGAAGAGGCGACCTCAAAGAGTAGCAAACTGAGCGGCTCAATTGTTGTATTGTCAAGCGGCGAGCACACAAAGCAAAACGGAACTGCATCCCACTTTTGTGTCCTTTGAAGAGCCGTCGGCTATGGCAATGGAAGTAGTTCACCGGCGCACAATGCAGTAAAAACAAGAGAACTTGACACGCAAACATGAAAGAACTATATAACTCCTCGCACGCACGCACGCACGCATGCACAGAAAGCGAGAAAGTCGCTGGGGACAGCAGCGATGGTGGTGGGATGGGGGGGGAGTGACTAATGGTATGCAGTTGGAGATCTTTTCCCAGTCGTAACTGACATCACTATCACCGAAGAAAGTTGACGACCGCCATCGATGAAAACCTCAACATGCATGACTCCATAACTGTCGATGATTTTAACTCTCTGGTCAGCAGCGATCGCAGCAGCCTTTAAAGAATGTGTGATTATAAGGTGATAACTGCAGAGGCTTCGACTGTAAAACATAAACAGCCTAAATGGCTTGAATTATCCAGCAAGCAAAAATATGAAAAATATTATTTTAATTATACAGAAAGGATCGTAACTCTTGCAAATGCTCTTTGGACTACTGCTGGTCTTCAAGCTTCCATAGTCATACATAGCTACCCGATTACATTAATGAAATTAAGATAAACATTGATGGCAATTGAACAAAAGTTGTTATAAAAATGTCACCTGCATTGAATACACTTCCAAGATCTATAATATACATGTTTTTACTCATGCTGACACCAGAAGAGCTACCGATTATGTAGCGACCACATTCCCCCCCCCCCGAGTTGTCTAAACGAAAAATGCGGTTTCGCAGCGTTTCCTAGTTCCAATAGGGTTGTTGTCCCATTACCCTGCCTCAACATTTATTGCACTTTGCCAAGCTTCACATTAGCCCCTCAACACCTGCACGTGTCACTCGTTTATTGTCAGTTCACTGGAGTTACTTTTCCTGGCTCTTCAACCCTCTTTAACCTTATAAGGTCCCAGATGATGTGTGCAAAATGTTAGCTCGAATTATGTTGACATCAACACCCAGCACTCAAGTGTGACTCGTGACACTAACGACACCTCAATTTGCGGAAATTCTAGCAAAACTACCTCGAAGGACCGGGTCTGTCACTGCTGTTAATGATTTTCCTTTACAAAATGACAGATGCCACTAGTACAACAACACGTGCACCAATTGAGAAGTCTACTAGAATGCGTTTATCTTGGCCACACTATTCGAGTCTCCGGACAGCTTGCCACAAATAACAAAGAATAACTTTATTTGCATCAACAGCTTCACAGTGTAAAAAGTAAGGTAAAGGTCTCACCCTAATCCCTTTTAAGTTCACTGGGTTAAGGAGGTGGGATGTCAGAGACCACACTTATCAGCTCTTTTGTGAGAGCAGTACCCACATCATCTTCATCCCTTTCTGCTATACCTTTCCCTTCTTCTTCTTCCTCTACGCTCCCAGTGGAGCATAGGGCCGCAATACCTTTCCCGTCAGGTACCAATTTCTGACAGCTGGATCAACTGGAGGAAGTTTGTTGTGCCACACGGGTATCGAACCGGTGAGACTTCGGGTTCGGGTCCCATTGCTCTTACCACTTGGCTATCCTCCTCTCAAAATATTCATCGAACTGTTGAGTACCAAATGTTGTGGGTGTTGTTCTCTGGACTTTCACATCTTACGGTAATATATAAAGTCCCCCATCTCAGTTACCTGGTACCTGCCGTCTTGACAGTTTCACATCTCCACCTAGAGTACCCGGTAGTGATCGATGACACGGCATTGACTCTCATAATAACTCAGGGACCACCCCACGCCAAGGGGACAGGCAGTTTCTTTTTCCTATGTTTTGAGTTCCCTTTAAAGAAGTTATTTCACTGGCACAATTATCTTTCTTTTCCTTTAGGAAAGGGGGAGGCAGTTAATGATCTGCGCGTCTTCTCACTGTTTTGTGTGCTGTGTTCCCATCTCTAGCCTTTCATTGAAGTTAAATAGTAGTTCTTCCATACGTCACGTGTCAAGTGTCATCTGCTAATACACTTTAAAAGTAAGAAAATGATGAAAGTCTAAAAAAGGAGAAAACAGGTGTTTACGCCGAACTGCAAGCTCTATCTGGGCCGGTCAACACTGTAAACACATGCCACATGCAAAGAGAAAAAAAAGGGTGCCCGAGACGAAACAGGCAACTTCCTAAAAAAAAAACTAACAACTGCGTAAACAAATATTCATTTTCTCATTTTCTTTCTCATTCACGCTCTCTCTAGCACACGCACATAGGGAGGAAAATCAGCGCACGCACGAACAAACACTCTCAGGTCTTTCCTCTCTCTAAGTCACATGAGTAAGATGCTCACCTTGCCGAAGACTGAGAGGCAGGGCTCCGGTTCCAGTTCCGGTCGCTCCAGCTTGACCACGCCCACCCAGCCAAAGCCATAACGTTCGTCATAATCGTTGGTGTTGCAGAGGCCAAGAGGGTGCAGCTGCAAAACAGGAAGCAAACAAACATGACCTTGCGTCCGCGCGAGAGCTATAAATCTTCCAAGATAAATACAGACAAGTCAAGGTAGGTGCACGCCACGAGCCGCCATGATGCAGCGTGCAAGGGGCCGTAACTCTAGCGTTGTGACAGCGGCAAGGGACAATACCCGGACAGAAGGGCGCACGCTTCTTCAGCACACCGTTGTAAAATTAAATGAATAACAGAGAGGGCAAAGGCGAGTAAATCTGTGTTAAAAGAATAATGGGAGGAAAGTAAAAGGGCGCTTTTCTTCTCCCAACTAACAGGGACATGCATGCACACAATGATTTCCCGCGCAAGGGATGGTTGTGTGTGTGCATGTTGACGCACATGCACGTGCGATGCGTGAATGAGAAAAAGCAGTAATGTTATAAAGCGTGAAAACGGCCTTAGATCGCACACACGCACTCACACACACAGACGCTTCGCACTGTTATAGTTTACTGTGTTCCTTCTTCTCTTGACTCATCACAAAAATGTGGCAGGGGGTGGGGGTGGGGGGAGAGAAAACACGAAAGGAAGACAAAGAAGACTTGTTTTTAAAAAAAATCGCACAGATGATTCTTTGTGGTTTTACACCGAACCAGCGACGAAAGCCTGTGTCATGGCGTCCTTGTGCATCTTTGTAAACAGGTGTCATATGTCAAAAGAGCGACATTACACGTGCCATTACACATGGCATTACACGACGTACCATTACACACGTCAGTATATGACGAGCCATTACACGTGACATTATACGCGAAATTACAAGAGAAATTAAAGGAGACATTACACGAAACATTATAACTAGATGTCGATCTCTGACCAACAAGCCCTGTCTTTGGTGAGCTCTTAACCACTGCGTCACCGTAAAACCTTTGACGGAGCACATGGCGGGCGGAATGAACTATAAAGATGTCAGTTGTACAGAAAATTTTAAAACTATGTGAAAATTAGACGTGTGTGCCTCGCCATAAAGGTTAGTAATGACACATAGAAACATGCGGAGAAAGGAGATAAGGGCATTGTATTCTCTCTCTCTCTTTTAGAGACCATACCACCTTTCTCCACAGTGTGGAAGACGTTCGGCGAAGGTCTTCGGTAAACTAGAAAAAAAAGACATCCTGGGCACCAACAGGCTTAATCAACGTGTTCTAGGCGAGGGGGGGGGGCGGCTTTCTATCATCATTAAAACACGGGTTATCCCCCCAAGTCTCAGCGCTGACTTCACACACCGATGTGGTTGGGGAAGGGGAGGGAGTGAGAGAGCGAGAGACATTCATTACTTCAACTGTTGTGTTGTTGTTGCAAATGGCTAGTGTTTGTCGTTGGTGACCTATTTTAGCAGTGTTCGATCAAAAACCAGAAGAAAGAGTGAAAAAAAAGAAACATGGAAACTAGGAGACAGTAAAACACGTACACCCACACGCACGAACACGCGCGCGCGCACACACACACACATACACGCAGAACACGTTCGACCGAACATGTGCCTTTTTCTATTCATGGAAATGAGACAATTAACGTTCCAGCTCCCTTTCCTGGCAATTCATCTAAACAGAAAATGCAATTCCACCGCTGATACGTTTTGTTTACAATGTGGTCCTGCCAACTCTTGGAGGCTGGCGCGAGTCAAACATAACATGATGCTGAGAGTTGCCTTCTGGTCGCGGCACAACCCTGCCACTGGCTTGTCACAAACAAACTTTTGTGATTTTATTTTTTTTTATCATAGAACCACCGAGTCACTGACCTAAACTTCAGCTTCTCTTTCTCACCGTCACTGGAGGCGCTGTTAATAACAACAGCTTCTTCAAGTCCATGATGATGAAGTGTTGCCGTGACAGAGAATGAGACGAGAACTGCGATATTTAAAGGCAAACGGAACGGACTTGTTCGGTCACATTTTGAGTACATGTTATAAACCTTTTAAAAAAAAAATATTCCCATGACTGCTGATTTTGAGTCACAGCCTCAGCCACAAACGTATGTAAAACATTCTGACCAGTCTACACCGCCAGATACGAAGCTTTTTGCATGCAAGCGACCACAGGCCTTTATTTGTAGATGGTATTCTCCCTCTCAACTGATAGCTTTTCAAGAGTGAGAGCATTAGAAATCCCTTGTAGCACGACCTCATTTGGCCTTTACATTATTGAGTATTCTGGGACCGATGGTCTACTCCAGGAATGCGCGCTCGTTAAAATGAGAGAAAGTGTGTGTGTGTGTGTGTGTGCGTGTGTGTTGGGGGTAGGTGAGGAGATGGATGGGTGTGCAACATACAGATTACAATGTATATATCACACTTGGCTTACGTATACTTTCTCTTGATGAATCTACGGCACTGAACCTCAGTTTAGATGACTTTAATGAAACGAGTACTTGACTAGGCCTGATGGCCAATACATGCGCAGGGTGCGTGCGTGCGTGCGTGCGTGCGGGTGCACGTGTGAGAGAAAAAGGACGGGGGAGAGAAAAAGAGAGATCATATATCAGTAACTGCCTTCGAACCAAGAGAGAGGGCTGAGTCCTTGTACCTAACCGCCCTGCAGATAAGAAGTAACACCAGTAGTAACAGTGAATATTTATTTATATAGTGCCATATCCCGGAAATCAGGCTAAAAGCGCGTCACACACACACACACACACACACACACACACACAACGTACGACACACACAAATAAAAATAAAATGGAAGAAAAATACTAATAAGATTGTAACATCATTTCCCTTTCGTTAAAAAGTCAGATGTAGCTGTCCCTACCTCTGTATCTATAATACCGTTTGTACAAGAGACCAACTTCGTTTTTTCTGCTCCACGTGCTCCATTTTGGTACAAGTGCTTTCTCTCTGTAAACATTTTTTCTTCCTTTATGCCATCTATTTTAAACTTTACTGGACGCGAACCTATGGAAACATTCCGAAATTTGGCGACAGCTCGATACCAGTAACAGAAGTTAGCAATAATCAAATAAGTTGTCTGGCGACAACCGCCATGCACCCTCATCCTACCCATAAAACCCTTTCTCGTAATGAATCGATCAAACGGAAACGCTCCGGCACTGAAGTAGTATTTTGGAGCTGTGCTGCCAACTGGACAGGATAGAGGCAAGACGATGCTGAGGTCTTCAGATCGATCGTGAAGACGTCGCCCGCCATGTTGCCTAAGCTGTTTAAAACAGGGGTTGGTGGGGATGGTGTCGTTTGTTTGTACCAAACAACAACAACAACAACAACAACAACAACAACAAAAACCTGAACTTAACATTTCGTTTGAAAGTGGGAACCTTGTCCACTAAACGAAACACAAGCTTGGAGACGGGGTGGGAGGGGTGATCCAGAAAACAACAATGACGACAACGACAACGACTACGACGACGATGATGATGATCTGACAACTAACAGCAGCTCTCTGAAACTCACGTGCAACTCGGGACGTCAGTCCGTGACTTGACGGCAACGTCAGTCAGATTCCTCAATCCTGTCAAGGCAGGTTGGTTTACTGTTTGCCACGTTGTTACGGTATTACAGGTGTTACATGTACTACAGGTGTTAATAAATGATAACACTATTAATACTATTTATAGCAACAACTGTACTGAATACAAAATTGTGTGAATGACGTCAAATTAGTCTGAGTGCGTTATGTATGAGCTCAACAAATTTTGACGTCAGGGGGGGGGGAGCAGACGAGCGGCCGGCCATGTTTGTGTGGCGTAAACAACAACAGACGACCGGTCGAAAATCATTTGTGAATAACAAAAGAATAAAATTCTGATCTGCTGTGCGATGGAAGACAGAAATTTGAGCAAAAGAAAACGTTTTGTTGTCAGTGAAATCGCGCTGTGAGGCGACTACGGAGTTTCCTAGTTGTGTAACAGCGCTCTTAGGAAAAGAAAAAGTTCATTCAGTGAAATTCCGTTGTGAAGCGGCGAGTGGGGGGAGATTTATATTTGTGCCACGGTGCTCTTCGTTGGATTTTGTTGCAGTAACCAGCGGTGTTACTTTGTATACTTGAAGGACAGTGTATGGACGGTGTGTGACTAAAGTAGACAAACGTTTCGGTGGAACTGATAACGGCGAGAGAACAAGGCAGACAATTACTGTGTCAAGAGTGATATTCCAAGACAGTGGGATAAAAAAGTTCGATTTGATGGGAATCATTTTCGTGAGTGTCATCAGCATCTTTGGTAGCCTTCCCTGGCGCGGGTTGGTAAAAGATATTAAGTGATTATTGTTTTAATAATAGTTTCTTGTTATTTAAAAACCCAACTGAGATGTTTTGATTTGCGTTGAAAGAAGGAACCCGTAACCGTCGCAAGCCCCGAGTGGTGAGGTTGTGTGACACACGTAATCCCGCGTCCTCCTTCCTCGTACCTCCCCGTCAGCAGCCGCCTTACTTCCCTCGAAGTCAGGTGATGCTCTCCACCCGAGCTAGCTCCTGAGAGACCCCTCTTTTTACGACCGCCATTGATTACCGAACAATCTCAGACTACGGCGAGTCTTTGCTGCGAACTCTCTTCCCCTCCCCCCTCGCGGTCACAAGGCAGAACGAAGGATTGAGGGTAGGGGTGGGGTGGAGGTGGGGGCCGCAATTTCTGTCGTTCTTTTATACCTCTCAACCCCCCTCCCCTCGCTATCACCACGCCGCCCTCCTCGTTCAAAACACTGAGGTAATTTCCGCACAAAGGTCAGGCTGGTGCAAAGCCCCGCACATAAAGCACAACCCCAGCCGACCTCCGAGACATAAAACACACTTCTGGCGGTTCCCACCCACACCTCTCCCCCCCACCCACCAACAATCCCCCAATAAACAGCCACGCCAGCCGTGTAGCGTTTTTTCTGTCTGAGGTAAGTTGGTGGGGGTCCGGGGGTTGGGAAGTGGTTTTTCAAGTAGATAGTGGATCGTAAATATACAGCAATAGGGTTCGCTTCTATAAAAAGGCGGTGCACTTCGGCTTGCTCGGTGACGTTGTCGACATTCTGGGCAGTGACGATCGCTAGAAAGCCTGCTGTTATATACTGATGATGATGATGATGATGATGATGATGATGATGATGATGATGATGATGATGAAATCTTCACGTGAGAAAATAAATACTGGAGTATGTAAACCAAGGAGTGACCTCTTGGTCCGATCCGTGCCGACTTTAGTGACATCACTATTTTATGACACACTGGCGCCAACACTTGTCCACTTCAAAGACAGTCTTGAAAGAACAGATGAATGAGTTGACCGATGAGTCTGTAGAGTAATGCAAACTGTTTTCACTGCTCTTTTTTTCTGTGCTGTTTTAGCGATGGACTTTACCAATTCCTCACCCAGCCACCCCCAAATCAAGAGATCACTGGCACCTTTGTGTTTTCTGTTTCTACAGAAGACACCCGATCGTTTTTTTTTAAATGGGGGCTGAGGGGAGAGTATTATAACTTTGTTGCTTATGCCACCACAAAAACAGATACTTCACGTCTTCAAGACACTTGTTCTCCATTCCCCAGACAACAGACTAATGAATTTTAAACACCTACTTGCATTAGAAATTCTGGTTGGCAAAATCAAACAATAGGCGAAATGACGCAACGAAAAGGCGAACACAAAAGCTTTCGAATAGACATCAGCTTCTTCTTATGTAAGTTGAGCCAGAGTTAACCAGGCGTCACGTCGTTAGTTAAACAGACCACGTTCTCATTACTTCCCTCATCACCGCCATCAAAAACGGAGAGAAGGGTTGGCTAGCACTGGATACTACACTCGTAACTGGAATTCGTTAGACTTGATTACTAGTTTTCAATCAACTGTGTAAGACCGTGTGAAGATAGCTTTAGTGTGTTGCGGGGCGCAGGCAATCCCCCCCCTCCTCCTCTCATTGCCGTATTTTTGTCGGCCCCAACCCCCACCTCTCGTACTATCCAATCCATTCGAACGCTTTTCCGAGTGGTTGTTTGAATAGGGGTTAGGGGTGGTGGTTCGAGGAAACCTCTTTTTAAGTCGTGACTGATAAACAAATCAGACGATAACCTTGGTCGTGTTTAGAACCCTGCCGAGCGGCCAAGAACTGGTGGGTCCGGTGCGGAACAGAGGCAGGCAGGCAGAGCCCGTGCCTTTCCAGCCATCAACATGAAAGGGCCCGGCGACGACCCAGGCTGTCAACCCTGTGACAGTTGGCAACGTTGCGAGATTAAAGCGAACATGCCGCCACAGGGGGACCAGGCGAACACCCGCGGCACATGAAAGGCCCACCTGAACAGCCGTGAACTACAGGGTCGGCAGGGTGGCCAGGTACCCGCTAAGGCAAACGTGGCGTGGAATAAACGACAGTGCGAGGAGGGTCTGGAGACTTCCCACGGTTTCAAACTCAAAACTTCGTCAACGTGTACACCCCGCTGCCTCCCTGCTCTCAGAATCCAAATGAAGCTCCGTCTAAAATGGGAGCGGGTAGTTTTTGATGCGAGAGAACATGTTATGAGCCAAGTAAGTGCGATTAAAGCTTTGCTCAAAACAGGTCATTACGCCAGAGTGTTATAACACGTTAAATATCAAGAGAATATTCTGAAACCATCTCCGTGGAACCCGGGCACCATACCTTTAACTGATCCAGATCTCAAGATCTAAACGAGCTCTGTCTGTAGGGGGCGACTGGGGTGAGACTGAAGCATTTGATGTTTTTCTATGGTTTGAGCTCGTCCATTTATATTCCTGTATCTATGGGTCGGTTTCGCATTTTCCCATAGTGGATGGTAAAAGCGCTCTTTAAATAAAACTATTGTGGGTGGGCGTGACACATTTTATAATACAATAAAATACTGGCTCCAGTTCCCTACCATGTTTCGTCGCAGCAAAGAGAGAGAGAGAGATCGGAAAATGGTGAGTTGCGGGGAGGGGACGCCAATATGCGTCAGTCCCACTCTACAATACGAGTAGGACAGGCTACAATACGAGTAGGACAGGAAGTCGTGGTACACCCGACTCGCGAGAGGCTTCGTTGCAATTGGTCATGACTTTGGTTCAGGGTTGCGGGTCCAAGATCCAAGCCTGTTGCCTTGATGGCAAGCTTAATCCAAACAATCCGTCCTGTCATGCGACGCCAAGGGTAGAGAGGACGAGACGACAAAAACCAAACGGAAGTTACACAAACTGGAGGGCAAAGGTTACCGAGGGTCAAGGACCTACATGTTCTTCTTTGCGACTTTTCCTCATCGTCGTTGTTCGCTCATGCCGTCTCTATGGCAACCAAGGAAGGGAAACAAAATGGTATCCCCACCACTTATTTTCCCTCTTGGCCATAAAGAATTCCTTGGCGCAAGTCTGACTGCTAGTGCATTAATGTGGTCGCGATCCGGGCTCAGTGTGTTTAACGGACACGTCATTTTCCATGGATTCTGTCGGTCAGTCAGCACTGCCGCTACAGGTTGGATTGTACCAGAGGAGGATGTCAACTAATCGTAATCGTGCGTCCAGTCCCGAGACTTCTCTCAGGTCCATTTCCTTTCTCTCTCCCTCTAGAGCGGTCTATTGGGAGTGACGGCACGCAAAGGGGTTTCTTCCTGATTTGCATAATGGCAGCTGGGGTTCATGACCGTCTCGTGCATGTTTCATTCGTGAAGGAAAAACACCAACTGCAACGGGTGATCCCCGATTTACAAACTTCGTGGCGTTGTCCGCCATCAAGCGGCTTTCTCCCACGTACCTCAAAACAGCTTTAAACAGCCCCCTCTTCCTCAAACAACTACCGACTACCGGGAGTCCGTGGTCAAGAGGAGATGGTAGCACATTACACAGGGAAAAATTCTAAGGCAATAAAGCGACCTTAACCGAGCATCAAAGAACATTACTTGAACTCGACGGATTGTGTATGATTTAGTGTGTGTACATGTGTGTGTGTGTGTGTGTGTGTGTGTGTGAGTGAGCGAGTATCTGCGTAGATTTGCCAAGATTTCTTTTAAAACCTCTTTCTCTTGATTGCGCGTACGCAGTCGTCTGTCAGCACACTCATGCATGAACGCCTGGACGCATGCGGATGTATACAGTACCCGAAGGACCTCCCACTCGCACGTGCGTGCAAGCTGTCCTAAAAAATACCAAACCCTTCACGTCTGAACGCCAAAAGCCTCCACGCGTGCAGCAAGCAGCACGGTTCCATGATGCACACCCTCCACAGACGTCAGACACAATACAAAAACACGGCAGAAACCAGCAATCCTTGCAGGACTCTCCAGCCATCCGGGGACCAACGAGTTTAGACAACTCTGTGACCAGACAGGCACGCTAGAAAACAATCATCCTCAATCACTAAAACGAAAGACATCTGACCAATGAGACCCGACCTACGTGTGTACCTCCACGCTAAACTTTGACATTGCTAACGACCAAAGGTATTACTGATCTGATGCTTGACTAGCTTTGAACTTCAGAGTAATCACAAAAGATCAGCTAACCTTGCTCAGCTATATGTGTGGATGTCGGGCTTATTTGCTTTCTTAAGAAACGTTTGAGCCAAGAACAATTTTTGTTAACATTTTGGCCCATCTGTTGTATTGTGTCGTGATGTGAAAGATCTCAGCAATTTTACAAAGAAATTTTATTTGATAAACATGTCAATATTAGTCCACAAACAAAATTCACTTAGCTTGCGACGATTTGATTGGGCACGCTGAACTGGTCGTCCAGAAAGGAAAATGTTATATAATAACAAAAGGCAGAGGTAGGCGAAAGTTGCTAAGGGAAAAGGGAGCTCAGTACACAAGGTATTGCGCCACACTATCTCGGGGAGGAAACTAAATACGGCAGCTCAGCGACTCAGTGTGACGTACAACACACTGTTGACGAGTAACAGATCGCACACCCGCAGTGTTAATCTAATCCTTTAATCACCTGCGTTTTTATCACAAGGACGCGCCGCTCGGCGGGATGGGGTGGGTGCGATCCAAACTTGGCGCGCGTGCGGGTGGGTAAATGGGGGTTAGGGAATATAGGAGAAAGGAAGGTGTTAAAGGCTAACCCGATTGCTCAGAAAAAAAATCAGTGGAAATAGAGCATAAAGTATCAGAAAAAACATATTCCGGTGGTATTTTATGACAAAGAGGCACGAGAGATTTTATATTTATATTTGTCTCTTAACCACACCTGGATTAGTCGAGAAAACAGGAGGTGTTTCTAAAAATAGCATCACCTGCACGAGCTGAATTTGAAGAGAAAAGATGCAATCCTCAGTAAAAGAAAACAGACCAGGAAATCATGTGCTGTTGTTGAATGTTCTCTTTGACACATACCTTTGAATAGTCATGTACATTGTTTTTGACATGAGATAGCCTTAGTTGCTGACTTGGCATAAAATAACAATTAACTAACTAACACAGATGGAGTTTTTACTCATTATGGAAATCTTGAAGATAATGGCTATAGACGGCAATGGATTATCTTTGTTCAGATATGTGTATATACAGACTGGATCTCTGCTTTGTTCAAACATGCCCTGCGAACTTCGTCCTCGAATTAGCTTAAAACATTTCAAAATCGATTGTTATCCAATCACTTAAACAAGTTTAAGACTGTCAGTAAAAAGAAGAGATCTTCTTCGTATAGCAGTACCAACTATACAGAAGCACGAGCTGTTAAAACCAACCAACGACGACTGCTGGTAAAAAAGCTTAAACAAAGAACAAGCAGCAGATATGCAACATCGACGGTTTCTACATCGTCTGGTCTACAAGTAACATGGTGACACAGTCACAAACACAACATCAGTCGTATCTTCATCCAGCACAATGCTAATAACAACTGACAATGTGAGGGCACCATTGATGTGCGTGCTCCAAACTGCTAAAAAGGGAATTTAGGGTGATAAACATATGAGGAAAAATTGCGAGTATCAGTAAGTAAATTGTAAATTTTTCATGCAGCTAAGTGAGAAAGAAATAAGTTTTTGCATCGAAAAATATGGATCAAATTATTTCTATATTTTAACTGTAAAAACATAATTGTCAGCACTCATTTGTAGCTATAAAAATAAAAATGCAATGATTGAAATTAACCATCAAGTTAAAAAAATACAATTTATCTTAGAAAAACGCACGTTTGAAATGTGTTTATATTTTATTAACAATAATACACATGGAAGAATCAACTCAAATTCACCCACTTAGTAACAGAGAATCAATAATAATACAACGTAGACTGCAATGTCCGTGACTGTTGCCCATTAAATTGTGATCTGGAGAAGATTTACTTAACAGTCTGTTGAGCAAATTCTGTTTGGACCTTTTTTTTTAAACTTCTGCCGAAGTTTCTAAATAAAGTTCAAATCTGCAGGGCTGCATTCCAAAATCAACCATTTCATTTTCTAGACAAACAAAAATTGCTTCTTAAACACAAGAACTGGAGCGATGTTTCTTCATTTGACTTGAAGACATGCATACATTTCTTTAACTAAGCCACATTCCCTGTTACAAATACTACTGGCACGTAAGAGAACTCTTCGGTCTGGGAGAGTAATTTTCTCCTGCTTTTCTAGTTGCAGATGAGAATGCCGATGTTTGAAAGCTGATATCTTGAAAATTAATCATAATTATTTAGTCATATTTTGGGAATTATATTTTAAAAGGAACTTAATCCCAACTTAAAGAAAAAAATGTTGCACTCGGCTTGCCCTTTAAAATAACAATAACTAGAGGTGTAACATTTTCCGACTTCGAAACCGGCCACACAGCGCACTACGCCAGCAACAGAGTCTCAGGGCGTCCAGAGTAGAGTAGCTTACTACCTATTAACAGGGACAAATGTCCTGACAACATAAAGATGAATGAGAGAACGAATGGGTTAAGAGATGCATACACAATAGTCTTTGACTGAAACGATCAGCTGTGAAAGGGTGAATGAAGCTGTTGGAGCTCAACCAATGGAATGTGTCTGTGTAAACCTGAATCTGTAGACGAAACTTCTCGAATTTGAGGCGCAGAAGAAGATGAAACTGCTGTCTGTAGCTAGGTATCGATGAACTTTAACCTCTGTCCTACTGCTGTGCGTCACTTCCCACAGTACATCTGCACTGAGGACGGTTCGGTGTCTGTTCTGCCCGACTGTATCGGATACCTCGGAGGTTTCGAGCTAACGTTTTGTCACGCAGTTTTGTTGTTTTGTCACACATGGTTGTCGTTCTGAGTGTCGACCTTGTCATAAAATTGTACACCTAAGTGTTGTTACCAAAGCAACATGTTGAAGGAGTTGTAAGACATTAGGTTGAGCGTACCCCTTGCGAGAACGATGATGATGAAGATAATGTGTGCAGTGGTGAATTCTCTAGCTCTATGTATTACTTCTAATGTTGTTTATGGCTTTGAAGAAACACTGTTGCCATTGTCTTTAATAATTTTTTTTTAGATAAAACAGAAATGTCCGAGGTCAAAACTCAATGTGCAAAAGAAACTCGGTCCTTCTTCAAACTTCCACACTGAAGTGTGTTTCATAGAAGTGTTTATAAACAGAGTTTTCAGATCCAATAAATATTGACAGATGCTAGATCTGCCACGCCTACAAAATACTATTCCTGGGGATGGGGGTGGGGGGAATTGGTGTTTTACGCCGAGCCAGCAACTAAGGCTATCTCACGGCAAGGCAGCCAGCCCTGTAAACAGATGCCACAAGCAGAGAAAGAACAGCGTGCCCGAGACGAGAACTGAACCAAGGACAGCCAACCTTCACTGTATTGGTGACAGGCGCTAACCGTTGCGCCACCGGACCGCACTTATTCCTGGGAGGAGTCCACTGTTAAAAACTGGGGTCAGCGATGTCGTGTACTTTTAACCCAGGATGAGATTATTACTACTGTTGATTACTTTGAAAGCAAAGATGTCACGTCTAACATAAACATAATTTTAAACACGAAGAATTTATTAGCCAGTACATCCACAACTTATCACTACAGCAAATCCATTCAATAAATACCGCTTTTTTTTTCTCTTCTAAACTTTCTCACTCTCTCACTCGCTCCCGTCGTGGAATGATTCGGCATTTCCAGGAGAAAAAAAAAATGCCAGAACAGGATGGGAGGAAAGAGCAGCAGGGATGCACAGGTGAGACAGCTTCGCGGAGCATGACCTCTGCCCTTTAGGAAGATGAAACATAGCTCACATTGCCCGATAAGCCAGGAAGTTGCTGGCAGCACCGGGGCGGAAGCAGCACACACCTCGCTACTCACATTTACACGGTTTATTGCCTGCACATCTCCAAAAGACATTCATGGGGCCACGGACCCCACTCGTCTGGGGTGTAAGCGCTATCTACAAACATTTTCTCTCGATGCTGACTGCTGCTCCGGTTACCGGTCTCTGCGTGCGCTTTACTAGAACGAGGCGCTTGTCTGGCATGGCTGTCTGCAAAAGGGGGGGGGGGGAGTTCAACAGAAGCAAGAAGGCCCCTGCTCTTCTCAGTCTTCTGTGACATGAAACCACGTGACCCTAAGCATCGGACAAACCCTCAAATTTTTTAACAGATTTCTTCTTGTGTGTGTGTGTGTGTGCGTGCGCACCTTGTGTCGAATTAATGGGGGTAATGTATGCATATGATATATGATGTAACCATAATGTTGAAACGTATGTAAATTATGTGATATTAAATTAAATACACTGAAATATACATTCATCAACGCGACCTATCCCCTCCACAGAGAGAGAGAGAGAAAGCGGATGCAGAGTGTCATAATGTCTGGCGATACTGTAGTTGATGGTGGGCGAAACTCCAGCTTGTTTTGGTCTTCGATACTGCAGTTTGTAATAGCTGACCCATCTGCAAGCAGATACGTTTCGTGCGCTGAGGCAAGCTCCCCACTCACCCACGAAAATAAGAGTATACTGCTACTACCAGCGGATCATTTTACCTGTGACGGGTGGTGTGCGTTACACTCTCGTCTCCCCCCTGCCACCAATCGCTAAAGACCAACAAAAGGACCAGTAATCAACACAGGGGTCAGGATTACACATGGATATGCTTACGATGTGAAGGCCTCATCCGTTGGGCGAGCAGGAATCATATGTTAATTACGCGATTTGTGTACAAACATGACGTCATGAATGTGCATGGTGATGTAGGCATGTATCTCGATGGGATTTTATGTTAGATTTGAGAAAACAGTACTTTGCAATTAGCTTTACACAATGATTACAAGGGGAAAAACATGTACAGTGTACATCTCATTAGTTTTCTGAAGTGTTTTAAATGTTAAGGGACATCCTCGCCGAGTTGGAACCCAAAGGTCGGTCATGGCGCGTATTACCAGTGGGCAGGGGGACAGCAGGTAAGTTCGGCTTTAAGCGAAATGAGCGACAGACAGCTGAAACTCACACAAAAAGCCACACTCACCCATGCCAAAACCTTCATCCACACAAAAAGTCGAGGTTAGCGATCTAACATCCATCAAATTGCTGTACAAAAGCTCGAGCAGCTGAGTACTCCTTAACAAACCAGGGCGAGATACACTCCAAAACCTTTACACCTCAGTGTCTAACGGCGATGCAACCAACTCTTTGCAGATGACATCGATCTGATGGCTGTAAACTTGGACCTTGCCCACAAGGCGGATCCTGGCATTAAAAAACATATATAAGGGAAACTGCTCCAAGTATCGAACACAAAACGAACGAGTGGGTCTCCAAGAAACATTACTCGGCACCGTCAATCGGCGAACACTGGCTTTGTTCGACCATGTCGCTAGACACGACTCCTCGCCGAAGACAGTCCTCCTGGGGTACGTGGGAGGAGGACACTGTCGAGGTAACCAGATGAAAAATTGGTTGGCGAACGCGAAGGAGTGGACAGGCCGTCAAACAATGGACCTGCTAGCGAGTGCACAAGACGACGCCCTTTGCTGCTCCTGCGTTTCATCAGGTCCCCCCTGCCCACCACCACCACCCCGACGACAGGTACTGGAGGATCGGCTTACGCGGGTGCAGCCGGTGCCAGTTAAGAGAGTGATGAGTAAAGGAAGTGATAATGATGATTTAATGTTGTGTTTCAGAAAGTCGACGGGATATGAACTTTTAACTAAAATACACTTTATCTATGTCTCTCTGCGCCGCCCATGAACAGAACAAACCTTTATCATGCTACATTTTGCTAGAAGAAATGGCTGGCTTTTAAAAGTCATCGCCAAACTCTTTAATTGGCGACAAAAAACCAGCGTTGAGGTGGATTGTTTACACACAGCAGGAGCGGAAACCACCTTATTACTCCTATACTCCATGCTAAATGAAGACTACACACCATCGCAGACCGCGTTTCCAAAAAAAGTGGGCAACAGCTGCAGCCAAGCTGCTGCCGACGGTTTAGTTTAGAACCTCCGCCGCTCGTCAGGCTTTGAAGCTGCTCGCTTCCTTCATCCATCATCCCCTCACAACCTGCATTAACCTATTCCATATATCTTTGATGTTCGCAACCCCCATCATGCATCACTCCCACGCGCGCGTGCGCTATCGCGGCCTTTCATGTTAACCTCCCCCCACACGCAACAGTGCCGTCTTGTGTATGTTATCCAACCTCCCGCGGTCTTTGAAGCCTGGTCGGCGATGAATCATATCAACATGCACAGGCACGCCAGGCCGATGACTACTGGCTTCCAGGCAAAAGATAAATTAACTGCCGCTATGGACGCTGTGAAGTCCAACGCACCTTGTCATCTGCAGGCGATGTTTACAGACTTACTGTTCTGATGTAGCTGCGCTGAGGACCGTTATCAGGATCATTACCATCATCATCATCATTACCTTTAACAAGATAATTACATGTAACAGATACAAATAAGTAAACAAAACTTGCATTTACCTTGTAGTGCGTGCGTGCGTGCGTGAGTGAGTGTGGGCAAGGTTCAGGATGAAAGCTTCAAAATAAATTATTCTTGAGCTATCTTCAGAGGCGCTGTGCCAGTCTTGAAGCTTCTGGTAAAATAAATAAAATCGTGAAAGAAATATCTGCTGCCCATCAGCGCCCAAAAGACCAGCGAGGTCCGCGGTGGCTCAGTCTGTTACTTGCCGAGACTAAAGTTTCCCTGTCTGCTCTGTCGATTGTATCGTGGGTGTCTCGCGACTTCAGAAACAACGCCTCCCAATGTTTCCCTAGGGCGGGAGACATTAAACACCTCGACCGGCGTGATCTGAGACATTCTCTTGACCGCTTGCCAGTTGTAGTCTGACTGATAAGCGGCAGCAGACGAATTACCTGCCCATTGTGTGGTCTCGGGGGGGATGGGGAGATACAGATGGAGCTCAGAGGCCTGTGTCTCGCACTGGTGGCGGTTATCAAGATGACAGCCATCAAGACAAAACTACGAATTGTTGCATGTGATTATGAGAATAAAAGGCGTGCATTCTCGTTTCAAATATAGCTGTAAGCTGTTGTTTCTTCTGTTTTTCTTTTGTCCAGCTCGCGGAGGTATAAGGGGAAGGAGTGAGAGAAGGTGTAAAGGTGACAGTGTGAAGCAAGGGTCTCGGGATAGCCAAGCTGAAGAAAGTTACTGTAGTTTTTGTTTGTTTTCACGGCAGGAAAATGTTTATCCGGGTCACCGTACAATAGCAATACCAGTCTTTCGTCTGTCATTTCGAAACACACACTTTTGGTTTGGGTTTGGGTTTGGGTTGGGTCGCCGGCTACTCCAGGTTTTCTGCGTTTTCACTCTTTCCCTCACCCTCCCTTTATCACAGTGCCACAATGCCGCCGATAGATGGAACAACTTTCTTATGAAATCAACCTCCAGCCCGATGTGGACCGCCTGTCCATCGTTTTGTCTCAAGACAACAACAGCTTGAGCCAATATCCCCTGGCAGAACATGTGATTGGGCATTTAAATGAGAAAAAAAATAAGAAAAAAATTCACTCAAATTACTAGAAAAGATCGAAGGGTCGAGAACTGCTAGTTATCTAGGGGAGGTTACAGGACAGTTACCCGATACTGGTTACTGTGAGGCGTGCAACAGTAAATGAAATGCGTGCGTGCACGTGAGAGAGTGCTCAAGCGCACACACCCACCCACCCACACACGCAACGGCAAGCAGTTGACTACTGGTGTAAGTAAACAGTGGGACGGCCAGACTTGCCTAAAGGGCTCACGTTGAAGCACAAACTTTCTGTTTCGTACGCACGTACGCACGCATGCATGCATGCACACACACACACACACACACAGAAATATTACAAAAGAAAAGTTAAGGAAAAGACACAAAAGAAGACAACATTAGCAGTACACTACAGAGCTAAAGAAATTTGCAACAGACATCCACAGTTCAGCAGTAAAGCCTACAAGACTTTGTAAAGTATGTTGTTTTCGTAGCCAGACAACAAAGGCTCTGTGCCGAAGAATCTAGGAACGCAAATACTGACCCAAAGAATTGACACAATCACTATTCCTACTACTTCCAAAGAAAGGAAACAGTAAACAGTGCTTAAACTACAAAACCATCAGCCTCATCAACCACCCAAGTCTCGCTAAAAGTAACCCAGAGTAGGATCAACATCACCAAGGTGGAACTGCAAGCAGAACAGGCTGGACTCAGACCAGGAACAGGCATCGCTGAACAGGTCGTCAACTGTTGCATTCTGACAAGAAACATTCTACAACTCCAGCGAGATCTCCTCAACGATGTCCACAGACTTTGAAAAAAGTTTTTAACAGAGCCTGACACGAGAGATTTAAACATGTGATGCGAAAATTCAACATCAAAGAGAGCTTCATTCAAGTCATCGAAGCGCTAAACAAGAGCTCAATGGGCGCGGTACCACTGGATAACCCAACTGGGAGACTTTTTTCAGACAAGAGTGTTTTTCCGCCAAGGGTGTCCCATATCGTCTTCACTGCTTAACATTTCCTTAAAAAATATCATACGAGAAACCCTTCACGATCATCGCACCTGCCTTTCGTCAGTGGAAGGCCCCCAAGTAACCTGCGCTTTGCAGACGACATCAATCTGATAGCGGAAACCAAAGCTGCAAGATCTTAACAACAGACTGACAAGAGGGAATGCATGATGGAATGGAGACCAACACCAGCAAGAACAAAGTTGTCGTTAACAACAACGGCAACAACAAAGCAGAGAGACCTCCATAAACTGTACACAGCTCGAGGAGGTCAACAGCTTGAAGTACTTGGCAACTGCCCTTTCCAAATATGGCAGCTGCTCTTCAGACATCCGCATCCGGATCGTCAACAGTGGTAGTTGCAACGGACAGTCTGGACAATATTTGGCAAAGTAACACCATCAGCTCTGCTACCAAGTACAGACCGTACAAGTCTTCTCCTAGTTCCCACCCCTACCGTACAGACGTGAGCTGTGGACTTTACTACGGAGAGAAGAAACCAGGCATTCAAGAACAAGTGACTGTATGTTGCTTCAAATATTCTACATGGAATGTGAAGCCAATGACTTTATACGAAGCACAGTTGCCTCCCTCGTGGGACATCATGAACCCCTTTCTAGAATAGTCAAGCGGCCCAAGCTACCTTGGTTCTACAATGTGACCCGGCAGGACAATCTGTCGAAGACAGTTCTTCTGCGTACCTTGGAAGGTGAGAGGTCAGGGTTAGCGCCCAGATGGACCGAGGAAGAGGTCAGGGTTGACGCCGAGTTGGACCGAGGAAGAACTGGCTGCAAACGTGAAGAAGTGGAGTGGTCGTTCCTTACAGGATCTGCTCACCCTGCTCAAGACAGGCCGGTGGCGAGCCTTGTCAACCGCTGCGTCTATCTAGTTCTTCCCTCCGACAACCAGTGCCGGCGAACCAGCAGAACCACTCCTACCAGTCAAAAGGATGAAAGAAGGAAGGGATGAATGAATGCACGAATGATGCTGGCTACTCATGCAAGCTGATAGCTGTGAGGGCGAGGCGTTTTATTCTCTCGTCTTTACTCCCCATGCCGCATTATGCGCAGACAGAAGTGATTCATAACCTGGATAAAGGATGGCGAACTTTGCACAGAAGATCGCGAAACGAACTTCTGGTCTGCTGAATTCATTTGAGCTAAGGACGGTTACGACGCACTTTGACGCACTAAGCTCCCTCTCCCACCCGTGCCCCCTTAAAAAAAAATTCTTTCTTTCTTCCCCCCTTACTCAGTCGTCGAGTTTTTTGCGGCCGATCTTGTTACGGCGGCTGATGGGTTCTGGCTCCGAGGGACTGATGAGTTAAATGCGTAGCGTCGAGTTGTCGGAGAAATTCTAAGGTATGCGTTCTTGTGAAGACGAGGCAATCGCGAGCGGTATCCGACCATTAACGCCAAAGAACGTTTCGGCACATGCAGGCAAAGCCACCGAGACTCCTGGTCAATATGAGGCTACGACCAAAGGCATGCTTTAACGGGTCTCCTTTTCCATGGAGAACCCTTGCTGATGGCCAACAATTTACACGATTTTAAAAAAGTGAGCCGAAAAATTCACCGCTTTCTCAGAAAGCCCTGGACGTCCGTTCTCCATCGTAATGATCATTTTTGCCATCTGCGCGCTCACTTTTAATTCTCCCCAGTCATTTTCGAAACAAATCTGGTTCCGGTCGTTTGGTGAACAAACTTATATCAACGTTGATAGAATATTTTCATGGGATCTCTATGCCAGCCTCTTCTCATAAAGTATGGCGCGCCGTTGATAAATACGGAATAAGTCTGCATTTTCACCACACACACAGAGTTTACCGGCAACTGAAGAAACAAGACGGTCAGTGAGTGCACAAAACTTGTACCCCTCACCCCTTCCCACACCACTCTCTGGTCTGTCGCCAGCGAACACGTCTACCCGCCAAGAATGTTTTAATATATAGTGTAAATAATCCGTAGTAGGAGTACTGTGGGCTGGCAAAAGGTCTTGACCTTACAAGGTCTGCGCAGATGCGGATCACGCACGTGGGTCACGTGGTTCTTTTCTGCGTTCCCCAACAACGCCGGGAGAAGATGAGCGACTCGAGTAGTCACAGGCTGAAAGTCTTTCGACTGTAAAAATAATCGTTTCCTAAAAAATCATCGAAATCTGAAAGCTTCTTCGTGAACCTGTTGACCTTGCGAGTAAATATGTTCACTCTCGTCAGACACTAGGAACGCGTGCAACTGTCAGAAACCTTAAATCGCATAAGTAATTATGGCTGCATTTTGTCAGCTTTCTTATTCGATCTTATTTAGTACTGAACTATCACCAGTGATTCATGGTGTGATGTGAAATACCTATTGTTTTCTTCACGACAGTTGTCTTTTCGTCACGATCGTGTCGAACAAAGATGTTACTTATTACTACAAGCATGGGTACATGACTCCGCTGAGGGTTGGGAAAGGTAAGGCGGAGAGGGAAGAGATGACGGGCACCGCTCTCACATAACTGCTAACCGAAGAGAAATGAGGTTTTTGACACCTCTCTATCCCCGACCACCTTAACGCTTACGACCCGAAAAATCGTTAGATTACCTTCCCCTTTACTTTTTAAAGATGCAGCCTTTCTAGTCGTGTAAAACACTTGCATTTTCACTTAAAGCTAGTGCGATATTTTGGTTCTTTGACATAGGATCAAGGCAAAGTGCCTGGTAATGGCAGTTTTGTGCATGGGTTGTCAGTGAGAGGTCAAAGACAGACTGACCATTAATTATAAGATGCTCACTTTGTTCTGCAACATCTTTTCCCTTTTATCTTGACCGCACTGCCGATGTATCGCCGCAGATTGCTGTTACCATCATCCTTGCTTGCTTCTAGAATTTGAAGAACTGAATTTTTGCAAGCGGTAATACAGTATTTTCTAGAATCTCAAGGGTTGTATTTCTGTAAGTGGTAATACAGAATTCTCTAGAATCTCAAGAGCTGTATTTCTATTTTTTTAATCATAAAACATAAAACTTGTTAATTTGAATACCGGTTGTTTTCTTCAAGCCAAGTGTCCATTCACCGCGGCTGAGCCTAAGGACCTCGCGTGGCTCTTACTCGCAGGTTGCCGGTTCTTCCTTTGTTGCTGTCTCGTTTATGTCTGATTCCCCTTCACAACCACTCCACCCACATTTCGTTCCAGAAAAAAGGCCAAATGCCAGTAGAGGGCGGGTGAGGAGACGATCATAAAGTCTCACCAATAAAACACGAAGGTTATTCATAGGCTGGGCGCAACATGGCCCGACCTTGCATGGGTAATTACGGGTGGATCAATATCCTGAGAACAGACCTGGGTAATTATACGCGGCATAACATACCCGGAGCGAAGCTGCTGCCAGCGGAATTTGGTTGTCGCATACCATGGATGGATAGGGTGCGTGGACTTCTGGCGTCAAATACCGTAAGCAAGCCAGCAAAGAGGACTTCAAGCCTAGCTTACTAATGGCATGCTTGGTAAACTAGCTGTGAGCATAATGCATCATGGGCGTGCATAGTGAGATGACGTATTATGCGCATGCGCGGTAGGGAAAGTCTATAGAGTGAAAGATCTGCGCAATGCTTTTGCCTAAACTGCACAAAAGACCCCTCGAGACTAGCGTTCGTGTGTATGTCGACAACGGGTCTAATCGCAATTAGATTTTCTCTGGGTGGATGACCGACAAAAATAAGTGTGCATGAGTTATCTGCCTTCGCTTTCCGCGGATAAAGTTATCAGACTTCTAAGGGTCAAATAAGTCCCTATGAGAAATATGGCGGCGCTCATGGCTTTTCAGTGACGACAGTGACGGTGTTTTGGAAGAAATTAGTTGTTTTTTGTGACAGTTTGCACCGGTTTGAAGGGTTTGATGAAGTCAAGCTATACAGGAAATTTTGCTTTAGGTGTGAAAATATTCTGGCAAATCCAAAAGATTCATAGACACTTTTGTTACACGCGCTCACCACACCAAGGGGGCTTGTTGCTTCTTTGTTTTTACATCGTCAAGCTTCCAAGACAGGTGTGGCTAGTGGATGTCAATTATACCCCAAATTTCGTTTTTATTTATTAGTCACTCTCACTTGTTTTACAGACATTTGTTCGAATTTTTAGACGCTGTAAAACTCCCGGTCTGTAAAACACTCGCACAAGAACTTTCCTAGTCTTCACTGAAACGACCCCGGGTTTCCACCTGCTTCTAAAATTACCTTCATTTTCCCGGCCACTAATCGCGGAAATCTTTTTTGGACAAAACAGTGACTCCTTCAGAGAAAATCCGGATATGCGATATTCGAGATCAAGTCTCGAATCCGCGGCTAGCAGATAATCTCGGAATAGGCTTATTCGATTTACATGCATGCGGTCCCAGGATTCTTCTGGATCAGGAAAGAGGGTCTTTCTTTTCCTTCTCCTTTTTCTTGCCACACGACAGGCTCGCAAAAAGTTAGCAACAACCTCGCGATATGATGTCATTCTCACAATATAATGATGGCGATAAAGCAGGCAGGTTCAGCTAGGGTTTCCTCTGATCCGGCATTGTATGTCTCTTTCGTCCTCACTTCAAGTGTATCCCGACTTCAAGTTATAACAACCTGGCCCTTGGGAACGGAAGGGGGGAGGTGGAGAGAACCAATCCTCTCTCGATCTTCTACCACCCTGGCGGCTTGGCCACCTCAAGCATTATCGGCTTTAATTAAGCTTCGAGCTACTGGATACCCTTGAAGCTTAAGTAACCGAGTTGCCGCTGCCAGGAACGACAATCACGGCCGGCACTGATCAGAAGGGTCTCGTCATTTGGAGAGGAAGAGGGGGGGGGGAAGAGATTATTAACAACATTGAAAAAATGCAGTAGAAAAAATGCAAGAACAAAAAAAAATACGCAAACAGAAAACAAAAAATAAAAAAGACAAGAAAAAATCAAAGAAAGAATCAAGATGTCTACAGACTGACGGGTGTCCCGCCTGCCCGACATATTGTGTGAACTTTTCCGATTTATAAATTTGTCCAGAAATCTTGGAGAGTGAACAGGTGGTCTGGCTTTATAGGTCGTGGTAGGTATGAAAAAGGAAAAGATAAAACGGTTTTGTCGGATCATAAATTGTGTGACACTCGGGAGAAAAAAATTTCTGCAAGCAACTGCTAGCTTAAAAAAAAAAAACTGGCAGAAATTCCACTGTAACCACTGACTGTGTCAGGGAGCTATGGTGTAGCCTTTGCACCAGCACGACCCTGTGTGCACTGACCTGAGGCACCAGAAGGCATGTCGTTTGACACATGACACGTATTTTATGTCCTCACTAAAGAAACAGTCAGAACAAAATCGCGTGGTTCGTTCTGTTTTAGAACGTTGAACTCGCCACCCGTTTGCTGATGGTCTTCTCGATGTTCTCAGAAGAAGTGGACGACATCGATTGTCTTTCGTAGGATACAGTTATTCAGCAAATTGGGAAACTGAACAGCATACATGTTCACTGAGCAAGTCAAAGCACGGTGGTGTTCATTGGAAAGGTAGTCATGTGTCAAAGTGAACTAAAAACTCAGATGTTATGTCAATTGAAAAGGAACGTCACGTGGTCATCACAAGTTCTAGTCATATGATGACTTTCAGTGGGCAGAGAACCAAGACATCCAACAGTCAAATGCTGACGTTCATTGAAGAGGTCGTCAGATGACATGAACTGAGCAATGATGTGTCCTCACATTCGGCGCAATTGTGTCACATCCTGCGAATACAGCAGCTGCGGCTCGTCTACAGTCGGGTCGTCCGTCTGCAGGGCTGGCGTTGAGAAAGTCGCCATATGATACCTGCTCAGGTAGAACAACACGGCTCGACAATGCTTATCACGTGGCATCTGTTAGACTCTTTACACACACACACACACACACACAAGGCACAAAGTGGCATGGTCAACAACACCTGAGGATGGGAAATGCATCTGCCCGAGGTTACGATTCTTAAACGGCATTTCGTAACGACATCGCAACAAGATTTTTTTTTCTAATCTTTCAATTCTTGAACCAGTGAAATGCCGTTACTTCACGATTAGTAGCAGAACTATGCCCTGGACTCTGACATAAAGATGGTTGTAACAGAATGCAGCTTTCGGGGTTAGGGTGACAGCATGATTCTTGTAGTTAAATACAACAGTAGCATTTTATCGTAAATGAAAGAAAAATTGATTACCAGCTTGCGCGCATGAGAAGTGTGGAGAGATAGTTTGAGGGCGGATAAGAAGGTGTGTGTGTGGTGGGGGGGGGGTTGGTGTTTTACGCCGAGCCAGAAACTAAGGCTACAACACGGCAAGGCAGCCAACTCTGTTAACTGATGCCACATGCGGAGAAAGAACAGCGTGCCCGAGACGAGAACTGAACTCAGGACAGCAGACAACGTCACCAACCATCATCCTTTGAGAAGAAGGAGGAGGTCTGGAATATAATGTGCATCACCACCGAGTTACGTCACAGAGCTCTCTGTCTTTGGAGCTAGCTAACAATGTTAACAGTGTACCTAACAGTGTATCAATGTAATATATTTCTCCTTCTTTGAAGCTAGTCATACTGCACTGTAGCACAAAAGTCTACTTTAGGAGCTACCTAATAGCATTGCGTCACATCTGTCCACCTTAGGCACTAGCTGCACTGCATTACGTCACACATAACTCTACCATAGGCGCTAGCTACACTGCATTACGTCACACATCACTCTACCTTAGGCGCTAACTACACTGTATTACGTCACACATCACTCTACCTTAGACGCTAGATACACTGTATTACGTCACACCTAACTCTACCCTAGGCGCTAGCTACACTGTATTACGTCACACCTAACTCTACCCTAGGCGCTAGCTACACTGTATTACGTCACACATAACGCTACCTTAGGCGCTAGCTACACTGTATTACATCACACATCACTCTACCTTAGGCGCTAACTACACTGTATTACGTCACACATCACTCTACCCTAGGCGCTAGCTACACTGTATTACGTCACACATAACTCTACCTTAGGCGCTAGCTACACTGTATTACATCATACTTCGCTCTACCTTAGTAGCGAGCTACACCCCATTGCGTCACACGTCACTCTACCTTAGCTACCTTAACTCCTCTACGTCAAGAGAAGCAGGGGAAAATAACAGCCTTTTTTTTTTAACAGAAAAAGATAAACAGAGTAAATCTTATCAATTAAACGACTTTCTGCTAAACAAGTAGCTCTGAGCGCGCGGTAAATTAACGAAATACGCGTGTTGTGGGATCTGAGATTTAAATATAAGCGGCGCCAGAATCCAAATAGTCCCCCGTACATAAAGTGGGACGCTTTACAGAAATTTTTTCCTCTCTCTCTCTCTATTCCAGCACAGAGGCACGTACTTCAAACTGACAACAAACACAGCAAGATCAACACCACAGCCTGTGAATGGAGTGAAGGTGGTGCCAACGGGTGCTGTGTGCGAGCTCCGCCCTCCGCCAAGTCTTAAGCATACAGCCACTTCACTAGCAACGCTCCCACACGACAAGCTAGACGACAGTAGCCCAAATTGCTTTAGATCCCCCCAACCCCACCCCATCCCCCACCCCCCGTAACAGAACTGATCCTCGATTCTTTAAGGCTACTTGTTCTCTCTTTTAACATGTATCAAAGTCCACAGCAAGGGTGACAAGTACAGCATGACACACAGTGTGTGTGCGTGTGTGTGTGTGTGAAAGAGAGAGGAAGGAGTTGCAGACGTGTTAACTGTAAGTAAAGTTGAATGCAGCTTAATTAAGACTTTCTACAAAATGTGTCACTTAGTCCAAATACCACTCGAAGAGATATTTTTAGAGTATGTGATATCTATTTATGTGTGAATGTTGTGTTCGTGCGAGTGTCCCATGTGACTGACATTTGATACCAAGACTTGGAGATAAATAAATTGTATTTTGTATTTTTTTTCAAAATGTTACTCAACAGCGTGCTTATGTAATGTGTTTGTTTAGTCTGTTAGTAAGTGCGTGTTTATTTCTACATAACCGAATAAAGAAATGTGAACTAAACCATGAGCATTAATTTTTGAATGTTCGAGGACGCGGTTTCAGATGACATGTTAGATGTGGAGGTAAGCTGACATCTTCCAAGGTTATGTCAAAACTCTAAACAAGAGTACTCAAAGTTTAGCAAAACACATCACTCTGCATGGTTTAACAGCTCCCATGTTCCTTCAATTCTGATTTACCTACAGTTTCATCCCCGTATCCCCGACTAAGTGGAAGTACATCCAAACATTAATTAATATCTTCGTAGCTTGAAAGAACTAGTGTGGTGTCTTGTTTTTCCTGTACAAGATAACATTGCCCCAAATTGGGTGATTATCCCCTTTCCGTTCTCGAGAAACATGTCTACTACACTCATCTATCTTTGTTGAAATTATGTGTTGCACTATGTTTTACTCAGTCATTAGAAAACTAATTTCCACTCCATTAGTTGTTTAATCAACTGATTGCATTCAAAGTCGCGGGTCTGTCATCTCATCTTATGAATATTGTTTCTTTTTATAGAACTGGATGTCAACGTGTTTGTTTTCTCCAAGCAAGGAGGGGTAAGAATGAGCACATGAAGAAAGCAGTAAAAAAAAATAGCAGATGGTTAGGGGGACTGCCGCCTAGACTGACTGACACGATCAGTCAACAAAGTCCAGGGTTATGACAGTCTGCAACAACAGGCCATGGGGGGTGGGGGGGGTCACTCTAACAAAAGTGCCAGAGTTGACTGACCGTCTGCAGGAAGCAAGTTCTGGGTTTAGGGGTCGGAATGTAAACGAACAGCCACCAGAGGGGTTGCAAAGTTATGTAATGTTATCCTGTAGCCTTACATACAAACCCTGGATCTCCATTCTTCTCCGAATCGACAACTGGTCACTTCCGTTCAGCGCTTTCACTGTCGCCACCCACCACCACCGCCACCACACACACACACACACCGCCATCAGGTCAAATACCTCTGTAAGATGTAAGTACACCTGTACAGGTAGGCGAGTACAGGAATAGGGGGGGGGGGCTGAGGGAGCGGATTAGAAGGGAGCTCCTTACCTGGAGAGTGGGAGCGACCGGCTTTTTTTGAGCAGTGAAGGGCAGGTGAGAGAGGAAGTGATAAGTTCAAGTAGTGTGAGCGAGACGTGACGTGCCGCGCTCTCGCCTTTGATGTAGCAGCCTCGTGTCGGCCAGCGCGCGCGTGTTAGTGCTTTTGACTTTGCGCCGTCCCCCTCAGCGCGTGAATTTATTTACTTAGAGAGCTCCTCACCCCCACACCTACCTTCCTTCCCCACATCTCTCTTTTCTGGGAGCTGGGGGGTGGGGGGTGGGAACCATCCTTCACAAATCTATTTTACACTACATTCATCCCCTACCCCCACCCTCCCAGCTGTTTACCTCCTCCCCGCTGTCGGCGTACGCGCGCGCGGCGCAAGAATCCGATGACTTGTTTTATTTTCCAGCGTTCGGGTCACAAGTGCGCGCCCAGGGTTCGCTCTCTGCGGCTAATGGTGTTCGCGAACCACGGCACTAGAAACCGTGTGGAAAAACTCACCCACTGGGGTCGCTTGCATGACAGCCAAGCGCAGTGTGTTGATCGTGAGACAGTCTGTCGACAACCCTGGCTTCAAATTTCGGAAGCATGTCCCTCACGCACTTGGTCGATAGCTCCATTCGATTGGACAGACTTCAGCGCGATTTTTTTTTTATAATGTGGGTAATTGTAGAATGTTGATCTTGGGGTTGTGAGATAGTTTTGACATGCGAACCGACCCCCCCCCAAAAAAAAAACAACAACAACAAACAGTTGACAGATGGGACGGATAACCGTTGTCGGTACAGCATGCAAAAGACATACAAACCACATTATCTGTCTAAAATAAAAATCCTTCTTGTGAACACGATACAAGCGACACTTTTAATCTAATTTCGCAATTTTTTGTCAGCTGTGAAAATTGGTAAGTCCAATGGTAGTGGAGGTAAAGGATTGGTAAATAAAATAAAATCCTCACTAAACTTTCTTTACTCGAGAGAACGATGAACAAGTGAAGATGAACATTTTTGTCTTGCGCCATTCGACCAAGTTTGGTAGGGGCTGAACCGTTTGTCTGCGGGCAAGGGAGCAGGAAGGGAATTGAGTGGTTGACGGATGACCTGACAATCGTGCGCCGCCCATCCAGTGTTCATTCAGCAAAACATTATGGCCTGCAGCGGGCTGTTCTTAGAGGGAAGGGTGGTTGACCGTTCTGAAACTAAGAACCCCTCACCCCTCCAAATGATGGCTGGTGGCGACGTCTTTCGAGAGGAGAAACTCGTCAAAATGTAGTCTGTGTGGACTGCACCTCAAAGCACGTGCACAACTGCAGACGAAGCCCCCCCCCCCTTCACTACATTCGCACGAAAGAAGGTTTCAATGGCGGTTCTACCGACGTGTCCCCTGCTGCCTTTTCGCAAGTTATCTATGGCTGCTAGGTGCCGTCCAGATGGAGCAGTTCTTCAGCAGACGATCCTATTGCTAAAAAGCTTTAGCCATCACCGACAACTTCAGTGGTTTGACGATACGGCGGGAAATGGATTAGAGGATGAAGCGATCTCCTTGATGAAAATTCCACATGTCTGGAAGACTGGCTCAACAGCATCCAAGTAGACCCCCGTATAGATACCCCCGGTCTGCTGCGTCTAGCAAACGACACTCCACGATGGACAAACCTCTCATTTGCTTTCCTTCTCACCCTCACCCCCCCCCCAACTCCCCTCGGTATGTATTGACTAAAGACTTTTTACTCGGATGACTAAATATTCAAAAACAAACAAAAAGGATATAAAGTTGAGAGAAATAAATTAAAATTTCTTTGACATTTTGCTGTCCTGATTAAAAGATCGTCAATTGGATTTCAGTTTTCGCGTATTTGGCAATTGGACTTGTATCTACAAGTTGATTGAATTTCGGTTTTATGAGCATTCTAATGCATGAAAAGAACAAGCGACTATTCATGACCATTGCATTTTTAATTCAGTCTTCTTAACAAACTTCTACCCTCTACCCTCGTTAGACATCTCTCTCTCTCTCTCTAACTCATTCACACGAACACACACACACGCACATACATTAACTGACACACGCAGGCACCCACACAAGCGAAAAAAAGATCGGCACCAATAAGCAACTAGACCTCCTGCTCCAGTATTAATGTGTCAAAGGGACTGTCTATGATATGTGGTGTAAACTTGGAAGGAATTTCTCGCATTATCCCGCCAGAAACGCAACTCTGTCAGCATTGTCCTGCCTTCCTCTCCTGCCAAATAAAGTGGCATTATCCGCGGAAACAAACCTGGGCGAGGGGCGATAAAGCCGCCAGTAATGGCGGACGCAAGATAAGCAGACTCGGGCCAGGATGGGCGCGCACCTTGCAGGCTGTGGCACACCAGTGGCCATGGTTATTTGATATTCAGCGGTGATGAAACCAAAAGCTGTTTAAGTCGTCCGTTTGTTGTGGAGGGTTGGGAAAAAAACAGTAGTCTATCAGCGCCGCATCCCAATCTGTCATCATAATTGTCAGATGAGTGGAACCGAGTGGAAGGGTGGAAAAATCGACCGCGGTCCTGTCACCCGGCTGTATAATCAACTCTGGTCTATAAGAAATATTTCTAGGGACCTTTGGATCACCCTGGCACAATCTCTCTCTCTCTCTCTCTCTGACATGTTAAAAAGGGCCAAGAGTCCCGTACCCGATAGGCGCAGTGAACGTTTAAGTGTCTAAGGCTCTGGATGTAGGATGTAAAGAAGTCCTGCAGGGTGGGTAGAGAACTCGCCTGGAACAAACCACCTTCTGCTCAACACTTGGGTGCATTTATCTTTTTCTTTCCTTTCCCCGAAATACTCCAAGAATTTCAAGTCGATAGATCTTGCTCTGTTCCTGGCCGTTGAGAAGGTCGTGCTTATGACCAGGAGTTTCCCAGCTCCCACCCACCCACCCGTCTACCGTTGGAAAATGCAGTTTATTCACACCACCTTCTTCCCATCGCCCGCTGCGGTTGCCAACGTGTCACCACAATCTTATATAACAGGTGTTTGTTCTCGGCTTCCTTGAGCTCGGAACGGACACTGGAGTACATGGCGGCGGGTCTCAAGGTGGTGACCAGGATGCTTGGCCTGGTGATTAATTCTTGTTTGTCCTGTGAGGATCGTATAAGACGCGAGTTCTGATCCCGTCTCGGGGAAACAATCTCTCTTCCAGTCATAAAAACGCTTGATCACAGGATTGACCGTCTGATCTTTTTGACAGGGTATTTTAATTTTCTTTCTCTTCACTACCTCCTTTCAATTACAGTTCTAAACAACTACACGGTGAAGCCACTTACACCACACTAACCAACCAACCAAAACCAGGAGGCTCGTAAGTTTGGATCCATTCTAAAGAAACAACATTTTGAGCGTGTGCATATATATATATATATATTTTAATCGCACGTTTAACTCAAAAGGCCCGCGCTTCACAGCGTGGCGAGGGCGGAAGTCCGCAATAGAGGAAAGTAGGGCGCTGACCTACTTTCAACGCCCGCTGATAACGCGGCAGAAGGCCGGTCCCCTGCCTGTATACGAGGTGCGGGGACAGCTCACAGTCGACCGCTTCATCGTGTGCTGTGTCCACACCAGAAACTTCAATCGGTCCCTACCTAACATGTCAGTCGTGTGCAACAGTCTGTAAACTGCCACGTGCTTTTTGGGGGAGTCACGTGACAATCACCATAGTCTTCAAAATTGAAAGACTACTTTTCTTTTCTTCTGTTTTTTATTATGTTTCTATCTTACTTCCTCGTGCGTTTATCATAATCATCATCAACAACAATAGCTGGCCTCAAGTCGGATAGTCGTGGAATCTGTTGGTAAGTGTTTCTCACTCGGACTGTTCTCTATTCCTTCCTTGTCATTCAGTTTTCTTCCTTGTGGTTTATCATGAAAGTGCTTCTACTTTGAGGTGATTTGGCACATGGGGGAGAAAAATGATGGTGGGGTGGTGAGGAATCCGGAGTACCCGAAGAAAACCCCAGACGGATGGCCCTGCCAACAGGTGACAAAGAGATCCCCAGACGAGATTTGAACCAAGTGCCTTTCACTTCAGTTTTTGTTCCTCTGTCTCTAATGGCTTTTTATATTTCCAGCCAGGTCAGCACTCGTTCACAAATGTCTGTCAAATCTTCACACTGATGTTCTGTTAGAATTAATAATTATTACTGCTAATTACAAATAATGCCTACCAGTAAAGAGGGAATCTTAACATGAGATAAACTAAAAAGCATGGACCGTTCCTTTCTCCAAACAAATTATATTCAACACTAACACCAAGCGAGGCTGACTCAGTCATATTCAAGCAGACGGTTTGCAACAGTCCAAATGGTGTTGCTGTTTAACTGGTGAGTGCTAGAAACCGAACCTCTGTCTATCAAGTGCAAACTGATGACAACAGTCGACTCAGGATGCTTCCAGATTTCATTCAGATTATCGTCTGTCTACAACAAGTCCCAGTTACTTCAACGATGATTCTAGAACTAAGAAGTTTTAGAATAAGGCTAGAACACACAAACTGTCAGACGGGTGGGTGTGGGGGAGAGAGAGGGATCATGACAAAGGTGAGGAGAGTGCCAAAAGGCAGGAAGTGTGTGTGTGAGACACTGGAATGTGTGACGGACTGAAGGCATCCATCACCGATTCTTAATAAGCCCGCAGTACTGTGGATGGACATGTATATGGAAAACCTTGTATGTGTCTCCATGGAAGACCTTGTATGTGTCTCCATGGAAGACCTTGTATGTGTCCAAGGAAGACCTTGTATGTGTCCATGGAAAACCTTGTATGTGTCTCCATGGAAGACCTTGTATGTGTCCAAGGAAGACCTTGTATGTGTCTCCATGGAAAACCTTGTATGTGTCTCCATGGAAAACCTTGTATGTGTCCATGGAAAACCTAGTATGTGTCTCCATGGAAGACCTTGTATGTGTCTCTATGGAAGACCGTGTATGTCTCTAGCAAAGACGACTAGTGGCAGAGCAGGTGACGATGTGGGCAGGCATGTGCCAAAGGCTAAGGGTAAGGCCGGGGGGGAGAAATAAAACATCCCTTTCTGCGCCCTCCCTGGTATTTAGCCCTACGAAGAACACGATAATCCGGGGTTTCTCATCCAAACATGTGCATCTTCTAGGTGCTCCAGGTATGCGAGACAAAAGGGGTGAAAGCGTGGTACGGGAGGGGGAAACCGCTCCTTCCCTCCCCCCTGCCAATGTTTTTCTTGGGCCGGCTGTGATAGGAAGCGCCCGGGGACCTTGTCACAGTCTTCCATGGTGGCGCCTTCGGTCGGCGCGCAGTGAAAGAGGGGGAGTAAATCATAAAGAGCTTTGAGGGTGATGGATCGCTTCTACCCGTCCTTCCAGTGCCCGTGTCTTTACTCCCTCCACTACCTGCCCTACCATCCCTCCCTCCCTCCCAGCTCCCTCCGTCCTGTCGTGGTAGGTGTTCGCAATCTGACAACGGAAGTGTTGATGTAACGTGAGTACGCGTAAATAATAAGGCTACTCGCAGCCCACCAACACAGCTCGTACGATCCCGTCGACTAGGCGACTAGTGGGAAGTAACCACGACGTAATAACGACGTAGCAGATGCAATATGTGAGGCATTATGCAAGGATTTAATGATGCATGTACCTCAAGTGCCGCAATATAGTCTCTCTCTCTCTCCCTCCACACACACTTTGCTAATAAAATTGTTTTCGAACTTGTTTTGAAGCCTGAATGTTCCACATTTTCCTCTTCCCCGCTTCCGGAAGCCCAGCTCCCCTCATCCACATCGTGGTCTCTCTCTCTGAGGCAGGTAACGTTTAGCCCTAAAGGCCGAACGCCGCCTGCGTCGAGTCAGCAGGACAATAGCCATGCACCAAGCAAATTCCCTGCCCTCCACACCCCCCTACAGCCCACTCCCACCACCACCACCGCCGCCACCACCAACCTCCTTTCCAAGCACGCCGGCGACAGCGGGGGAGAGAGCGGCGGCCCTAATCAGGGACTGTCTCCCCCTGCACCTCCCGCGCTGTCAACAAAAGACCACGCATGCCCAGTGCAGCGACGACGTGCAGCCACACAGCCGGCCGACCAACCGACCAAGCGACGGCGACGGCCTCCGGCGCGCGGCAAACAATTCTGACCGCCGCGACAAAGATGCCACCCAGGCTCGATCACACAAAACGTCTCTCCCCCCCCCCACCACCACCACCCAGCCTTCCACACTCTCCTGGCGACGTGCAAACGAGGGCTGATGCGACTGCGTGGAATGAGAGAGAGACCTCAGGCGAGGGAAACATTGCGCGAACGATAGATATCCGCCCACACACACATTCTTGCCCTTTTCTTTTGTCTTTCTCTAATCCCGCAAAAATAAATAAATAAATGTAATGGGATCCCTGGTAGCGCGGCGGACACCAGTGAAGATTGTAAAATCGTGGGTTCAGATCTCCTCTCGGCATATGGTACAAGTTCATGTGGGTGTGTGCGTGCGCCAAACCACGTTAGAGACTTGAAAGCATTTTCCTCTCAAAAATATTTTTCCTGCATTTTCCTGACAACAGGAAACCCTAAAACTCGGCCTAGTCAGTTATTCTGTTCGTTGTCGTAAGGCTGTCCTCGGCCATCTATCTCCCTATGTTCTGTTTGTTAAAGTGACAGTAAATATTTGCACCCCCCCTCCCCCCTTTCTTCTCAGATTTTAACGTCCAATTTCTTTTCACTGAAAGAGATAACGAAGTCTTTTGAGAATCCACCAACTCCCTCCCATATTAGTTCGAGGACCCTCCCAAGATGTGCAGACAGGGAGAAAACGTGTGTGTATCTTTATATGAGCATGATAAAAGTATAATCAATGAAAAATTAACTCACCCCGGGTATAGACAAAAAGAGATGGACGTATGATGATCAGGGCCAAGAGAAAAAGAAGTCTGTGTGTGTGTGTGTGTGTGTGAGTAACAATATGAAGGATTAGCGATGGTAAGCCTGCTAAGATCTACGCGATCATGAAAGTATTTCTGTCAACAAAACTATTGGCGAGGGCATGTGTTTATGAAAGAACTCTCTTTACACTGCAGAAATACAAGAGGAGTCCGCCATAGCCCCTCCCTCCAAGTCCCAAAGACCCGTGGCGCAAAAAAAAAAAAACCAGACCACGAGCGAACTCCGCTGAATTTTGGGTAGGGTCCACCCATCATCCACCACCTAACCACAACAGCTACAACGATGCACGAACTCAACAAAAGGCGAACAAGCACCACCCTTACATAGCCCCACCCCCCTCCCTGACTGGCTTTGCAATGACCGCCGCTTGCGTCTCACCTGGGAGGGCAGCGGGAGGGATATGCAGGGGGGAAGGGGCTGCGTGCCCGGCTGTCGTGTGCCAAACATCGAAACCACCGACTGTTGTCCTTTTGCCATCCACACACCAGGCACTGCACCCACCAACCACAAAGCTCGTGCATTCTGTTCCTTATCTTTATAGCGTTTGAATTCAAAGGAAGGAGAAAACCTGCTGTGGTAATGGATACTTTAGGGTTTAGGCAGTTAAAAAAAAAAACGCCTTTAAGTGGATTAATTTCAAAGCATTCCCCAACTCACTGACATACCTAACTTTCAATACCACTGGCTGCCGGGATTTGCCCGATCAGTGTCAGATCTGCTCAAATGTGCTCCCTGTAGCCGGAAGGATTGTAAAACCAAAATTCAAGCTCAGATGAAAGGCGAAGAAACTGTGTAAGGACATGCTGTTACAACCACCTTGACACCATCTGCAGAAGCTGTCTCAGTATCGGTTCATCGTTATTTCTGTGTGCTAACGATGGAATGTGTCATTTGACTAATACTGGCCTTCTGCACCTGTAATGTACATCCTCTTACAGTCTGCCTGCATGTGTGTGTGTGTGTGAGAGAGAGAGAGACAGGTGTGAGGTGTGAGTGTATGCACGTGCGCCTGTCCATAAAATCTAATACCGGCAGACAACACTAGTATATACATGTAGTTCATTACAGTTATTATTATTATTAAAGCAGATTTATATAGCGCAATTTTCAACTCCAGAGTCGAGTCAATGCGCTGTACAGTGTGTGGGGTTAGTTTTAAAATCACTGAAAAATAGTAGAATTCTTGTAGTAAGATCATCAGATTAGTTTTACAATCACTGAGAAATATCCAGAATTCTGTTCAAGAATTTCCGGACTGAACTACTGGAGGCAATCAGCAGTATGCTAGGATAGTCATAGACTGTGGAGTTGTGGAAGCCAGTGAGACACACCTGTCCGCTAGCTGATATAAAGCATGGGTAGTCTTCACACCCCTGTGTATGACCAGCAGGTCACGGCAAGAACCACAGCCCATGACAAGCATGACTGTCCACAGTTCATGGCGATGGACGAAGCTACAGCAATGTGGGAGAAGTCTCATATTGTAACTGCTTGGTTAATACTTCTGTCTATACATAAGAGAACTCGTGATCTAAGTTTTTCAGATCAATCCGCTTAACAGCCACCTACAGACCTGTTGTGGAGTGCGGAGCTACATGCAGTGTGGTTGTATCTGTGAGACCTTTGGCTATTCCTGTATATGGCTGATAGACACACGCCACACTGTCAAACTGCACGTTGACCACTGATGATGACGATGACTCATTGATGTTGATAGTCACCTTCACCTTGTTGTCTGCCAGTGGTGGGGAGGTGATGTCGTCAGGTTACTTACTTGCTGGTGGAGAATCAGACAACTGAGATTCGGAATAAGCACAATGCGTGGTGGTTACTGATTTGTCTGACATACCCTTTGTCTGTCTTTAGCCTCTTGTCACTCTTGAATCTATGAACTTTACCAGCTACTTGTTTTAGCAAGTCGTCTGCTCCAGGACCCGTGCTGGCTCTCAACGGTCGTGAGTTCAGTGAAAAGCCTTCGTGTCGTTGTGTGATCTAAAAGATCTTCAGAAAAAGCGTTATGGCGTCAGTCAGAAAGCGACGCAGCGAAGAAAGTACCGACTTACACAATGGGCACTAAAAACACAACAAACTAAGAAAAATACAAAAATTGCGGAGAGCCGCCTCCCTCAAGCCTGTTAGGCGAGGGGACGCCACTCCAACAGTCAGTGGGTATAAGGAAGTGTTACAGTACTAACTCACTGACACATTTGAAATCTGATTATTTAACTGGTGATACACAGAGGAGCTGGCTATTTGCTTTAAGGATCAAATATCGGTACGCGACTTCTTTTTTTTTTTTTAAACAGGAAACAAACATGGAGCCAGATTTTTAGAATCTACGAATATCCCAGTCATATAACTGCACGTGAAATAGTCACACTTCACAGTTACATCCTGGTCAATATTATTTTTTAATGCCACAACCCAACCGCTGCATCCAAGTACAAATGACAGCCTACAATGTTTTCTTTACAATGGATTTAAAAAAAAACAACTTAGACCATCTCCATCCCCGATAAAGGTATCTGATTCATGCAATGGGTGAGCTCGGCATCATCGCATTACGGAACACCAACACCCCAGCCGGAAGTGACTCTGGGTTGAGCCGGGTTTAGTTGGGTTTAGCCGGGTTTAGCTGGGTTTAGCACGACGTGTGCAGACACTGGGACGCCACTGGGTGCCATCGACAAGAGTAGACCAGTGAACGGTTCGTGGAAGGCGAGTTCTACCTTTATGTCGATGAGACGAGAAGGCAAACAGGTGAAGTCACCCTAACTTAATTTCAATTCCGCTATGGAGCGAGCTATAAGCTTGGTCTGGGCTCCCAACCGGCCTGAGTACAGCTCATACTCCAGGGAGGTTGAAGCTAAATATAGCACGTGACACCGCTGAACCCTGGTGCTAGGAAGTGGGAGTGAGGGAAGATGTTGCAACATTTTGGGTGCTCGACACATTCCGTTGTATTCTTTTTTTTCTGTTTTATTTATTTTTAGAACAGAGAGGATACCACTAAAACCATTAGGGTATAGTATGTGGTCATCCAAAAAGAAGTGAGGAGTTAAATAAGTAGGTTGAGAGAATAATAAATAACAGCAGCACAAGATCAAGAGTACTAGAGCTAATAAAAGGCCAATATGAAGCGGGGAGTGTTTAGTGGTAGAGAACAAAATGAAATCAGAATCTCAACAAGCAGTTAATGATACCTAAACATAACAGTCTAAAAACAACAGAGGACATGAAATCTTGTGCAGTGTATATAGATGATCAGGCAGAACTTTCTTATAGGGGGGAATGTGACGTCATAGGCTGGTCTATGTTATTTTTTCAGAGGTTTGGGGTAGGGGTAGGTTTAGGTTTAAATATTAGGTACAATTGGGCAATTGAGTGGAGCGAGCAGACGATAATGCCTCGAGCCATTTCTGTTATGGCCACCGTGTTTCCCCCCCTATAAGAAAGCTGTTCCGATGATCATTTGAAGTGTTTGTCTAATCAATCAATAATCAGTCTGATCAATGAACTACTAAAAAAAAAGAGTTGTAAGTGTCAATCCCAGCTGGCCAAACAGAAGCAAATTTGTCTCTAAATGAATCTGAGCAGGCAATGTATGAATGATTTCACAGATATTTTTGTTAGGTGGACATTTTAATAAAAAGTGTTCAACTGACTTAAGGAACTACATGAACATTATGACTGATTAGTTGTCTATTAAATAAATATAAAAAAAACAGTTATTCGTACAATGTAGCCTTGAATGTAAAACTTGGTCAGTATGATTACTGATATAACAGAAAGCCAAAACAGTAGTATCAGACATGCTGATTATCTGGAACCTGATATTATATCTGCTCCTCATCTTCCTCTATGACACTCTCCCTTCTTACTGTTTGTTCCCTGATTCCTCTTTGTGTCTTCTTTGTTTGTCTTTTATTACTTGTCTGCATAGACCATGTATAGTTTTAAGCCTTGCTTGAAGTTCAGTAATTTTGCTTTTCCTTCATTAAATCTAACTTTCCGCACTTCTATTTAATTTTATGATCAGATTGCAGAAGTTCATGCCTAAGAAATAAACTGGTATTGTCAGTAAATAATCAGATGTCAGACTGTATGTCAATAACAATATTATTAATGTAAATCAAAACCAAAAAGGGCCTAAATCAAAGTCTTGGGTTGGGGGGGAGGCACCTGCAGGCACTTTTACACTGATTTTTCATTCTTCAATAATACATTTTGAAGCAACCAGACAAGTAGCTACATTAAAAAATGAGCATTTTCCCTTCACATCCCAAAAGCTTCTACTACATCTTCTAAAAACTTCTACAGTGACTTTTTTAATTATAAAAGGAAATAAGAATGACCCTGAATAAACCCTGACTAAAATGGCAAGAGAAAGTTATTTTCAGCAGGAGAAGAGTACATTAGAGAGTAAAGGCATCTTTCAAAAAGTTTCTTGATACACTTCAAGAAGCTGAAGCAAGGCCATTGATCTATAATTAGCATAATCATCTTTGTTGCTCTTTAATTTAAACAGGTGTCACATGGGCAATCTTCCAGCAGCTTGGAAAAGCTCCTTGAATACAATGGGTTAAAAAAGTCTGTGGCTGAGTAATTATGTTTGATGCTTTAATGAGCAATGGTCCTGAGGCTCACATCTGGGTCAGGGCCAAATTATATTTTAGCTTTTGTTTTGATTTTTTACTTGAGTTGGGGACAAAATTTATTTCAAGCGATTTTACATCAACAAAATGGATGAGAGAAAGGTCATCATTATTGACTTGCACACCATTGCTTTGTTTAAAAAAAAATTATTTAGACTGTGGCCTTGTCATCATTTTCATGTTGTACCATTGTGATACAGAGAAGGGATTTCATCATGATTTAAGCCTAACTTTTTAAGAACCATAACGAATTTCTGTCATTAGTTGTGGGTCTCAGACTTTGTTGTTACATTAACTTAGATTCTCGTTTCCTCATCCACGGCTTAGAAGTTAAAGCAATTGAAAAGTTCTAAAGGTTTTCCACTTCTCCTCTGCCTCAAATTTCCTTTAGCTTTTCTTGTGCAATCTGTTGTTTGGAGGTAGGCGATTAAGTTGTTGTTACATGAAAATACATAAGGCTGACAATAATTTCTGAATGACGGAAGTGACCATGATATGTTGGGGTAGTGTGGGGGGGGAGGGGTATTTCAATGCAGCTAAGACATTATAGAAGATACAGCTTTCTTTCCTCCTTAATGTTCGGTGCTGCTTGTGTTCAGTACTGCGATTCAAAATTCACCTGGTGAATCCTACGTTTTGTTGTGCACCAACAAACCCAAGTTGAGTGTGAACTGATAGGAAGCCCCCAGTGGAGGCTATCTAGTTAAAAAAAAAAAAAATTAGGAAGAAAGGGGGAGGGACTGAATTGAGGCTGGAGGGGGTGGGTGGGGCGAAGGCTCAGGTTCTGTCTTCCCAGTCCCGGGGCTGGTAAGAGGGATGACTGATAGGCTGGCGGTGACCCGGTGTCACACAACACGGAGACTGCTGTATCCTGTACCCCTTTGATCAGCGGCTGCGTCAAAAGCGGGTTCGCGACGGCCTGGGCCCACAACTCGGCGCTGGTCCGGGGGCCCGCATGGGCCTTTTGATCAGAGGCGTGCAGCCCATTGTCTCTCATTGCCGCTGGCGGGGTCTGGAGTGGTGTTGGTGGTGGTGGGTGAGAGGGGGGGGTGAGTAAGTGGAAGGTGGGTGAGGAAGGGGAGGCTATGGATGTGGATGACTATGATGGGTGCAATGAGTGCACTGCGATGTCAAAGGTCAACCAGCTTGCAGCCTCCTCTCAAACCTTTCTATATACATTACGCTGGTGTTATTACGGGTGGATTTGGCGCAAATCTTTTTCTGGTGGTACACACTTCATGGCTAATGGCTAACAACCAAACATTCCAGGACGGTGTACCTCAAAGTCCTTAAATCCTGTACAACTCGGAGGATGTTGTACGGAAATGATTACACAATCCTGACGGCACTAAATTATGTTGATCTGCTCTTTAGATAATCTTGAGTCGAGCAGGTGACTGATTTTCTACCTTCGTCAAACTGTTTCTCTTTTAATGTAACACTACGCTTGAATCACAAAATAAGACATGTTGTCAGGAACAACCATGATAAAAAGGTGTTTCCTGCACGCAAAGTGACAAACAACTGGTTCGTGCCGTCAAAATAGTGGTTTGGTTTCCGACCTCACCGCCTAACTTCATTTGCAAATACCATAACATTTTCTTAACGAGGGTTCACAGGGTTCAAGATGACGTCACACACGTGATGGATGGGGAAATCGTTTTACCTGATTTATCACGGAAAACAAAATCACGTTTTTAGTAAAAGACGGTGAACTTGCTTAATGACTGTCCATCAAATAATTTCAATGAAAAACTGACATAAGACAGTAAAGATTGTTTTGAAATTCTATTAATAACTAACTATAAGTTAATGCACATTGAGCAGATCTGTTATCCTCTATTCTTGCAGTTGTCTATTGATTCAAGTTGTTTTCTCTTTAATTCAAGTTTCTTCCACTCTTCCTCTCTCTTTGTGGGCTCTACCGAGAGGGGGAGGAGGATTCAGCACCGTTAATCAGTCGAGGGGTGCAAGATGCCGTCAGTGCCTCTTGTTATTTACGGTCCAGGGCCAGACCTCCGCCCACACCCATTTTCACCGCTGTTCCTGCTGAGTGGTAACTGCCCTGACCCGCGAAAAGCGCTCCAGACGTGTCAGACCTCCACCAGAACAATGCCGCAAATTGCTGGGGCCGTCAACTGCCAGGGTCAGTAGGAGTGGGCAGTTGGCCATCTTTTTGTCCGTTTGCCAAAAGTCGGTTATCCTCACCCCTTGCCAGGGGGGGATGGGGTGGTGGTGGTGGTGGTGGTTACGATTTGTCGCCGCCCGTCCTCTCGCAATGTGACAAGAGCACCTCTCAACCCCTTTCTTCATGAGTCAATACACAGCAGGGAGACCTTGTAAATCGAAGACCAACAACAAAATAAATTAAGTGGTCGTCCGGAAAGGTCGCGGTCAATTGACCACTTGTCCCAGACAACAGACTCAGAAACCCCGGGGGGATTAGGTTGGATGGGGAGGGGGGTTGGGAGCTCCACAAAGTAACTTCCCCCCCCCTCTTCTCCTACTCCCCTGATAAATGAGGCTTGAGTGAACAGGAGGCTGAACTGGTTACTATTAACTTCCCGCCGGAACTGACGGGTGGCTAGACCTCGGAGGAACTCAGGTGCGGCAGTCCATCCACGAACTTAACATTTCTCTTGCACGCACATCCATTCCGATGGTCGGTACATCCAGCATTCATTGGTCACTGCCTTTTGCTTTGCTGTCAAGAATTGCTTGCTCTTTTCGGTTTGTAAATGGCGAAGGTGTACCAACGAATAAATCCCTACGTCTATCATGATGCCTTGTTCAAGCATGACAACAACAGTGACACTGTCGCCAAACTCGACAAGATGGTTTAGACTTTAGAGTGAGGAGGCGACTGAAGAACATAAGCCGTAGTTTTACCAACAAGGACAAGGCAGAAACCCACGAGTAGACACGACTGCATCTTGGGTAGTTGTGAACCCATGGTCACGCTTCCTGGGATGGAACGATGGGAAAGGAACAATCTGGGTTTCTCCTCCTACTGTTGGTCGACAGGTAGGTAAGTCATCGTCCTGGGCTCGGGTCTCAACTGCAGAATATCAATGATCTTGGTAGGCAAACCCTCCACTACTCAAAAGAGGGGCTTATTACGAGGCAGTGGATTCGTCACCTTGTAGCTAGCTATTCCTTCGCTTGGACTACTCCCTTCTCAGGTCAAAGCCACGGGGTTAGAAAGTCGGACGCCAGCTGTCAGGTTCTCGACATCAAAGAGAGTAAATAGCCACTTTGCGGGTCATTTTAGTAATTCCTTCTCCAGTCTGATCCAGCTCTGTGGTTGCCTTGAGACGTAGTAAGCAAGTTGTTTACCCTACTAACATATGTTACCGCAGTCTGAGAAGAACTTCAGACAGCTGGTGCTTAGTGCTAATGGACTAAATTTGCATCAGAGCAAAGACAAATTACAATATTCTTTGTATTATAGGCACAACTTGGTACAACTGTCGCATCTCACTTACATCAGAAAAATCCTTTAGAGGTCCAGTCAATCAGATTAAGTAGGCAAACTTAGAATAAATGGGACAGACTCGCACACTTCTAGTCCTTAGTAGAGTGTGAGGTTGCATGACACTTAGTTTTGAATTAAAGACCAACCTGAATGGTTTTAGAAGTTTTCATATATCGGTAGATACAGGCGATATAAACCTAACCTGGAAGTTGTAGCCTCCAAAACTTATCGCTTAATTAATTATCCGCTACGTTTCATACGTACGATCAACAAGCGTCGCTAACAGTGTACTACGTCACACTAGTGCACCATTCACAACACTGGCAGCCGTCAACACCAAGCAGTGTACTATGTCACACTAGTGCACCATTCACAACACTGGCAGCCGTCAACACCAAGCAGTGTAGTATGTCACACTAGTGCACCATTCACAACACTGGCAGCCGTCAACACCAAGCAGTGTACTATGTCACACTAGTGCACCATTCACAACACTGACAGCAGTCAACACCAAACAGTGTAATACGTCACACTAGTGCACCATTCACAACACTGGCAGCCGTCAACACCAAACAGTGTAATACGTCACACTAGTGCACCATTCACAACACTGACAGCAGTCAACACCAAACAGTGTACTACGTCACACTAGTGCACCATTCACAACACTGACAGCAGTCAACACCAAACAAAGAGAGAGAGAGAGGAGTGAGCGACAGCTCGGGTTATTCGAACGCTGAAAGTCTGTATTTCTCGTGGTTTTGAAAAACTGTTACTTTAACACGAGAAATACAGACTTTAACGTCCGAATAATCCCAACTGTCACTCTCTCTCTCTCTCTGGTGTTGACGGCTGCCAGTGTTGTGAATGGTGCACTACTGTGACGTATACACTGTTAACGGCGCTCGTTGATCGCAGGTGCGAATCGCGTACTTTGCTAGCGGATAATTAATTAACGGATGGGTTTTGGAGGCTGCAATTTACAGGTTAGCTTAATATCGCCGGTATCTACCGATATCTACAAAAAATCGCAAACCATTCAGGTCGGACTTTAAAGTCGGAATATTGTCCCCTTTTTTCACCCTCACGAACATGAACATAGCTCATTGCTGGCCGCAACACAGAAGCAGTAAAACACTACATCACAGACAAGAGTGTGATTCGAGATAATATTAAGTAAAATTATATAGGAGCACAAGACCTAATGATTGCAGTACATTTATATCTTAACACAAATACTTTGAACCAAAAGCGGAGGTATGACAAGTCTCTTTTTAACGGTCTACATGAGTTTTCCATATAAACACGACCGTTGTGACTAAAGCTTGGTGTGGGGCATGTATCCGTTAGCCTGTGTTTGGGATCAGACCTACAGTATTGTACAGTCAATAACTCGGAGGGCTTCTTGTTCTTTTGAAAAAAAAAGAGTGCACGCAGTACACAGACATCAGCACGAAGATAGGCGAGGGGGGGAGGGAGTTATGAGAGGAAGATGATAGAAGGAAGGGCAGAGAGCTCTGCGTATAATGGTTGGCGGCAGCACAAAAGAGATAACCCCGAGTACATAACACGACTCAATGAGTCGAGAAGCTCGAGTACATAACACGACTCAATGAGTCGAGAAGCTCAGGCCGCGGTGGCTAGACAAGGATGGAGGTAGCGTGTTGGGTCGGGTGGTGGGGGGAAAGAGAAAGAGAGAGAGAGAGCAATGCACGCAATAGCCTCATGTGGAGGGAGAGGGGTGAACAGACTTGGGAGTCAAGTGCTGGCAGACGGCTAGATGGTTGCGGATGGCGAGTGGGTGAACGAAACAAATGTACACAGGTTGGGGGTGAAAGGGCTCGCACGACGGCCACCTAAAGCCCACAGCAGATGGAGGACGTGATGGTGGTCCGCGTTCATCTTAGCAACAAAGCACGTGATGGGGGTGGGCTGGTGAAAGACTTCGGGGATGAACTGAACTACACAAATCTGCTACACACAGAGACTCAAGTGAGAGTCAGTCTTGTCACACCCACCCACCCCCACACACACACACACACACAGACAGACACAGACACAGACACAGAATCATGCACCCAGGCTAATCTCCAGAACAGCGTCGAGTTTCCACCACGTGTTTGTCTAGTGGCTACAATACCGTGACACGAGAAGAAACAAACAGATCGGAAAGACTGAACATACAACCTTCCTCTGTTCTTTTTTCTGTCTCTGCGCCACGACTATCGTAAGAATAACACAGGCCGCAGCGCAGTCCCCAGCTTCAGCAAAAAGAAGACGAGAGTAGAATGATGAGAACAGCATCCAGAACAACGGGTGTTGGTGTCACTAGTGGACCCTGTGAAGACCCTCCAGTATTGCATGTTCACTCTGATATTGCTGGTGATGTCCATGCATGAGTGTGACTGACGGACGTATAAAAATCATATTCAAAGTCGAATACATTTTATTTCAATCTAGTCCTTTGGGATTTTGAGTTCTTCACGCATTTCCCTTACTTCGCGTATGTTACTCAACATAATGAAGATTCTGACATGATTCTACCCTTTTCTGAGATCAGTTCGACGAGCAGTGGATCTTCGTCAGATTTTTTTTTTTAAAGATACAAACTACACTGGAACGAATGAAGTAGTAATAGGATTGAACAAAACATCGCAATGGCATGTGAGTGAGGTGAGAGGTTTTATGTCGTGCGGTGAGTTTTATGATGATCTACAACTCGATATAGCCAATAGACAGACGAGAAAAGTAAGAGTACCCGTGTTAGCAATGCACCGCGTGTGTGCGGGTGTAACACAGGCTCTCACGTGAGGGTGTCCGCGCTGACCCACCTGTATGATGCGACCCTCGGCACTGACGGCGGTTCCAGAAGGTGAGAACATGCCGGTCAGCTTGTAGGACTGCGTGACGTAATCGCCATTCTGCACCGGGCTGTACAACACAGTCTCCAGAATCGCCAGCTCCATGGCCATCGCCGGACTCGTCGACGCCAGCAACAACACCAACACCACCACCACCACCCTCACCAGCGGCGATCCACCTCCGCGGCAGCTCGACCTCCGCGCTCCGGGCGTAGTGGCAGCCGCGCCGCCTAAACGGGGCATGGTGCGCGGTAAGCGGCTGCGGTAGCATCCCTGTCCCTAGCATCCTGGGCGCGGCGTCGCCGCCGCATCCTCAGCCGCCGCGGACTGCCGCTCGTCGCACGTTGTTCTTGATGGTGGGGGTGTCGTCGTCGTCGTGCTGGCCACCACACCAGCAGCCGTCAAGGCAGACACTTTGGTTGGTGGCGGTGGGGTTCTGTGATGGTGGTAAAGGTGGGTGTGACCAGGAGTCGAGTTGCGGAAGACAGTGAAGAACGCCTTCGTGGCGCTGTGAATGCGTGTGTTTGTTTGGTGTGTATGTGTGTGTGTGTATTTGTGTGTGTGTGTGTTTGTGTTGGGCGTGCGGTCTTTCACTCGGCGATCACAGCAGCAGCACAGTACACATCCAACTGGACAGCGTTGGCTTCCCTATCCGCAGTGGCCGTCAGAAGCACACACTGCAAACCAGCACGACACATCCCACAACGACCGGCAACATCGTCGACTCCACAAGCGTAAACACCATCACCACCACCACTTCAAACAACAGCAGCCACAGAAGACCAATTCACAAACCTGCCGCAGCTGTCGACAAAAGGTGGTAGTCGCCCGCACACAGCCGCAGTACAGCACGGTACTACTACAAGGGGTGGCAGTGGCTGCACATTAGTACTCCGGAAAGGGCGGGGGATGCACCAGGGGTGGTGGTGTTGTAGCTGCAGAAGAGAGAAGGAGGGGGGAAACGGAGAGAAAAGCCGAACACACCACGACCAAGCAAAGGAGGCTTCTTCTAGCGTCTCGGGAGCCCTGGTCTGCGACTACTACTACTACACACACGGGCGCGCGCGCGCACACACACTCACACGCCCGGCCTAAGCCTTGCTGTCAACTAAACCCGTCTCTAGCGCGGCACGCTTCAAAGACCCCTGGCCAGGGTCACGTGACTGGCGAGGGCTTTTCCCCCGCCTCCCGGTGAATAATTTATGCTCCTCCTCCCAGCCAGCCATTCACCGCCACCCTGCGAGCCGAGCTGGCCCCCCCCATCCCCGCCTCCACCACCCCCACCCCCACCACACACACACACACACACACGACGACGGCATCTCCTGTGAAGCTATAAGGCGGGCTTCGGCGGGCACTCTCTAACGCTTGCCACCGCGTCTCGAAATAGCCTGTACGCGGAGTTTACTATTGTTCGCACCTACCTTTCCACCCGTCCACCCCTTTCACCCGTTTTGTACGCATCTGGCCCCATGGCTTGCAAATTTCAACGAATTTTCGCGTTATGTTGATTTTTGAAATTTTTTGTTGTTTGGTTGGTTTTTGTTTTGTTTTGTTGTTGTTTTTCTTTTGTTGATGGGGTGGGTGGCTTCCAGCACGAAGAGTTCCACACGCAAAAGACGCAGAGAGGTGAGAACATACGCGCACTGCGCGCAAGCGGTCTCCCTGCGCGCGCTGCGCAAAGGGGTCCATGAATGAATGAAGTCGGTCCCCTGTGGAGCTGACCCAGATATGGGATTATTTACGTTCACCCTGTAAAAGGAAACGCCAGGCAACAAGAGGGAACGAGAAAAAAGGGGTTTTGGCTGGCGTACTACGCGACAACACCCAGGCCAGCAAGCGCGCACGTTCTCTCTCTCTCTCTCTCTTACACACGCACGCACGCATATATATCTATATGCACACGCAGGTCTTTGTCGCTAGGTTTTGGTAGCGGCAGGGGCAGCCGAGCTGATAACGAGGGTTTGGGACGATAGCAAACGACCGCCAGGAGAGGCCTACTCCAGACGTGAAGTGAGGAAGCCATGCAGTTTATAGGGCGCCGCAAACTCATCTTCGACTTGTACAACGTGTGGCTTCACTCACGGATACGTGTTTGGAGGTGGGGGAGGGGAGAGAGGGTTGGAAAAATGGGTGTGGGGGGGAAGAGGATCCGTGCAGCTGCGAGGTTCATCTAATCGAGGGGTAGGATGGTGCCGGTTGGAGGCATGAAGGAAGAAAAATTCTCAGTCTGACCGGGAACAGCGGCGATCAAGGGGCTGGAGGTAATTCTTCAGCAGGCTTCTTCCGCCTGGCAGGAAGTAGAAATCTTGTGCTTTTGATCTTCTAGCAAGGTGGCAGTCGACCAGGCCAGCCAGGGGTATAGACGGAACCTTGCATAACAAGCTAGCGGCAGGATGGGGCGGCCTTGTGTAAATTAGAACCCTTGCGGAGATAACCTGCCGCTTGCCGTCGCTTGCGTATCGTCCGGACCTGATGGGGGGTGGTGTCAGGGTGGAGGTGGTGTGATAACGAACACAGGGAGGTGTCGCCGGCGGCGGCCACAACTTTTGTTTACTTGCCCTTTTCTCCGAGATGCTTAACCCGCATTGTAGGTTCCTTCCTGTACGTAGTAAAGGGATTTCTACACCGTGCAAGGTTCTTTGACTGCAAGTGTTCGAACTGTTCACCTCCGAGTAAAAAGCACGGGAGGATTGTTTTAGAAAGACCCAACACGCACGCGCACAGTGACGAGGGGGCTAAGGGGTTCCTGACATCAGTGAGGGTTTCCTCCCTGTCACGCTGCACGTGTCCGAGGATGAAGTCACAATCAGACGGGATGATGGCCGGAAGGCAAGTGTAACACTAAGAGCCTTTTGGTTTTGGCGCCCACGTGTCACGACTTTCGCTGACCCGTGTGTCACGTGTCACGGAGGACCACGTCAAAGAGGGAGGGATACGGCGCATCACCGTTGTAAAGGCTGCTGTCAGAAACGGCTGGTAGTCTGGTGGCAAGGAGATTAAGACCGAGCATGAAAGTAATTGTAGACAACATCGCATCTATAAGCCTGTGATAGAAGTTGCTTGTGTGTACGTGTGTGTGTGTGTGTGTGTCAGTGGCGTAGGAAGATGCTCAGCTTTGGGGGGGCCAGCTCCATGCTGACAATGAATGACGTTCACATTCTTGCCTTCCCAGCATCTTTTTGGGGGGGCGGCTGCCCCCCTTCCCCCCCCCGGTTCCTACGCCACTGTGTGTGTGTGTGTTCGCGTAACGTCTGTGCTCTGAGCTGACCCGCAGGCTGCATAACTCCAGTTTAATATCCAACCTCAGATTTACTCAGTACGACCCGAGGGAAAGAGATGCCACTGGAAGAGTAAACGGCTTTCAAATGCAATTTAATAAGCCCAGAAAAATTGCGTGATTTTTGTTTATATTAAACTCTGTGAACGGCCCATATTGATATCTCAGAATTTGATAAATGTAGTGCACACTTCATTGCATCGACCATGCAAAGGTTAAAGAATGTTAGCTTAAACTCAAGCTGTACATTTACCTCCACTGGTGCTCCTGTTAACAGAAATAGAGAGAGAGAGAAAAAAAAAGAAGAAGAGTTAGGATTTAGGGCTAGCAGATAAAAGGAGAAATGTGACATATCATTCTCATAGCATCGCAGAAAACGTTCAAGAGCCAAGCAAGTTGGCTACAGGTGCATCATGATGATGATGATGATGATGATGATGATGATGATGATGATGATGATGATGAAGAACAAGAATATGGGCTGTATCGATGAATGATGACTAGGATTTCGCAGGAAACAACCAGAAGGTGGGGAAGAAAAGCTGGGCTGTGGGGGTAGCAGGTCTCTGGAGACCAGTCGCGTGACACAGCAGCGACACAGCAACGCTAACGACCTGGCAAACAGCGTTAAAAATGCAGGCCACACAACAAGTGTCTGGCAGCCAGTGATGGACTTGGCCCTCGGATCGATTCTCGAGCTGAAACAGTCCGTAATCAGCAGGATTTGTTTTTTTTTTTTTTTTTCTTTTTGGCGCTAACTGGCACAGTTGGAGAACATTTGGGTCGTTGAAGCTTAGCCTGGACTGTGATCTTAGCGATCTTGGTGGTATAGTTTTTAAAGGTGTTAGGGACATCGTTTTCTGATCTCAGGAAAACATTTTAAATTCATTTTTATAGAACTAGTATTTTGTCCCCCTAGCTGGTCTGAAAGGATTGCAGTGTCAGTCGGTTTCTTGTGTGCAAGTTCGTCAAGTGAAACAGCGGTGAAGGACTGCACGTGCCAGTCTATGCATATGCGCAAAAATCAAATAAAATTGTTCATAGACAGCTTTATAAAAACACCATGGCTACCATCGTTGACGACTGGGGACGGTTATCGTTCATTCGTTCGTTCCTTGAGTGGTACCGGTCGTTTTGGGGAAGGATATCGACAGACGCACTACTCACGTCTGGAGTGATGGTGAGGATGTAGATGTCCTTATGTCCAGCGAGTGTCAGACTGTGATTCGTAAATAGTCACCGATTTTATTTTCATATATGAGATCCGGAGCACCTTCCTCAGGTGCTTGTTGTCCAATGCTTGGACCCTCCTCTCCGAATCGGAGAGTACAGTACACGTTTCACATCCGTACAGCAGGATCGGGACTACGAGGGACTTGTACAGATTGTACATCACAGTCAACCTGATGTTAAGGCTGCGCCGGACCCTGTCTATCCTGGCCATTGTCGTAGAGCTGCCATCGTCGGTGGGTCTGAAGTTCTTAAAACTGTTGACCTCTTCGACCCGTAACCCGTTAATGTAAGCTGCTTCACAGTTGCCAGCGACGATGACTTTGCTGGTCTGTGCTGGTCGTAAGGAGTTTTAGTCAGGATGATGGTGAGTCCCAATCCCTGGGCTAGCGAGGACTTTTGAAACTTTTCTTGATTCATAAATACAGGCAAGAACGAGGCTCAGGACGAATCTAGCTTAGACAATCTTGAACCCTCTTCCTTCTCTCCTAAAGGCGGACTCTTTATCGCAAAAGCAAGCCTCCCTCCTTCCCTCCCAGCCACTTGCGCCCCTCCTCTTTGTGCGGCGAGAGCTTTCCAAGTGAAGTTTTGCTTTAATCTCTTCGTTATCTCTCCACTGAGTCTTTGTCGTGTGTGAATTGTTTGGAAAGAGGCGCAAAATCCTCCCTCCTCAGGGTCTGATTCATCCTTGGGGTATGGTGTTGTTGATGTCCTTTTCTGCGACCAACAGTCCTTAATATACGGTTGTACCACAACATTCCTTAATATACAGTGTGATCGGTGTACAAGGCTTCACGTTTCTCGTCTTGTGGGTAGGTAGGTGGGTGGGTGTCGGATGTCAGTGTGTATATTCGATTACTACATAGTCGAACTCACGCCTTGCTGGAATGTCTCTGTCACGACCACCGCCAGGTGTAGCATTCACTCTCTGCTTTCGACACTCTCACGGAGCCTGACAAATACGTGCTCTTTCACACAAATTAAAATAAAAGAATGATTTGTCTGACGAATCTATCTACTTTACTAATCACAAATAAAAATTTAAAAAAAAACAAGAAAAATACAATTAAATGAGAAGTCCGTTTATAACCGTTTCTTACATCAAAATTATTTTAAAATAATAAAATCCCTACCCTTCGAGTCCTTTCCTGCTGTTCCTAATTGAATATCTAAATCCCTACTCAACTAATCGTCCTATTTACTTCCTAAATATCCTACTCAACAAATTCTTCTTTCAATTCCTACTCTACCGTCCTTGTATCTCGTCCTAATCCTCTACCTTTTTTCCCCTGACTACTGACGCTCGCGCTCTCCCTCACGTCATTTCCTTCACTTTTTTACATCACCCATACACGTCTTCCGAGCAACTGACGTCATTCACGCTCTTTCGTTCTTCCACATTAATCCTTATAAAATTTAAGCTTAATCACGATACAATCAATAACTAATAACAATGATACCTGACAGTGTCACAACTATACAGCAGACTGAGATGCTGCTTGAGTGGAATTTAGTTCCTGGCAAAATGTAAAGTTGGTTTTTCGGTGCTCGAGTACTTAACATGGGATATAAGAAATCTTGTGCGATGTGAAGTCATAAGTAGTACATGGCACAAGGCGTGTATAAGCTCTGTGTGTGTGTGTGTGTGTATGTGTGTGTGTGTGTGTGTGTGTGTGTGTGTGTGTGTGTGTTCTATATTTGACGGCTACCATCACTTGTCTCAGCCGAGAACAGGTAACCATAACCAGTAAAACAAGATAGATCACACGTACAACCTTGTCTCCCTGTGTGTTCTTGTGGAGAAGTGGAGGAGGCCAGACTTGGGCGCAGACCATAATTATGGGCCTGTGAAGACAAAAGACGACCACGAAGCTCACTTCAAGAACGTGGCTTCCAAGAAAAAAAAGATAATCACACAAAAAGTACCAGAAAGAATCATGTTGTTTTTCCTCCTTCAGTGTCTAAGTACTGTGCAGCAGAAGTCACGAAAATACACAAACCACAATAAACGACTTTGCTGTGAAGAGCTGAGTGAGACAGAGAAAACATTGCTACCAATAAAAACAACAACAACAACAACAACACCAACAACAAAACTAATGTAGAGACGTTGGCTGTAAGAAATGGAGACGATCCCCCCAGAGCCTCCTACCTGTTGTTTAGACTTATTGTGCTCAGGTGCATTGACTTGTGACTTATGCTTTTTGTGTTGAGGTTCACTGGCCTCCGGTCTACTCACTCTACTGTGACTGTGCTCAGGCTCGGTGGTTTATTGTTTGTATGCTCAGTGTGAAGAAGGCTGGTTTATTGTTTACACAGAAGCACGTTCTCTGGGTACTTCCTATGGGAGTCTCTCTCACACAAGGGGCAAATATAGCTACCCGGGGCTAGTCATAGATCCCAGAAAATGTGCTGGTGATTTGAATGCCAGTAGATAAACTGAAAGAATTTTTTCACAGCATACAACTTGCATTCTTCTTAATAGCCGCGAGGTGAAGACACCTTGTTATCAAATAAACGAACTAGGTACCACATTTGTCCCTGGTTCTTGTGACGCAGAAAATTACTGTAAATAGCTAATTGTCTTTCAACCTCACCAAACCCCAGAAATAAATTGTGTGAAGGCTTACATTTTGATTAGGACTGGAGGAAAATACAAATGAACAACTTTATTAATCCCAGTGAGCAATTATAACTGGTCTCAGTGACAAAAGTTGCAAAACAAAAACCAGAATAACTGTTAGTTACAAAAGAAGGATAAGGCAAGTGGTGCATCATAGAAAACAAGAGCATGCAATCTTATTTCTAAACCATTCTTAAGACACATGCGTCACCACACACCCATGCGCACACTCAACTGACAATTCATCTGTGGTTGAGCAGCGGGATTAAGGAGGGTACAAATGATTTCAAGTGCTGGATACTTTTGCATACACGCATAGCAAAACTTTTACCTGGAAAATAATTCTCTGGCTAATGCATGTTCTGGTGCAGAAGACGCTGACATGCTAGTTTATATTTAGCTTGTCATTGGCACGCGTGTTGTCTTTCTATGAATATTAAAAGTGCAAAGGAAAAGACCTGCCAATGTGATTATTAATTATTTTATACTATTTATAATTAGTTATTCATTAAAGTTATTCTCCTGCCGTGAATAAGAAGAGTGAGAACGAAGGACTTGAGAGCCGGTGTCACGATCTCGCTTTTTGCCTAAGAAACCCTTTTTCCTTCTCACAGTTGCAAAATGTTTCAGTTTTAAATGTTTATATTCGGTAAATGTTTCTAAAATGTTTCTAAAATGTTTCATATCAAACTTTTACATTATTACAACTATGTTAGCGTTTTTAAAACGTGTATAAAATGTTTCATTGCTATCTGGGTATATTTTTGTGTAATACTTTTACAATCGATTTTGTGTTTTCTATTGGATTATAATTATTTTCGTGCATGTTGTACATTCATTCGTTAATTTATTGACCCCTGCGCTTGCGCACTGTGAGAAGGCAGAAAGGTCTCTTAGGCAAAACTGGAGATCGTGACACCAGAACCTGAAGTTGTCAACGAATCGGGGTGGAAGCACTCTCCCTGCAAAACCATGACGTCACACTCATGCGCGTCTTCATCCAAGCGGCTAACGCGGTGCAGACAGGAGGACAGATGAAATAACTAGGAGGAGGGTGGGAGGAGGAGAAGGGGGAGGGGAGAAACGGGCAACGGAATCGTGGGAATGGCCCGATACCTCACGCAGCCAGAGGAACACGAACAGCAGCAATTAACGTTAACTTCCGGTTTGAACCGACTAGCGTGGAACACAGCGAGGGAACCTAAAAAGAGGGAGAGAAAAAAAATCGCGAGCCGACGAAATCCTTTCATCTTTTGCCTAACTCAAGCCTCGCGGTCAGCACTCGAAGTTCAAGCCTCTCGCACGCTCAACAAAGTGCAATTTGCGGAGTCCTCAGTCGGCCTCAACCCTTTCCCTTTCCCTCCTACTAGCTCCCCGGCCCCATGCCCCCCACCCTTTACCTGCTCTCCATTCCTCTCGGAAAAGCAAGCTGTGCAAGATCGTGTTTATCGTTAGCTTTGACTCGCTTCGACTGCATTTAACATTAACGTAAGGAAAGAAAGAAAGATTGAATGATTGGAAGAAAACAAAACTTGACGGGTCTGAGTTTCTTTACATTTACTCGATCCATCTCACCACTGTGGAACATTTATATTTTTTTCTTTTCCGTTACAGGATGCATACTATTACAGAAGAAGCTTCCATCCAATTCATCTGATATAAAATTCTAGAGTTAGATAATCATTTCTTAATATATATATATATAATTCGATTTTATGTTATAATTCTTCGGCGTTCGATTGGCTGGGTCCTATATCCTGTTTCGCGCAAGCTTAAAACTCCGATGTGCTGTGTAAGTCGGCGGCTGATCCCCAAGGCTTGACATCTATAGAGGTGTTTGGGGACCAGATTTTTGTGTCGTTCTTGTTGGTAAACAGGATCGCAAAAAAAAAAAAAAAAAAAAAAATCAGCGTTTAGTAACAACCGAGAAGTATTCAGTTCAAATCAAATATGAACTGGTGGTTACAAAATGACTCCGCTGGTGTTTAGAACGGTTAAGAATGAATGGACTCTAAGAATGAAAATGGACTTTACGGAAGCGAGGCACCGTGCATCATGGAACTACTCTCACTCTATGCCCGTCACAGCCCCCACCCACTTTACCGAATCCGTGACTCAACAAGTATACAACCCGTCTTTAGCAGGTTTGTTTCAGAGGTAACCCCTACCCCTTGTCCTTACCCCCACCGAAGTGCCTCTAAGTACTTGGCAAAAGCTTAGAGGGGTCCAGGTGGGCTCGGCCCAGGTGTCAGATCAAACAGGGCGCATGACTTAGCTGCGCTCTCCCCCCCCCCGACCCCGCGTGATTAATTGGGAGGATGAAAACTAGAGGCCTTAATGAAGCGGGAACATCACCTAGAAGTGCTCCTACACCTGGTCGAATTTCCAGCTGAGCAAAAGGTCCAGCCTGGACGCAGGAAATGGAAGTTACCGTTCAGAGCTTTCAACGATTGTTTTCTAGTGGGTGCCTACCGTTGTATCGTCAAAATTGAAACTTGAGTCAAAAGAGGTGACGAGTGGGCGTGCCTGGAGAAGAAACAGGTGACGGGTATGGCTGGAGTAGAAAGAGGTGACGAAAGGGTATGAATGGGGTAGAAAGAGTTGACAAAAGGTAGGGCTGGGGTAGAACGATATGACGAAAGGGTATGGCTGGGGTAGAGAGAGGTGACGAAAGGGTATGGCTGGGGTAGAAAGAGGTGACGAAAGGTATGGCTGGGATAGAGAGAGGTGACGAAATGTATGGCTGAGTTAGAAAGAGTTGACGAAAGGGTATGGCTGAGGTAGAAAGAGTTGACGAAAGGGTATGGCTGGGGTAGGAAGAGGTGACGAAATGTATGGCTGAGTTAGAAAGAGTTGACGAAAGGGTATGGCTGAGGTAGAAAGAGTTGACGAAAGGGTATGGCTGGGGTAGGAAGAGGTGACGAAAGGTATGGCTGAGTTAGAAAGAGGTGACGAAAGGGTATGGCTGGGGTAGAAAGAGTTGACGAAAGGGTATGGCTGGAGTAGAAAGAGTTGACGAAAGAATATGGCTGGGGTAGAAAGATGTGACGAAAGTGTATGGCTGGAGTAGAAAGAGTTGACGAAAGGGTATGGCTGGGGTAGAAAGAGTTGACGAAAGGGTATGGCTGGGGTAGAAAGAGTTGACGAAAGGGTATGGCTGGGGTAGAAAGAGGTGACGAAAGGGTATGCATGGAGTAAGTGTTTGGTAGAGAGGAGGACCAATCTCCTAGTGGCTACACGATTCCTGTCTTTCGCAGCACGCAGTATAGGAGTTTCAGTCTATTTCTATCTACGAATATATGGATGGGGTATTTGGTTTTCTGATCATCTGGTTGATAAATGTTCTGCGTGGTTAACCCCTGACCTAGGCTTCTGGCTCCATCTCAGGGTGCACACTGTACAGGAATGAGTGCAGCCCTGACTGTGCTTTGCTGGAACAGTGAGTATTTCAATAAAAATCAGTTTCTGTTTTCCCTGATGTTTGAAAACAAACGAAGCTCACGCATACCGCACGCACACACGCACGCGCACATGCACACGCACACACGCAGAAGTGAGGAGATAACTCTTTCCCGAAGAGCGCCAGCCCCCAGTGTGTAAGCCTATAAATTATCTGCCCCTTGCCGCAGCGCCTCTATTAAGTTGCCGGACTTTGTTTCCGCGTGTCTTTAGTTTCCGTGAGTGGTGCGACCTGCCCCAGCGCTACGGCGGGGCTCCATTGTCACTGCCGTCTGGTAAACCATCATTTATACCACCTTTCCACCGTCTGCAACACTGATAAATTATAACTGGAGCCCGCACAGAAAATTAAATATCTCTACGCTAGTAGTTTTTCTTTCTTTCCTTCATTCGTTGGTGTTTTGATGCTGAAATTCGTTCGTTTACTAACTGCAGCGACCGTCATTAAGTGTCGTCATACTACAAACATGCATACATGCTACTGTTACTGTTCCTGATGGAGGAATGTACACATATATCGTATTACATGGGAACAGAATAACTTTATTTATTTAGAAATGTATTGCTAAAGGAGTAATGATTTGTAAAGATTGTCAACACGAATCATTTAGGAGCAGCCAGCAGGATGTTTACATCTTTTGTTTGTACTTGGATGTATGTAGTGTATGTGTTGTTGATGTCGGTTGATTGTGGTTGTGAGTGAGTGAGTGAAAAATTGTAACGGTTTTTAAGTTATTCAAGCCAACAGAAGAGCCGGACTGTTGATGACATTATTGTAACAAGACACAAGATAATGTTCACTCGTTGGTTTGAATTTCTAGGTAAACGATACACTGGTTTATTCTTGAGTGATGAATGTTCCTTGCACAAAACCTTCCTTACTTCTGAGTCTTTAACACCCAACCCTCTCACCCTACACGGCTTTTAAAAAGAAGAAAGAAAAATCTCAAGTTTATTTGGCAAGAAACTGACTAAAGTAGTCAAGCTCGACTGGTCTTCCGGTCTCAAGCAGGCAACATGAACAAGAAGACCTGTCTGTACCCGTGTGGCCTTACAGTCAGCTTGTTAATGTATGTATGTATGTATGTATGTATGTATGTACTCGTGAGTACTTTTGTACAGAGGTGTACCAGACTTTGCTTCTTCTTTAGATGAGTTTTGCGTTGGTGTGTGGACGTGAGCCACTGAAGGTGAAAACTGCAGGATATCGCTACAGCACTTGGCTTGTTTCCAGTGCCACTGTTGCCACTAATACTGCTTGATTCCAGTGCTACTGTTACTACTAATACTGCTTGTTTCCAGTGCCACTGTTTCTACTAATACTGCTTGTTTCCAGTGCTACTGTTGCTACTCATGCTGCTTACTTCCAGTGCTACTGTTGCTGCTCATGCTCCTTACTTCCAGTGCTACTGTTGCTGCTCATGCTGCTTACTTCCAGTGCTACTGTTGCTGCTCATGCTGCTCATTTCCAGTGCTACTGTTGCCACTCATGCTGCTTACTTCCAGTGCTACTGTTGCTGCTCATGCTGCTCATTTCCAGTGCTACTGTTGCCACTCATGCTGCTTATTTCCAGTGCCACTGTTTCTACTAATACTGCTTGTTTCCAGTGCTACTGTTGCTACTCATGCTGCTTATTTCCAGTGTTACTGTTGCTGCTCATGCTGCTTATTTCCAATGCTACTGTTGCTACTCATGCTGCTTATTTCCAGTGTTACTGTTGCTGCTCATGCTGCTTATTTCCAGTGCTACTGTTGCTGCTCATGCTGCTTATTTCCAGTGCTACTGTTGCTGCTCATGCTGCTTATTTCCAGTGCTACTGTTGCTGCTTATTTCCAGTGCTACTGTTGCTACTCATGCTGCTTATTTCCAGTGCTACTGTTGCTACTCATGCTGCTTATTTCCAGTGCTACTGTTGCTACTAATACTGCTTATTTCCAGTGCTACTGTTGCTACTCATGCTGCTTGTTTCCAGTGCTGCTGTTGCTGCTCATGCTGCTTGTTTCCAGTGCTACTGTTACTACTAATACTGCTTGTTTCCAGTGCTACTGTTGCTACTAATACTGCTTGCTTCTAGTGCAACTGTTGCTGCTCATGCTGCTTGTTTCCAGTGCTACTGTTGCTACTAATACTGCTTGTTTCTAGTGCTTAGCTTTCTGTTGCCTGCTTCTCCTGTTTGCAAAACTCCCGATACTACTATCGTCACCTTTCCTAACGCCGCCAAGAAACCCTCCACTACTATCGTCGTTCCTGCTATTGTCAGACTCCTTATCTTCTCCCCCCCCCCGCTCTTCATCCTCTTACTACTGCTACTAGTGACTTGTCTACTGTCTACTGTAACTACAACTTCACCACTTTCACCTTCCTACTAGAAGAAAAAACTTTGCATTACCCTGGCAAATTCCTGTTACATTTTATGTTATGATTCCCCACACCTACTACCAACACCACCACAAAAAGATTCCTTTTTGTTTTTGCATCTTACCCGCATGCACTAATTGCGGTTCAGGTGTGCTGGTGCACCTGCAAATGGCCGGTTTGTCTGAGAATCATTACCAACTATTTTCACTGTCTTCGCACGAGGCCAATAAAATAAAAAAGATGAAGTAGGACCAGGTCCAACGATTCACTTCGATCAACCCTCTCTCTGTCTTGTGGCATAGACACCTACTTCTAAGTCTCTCGTGAATGGCCTTCCCATTCAACTTTTTTCTGACGAATTCTATTCTCTTAGTATCCGGACCTTTCCGAGGATTATAGCTTCTTTATCCGCTTTCCTTCCGCTTATTTAACGAGCCAAGAAATGTCTTTGGATGAAGGATTTGAAGAGTAAGAACTGGATTTAACCAAAGGATTGGGCTGTCGCAAGGACAACACCGCAATTGTTTTCTTAAAAACTGTTAGTTCCGCAAAGATTAAAGAAAATTTCTTCACACAAAGTACTTAGTTTCTGCGAAGATTAAATATGCTTTCGTGAGATTAAGCTGCAATAAAGAGAAAGCAGGAAGATTGACTGTCTGACGCCCGCAAAAGCTTTTCGTCTGTTCCTCGCCGACTATAAACAGGGGTTCTTGAGTTCGCCTTCTGGAGAGAACCGCATGCAAGTTTTTACACCAAGCTGTAGCTAGAGAAAGGAAACTTACTTTTTGGCCTTTTATCACATAAAGCATGCTGAAGCTATGTTATCATGTGTCGAATGGTTTCCCGAAGGCAAGAGGGTGACTGTGACCAAGATGTGTATTTGATATTTATCGTGACTGTGACCATCATGTGTATTTGGTATCTGTTGGTCTAGTACAACAGGATTTTGTGGGAAAAACTGTATGTGAGTCAACTCGGAAGCAGCCAGATACATCTTGGTCATCTTGGTCACTTCTCATCAGCTTGTCATAATCATAGTCATCAGTACGTTTATCTTATTTTTGATAACAAACGGAGCTTACACTGAGTATTTTTGTCCCATTGAAAAAAGGTCAAAAGGTAAAAGGTCGTTCCCTCAGACTGGCTCCAAACTCCTCAACTTCGCTCTCCTCCTCACACCCCTCTAAGGAGTCAGGTGCCCAGTCCACAGGCAGGTCATCTAGGAAAAGTATGCTGCGTGACGCGAACATCGATCCGCCTTGCTCCAATTATTAAGCAATCCTGCCTTAGCCTGGAATGGGTACTGGATACACCAGGGAGCTAAAGGAGGTGGGCTCCACCTTCTAATTTTCATTCCGTAGACACGGTGAACCACTTACTTCATGAGTGTTATGTCCACAAGGACTGTTTACCTTGTCCTGATTTATGTTTCGCTGAGCACTAGAAAAGAAAAGCACCCTCGTGACTCGTGAGTACTTTTGTACAGAGGTGTAAGCGGTACCCCGGAGGTGATACCCCGTATAATTAAGCTGTATTTTACTCTAAAGGAGTGTACATGGGCGCCTGGTAGTGCCATGGATAAAACACCCGATTGTCATCATTGCCATGAGAACAAAAGGTCGTGGGCTCAGACCTGTCTCAGGATGCTCTCTGTATGGGACATCTTGTTCGTTTCCTCCCCTCCTTCCTTCTCCATCCCACCTATCTCCTGATAGGGCTAAATCACCTTTAGGTAGAAAGAATCAACCGACCAGGCAAAACACCTGTTCAGATATGTTCGGCGACTCACTTTGACGATGAAACTTTGTTGTGGTACTTGAAATCCATTCAAGTAAAGGGCTGCACCTGCTTCTGGTTGTGTGTGTCGTGGAAGAAAGCTTGCTTACTCACACCATAAACTCCCCTCAACCACTCGGTTACACTTCGAGCAATCGTACCCTTTCGCAAATGTTTCCCCCGCTGATTCACGTTCCTATACATCAGTTCGTTTCCCTCTAAGTCCATCCACCCGTGACACGGGTGCACTGGTGCAGGAACCGGTTTCGCTAGACTGATCAAAGAGCGATAGTTTGCTCGCCAAAACCACTTTGTCGTTTACGAGAATAATTGGAACAGAACGGCAAATCAGCCTGAGTGACTCGTGAATAACCTTCCCCTTATCTCTGAACAGTGGTCGCACATGGAAAGAGTTCGAGACTCATTCAGGCGGCTTGACTGGAAAACTTTCCCCATCAGCCTTCACCTCGCCCTCCCCCAACCTCACCTAGAGAGAGAGAGAGAGACGGCGCTAGGGTAGGGCGAGCAGGGGGCCCCGCGCTAGCAAGTGCACCCTTGGGATGAGACAGCCCGTAATTTTATTAAAATTCTTTTTTTTTTAATTGCCTTACTCAAGGTTTTTTTTAGAAAATTCAGGTGACTGGTATTTATTTATTAACAGGATTAGCTCGTCAAACTATATGCACTTGCCGGGAAAACAGATCCTTGATCACCTTGCCTGAACCCATCACCTTCGCTGGCTCGTGACATGTTCTCTTTCTTAGCATCAAGTTACGAAAGAGAACTGTAACTGGCGAGTTTTCTTCGGTCGCTATAGTGCTTCCTCTCATTATCTATCATCGTGGTTCGCATTACTGCCTCCCGACCTCCAGTTTCGTAAGCGATTATTTTAGTGCCAGTGCTGTGTGTTTAGCTGATTCACATTGTCTGGCGTTTTTGTTGTTTTTGCCTTTGGGATTAATATTATTTAATCGGATATGGGTTTTTTTCAATTGGTGTTTTACGCCGAGCCAGCAACTAAGGCTATATCACGGCAAGGCAGCCAGCCCTGTAAACAGATGCCACATGCAGAGAAAGAACAGCGAGCCCGAGACGAGAACTGAACCCAGGACAGCCAACCTTCACTGTATTGGTGACAGGCGCTAACCGTTGCGCCACTGGACCGCCCCATCGGATATGGGTAGAGACAGACACAAGGACAGAAAATATTATTCTGGCGCAAAAGGAGGAAAGAGCGAGACGAATTTGAAAGAAATCAAAGAAAGTCTTGTGAAAAATTCTTAGTGATTAGGCATTCCTCAGCTTCATCAAATCATCTCCGGGAGGAAACCACAAACTTGCCGACACAAATTAAACAGGAGAAGAATCTTAATGACCGTCTTGATGCTTCACTTTTGTTTATTACCTCCAGTGACTCGGGTAATCAAATGACAGCAAATGATCCAAAAGTGGCAAGTGAAGCTGGTTGCCTTGCAAACTACGAGCTGGGGAATTTTGAATTTCTGGTTGCCGTCGTTGTGTGGTACGACATCCTGTTTGCCATGTATTTATACTCTAACTGGAAGTACATTGTTTCGGCTCTTAAGAAGGCAGAGACCTAACTACACATCCTGTGTAATACTTTAATTGTTTAATCCATATCTTACTTATTCTTACCTCCACAATTCCCTTCATAAAGAGATCATTATGTTAGTTTTATACAAATTCACAGTCGAGACTTGACAGAGAGAGAAAGAGAGATTTAGGAGAAGACAGAGAAGGAAATAAAAAAGCCTACTCAGGAGTGACAAGAACTGAGTTATCAGGAAGGAGAGGTTTGGACACCATATTCATATAACCGCCATGGACAGTGTAGACGCTGCCAGCCTGTCACCATGACTACAAGACAATGAGACATTTCCTTTTTTATTATACAGGTGGAGAGACAACAGCGTTTAGACATCCTGAACACGTATCGAAGAGCACGATGTATGCCTATCTATATGCATGCAAACGCGCATGTTTGTCTGTCTGGCTGGCTGGCTGGCTGGCAGGCTGGGGAGGAAGCCTTCATTACACCTTGACTGTCCCACCAGCCATTCCTCCCACCCACATGCGAGGTATGCACAAGCATGATCTCATTATTGTTCAAGTCTTTTATGTTTTTCGCAGGACCACCTGCAGACTAGACTGTACACCATGCAAAGTCAGGCATTGACACTAATAACGGACACTTCCTTCCTCCCAAGACACACCTGTAAGCAGGAGTTCATTAAAGGTCCAGTGACAGCTCGCTGCGCATGCAAAATCGTCTTGTACTCGCCATTAACCGTGAAATACACACAATAGTTAATGTCATGATAAACTTTGAACCGTTTACCTCCTTTACGAAGAAGAATTATTACATGATTGTCACTAGAAGTGTGTTTTATGCGCTGAAACCAAGTTGAATCGGTCATTTGCTATGCGTGGAGAGGCCGCCATGAAAAACGAGATTCGTGCGCGACTTTCTGACCGGATCTACTTTGCGTGATGTCATCTCAAGGACTACTTTAGTGTTTGCTTCCAACCTGCTTTTGGCCTCTTGCATCAAGCATTCTCTTTCGTCTTTAAATAAAAAACACAATATGGCTCAGCCAATCTGTCATCAAAGAAATTGCTTCATTTATCTATCTGTATCTACAAGATTTGTATTACTTTTTGCTAATTTCAATTTCAACATTTTTCATCTGCTTAGGTGTTTGAAACATGTGCAGGCATTTCATATTTCTGTGTGTAAATGCATGTTCAAAATTCAGTTTTTCATTTGTGAGGTTTATAGCTTTCGTGTGCATTTACACGTGCTTTTTAAAAATATTTTACATGAAGTCATCTAATGAAACTGTTTCCGCCGAGCCACTCACATCCAGTCACCTTTGATCTCTTATGTAATCACTGCTGATCTCATACATATTTTCACTGGGGTGACATAAAAATTGTCTTACTGTAAGTGTGGAGAGAGACTGACATATACAGCAATTTTATTTTTATAGTTTATATATTATCATGAAGGGTAATAATGTGAAATTAATAAAAAAAATAAACATCGAGCAAATAAGAAAGCCAAGAAAAGAAAGAATGAAGAACAGAACTAACCAACGAAAGAAAAAAATGAGGATTAAAAAGACAGAGAGGTGGGGGAGAGGAAAGAAAAAAAAACAGGAAAAGAAAGAACGGACAAATAAAAAGAAACAACAAAAGACAAAGACAAAGACAAAGAAAGAAAAATAATCTCCCTGATTACTTTACCTTCCTAATTCTTAGTCACGTGATCCAGGAGTTTAACTCCATTGATGTGTTATACCCGGTATCTGACAGTATTTTATTACTTGATACAAACTAATCTCAAAATTCGTAATCAGTTCATGAGCAGTTTTCTGTCATACAGATGATGATGATGATGATGATGATGATGATGATGATGATGATGATGATGGATGTAACCTCTTACAAAATACCGTTTCCTAAACTTGAGCAAAGCCCGGCATTCTCCGTTCCCGAGATGCACGCCTGAAAACATCATGCAGCGAAAGAGGAATAAAACGGACATTAGATACATAAACACGTTTACGATGTCATAACCAGTGTTAGATCCTATGTTAATTAAGCATATAAATGGACATAAATGGTTATATATTATAGTGTCTGTAAGCTATAATCTGGAGAAACTGGAGTGGGACGGCATAGTGAGGTGCGGGGGGGGGGGCATCACGTGAGGAAAACAGTTTGTACCGAGCTCAACCCTGTCATCTGAAAATAAATGCGTCCCACTCGGCATTTCAAATATATTCTCGCAGCAAGACTTTCACAGGTAATGTGTGAATGCACCTTAATCTTCCCTCATCTCACCGTGCACCGTGTGACCCGTGTCCACCTCGGCTTTGATTTCACATTCGTTGCCTCCCTCCCCTCCCCTCCCCCATCTCTCTCTCTCTCTTTTTGTCTGCTCACTCTCTCGGCACCCACTCGGTTTTCGCTGTCAACTGATCTCAGTCTGTGGTCGAGCCCTCACCCGACCACAGGGAGATCAAAGAGGGTACGGCAAAGGTATGTGATTACTATCGGACTAACGGGTCCGTTAACTTGATAGGTACCCGGGTTGTCGCGTTCTGCTCAAGTCACTTCAAGTGATCGGCTGGGCCCGGGGACAGGGTGGTGGGCTGATAAGTGGGGAGAATGAGGGTCAGAGAGAGAAAGAAAGAAAGAAGAGTTATTTGGGCGTTTTGCGCTGTGTCCAAATGCAAAAAGCTTGTAGAGGATTAAGGATTGTTTTCATTCATTTTTTTAGGGGGGGGGGTTGTTGGGAATATAAGTTTTTTGTTTTTCCTCTAGGAAGAAAGATGTTTTTTTCATCTGACAACAATAACAGGTGTTTGATATAAATCTCTGTTTCTAAGCTTGCCTTTGTTGTATTTTTGTTTTGTTTTTGTTGTTGTTTGTAATCTACAGTGGCATTTCTTGTTTACGCCAGGAACTTATTTCGAACTTTTTCAACAGGTCACTTGAACTTTGAGTCTTTTTGTCGTCAGTTCTTCACAAATTATTTTGCTTTTGTCGGGTCGCTAGTTCCCAAGGATCTCTTTAATTCTGCGCACCGTGTAGTCCATTTGTTAGTTGTATGATTTTTATCTGGCTTTCTAAAGTGCCCAACCACGCCTGTGTGTGTGTGTGTGTGTGTGTGTGTGTGTGTGTGTGTGTGTGTGTGATGGAGAGTGTGAGAGAGATTTAAAAGATTTTACACGAGCTGCATATCTGAGCTATTCAATTTTGTATCGGATCTCACCGATTCCGGAATGTATTTGATTTAGTGTCGAGGGCAGGCTGTGCACGAACCTTGACATTGAAAGCAATGATGTCGTGCAGCCCTGTGCTCCTTTCTGGAAAACTCACCACTTCTCGCAAATTACAGTTGTTGGGTTTTTGTTTGTTTGTTTGTTTGTTTTTACTTTAAGGGCTGATGGTAAATCGTTGTCCTGGGGCAGCAAGGGGAATTCGAGGCAAGCGTCTTGTTTCCGTGGTGTCTACACGATATTATTTTAACCATGGAGTCGTAGTTATCAAGTAGTGGCAAAAGGTCTGTGGGATCAACAAAACATGAAGTAATGTCCATGGGGGGTCTGAACACTGCTTTATAACTTCGGAAAATGGCCGCTTTTTTACTTGAGTTCCCCAACTTCCCCAGAGAAGCGACTTACTCTCGCTTCATAGCTACGGCCCCCAAGAGTCATCCCCAATGCGCTCCTGTGGAAAACCCGAAGCAAAAACCACGGAGCACACCGAACAATGACAGTAACCAACTTTATTAATCCCAGTGGGCAATTATACTCTAGAAGTTTGCTCAGATACAAAAATAAACAAAACAAGAGCTAGTTACATGATAAGGAGTGTGGGTTTCTCCAGGAACCGAGGGCAGAGCTGTAGCCGCCGCCGATGCCTCTCGACATCAAGCTGGAGGGACCTGTGGACACTTTGCAGATGACTGCCAGTGTCATCTCGAGAGCTGGCCTCAAAATGTAACAAACTAGGCGAACGACAACAATAATACAAACACACACAGGAAGGGTCGAGATGTGAGAGTGTGTGTCATAAAACAAGGAAAGTCACTCAGGGTTACAAGGGAAGGTCGTCCCGTGACCTTTTCCGGGTCAGGGACCTCACTTTTCTCGGGGCCAGCTTACATGAGGGGGGGGGGCCCATCTCCTCTCCCTCATGGGTACGATAACGACCGGAAAAAGAATCCTCACGGATAAAATTCAGTTTTGCTAACAATGTAAACATATTGTGAGAAATCATTGATTTAATTAACTTTAAAATAAGTTTAATCTTTTTTTCTTTGACTATTTTTTTCGTTTTTGCTTTTTACTAATTTATCACCAACGAGAAATCAAGCGCGTGGAAAAGTCATAGGTCAGAAATCCAGCGTTTGTCTACGACATGTTGTGCTGAAAACATTCACATCTGTAATAGATTATACAATAATTATACATGCGTAAGTACAAACGTATACGTATTATTATACTGTACATGTATATAAAAGCCAGCTAAGCCGTCAAAGCACCAATACAGTGAAGGTTGGCTGTCCTGGGTTCAGTTCTCGTCTCAGGCACGCTGTTCTTTCTCTGCATGTGGCATCTGTTTACAGGGCTGGCTGCCTTGCCATGATATAGCCTTAGTTGCTGGCTCGGGGTAAAACACCAATTAGAAAAAAAAAAGCCCTCAAAGCAAAGAGGTTCAAGGTTCTATCTTTTTGCTCACAGCCGCCACCACCACCACCACCACCCCAACTTGCCCATCGTTCCACCCTTGCTCGCACGCGCCGAGGTTGGCGCGAAGAGCCGGGAATGAGTCACACGTCAAAGACACCTGCCGTCGCATGAAAGAGCGCGTGCTCGGCGGTACCTTTGATCCTCCGTCACGCTCGGTGGGACTGGGGCCCACTGGAGCGTGGGAAATGCGCAGCTGGAGACGATCGAGGGCTGGGTTTAGGAGACTGTATGTTGCAGTTCATCTCGACGGCAGAAACAGGTCTCCATAAATCGGGATGAAAAGACTATCAATGTTACATGTATTAAAACACTTTAAATGTCGCCAGTATATCTTCACTATAAACCACGCAGGCCATGTTAGTAACTGCATCCATTGATTCGTTTTCTTGTCCAGCTTGTCCATCAATGGTCTGGCTTTGACAAACAAACCGACAAACAAGGTAGCAAACTGACAAAACTGTGTCTCATTCGTTCACTTCTGTACAGACATTAGTGTCCATTAATAAATGAATCTGTTTCCAAGTTGAGTTCTACTGTGTCTAATCGTTTGGAGTATGGAACACACTACTTGCGACTAGAAGGAGGCTGGCACAATTCCCTGGAGACGACCCACTCGACCAAAGACTCATAGAATTCTGTGCGTTCTACTTTCCCAGAGATTATTCTACTTCTTAGTAGCGAATTTAAAATCTTTAAATCTCTTGGTGCACCCCATTTACCCACTAACTTCTCCATCCCGCCTCCTACCCCTCCCTCACCCTTACACACACCCTACTGTTTCTCAGCCTCCGTTTTTCTCCGCTTTTTTTTTTTTTCTTCTTTTTTCCTTCATTGAAGAAAATGCTTTGCTTCTCGAAGTTTCCTCTGATGGCGGTCATGTTGTTAGTGCCAATCTTTTGATCGGCCCCCCACCCACCCCACCGAAGTGAAAGTTCGAGCAGTATCTGAACAATCCCCTGCCTTGTTCCACTCAGATCATGAAGTGGAGTCAAATAAATTGCCATCGAAGGTTCGTAGGCTGTGCGCCAAAAGGCAACAAAGCGATGGCGCCAGGCCCTGTATGTGACAAAGTGTAACGGAGACGGGGTTTGGACCCAGACTACCGCTGGCTGTTTGCGGTAAACACACGTTTACTGATGCATGAGTCGACCTGTAATCACGACTTCGTGCAGAAGGCTTCTTAATAGCTCGGCCACTCAGAGCACTTCAGGTCTTACTTTTGATGTTGTAGTCGGTGAATGCGACTGGTCCCACTCCACTCACAACCTTCCTTCTCAGCCGGTCATGACATGAAGTAACCGTTTGGGGAAGAGTCTCACGTGTACGGTTTATTGCAAGTGGTTCACCGTGTTCACCAGACTGCCTTCTTCTACCCGCCTTGACAAGTCAGATGTTCTTTATATAAGGTAGGTTGTGGAAAGAAATTTCTTGTCATGTGCCAGGGTGAGTTTCGAATGTGCAACGTTTTGCCTCGAGGTCACTAGGCGCCTCCAACACATACACACGCAAAAATAAATAAATAAATAAAAATAAAAAAAAATTCAAAGAAGTGTAGGTTCCACCGAGATTTGAACTCGGATCGCTGGATTCAAAGTCCAGAGTGCTAATCATTACACCATGGAACCAATTTACCCAACCATATGAAGAAACTACAATAGCTTTGTGTAGCGCTAGGAGTAGTCGTGGGGGATTTACTGTACGTGGTGGGCAGTAGGATTGTGAGACCAGCGAGATAACGAATGTGGCATCACATGTGTTCGTGCAAGCGAAAAAAAAAAGAAAGGAAGTAGAAATGTGAGAGTGAAAAGAGTATTTTTAGATTACTTGGTTTCTGTTGAATATAGTCTATGGAAACCTCTTATATAAATTGCACAGTGACAGTCGTGTGGTCTGTTAGAGCCGTAATGCAGTAGGCTTATTGTCTCAAGTTAAACAAATACGAATGCAAAGCAAGCAGCTCTCGAGAAAGTGATGATGAGCAATGATAGTGACGATAAGCAATGTATGTGGTGGGGATGAGCAATGACTGACGATAAGCAGTGTAGGTGAGCAGTTCGTAATATCGAGCAACGACAGTGATGATGAGCTACGTAGGTAAACACTGAGCAGTTTGTATGACCATGAGCATTATGTCGATGAGCAGTGAGCGCAAAACACAAAAGCAGCAGAAGACGAAATAAAAGGAGACCCGTAACCAACACAAAGCCCAAACAAATGTACTACGTGCAGGCTACGTCTTCTTTACGTCTTCTGATGTCCGACCGCCCTCGTTCGTCACGCTCGCGCCATCTGTCTTCAGCATAGACTTCCTTCAGTGTCCATGGTCTTCAGGCCCCCCATACGTCACCTCCAGCACAGCCAGTAGGTAAAATGAATAGATGGAGGTAACTGCTGCAAATGGTGGCGGATGAGTGGTACGAATATAAGTTAATCGGAGTCTTTTCTCGAATAGTGTTTATGGTTCTAACTTTCGTGTTCGTAGTCTTTGCTTTCTCACAGACCTGTTTATTGTTCTCTGGGACGTCGTCTCAGGAAACTGCGTTCTCGCCATGACTGATAGCTTTTTTGAGATACCAGAGAAAATAACAATTGTTATTCTCGCTGTAGCTTAATTCTCTAGCTCGTAAAGATGCTAGAAAATGGCATGGATCTTTCGTGAAGAAAATAAACAGAAACCATTTCTCATAAATTTGTTCAGCCTTCGTAAAATACCTGCTACATCGTATTCTCTTTATTATGTCCAACAAGCAAAATATTCCTCTCAAAACAAAGGGAACTTGATACATTTTTATAAATTTAAGATAAGGATGAAAGAACATTATTTCTCTAATTTATCTAGTTATCATCGACATGTTTTATCCAGAAATACGTAGAAATGTACGACTTCTTGAGAGGAAGATGGTCAGAAGTTGCGGCCTTGTAAGACTCCTGGGTGCTCGTTACTTTGTGTTTGTCTGAAGGCCACTGTCAGAGCTGCTAGCTGACCATCTCCTGATCCGATATGTCTGCTAATGAGGTGCAAATGAGGATGGGTTTCTTCTGGCTGCTCCCTCGGCTATCAACTGGACGCTAGTTTTCTGGCTTGGTCAAATGGCCGACCATGCGCAGGACGTCTGCCCAAACTTCATTAACCATTAAACTGAAGGATTTGCAGCCGCCAACGTTTTGTCGTCTGCCCGACGGTGACGCAGCCGTTTGAAAAGCTACCTTGTGAAGGAGGGCTGGCCGCGGCGGACAACCCACACCCGAGGGTGCCAAGACCTCCGGTTTCTCTCATTATCTGTAGCCGTGGCCGAGACAGTCCGCAGTTAATTTTAACGGGCCTCAAGCATCCACCAGACTAGGGAGGGAGAGGGAACGGGGACTAAGATTGATATTTCACGCCGTCAGTGGCTAAAGGTATATATACTATCGTCCAAGCAGCCGACCCTGTAAACACGTGTCACAAGCAGAGAAAGAACACAGTGCCCGAGATGAGATTTGAACCCAGAGATACCCGATCCTCAGTGTGTTTGTGACAAAAGGGAAATATGATCTTGTAGTGTCTGTGTACAGCGTGTCGTCCTCTGGCAACGGATGTCTCCGGTTTTTACGAGCATTTCGCTATAACTGCCTGTGGGCCGACTACAGACGATGGACAGAACACGACCATGAAATAAATTTCCTTTTATTGCAAAGTGTCCTAAATAAAGTTTACGCATTGCAACTACAGGTGAATTTTCGAAAGTAAGAAACAATTACGGGATATTTTGAAAGTTTGAAACAAATAATTAAAAAGTAAAACATTAATATTTTTACTTGTCTCCTCTTCGTAAACTTTAGAGTGTGACATTACTTCTGATGTATGCACTCACATAAAAGGCGTCGCTCGGCCACGACAGATGTAGACAGGTGATGCATATATCAACCTATATAAAACATTAAGACCTTGACAGAATTCTACAGTAATTGTCTGTGCAGAAACAGCTTTATTTTATTAATGTCTATTAACGCGGTAAACAAGTGGTAGCTGTTTATCTGGAGACATTTCTACTGGAAAAAGATTGGCACCAACGGGATCATCGACCATGGACAATGGTGATAACACTGTAGCTGTTGGTTTGGCAAAACAAACAAACAAACAAACAAGCTAACCGTTCAAACAGCACTGAGCCCTGATCAATAACCAATCAACTATTCGATTAACAGATGTTGCCGGGCGCCTCCTGTATGTCTGGTGCCTGTGATTTGATATTGCATGGCTTCTCCCAAGATCTTCTTCCTTTACGTAAACTGGATAATAATTAACAGCTGCAGCATCAAACAAACAAACAAACACAAAATCCAAACTTGTGTTTGAAATAAAAATCGACAATCTGTGGTAATTGCCAGTTATTTTCTATAATTACACTCGTTTTTGTAGCTACTTGTACATAAAAACACCTAATGAGAAGATGAAGGTGGGAAGTATAAAATCAAAGAGTAATCAGAAGACGCAGCCACGTGGCGACGAGTTCTTCAAACCGCAACAAGGTTATGTCGTATTCATATCAGAAACCTTTTCACATCCCTAGATCCCCTCCTGCAGGACTTACACCCTCCTCCAGACGGCGCTGTTTGCTTCCTCGCCCTCGTCACCAGAGGATCAGATCTTCGCCGGAAATTTATCTTCACGCCAAGGACCATCGCCGTTGTGCCTGGCCAGAGGCAGACCACTCTCACACATATCGCGGGGTGGGGGGTGGGGGGCACACGAGGCGTCCATCACTCGCTCGTTGTTGACTATGGAGGTTGCAGATCCTTTCAGCCCTCGGCCGAGAGTTTTCCTTGGCGGGTGTGGACGCTCGTTTTGCCAGAGCCGTCATCGGCTTTCCTCCAACAGAGCGGAAGTGAGTAATGTAGTCTTATCTGAGTTATCTCTCTTGCCGTCTGTCCCAAAGGTCACGTCCGTCTTAGGCAATGGCGATGACAACGATACTGCATTAGTTTACAAGGGTGATGAGATAAACAGAAGACGCTGTTTAAACATTCAGTCCCAGCACTAAAGACAGAAGAAAATGCTGATAAAGTTAAAAAGACAAAGGCTACGAGAGCAACAGGATAGGCCAGTCAATGTGCATTTTTTTTTTACATCTAACCCTAGAGAGAGAGGAGAGTATGCTAAGCTGCAAGACATCTACAATAACAAGAAAGAAAGAAAGAAAGAAAGAAAGAAAGAAAGAAAGAAAGAAAGAAAGAAAGAAAGAAAGTAGTCTGAATTGAGTGATCCACTCTGGTTTGAACCTTGTTTAGGTCGTGAAAGGTTGATGATTAAAATCCAGTCGACCACGAACTGCTTTTGTGCTGATCAGTCATCGAGATGCTTTTCTGAATTTGCCCAAACCTTTAATTTACTGATGGATCATGGCTGCTCCTACACGCGTGAATGATTTTGAAGACGACTTGGTGTCAACCTTTCTTCCTACTTAGTGGTGAAAGACAAGGAAATACAGTAATCCCTCAATTATCGCGGGTGTTCCGTTCCAGGCCCACCCGCGATAAGTGAATTTCCGCGAAGTAGGGACGCTATACTGTTTTTAGTAGTTATACATTATTTTAAGTCTTTATAAACCCTCCCAACACTCTTATACATAACCCTTTCTCATTCCCTTAATAACTTTTCCCATAAAAATGTTTTAAACTCTTAAATCTAGATACGTAATTTAAAAAAATTAATATGGGTAGTCACCATTGAAAATACACCATACAGCTAGAATGATAATGATTAATTAGCTTAACAGTACTGATGACGATGGCGATGAAGATGAGATGAATGCCAAGAAGTTCATTAATGCTCTTCTAAAGGCACCACTTCATCAGGTGGTGCGGTATCTTCGACCGGACGTAACTTCTACTACTTCCTCTAAAGGCGTAGGCGTAACAGATCTCTTCGTGCGAGTTATGAACGATCGGGTGGCATGGCAGGGCTTGAATAAATTCAGTCTCTAACGAAAGTTTCACAAATAACGTACACAACACCGCAGATGAAAACTACGCACACGTGACAGTCGGATGCTAACGGGAAATGGAAGAGCTGAGAGAGGGGGTAGCTGCGCACAGCGAAAGAAAACAAGATGCGACGGTTACTGAGCCAATCAGCGACTGGGAAACATTACTGTACAATACGTACTATGTATGTGCAAAAATACTTTAGACGGAGTACCGTAAAAACACACAAAACAGCGAAAATACCGCGATAAATATTTTACATATAATTTTTTGAAAACCCGCGAAGCACTGAAGCCGCGAAACATGAAGCGCGAAGTGGCGAGGGAACACTGTAGCAGTGAAAAGAGTCACCACCGCAGAACGAACCCAGGACTTTTGGCGTTTTTAACTACTGCTTCAAGTTGTTGTTGTGATCACTATTATTATTATTATTCTAAATTACTATAGACGTCTGTATTATTTACGTTTTAGAATAAAAATTTGCTAAATTTTAACAAATGTGTCTATTTTGTTACCGGTAAAACAATTTACAATTCATTCCATACCATTGATACCAACCACCCATCCGCCATGGAGACTTTCTTCCTTTCTTTCGACAGGAAGGGTTAACCCATCAGCGGTAAAGACCGACTACTAAACAGTAGGTTAGCATAGACCATTGTGGTAAGTTGGTAACCTTTCCCACTCTGAACCGGGTTCGCGACCCTTCTACCTGCTAATGAGCGAATCTAGGATCGAAGTTTATCGTAGATCGTCCTGAACCAGGAAAGGAACGACAAAGATCCCTCAGTTAAGACAGGACTTAAAATTAAAAAAAAAAAAAAAAGCAATCAAATGAAATGGCGACAGAATGCACACAAGCTGTAAATATTCACACATGTTGACAGGAACCCAATGTATGGGATGTCATGATGTAGCTTAAAGGACAACTCGAGGGCTCAGCGAAAATCGCTGGAGATAAAGCACGAGGTATCATAAAAACATGTTCCGGTGGTATTTTATGACAAAGAGCTATGAAAGATTTACTCAAGAATTTGCTCAAAACATTTCAAAATGGATTGTTATCCAGTCACTTATACAGTACAAGCAAGTCTTGGACTTTCAGTAAACCGAAGAAATCTTATTCCTACAGCAGTGCTTACTATACAACAGCACGAGATGTTAAAACCAACTACGACTGCTGGTAGATCAAGCACCAGAGATGCAGCATCGACGGTTTCTACACCGTCTGGTCTACAAGTAACATCGTGTGACAGTCACAAACACATCATCAGTTGTATCTTTATCCGGCATAATGCTAACAACAACTGACAATGTGAGGGCACCATTGATGTGCGTGATCGAAACAGCTAAAAAAAGGGGGGAAAAGTGAGGGTGATAAACATAAGGATTTTAGCGGGAACACGTGCGAGTATCAGTAAGTAAATAGAAAATGTTGCATGCAGCTAAATGAGGAAGAAATACGTTTTTACATCAATAAACATGTTTCAAACTATCATTATACTTTTAATTGTACAAAAATCCTTATCAGCAGTCAGTTGTAACTATTGTTGCCCATTAAATTTTGATCTGATTGACTTACCAGTCTGTTGAATGAATTCAGTTTGGACCATTTAATTATTTTTTGAACTTCATTCGAAGCTTCTAAATAAAGTTCTAATCTGTAGGGCTGTATTCCAAATTCAGCTGTTTCATTTTTTTTGGCGAACAAAATCGCTTCTTGAACACGACAACCTGAGCGATGTTTTTTTTATTTGACTTGAAGACATCCACACTCACTGTTACAAATACTTCGATCACGTGAGAGAACCTCCAGTACAGGAAAGTATTTTTTTCCCGCCTTCCTAGTTGCAGATGAGAATGTCGATGTTTAAAGGCTTATATCTTTAACATTAAGGATAATTATGTACTCATATTTTGGGAATTATTATTTTAAAACAAACCTAACCCAATCATAAAGAAAAAATGTTGCGCTCGCATTGTCCTTTAAAAGGTCTGAGGCGTTTATTCCACATGCAAGTTCTTGTGCTCGGTTTGCCCTTAGTGAAGAAAAAGGCGAGAAAAAGAGAGAAGGATGGGAGGGAAATGGAGAGAAGAAAGGGGGGAGTGAGTGGAGGCGAACTGGCTGATGTGAGACACATCTGAAATTGAACTCGGTTTCGATTTCCACACCGGAATCCCCAGCGGATTGTCAATCTCTTGCTTCCGAATGAAATGAGAAATGAGACCCTGCAGACTCCTGCGTTCTCAACTTATAACGAAGACTTTGTGGAGATCGTTCAGCCTAATCTCAGTGAAGTTTCTCAAAGCTCCTTTGACAGTGCAGGCAGCCGCATTTCACCGTTTGGCGACCATAGAGCCACCCGTCTGGTGACTGGTACTCACTCTTCATTGCCCAGCACATTCCCTGGGATTCATTCACTGGGATTCATTCATTCAGACAGACAGACAGACAGACCAAACAAGACAGATAAGTTTTTTATGATTGACATAACGTTTTGACTCATCACCATGGGTTTCAGAAGTAAACAAAGACAGGTCACGTCTGCTTTTTTGCGTTCACCCAGATCGGGTGCCTTTCGAACTCTCTCTCACACACACATACACACACACACACACACCACACACACATACACACACACCACACACACATACATACACACCACCACACGCACGCGCTTTGAAGCTATATATTTATATATCATACAAATAATTTAAGTTGCATTTTTCTTTAGAAGAAAGAGTTCACCACAATGAACGCCCTAAACTTGCTACCAAATTTATTCCTTGCCCATTTATTCTTTCGACCAGCAGTCATATAATAATGTCATGTCGGTAGTCGGACACAGGTGGTCAACCTGATGGACGAAAAAAAAATAATATAAAAAATTATTGTCCAGCCGGTAGAGTTCACTTGTACGTGCGATCACTTTTTTTTTTTTACTGGAAAGTGCGCATATGGGCGTTTGCACGTTATAAACACGCAATAAACATGTTTCCTGTGTGCATAAATATTTTCACCCAATGCAGCCTACAGTCACACGGTAATTTAGTCGAAATGGTAATGACTGGGCAACCGCTAGAAAACAGTCCACCGAATTCACGTAAAAAAAAAAAAAAAAAAAAAAAATTGCATACAACTTTGGGAGGTGGGTGGCTAATGTGTTAGCTAGTATTTGGCTTATAAAGCTTATGTGCACGGACCTTTATCTACTGGATAAGTGTCTCAGGTTTATACCCGGTGTAGGTCTCGGCTTTCCTTATCAGCGAGTCCGTGTTTCCGGTTCCGGTTTGCTGTTGCGAAGAGACACGGACCTTCATTTAATTTTAATAAAGGTCAATGGTTTACAGACATAAATGGATTCGAAAAAAAATGGACAGGTGCAAATTGTTGAATTGTTGGATGTCATACCAATAAAGTGAGATGTTATCCTCAACAAAAAGTAAAAATCTATCCTCGTCGCCATCATAGCTTACAATAGCAACCGCCCTTAGCAACGGGGGACTTCCCTATTGTCGTCTGCTAGTAAATGGTGTTGTCGTGAACTCACTGCTACCACGGACCTTCATCTGTGGCATTTATTAAATTAATTCTTAAAGTCTAGGCTTTTTGTAACAGAATAATCTATATAACTGTTTCCAAAAAATCAAAAACAATGCTTTTTTGAAAAATTGTTAGTGGTAGAGCAACTCAATAGCATCTGTTGTGACAATGTTTTTATATGATAAAATTGACGATAAACCCACATGCGTTTTCTATAAACAACCAAAATCCATTTTACAGAAAATACTACTGTTGATTTTGCAATCAGTCTTCTTAAACAAGGTTCTTATGACAGAAAAGCTCAATTACTTCTAACCTTTCTTAGACGTTAGGAAAACCCATTTTTAAATCGGAAACGGAAGTGAAAACCTAACGTTTGTAGGGTTTGTTACAATTGGCCACTCCTATGATAGCGCAAAGAGGCAACGAATGAGAGACACTCATCCAGTAGATGAAGGTCCGTGCTTATGTGCTGAAAAATATTAGCCCTTTACCCGACTGTTAGGTTTCAGCGTTCCAGCCACTAGAAGGAAACTGTGCACCCAACCCCAGTTCTTTGATCGCGGGTGGTGGCGGGTGGGAGTAACGTGGAGGAAACGTGGAGGGACTCGGCGGGTGGAAGAAATACCTGAGGTAGGGTCGTCCATGTCGGTTAGGTCGAGCATCAAAGGGGAAGAAAATCGTCAGTTTCTGGTTCTGCAGGTTGGAGTTTGGGTGATAAGCTCCCAAGCTGCCGAAGACGGTTTGTCACGAAAGGGGAACTGAGACAGCGCGGTCCTCGAACAGACAAACAAAAGAGTAAGAAAAAAAAGAGAGCATAAAATGGAGGGACGAAACAATGCACCACCGAGTCGAGAAGCTTGGTCAATAGCAGTTCACAGAATTTGGGTTTGAGGGTTTGGCCGTGAGACTGAAAGTAAAAACCACGGACTACATTTTTGCTAGTCGACTGGCTCACACGGGTCATCCAATTAGTCCCGAGAGGCTGACCCCGTCCGTCTGCACCTGCGCTGTGGTTGATTTGCCCAGAGCTGATCGAATGGTACCTGTGTACGTGCACAGTTTTTTTTTAACTTTGATTATTTCCTAGCAGCTTTTGTCCAAACTTCTAAAAAAAGTTTTTAGGTCGCGATGGTCAAAATGTGTAGCGTGAACAAGCTGAACATATGATGCACACCAAAGAATCACAAAATACAGTCTGAACGGGAGGAAACATGTTCTCTACTCTGGACGAAGGTACTAAAGTGGACGGTAGGAGTAAGCAAAACTTTTACTAATCAAACCTCCGCAGAAAAAAAGATAAAATATTCACATTCTTTGACAGGCCGTCGGTGTCTCCGTATTTTAAGCAGTAGGATATTTCGTGGCAACGAAGGCTTGGCCCTGGAAATATCACTAAACCTTCTACAGCTGGCTCTTATAGGTGACCACAAGTATCGCCCGTCAAAGGCATGCACAAGATCTGTGTATATATATATATATAAGTGGCAATGTGGCATGCGTGTAATGTGTGTGCGAAAGGTATGCATGACACTTGAGTACAAGTGACATGCAAATCATTCGTGCATGACCGGCATACTTATCATTTGTGTACAAGTGGCTTGCATATCCTTTGTGTATTAATGTCATGCATATAAAGTGTGCACAGTGTGGCATGTGTGTGCTAGTGACATAAGTATTATTTGTGTACAAGTGGCATCACGTGTTTCATGTAACATCAGCTTCATTGAAGAAGTTTTATCCCAAATGTCTCCATCGTTCATTCTCACCGGGAGGCTGCGTGGTTTAAAAAAAAAAAAAAAAAAGAACACACCGCGACGACTTGGATAAGAGCCGATAAGCAGTGAGTTGAGGTGGAGATGTTATAGATGTGGAAGACCCGAATATCAGACGGGTATTCAAGCCACTGAGCACAGCTAAAGGCGCCGGGAATCGCTGCAGTCTCCCTGTCACACCATACAAAACTTGACCGTGGACTGCTGCCCTGTCCCCCCGGTTTGTTCGATAAGAATGTATACTTCCCACCCAGCGGGATTTCGAATTATGGGGAGGAGCGGAAGATGATGTAGCACAGTCCCCCAAATATATTCGCGTACCGAGAAGAAGTCTTTATTGACTACTTTCTTACTTAGTCCTCTTCATACTTAAGTGGTACATACGGCATCTGCTAGACTCTAGCAACTAGAGACCTCCATTTTATCTGTCAACAGCAAGGTATGGGAACGAAATCTTGACCTGAGAGTAAGCGGATCTCACTGTTACTAGGACACCGCAGGCTGATACCACCGCGCTACCGGGACACCCATGAGCGTAGCTATTAGCATCTTGCCACCCGCTGTCAGCAAAGGCGACGAGGTGTGTGTATGTGTGTGGGTTTGTGTGTGGGTTTGTGTGTGTGTGTGGAGGGGGGGGGGGGTTGTGTGTATGCGTGTGGGTTTGTGTGTGTTTGGGAGGGGGGTTGGGGGCCGAAGGTAGGGGTTAGTGAAGGAGGCGGTAGGGGGAAGGTGAGAGGGGAGGGGTTTGCTGCCGTACACAGCAGCCTTGACACTACCGTGACGACAACAGTAATAAAGTATCGTCGAAGAGATCGAAGGTGATACAGACCGTAGGATGTATGTCTTCAAGAGCTCGAACAATCGCACAGGTGTAAACACGCGCGTACGCAAACGCGCGCACACACACGGAGACATACACGTTGTACAGATTGTTCACAGCACACATTATACACACACATTATTCACATCACAATTATACACACATTATACACAGCACGCATTGTACACATACATCATTCACATCACAATGACACAGATTATTCACAACACGTTGTACACATGCGCGCGTGCAGACATTACTCACAGCGTGATTGATAATAGTTACAGTGTCGCTCTTTAGTCACTGTCGTTTTCGTCGTAGTCATTATCAGTGGGAGCAATGTCCTCCAATACATGAGACAGAGCGAACCTATTCAATATTCCGATAAATTAGTCTTTAATGTCCAATGTTCAGTGTTGCGAAAGCCAGGACATGAATAATTCCCTCTGACACTAGTAGTAGAGTCTATGACCTGAACACAAACACTGAGGAACGTTGAGAAGACTTGGGGGGTGGGAGGGGTGGATGTCGTTGGGAGGATGGTAGGGGAAGAAAAAAATCAGACCGAGAGTAAAAATCATCCTTGACCTTAAAGCCAGGTCAAGGGGCTCGAGGTCAAGTGGTGATCCTGTCGTACAAGAAATTCAACGACTTGTTTTAAACCGATTTTCGCACGCGATAACCGCTCCTGTTATCGTTTTTCGATACCGACGAGATACCGGCGGTTAGCCGCTCAGTATGGCCATCAATGGACTTGCCGTCTTCTTGCCTTCTGGCCTTTTTTTTTTTTTTTGCCCAGTTTATCGACACTTTGATGTTGGGTTTTTTTTTTTTCTCCCTCCATCCCGCTCACGATGGAAAAGACGCAGGCAGCGCATACCCGCGCTAGAGTTTCTGACGATGGGTGGGGGGTCAAAGGTCAGGCCTATCGAAAGTAGTGGCCTCAACTGGCTGTGACAAGTTTCTCTTCTATTAGTAAACAAAGCGCTTGTTCTCCACGGCGTCAGGTTCGACAATGCATGCAATGACAGACATTCGACTCACAGGAGCTTGTGTACAGATTCAGATTCACCATTAGCGAGATCATCATCGCCTCCCTCTATACGAAGTCTAAACTTTTCTCAGGCAAACAACCTTCAGTTTGAAAAAAAAAAAAGCTGTAGAAAAGGGTGACTAAAACAGTTATCGCAAAGTTATGAAAACACTTGGTTAAGTATAAAACCTTCCTAGTGCTGATGGGAGGAGGGGGTGATGGAGTTGATAGGGTGGTGATCTCGGCCTCACTCACGTGACCCAGATTATGCCACGAGTTGCCAGCCTTGGTTGAGTAAGAGACCGTAGCGTAGGGAGGGAGGGAGGGAAGAAGGGGGGGGGGTTAACCCTAACCCCATATTTAGTGTTTCCCAAGACCTCCCATTTCGCATCACAGGGAGCGTTTTTCTTCCTCCGCCCCCCCCCCACTCCCACTAGTTTCGTAACTCCAGGCAACGGCAGGTGGTGACAGAGCACCGAGCTGTGGGTTGGGGAAGTTAGAGGTAGAGACGGTTGTATGGCGACCGCAACCAGTCATAAACGTCGCTTGAGCGTGGCCACCCGATTAGTGAACCCACAGACTGCTGCTCGCGAGACGGATAGCTTCCTGTTTGGACTACGTGCTCTCGCGGGATGAAGTTGCGCTACCCTGGCGGGGGGTGCAGCGAGTGAAGCGCCCTCTGTTTAAGTCTTTAGGAAAATGTAATTAAACAGCCATCCGTCAATGTGCAGGTTGCTGACTCCTTTCCTCTTAATGTTCACTCTTCTACACGCGTTTTTAATCGGGTGCAGGTTTTAGGACTACTGCAGACCAAAGAAGATCTATGTATAGTAAGTCAATAACGCCGATGACATCTCCGACCCCACCTTCTCCCACAAAAAACAACAAAAAACATAAACAAAACAGAACAGAATTGGCTCCCGACGGGACTAGTCAGTGCGGAGTTCGCATGTTCTTATCAAGACTGTGTAGATGTTCTGAGAGTACCCCGGTTTCTTTTCCCATGTTTGTGGGTCTTTATTTAGAAGTTTTTGTGGGTTTTTTTCGTCCAGAACTATACCGTAGAAAGTTAACTTTAAAAAAAAAAAACGTATAGAGAAACTGGATTCTTTACACGTCGTTCCAAGGACCTGTCGACGATGTAAAGTGAGGACTTATCATGCTGAGGAACAGTGGAGGTAGGCAAGTGACAGAATGAAGTAATGCATGGGAAAGAGTTTTGTGGGGTGTGTGTGTGTGTGAGAGAGAGAGAGAGATCGGTACCATCTCAAATTACGAAGTTGTCGACATATTTTTCCGCGTGCTAGAGGAATATTACAATTTATACTCTGTATTATTGTTTCATCTGGAACATGTTAGAAATAATAAAATAAAAACCAAAAATAACCACGTTTTGAGGCAGTAAAACACAGCTCATAACTGAGTAGAGATCAGAACCAGTATTCCTGCACGATTTGGCGGAGATTGGTCAAACTGCGTATTTCTGTGTAATTATTACCCACAGTCAATTCCACAGCCAACCCACCCACCCCCACCATCCTTTGTTTTATATTTACGATCATTTGCACGTTATCATGTAGCAGAAGGACAAACATGCTTTTCTACTCTTTATGCGTTTCCTCTTTTTTTAAATTTATTTTTTTTAAGTCACCGCAACCTACCTCTCCTCCCTACTAAAAAAAAAAAAGGCTTTATTTCTGTGCCGACAATTAGAGCTGGGTGCGGTGAGCAATGGGGTGTAATCACGCAAGGCCTCTTAAGCAACGGGGAAGACAACACATTTATTATCGGCTCCTGATGAATGCCGGCGGTGGAAGATGGCGTTTTGTCACGAGGGCTTTCTGGCAAGTCGCCTTGATCCCCCCCCCCTCTCCCTGCATCGCGTCATGCGATGGCCCGCAGACCAGGCGTGACTGATTTATCTCCCTTCAGTCGTCTAGCGCCCGCTCTCCCGCGGGCCTGCATTGGCTGTTGGCACGTTTACTACAGGGCAACGGCTGCCATGGAGACGTCAATTAAAGCAAAAAGAAAGCTTAAAAAAAAGTTTTAAAAAAATGGTAGGAGGGACAAAGAAAATCTAACCATTGAGGATCGTGTAGGCTTTCAGCAGAAACGCTTCCAGACTGAAATGAGTGCTGAAGACTGCGTGCGTGCGCGAGGGTGTGTGTGTGTGTGTGTGAGAGAGAGTCCCAACTCGCTATCTTGTCACCATCCATCCAACAAATGTTAGACGAGAAGTGTGGTAACATAAAGAAGGGAAATGGTCCAGAACTCCGATTAACTTCGGGGGGAAATCCGTTCTGCCACGCAGTGCGGCGAGAGGATGGGTTGGTGAGAAAACAAGAATGCGCTTTCAGGAATCTCGGGGAATCAAAAGGGTTGATGTTAAGGTTAAGCGGTGTCTTAACAGAGGGAACCTTCCCGGTCTGACCCTGGTTCGTTAAGGTGATTAGTACCAAACTGCCATTACTAAATTTAAAGCATTCTACATTTTAAAAATATATATTAGTCATAAAGGTAATGGAAGGTGAGCTAGCAAGTTATGCGACGTGCTTTATCGTTTTCGCTCAAAATTTCGGGTTTCAAAAGAACTGTTGATGTACAACCGCATCTAAAACCTAGACCTAAAATTCACGGAGGCCATCGTGTTTTGGTGTCGAGTGACATCATCGGCACCCTTCTGACATAAGTATTCGCCCACTTTCATTACCTTCTGACATTAGTATTCACCCACTTTCATAAGAGTTTTATAGGGCAGCTGCATGCTTGGATATCGCCATTGTTGCCGTAGACGTTGGACCAACAATGTCTCTGTGTATAGAAAAAAAATAGAGTACCATTGCAAAAGCGAGTGAACCGCCTTCGGTGACAACGGTTGTACCCCAAGTAGAATCTTTACAGATCTTCACACACAGGCAAAGCCAGCGCTCCAATCCTATCCTGTTTCTCAAAGGTAGGGTGCAACGAGGACCTCTGTTTGCGTCCTTCCCGTAAACTCTTCCTTCCCGCACATTGCAAATTTTCTGTTCTTCCGACAGATTACGAGCTACAAATCAGGGTCCCGGTAGTCAGCCGGCTTGACATCTAACAATCCCGGTGGCTTAAATGGGTTCTGATATGTCACAAACCGTCGGTGTGTCTACCTTCGCGAGAGTACGCAAAGAAATGGTTTTCGCGGACCGTTTCGGATATTAGTTTTAAAAAGGATCGTAAGTAGATGATTCGATTTTAGCAACCCGAAATTATAAGCAGAATGCAGTACGTGTCATGTAAGTCCCACTTGTTAGTTGACTGGTCCTTTCAAAACCGGTCAGCCACGGACTGGTTTCGGTAATCTAGATAACATTTCTTCGTTTGTTCAAACCTTTACATGTGACGTATCGATATTTAAACTCATGTTTGATTTTACACACGATCTTAACACAGTGGCCAAAGAAAATGAAGCGACACACACAGCTACTGTAGTATGTCCTCCGCAGACACCGGGTACGTGCGGCTTTCTCCGTTGTTATTTCTCAATTTCTGTCATATTGTCACGTGCATAATATTTGGGTTGCTTTACACATTACATATTAATATACATGTTTATTTTTCTCCACGCTATGCAATGTCGCTATTTTTCACATTCTCGTGAAGCTTCATCGCACACGCAAGTTCTATTACTTGTTTGCTATACTGAACTTTCTTTGTCAGTTTAGACTCGAGACCTCACGAGATTTTTCTCTCCTCTCTTTCGGCTCAAGAGTTTAGTCAGGCAGCTGCGAAGATGGACTAGCAGGTTCCATTCTGATCATACTTCGCGACCTGTGTTCGAATCCTTCCTCCTGGGATTGACGTGATCGGCGATCCTCCTGAACTAGGTTAAAGGGGTGATAACTGTTGTGATGCGGCCTGAAAGAGATGCAAAAGTGTTGGAATACGGCTCATAATTATAATTTCAGTTCACCTGAGCAACATAACGATACATTATTCACTAAACGCAGTCTTGTCCCGCTAAATGTAATGCTGATGTTTGTTTATATCGAAAGGTTTCTGTCCGATCGAGGAGTTTTCTACCTATGCCACCCCTTACGAGACTGGCCACGCAGAAATACGGGGCTGGCCGATTCGAGCACCGCATGAGTCGATTCGACCACAAAATAAATACATTTTTAATTAGTCTTTTTTATGACCAGAAATTTATTTTACATAATTAATGTCTATCTCTCGCACGTACATACACATGCTTGTATACGCGAGTGCTCATGATGAGGGCAGTCAGAGAAGTGAATGGGGGAAATTAACTAATATTCGCCAGTCTGCATGCAAACAAAAGTAAACCATCTCTTGCCTTCTCTATGGTCCACACTTTTATTTCATGTTCAGCATCAAATTCTTTAGAAATATATGCAGTAAGTATGATGGGAGGAAACGAAGTAAAAAGGATCCAGAAATTTTAATCCAGGAAATTTTAAATTGTCTCTTAAAATCTAATTTTGTCATTTAAGTCTGCTAGAGATGAGACAACCAGGTCCCAATGATGTAAAACTATACAGTTTATCTAAAACTTCTCAAAGAACTGAAAAAGCTTAAAAAGATAAGCCTGATAGAGAAAGGAGTTGGAAAAAGAAATCTGCTTTCATGAAATGAGGCAGACAGACAAGTGTACATGGGTGGAAAAGTACACATACATGTAAACTCTCGGATGTCTATGTTCAAATTATATTAATAAGAGATAAAAATCCACAGTTCACTATGTTTTAAAAAAAATATTGTAGCCACTAAAAAGAGATAAAGCTGTTAAAAGTAGTAGGCACAACTGGTTATATACATAGCTCTTAGAGAATGCCAACAGGTGTTTAAAAAAAACAAACTTGGGAAACCATATACAAAGAAAACAAGCGTATGACACTAATATGCTGCAGTGTGGGGCACACCTTAGTCCTGATGATAATTACTTCACGAACAGTATTAACACCTTAGTCCTGATAATTCCTTCATGAACAGCAGTAACAGAATCGAAAGTCTATCACACAAGAGATGAACAGTTACAGACTATTAGTCCTCTAGAAAGGAGTATAAGTGTCTGGCTGTGACTGAATACAGTTCACCAACACAGAAAATGAAACATAAAATATAAACAAAGAAAAATTAAGAATTAATCTCCCATCCTAATGCATCAAGCATAACTTAAACAATCTGTTATTAAAAATAAATCTTAAACAGCTTGACAGAATACTCTAGGTTGTATACATTCATAGACAGGCACAGCTGTAGATTGCGCTGATCAATTCTGCAGTAACACAGTCTCCTGATTTCAGAACAATTTTACACATTTTTATAAAGGGCTTTCCTCCTGGGGCAATTTCTCATCTTGCTGAGAAAAACAACTAAGGTAACTTTTCTCTCAGATCTTTGAGAGGAGTGGCAGACCTACTGAGTCCTTTGGGTCTGGATTTGTGAAGTCTGAATAAAATTTCTAATACCAGGCCTGTCCATCCTGTCTGATGACTGCAATAAAGTAAATGAGCAATGAAATATGTGCTTTTCTGACAATCATAAGCATATGCATCAATACAATGATTTAATATTTGCTTTGTCTCAAGCTTCAAGTGTCAAACACACACAGTTCTGCCTTAAAGAAATTTTGACCAACCCCCTGTTCCATACAACTGTGCATTACTTAAGAAAAAAAAAATTATGCCAAGTGCACAGAGAGGGCTGCAACAACACATCATATTCCATTCCATTAGTAGTACTAATTAATGCTTGAAACTCAAAATCACAACAAAAATTATTTTCCAAACGTTTACTAAAAAAAAAAAAAAAGAATCCATGGTGGTACACATGTTCGTGATCTAAGTGTAGAGACTGACATAAGTTTGCCTTCACTGTCTACTATAGGATTGCTGAGAAAAGTATGTTTGACAAACAAGGGACAGAAAATATCAGCTGTTGAAAGCACAAATTAGGGGATATTAGTTTATTACTGTACTGTTGCTGAATGCAGTCGACCTAAGCTTTAATTATTTTCTAGCTATTGTGCACATTTTGTGCATCAGTGAGAAAGGCATGCTACCCAAAGCTTAGTCGCCTTTAATCAAAACACTTTCCACAAACGTGTTAGGTGAAGTTAAAAAAAAATGAAGAGCAATGGGAGAGGCAAGTAACACAAACGACTTGACAGTAGCACACACTAAAGCTATATTTATAGTAGCACACAGTAAAGCTATATTGACAGCACCACACACTCAAGCTATATCTGAATATCTCAATACACTTAAGTTGTGGGGTAGAATAAAGCTAAACAAACATTAACAGCATACATAAACAACAAAAGAATGTAACATGATGATACAGTAAAACTTCCCTATTAAGACTCACTAAAAATCTATCAAGTGGGGTCATAGCAGGGAAATATACCCCTCTGCTCTCACTGCACGAACCATGACTTCAAACATCTGTAAATTCAAGTTTATTTATTTAAATATTGCAGCAAAGTTCTTGAAACCATACTATGCTTTATATATTATATAGTCATGCTTACGTATCCTACCACTGTGGCGCCTGAACGAAGATTTTTAGGGGAACTAACTCTTTGGGTAAGAGCAAGATCAGCATATGTCATGTGGTAGGCAAAGAAAAAAAAAGGTAAAGGTCGTCCCCTAACCTTTTAAGTCACTGGGGAGTAGGGTGTTAGAGACCTCACTTTTTACTGTAATTGAATCTGTAGAGTGCATTTCCCCATGTGATGGCAACCTCAATGTGCTATGCAATGAAAAAGCCCACTGCCAATGAGCTGACAGTTAACTGTGCAACAACAACAACAACAACAACAACAACAACAACAACAACAAAACAAACAAAAAAATACACACAGGCATCAGTAAGTGGATATCCATCCTCCCAAACAATTAACAAATCAATTAATATTAGATGTAACAGCACATACATAGCTTGAAAATCTGTTGTTCGACAACTATGTTTTCTCCTAAAGAAAGTCTATCAAGCTTTGTTGTAGCATATAATCAAATGCATAATATCTCACTAAAACTTTTACTGTGTTCTAGATGGCAACAAGTGAAGACTGATGTAGACAAGTCGTGTGTCTAGCAAACAGCAGCTATAGCTGGTAGCATAGAGTGGAAGCACTGCATTTACTACAGTGAAAAACATGGATGCTGCAGCCAGATATTTTATAAATGGTTGATTTAAGGTGCCTTCACACTTCAGAACAGTCAAAGAACCACTAAAGGCATTTATTTTAAAGTCACGTCAGATCAGGAAGATAATTACCCATCATTGTGCATAATCAAAATTTACTATTTTATAAAATTAAGAAGAAAGGAAATAAAACTTTTTGAAAAATATAGCAATATCTGCATATTCACCCAATTTTCTTGCTTTTCACTTAATTGTTACCATGGTTTTCAGTTAATCTAGGAAACTGTGGTTAACTTGATGGGAAGCAGTGCACTTTTCAAGAATCAGAAGAGAATTTTATGTGACAAACCTTGCACCACATCCACGGCCAGTTTCAGCGTGAAAGTACTCATAAAACAGTACAAGGTGTCTCCACTTGGGATCTCTTGCATACCGACCATTGGAACCTTGAAAGTTAATCAAACAGGTACAAGACTAAATTAGATTGTATAATCATCAAAGGGCCCATATACATGTTCAAATGCTCTAGACTTAAGCATAAAGTTACAGGTATGACGTTTACTTTGGTCTCTTTACTGAAAAGATCAGCTATAGTTATCCAGTTTGTCACAGTAAGCAGAGGCAGATGGAAAGGGTTAGGATGTTTTTCCCATGTCATTCTCTTAACATAATGAATTAACACACTGCCCTTATCATAAGAACAATATGGACAATCTAATCTTTTAAAAATCAAGCAGAACTACAGACTTTTAAAAAACAGTTATGGAAATAGATCATATTACCACAGGACCAGTGGCAATTTCAAGTTTTCCTCTCCTGTGTGTACCAGGCGGCACCTTAGTTATTTGAAGTGATTTAACATAACTATTTTTGCCACTTTGTTTGCATAGTTTTCATTTCAGATCAATGTCAGCATAAACTGCATGGGATAAAAACTGATGCAGAAGGAGAGTACTCCTGCTACATTTGACATTTTCACCAGCTACAGGCTCAACACATCAGTTGACAGTCTTTATGATGTGTCCAACATCATTTTCACTAGTTACAGGCTCAGCACCAAAGTACTAGTGTTTGACATAATTTTAACTACAGCTCATCTTAACTCACCATGCAAAGGTCGGCTTCCCCGGGAGTCATGCAGAAAAATGGCCAACAGGCGTTGCTCCAAGTCCCTGATAACAGCAGGAAGGAATACAGGGTGTGAGGGGCTGAGGGAAGGGTGGTGAATCAGGATAGGGTGGCTGGTGCGCAACCCCTTTAAGTGATAGTGATCAAGACTTTCCAGGAGCAAGTAGTTCACTGTAATAGAGAAAACAGGTGTAAGTGTGTTTAAAGTAGTCCAAATAAGAAATAATTTACTTTCTTCCTCAATACAAGAATGCAACACAAAAAGTGAGCTTCATAGCTGGGCAAATCTGCACACTATGATGAATATTCCATATTTCTACTTATGTTCTGTATATGTATAAATTAATACAGTCTGATGAGACTCAACTTACTGCACAACCAGACTGGTCCTCGCCAGTTACTGTTTCCTCCAAAGGCTGCGCTGTCAGACTCCCCAGGTGCATACTTTACACTGAACTTCTCATGGCCTACCTCCATGTCCAATGGGTGAGTTGCATGCACCTAAAAGAAGTGAAGAAGGTTCAAGGGAAATCTGAACAGCTTCATGGAGCTACAACTGTGCCTCAGTGAGGATGATATGTAAAACCATGTGTATACCACATTCATGCTTAAGCAGGATCAGTCACATCCAACATTTCTCGTCAGTTTATGCCACCAAAAAGCTCATGTCTGCTTTTTGTGTTGTACCGGATGAATTACTGCAACTGTCTGTCTGTCAAGCTCCTTAAAACCCTCTCTTAGCACGTCATAAAAATGTAACATTATAATGACTGGCTTATAACTGAAGACTGTGAAGACAACAGTGGGTGAAGTTTTTTTTATTATTGCTGCTCTGAGATAAATATTACACCAAGAAACCTATACATTTCTAGAAAAGAAAACACGTGAACTTTGCAATAAAAATAATGAAAATCGCCTTGCCTGAGCTGTCCGGCAAAGCCGCGATCGTGTCCCATCGTGCAAAGAGGGCTACCTGCTTACTGGACAAATTTTAAAGGGCTCAGACTATCTTCTAGAGGCGAAAAGTGGACCATGCAACACCATTCCTCCATGAGCTTCACTGGCTGCCAGTTCAAGCTCCCATTGATTAAAAGATCGACAAACTGTTCTACCGTTGTCTTCCCGTGCTTAGAATAGAATATCTATCTGTTTTACTGACACCTTTCTACCCGAGTCACTCTCTTCAGTCTGCCCGTTTTGGGAGAAATCTGGCAAATGCTCTTTCTCCTTCTCAGGCCCCACTGTTTGGAATTCTCTTCCCCTTTCTTTTCAAAATGTGTCTACACTTGAAGCTTTCAAAGCCAAACCCCAAAGCTATGTATTTAAGAAATATCTTGCATAATCGAGAGTACTGTTCCAGACTTTCCCCTATTCTTCATCCATGCAATTAGGTTTTTCTTTTGCTCATGTTTTCATAAGTTTGTTGAATATCTTGTGTGGTTGACCGTTGGTTCATTTGTAATCTTTCACGTGCGGCAACTTGAGCTTGTATCCACACAGAGAAAAGTTTAATTTTAATTATTATATATAAATGTATGCCCACAAATATCCCTACTCAAATGTATATGGCATATACTCTTTCCTTCTCTTATATATCTATATATCAAACATAGCAGCAGACTGTGGCAATATAAGCGTGTTTGTCGTATGTAACCTATGCAAATGGAGGGTTATCCGAGCCTCACCAAATCTAGATGATGTTGCCAGTAGCTCAAAATGTTTGAGAAAACGGTCTATTACTGGTTATGATCTAGCTCTACTTCACAGAGCAAATTTGGACAACACTCTATTATATAAGAGCCATATGTGAGGAACCAAAAGACAGAGGAAGGGAGTGAATAAACGAAAAACAAGCGAACAAGCAATTTGCATGATGACTGCCACCTCAGTAATTTTTATCTTTCCCTTCACTTGTGGCAGTGTAGTTTCTCTTCCCTTCTTGCTTCTTTTGATCTGCTCCATGTGAATTTCCTTCACAAAGAAAGTCTGTCAGGTGATGAGACATCATCTTTGCACCACCAGGTACACAACCATTGTGTTTTATTTATGTCCATACCATGTACATATAAAGAATGTCTGATCCTGCTATTTAACAGGAAATATATTGAACTATTATAACTATTATTAATCTATAATATTGAACACACACAATTATCAAAGGGTTACAAAATTTAATCAATTCATTATTCTCACTTTGGAAAGGGAGCGAATTCCATAAGGAGAAAGAAATTCTTCTTCACAGAATACACATTCCAGTAAAGCTCTGACTCGTTCCCAGGGCAGGAGTGAGAGGAAGACTTCATTGTCATTCAGACGTGTCACCTGAAGAATCATCCAACAAATTTTGGTGTGATTTTCCTGAAAGAACGCTACCATTTTTCACAGTAGCAGAATATGCAATGACCTGCTATCTTTACTAAACCAAAAGTACAAAATTCACCAATGGTGAGCCTGAATATTCCACGTAAAAAAAAAGTACAAAGTGAGGCAATACACCAGCACCTAAGTAAGGTGACACTGACGTGTTTGAAACTACAACTACAAAACTACAATATATCAAAAGCCTCTCTTGTCAAATCAAACCCCAAAATGCTTGAAACATATCTTAAAAAGTTTTCCACCTTTTAGCTTACACAAAAAAATGAGAAATAAAATGGGGCAAATCTACGTCTATATAGTGCTGCAGACAATTTTATGTTTTTTTTTGTGTTGCAAAACACATTAACACATTTGACACAATACAAATTTATTAATCCACAAGGGCAACTTCAAATTCAAGTGCTCATACTAGGAATCTATAGAGATAAATACTTATATACATATATATATATACATGTTGAAATAATTTCTCTCACAAACACACATACACATTCCCAGCAACAGTAGATACAGTTAATGACCTTCGGTCACCTCAAGCTAGTACAAGATCACAGCCAGTAGAGTTGATCAAGTAAATGGCACTTGGAATGAATGAATTGCGGTGATGATTGGTTCTGTATACAGGCATCACGTACCTACAGTCCGACAGCAAGAGTGAAAACTCACACGCCAATACATGAAATAGAGAGGATATGGCATGCCTTCCTAAGGATTTACTGATGACAAAAGGCTGCCTCTCTCTGCCTGATTCGGGTGATAATGGAACAGATATTGACAAGGGAGACAAGACTGTTCCGGTTCAAGTCGTCCCTTGACCGGCACCTGTCGTTAGGGGGATAACATGGACAAATGTGGCAACTGACATGGGCCACCACTCTTGCCTATTTTGGGCGATAGTGAGCAAGTCCTGTACAGGATGACCAGTCCAGTCTTTGACGTTTGTAAGCCAGTTCTTTCTCTCGCCACTGCAGTGTTGACTACAGAAGTTGACTAGAGCACAGAAAGAAGCTGGTCTTTTTTGGCCATGTGACCCGGCACGACACCTTGTCGAAGACTATCCTTCAAGGCACCTTGGAGGGTGGCTGATGTCGCAGTGGTCAGAGGAAAAACTGGCTTACAAATGTCAAAGACTGGACTGATCGTCCTGTACAGGACCTGCTCACTATCACCCACAATAGGCAAGAGTGAAGGGCCCTTTCAGCTCCCACATCTATCCATTTGTTCCCCCCAGTGACACGTGCCTGTCAAGGGATGAGTGACTGACTGACAAAGTCAGGAAGAGCACCACTGTGAACATGTTCATTATTATACAAAAGTGACAGCAAGGCAGTGTCATCAGCAAATTTTATTAGACGTGCTTCTACAACTGATAGTATAGATTATGAACAGCAGCGGAGACAAGCAATAGCCTCGAGGGGAACCTGTACAGATGACAACAGGGTCTGAGAGAAGACCATTAACAAAAACTCTCCGCTGTCTGTTAAAAAGTCCAGGGTCCAGAGAGTTAGTTGGTGGGAGAGATGGAAGTCTGAGACTAGACTCTCCGCTAACAAGTGAGGTTGCACAGTGTTAAAAGCTGAAGAAAAATCAGCAAAGAGAAGCCTGGCATGAGCTCTGGCTTTCTCCAGATGTTTGCACAGCGTATTTAGTATAAACACCTTAGCATCATCAACACCTCTTCCACCTCTATAGGCAAACTGATCAACAGCAGGCATAACCTCGCTCCTTATAATTTTCTCAAGAGATTTCATGATAATTGATGTAAGAGTGACGGGTCTGACTGGGTCTAGTGATTTTTGGGACAGGCATGATGTGCGACAGTTTCCAAATATCAAGAAAGTGACCAGAATCTACAGAGAGATGGAATAGATGCTGTAAAACTCCATGTTGTTCGGTGCAGTAATGGAGGGTGTGTCCACAGATCCTGTCTGGACCTGGAGCCTTGTTAACATTTATTCACCTCAAGAGATCTTTGACAGAGGACTGGGCAATCACCAACCCATGCTGAGGGATCGGAAACTGTTTCAATACGGAAACATTGTGAGAGAAGTCATATTTCTCAAAGTGGGAATAAAAAGAATTAAGCACGTTGGGAAGATCATATTCATCAACGCCTGCAGCCTGCAAGTGCCACTGGTTTTTGAAGAGCGTTTTCCTTGCGATTGACAGAGGACATATTCGTAATAACATGCCATGCTGCCCTGAGGTCGCCACTACTGAGCTGCAACTCAACTTTGTCCTTGCACCTTTTCTTTGCCTCCCTAATGGCATCCCTGTTTGCTACTTTTTTTGTCATGTGCAGTTCCAGTATGAAATATATGCTTCTTATCATTCAATACAGATTTGAGTTCCTTCGTAACCTGGATTTTTTTATTATTAAGGAAATATAAACATTTCTGCATGCTTGAATGCAAGTGCAGATGTGTGTGCACAGGCATGTGTAAACGTGTGTGTATGCATCTGTGGGTGATATGAATGGGTTTTACATCTGTACATGTATTTCTGTTTGCTAGTGTTTGTATGTGTGCATGCAGATGTGCATGCATGCAGGTCTGTGGATGCTCACTTTAGGACAGTGAGCACAGTGTCTGGGTGCCTCACATGCTGTGGATGTTGATCGATGTACTGGCTGAAGGCTGCAGATGCCAGAGGCAGCGAACGAAGGCTGATGATGGTGCAGGCTAGCAAAGGCACCAGGCCGGCAACTGATCGCAGGTGAATGGGCTTGTTTCCACTAGGTGTGTGGAACACATCATACAGAAATTGATCCCCTTCATGCCACAGACCTGAAACAGGTGTTGTTCTTAACTCTTGCTGGGACAACTTGTCTCAAGTGACCACTCTTCATACAAATGTGCAATAACTTGTCAAACATCAGATGTTTTTTTTTAAAATACAGGCGATAAAGGGAAGTAGCTTAAAAATTTTGGTGGGGACACATTTTCAAATTATTTACCTTTGACCACATTGGAAAATTTGTATACTGCATTCTTCCCCAAAGAATCATTTTGTGCACCACCCCACCCCCTTTCTATTTTAAAGATGGTGGAGTCAGCAAGGCCTTAAGCTAAGCATGTGGCAAGCTTTAGAAGTCTGTTATATGGTTAAATAAGACACAGTTATAGCGATGAATCACTTTTTAACATGATTTAGATTTTATGGAGCTGAATGTGGTTGTCAAAAACATCAATCCAGTGAACTAAACACAGAAAAATATAATTTACAATAAACTTAAAAGATCATTTCATGAGATATGAACCTCTTGTACAAGCACAAAGCTTTTTGTCATGGATGCATCTGTCTTCGTGTGTGTACAAATGGGAGACAACACACAGTGTATGCAAGGGAAATAACATACTGTAGAGTAGAGAGTGTGTGTGAGTGCGCATTCATGTCCATGCCTGTGTGTTGTTTGCATACAAGGGAGACATTGTCTTGTACCAGAAGTTTTTAGAATACTGTCATGGTCTGAGCTGGTAGATGTGGGGGACGGAGGTAGAACTGCCCCCGTGTTCTTACCCCTCTACCATAGGGAAACGGTGAAAATCTTGAGTCCTTCAACTTTTCGGGTCTCACGTGCGGTTCGGGCCATGCTCACCCTTTGTCCAGGTGGACAGCAGTGGGTATTTAAGCCCGACCGTGAACAGCCAGAGGGCTGTTGCTGCTACTACTGTTGTTCGTTGGCTGTATTATTGCTGGGACTCTGCATCATCCCCGGGAGGGCTCTGTTGCTGTGTGCTGAGAGAGGAACGCTGTGCTCAAGGAAGGCTGTGACTGAAGCTGATGCACAGGACAGCTGGAGCAGGTGTGAGGAAGGCGACCCAGGACCAGCAAGATGGGAGTTGGGCAAAAGAGCTTCACCGCCAACTTGCTAGCAGCCACGGAGGAGAACAACCACCTACCTTCAAATCAAGGGGAGGGACCGTTGTTGCAAGGACTAAAGGTCAGTCGGCATGGTTATCACTTCTTCACTGGTTAACTCTTCCCCCCTTCCGAGGATCACTGACATGGGGCAGATGCGTGTGCACTGACGTGGGGCAGATGCATGAGCTGTTATGGGACTGACTACCTAAGGACAAAATTGTACAGTAAGACTTTTCCATCTTAGTAGAAGGATAAGCGAGAAAGAGGGGCCAGTTTTGGTCTCTCTCAGTTTGGATACGATTAGTTTCTACTTAAGGGAGCAAGGTGAACTGTTTGTGTTTTTCTCCATTCAACTGCAGGTGTTGGGAAGAAACTTTATGCAATGCTCCTGTGTCATGTCAGTGTAACTGATCATAGTCTGGTTAATTAATAGTGGAGCTCAGTGCACAATGCCACGTGAATTTTGAGAAAAAGTGACATTGTCTCACCACTTTTTATTGTAGTTCACATTTTTGTAATAACACTTACCTATTGTTGAAAAGATTGACTGTGTGCTTGTTTGTGAGCTGGTATTGGTAACTGTGTCTGTTAGAAACTTATTTGTATGAAGTGTCATAATATTATTACTGCAAATATTTGTGCCTCTGGGAAGGGATGCTAAAGTGATCTCGTGTTTTGGTTTTTGGAAAGAATGCGCATGTCAACATGTGGTGTGACAAATACTATAGATCGAGTGAATGATTAGGTTTTCACTAAGACATGCAAAAGGATTGTGGTATTGTTGAACATTCAGAGGAACACTTGTACAAGTGAGACTTATCGTTGTGATCCCCAAATCACACTCTAACCTCATCAAATTGAGGTTCCTCCACTGGGCTGGTTTTTTTGTGACGGCTGTTCTTAGATTACTCGAAGTGGCATGTGTTCAAACATATAAGACAGTTGACATACTCATCCCTACCTTGGAACTACAGACTTGTACCTTGACCCCTAGTAAAGGCTCTTAGACTAAGAGTGAAAGTGAAATGTTTATGTTTTATGTTGAAGTACATTAAGGAACTGTTAAACCTTTAATTTCATGTAAATGTTAATCTGTGAGCTTAGAAGTATTCATGTTTGGATGCTGAAATATTTCATGCTTAATGCATGGTGAAGTTAAGCAGTACGGGAAAATAACCACAATTAAAGCCTAGAATAAAAATGACCACACATCCACAGCTAGAGTACCTTTAAGCAATTAAAAAGGTCTTGTGTACAGGTTTTTAGAGAGCACTTATGTAAGGTAGACACCTTAAGTGACCTGAGCAGACATGCAAGAACAGTGGGTCACCATGGGGTGGCCGGTGCCACCAATGGTGGTGCAAAACATCACCTAAGGCAGAGGAGGGCATCACGATGGCTGCATCTGATGGCAGGAGAGAGACAAAATATCCAAGGGATTGTCACGCTGGGCAGTGGGACTTACCTGCATGGAATGGTGAGAGAAACAGTCTTTCATCTCTAACCTGCCACCTGTATGTGGGGCTAGAGCTAGTTGTGGGTCAGTGGGGTGTGGTCTTCCCTGCAGTTCATGCTGGATAGTTGATGAGTAGCTGAAGGATGCATATTAATCCAAATAGAATCCTTGGTTATATGTCATGTGTGTGAGAATGTATGAAGCCTAAGAAAGGGTGCAAGAACCTCCCAGGCACTCCTCACCATCTCGGCAGCATGAAGGGAGCACTTGGTCAGCAGTTATTCAAAGTGGAGGTCAATATGCTTTCAGATTCTTTGAATGTTAGAGAACCAAGACTTGAGCTAGAGGCAAAAAGACTTGGGAGAAAATTGAGACACTTAGGTTTGAGAACCTTATTGCCAGAAGGCAGTCATCGACAACGGACCGTCGGGACTACCAGTTATCATTGTGAAAACTCAACAGCTACAAAATCAAAACTGGACTACCTGTGAGAGGTAGAAATTAGATGTCAAGACCAGCAGGAGAAGCTGCTGTTCTCAAAGGAGAAGAGAATGTCTGTGTATTGGCGTGTGCTCCAAAGCACTCGAGTCGGGAGGAGTATATTGTATACAGGTGGTGTTTGTTTGGTGGCTATATGTGGCACTGTTCATCCTTGTGAATACCACCGTCTGCTGTGTAACAGTGTAGTCGGGTGAACAAGCAGTCATTAAAGAAACCATGTAACATCCCTGAACAGACAGTCTTGGAGGACCAGTTTCCAATATCAGCAGCCTTTATTTAGGGTGGTCAGTGTGAATTATGTGACCATGCTTGGTGCATAGATTGTATGGTATATAGCATGGCCTGAGTAAAATCCCAATACATATGGCACACGAAATGTAAGAATTCAACATGAGAGGAAGAATGACATGTAAAACATGCAGGAGGAGTCACTGCAAACCATGGAACTTACCACCATTGTCAATCTGCTTGTTAATTGCAACAGCTATGTCAAGAAAGTGGGTAAGGAACTTTGATATGAGGTCCAAGTACGTCGAATCTCTTTTGCCCAACTCCACTGTCATCTTGAGCAGCCACAGACAGAGACAAGCTACCCAGCCTGTGCAATCTGCCTATTATGCACAAAAGAATTCAATGGGAAGTCTCAATCATCAGGATTAATTTTCATAACAATGATGCTGGCCCTTTAAACATAATGTGAAACATAAGATACATAGATCCACACCACAATATGCCCGGCATACTTCATTCACAAACTTGCTGGAAGTCTGTTGCTCAAAGCAAAAAAATGGGACCAATTCCTACAATCTTTGCACTGGCTGCCTGTTCCTGCTCCTAATTAGTTCAAGTTGGTTGTGCTCTGCTTTAATTTCTTTGAAGACATTTGTCCTGTTACTCAAACTTCTCAGGCGGCCCAGTGGAGCAACAGTTAGCACCTGTCACCACTATGATGAAGGCTGGCTGCTCCAAGTTCAGCTCTCGTCTCGGGCACGCTGTTTTTTCTCTACGTGGCATCTGTTTACAGGGCTGTCTGCCTTGCCATGATGTAGCCTTAGTTGCTGGCTCTGTTTAAAGCACCAATCCCTTGCCCCCCTACTCAAACTTCTTTTCCTCTAGATCCCAACCATAAAAGTCATTTCTTTGTCTGACAAGCATGAGCTGTTTAGTTCTGTCACCAAAACAATCACGCAAGGTTACAGGCAGATCTTCAACATGCATTAAAAAAACTTCTTTTTTCGGTAGCAGTACTCTTTCACACACTTTACCCGTTCTCTCTCTCTCCTTTTCTTTCTCAGAGTTAGCCTGTCCTACTGATTTCCCTTTGTTGATTACTTATTAGCTAACTCTTCATCATTACTGTTACCTCTGTGTCTTTACGGTCTTTTTGTACTTTATCCTCATCACTGCCCACCTTTCCATTGCTTCATGTTCTACATGTTGAGCTAGGTTTTTTTTTTTTTTTGTCAAGCGCTGAGTGCACACTTCTGTGCAAGCTAGGTTTTGTTTCAAGGGCTGAGTGCACACTCCTGTATGAGCGTGATTCCATACTGGCACATTTTTTTATTATTAAGCATATGTTGCAGGTTTTCTCCTTTCTAAAATGAATGTTACGTACCAAACATAAATAAAAGCAACTTATATTTAATCCAAATAATGTGCACATCGGGGAAGTGCTTAGTTATCAACTAAAATCAAACCCCCCAAAAGTGTTATAAGACATGAATGAACATAATTCACATAACAATTAAGTTACCTTTTTAATCATTTTCTGCTTCTGTAGTGCATATGATCATAAATCATAAAAATAAAACACTTCTTACAATGATCTAAAAGTTGAATCATTAATATAGCAGTGGCAATGTACCTCTTCTTTTAAACTCGTTAAAGTTAAAGTCTTTTAGACCACAAAGAAAATCCTTGAATATGAAAGATAACAAAATCAGAGAAATGGCTTCTCAGGGGTTTAACTGACTTGTACGAGAGACCAGCCAGGCGGAAGAGATCCAGATCTGTCCACAACACTGATGTTGTCCATACCGAGAAAACCCCGACCATAGATACGCGAGTCCTGATACTCAAGGGAACACCACCTTTAATAGTGATAAATACAGAAAAATGCTCATATACATGAATGAACATCCATCCACTCAAGCAATGCCTGTGCATGTACACCCCCCCATCCAATGCACATGCATACACATGACTCACTTGATCATGCACGTTCATGCATATACACGTGCACACACACACACACAACCTTTTTTTAAGAAAAGGCCATCACTCACCAGCCATAGTTCAAAAGAAGGCGATTGAAGCATCGCTTCAGGAAGGCAATATCTGACTTTCCGTCCTTCTCGTAAATATGAAGACATGCCCAGGCTTGCAACGGGGGGTTTGTTTCACCAAGATCAAACTCACATCCTGGAATCTACAGAACAATGTGAAATGCCCTATCAACAGTGTCGATGAAAAAACCCAGGTCATACAGAGTCTGACACACACAAAGATAATGACAGTAAACTTCACATGAAAAATACATTTTTAAGCTTACCAACATAAGCTTTCTTTTCAATCATGCCAGTAGCTGGTTATTTTGTGACTTTCAAGGCTGATCATTCACAGAACATGCAAAATGTGCTCAGTGGACCATGATAGAATTTTCCTTTAGAAACTGCATAATCAGGAGTAAATCAAAATGTGCTGAGAATGAACATGCAAGAAAAATAAAGATTCAGCATTTATATATAAACTCATTCTAGATAATAATAATAATGAGAACTTATGATGCGCAGAATCACGAATAAGATAGATCGCACTCTCTGCACAGATACGATGGGTAGATGTAGATGGGTCATCATTGCTTTTTCATTGCACTGATTCTCTTGTACATGATTTACAACCATGATAAAAAAAAGTTTATGACTACAGGATGCACAAAGAGAAGCAGCTGCATAGCAAGCCATGAGCACTCTTCTACCAAAAATTACTTCCCTTTGACATGTAACAGATTTTTGCATGGAAGTGTGGACTTTCTCAGAGTACTCCCACTTCACATTCGGTATAACAGATAATTAAGCACCTCAGGTTAAATTTATCCTTTTGATAAAATTTAACATGTTGTAACTGTTTTCTATCATTCCTACATAATGTTCATTTGTATCTCTATGCTTCCATGTTCTGCTGAAATAGATCACCCAAAAGTTGAACATCTGGCATGATTTGTAGTTTAATGTGCAAACCAAATGATTCAGTTTTGGTCATGCCATTGATAAATGCTATTTCTTGGCAAGTCATGCAGGAGAGACGCAACCAAATATTCAATATAAAATTTCGTTTAACATCACTATTATTACATGAAGCATTGTCTAACCTGCCCACGTGGGTGCATGTAGCGGTCTGACAGAAACACCAGGAGCTGCTGCTTGGCAAAATTGACATCAAAGCGAGCATACAGCATAGCTTGAAAAGCCAGATCCCAGCCAGCATACTGTACAAAAGCAACACAATATTTTCATATTATTTGTTTCTGCGAAACACACAGCTATGGGAAACACTGTCAATAGTGGCTTTCAGACGTGGTGAATCCACTTAACTGTGGATGAATGTACATTTATTTCTTTCTCTCTCTCTCCAAAAAAAAAAAAGACAAAGAAAAAAAAAAAGAAAGAAAAAAAGCAAAATCAGACTCATCATCATTACACCATTTTTATCTGGCGCCAACTTAGAAACAAGGGAAGATATGCATTATACATTCACAGATATACATGGGTGGCTGAGTGGCCCCTTGAGCTCTTGTAAAAACTACTCTGAAGCTGGTCAAATGCCTAGTGCATGATGTGTGTTTATGGTATATCCATGTGAAACAGTGAGTCTGCTTAACATTGATAAAACTCTAAAAATATACTCATTTTCCAACAGAAGGTTTACAGAAAACAGCATATATTTGCATCTATTATTTGCATAAGGCAGATAACACAGTGCACCAGTGCTGGGATTTGTTAGATTACTTGACCATAGCTATCCAAGTCAATGTAGATCATATCTCCCAGAACTAGAATTATATATAAGCTTAAAACTTAATGCAGTATAACCAATTATTTATCTCCATTCAGCAGGAATCATACCAACACAGATTCGTGCCCTAAATATCTTCATTGTGTTTATGTCCAAAAACCTTGAATAGATCCAATTTTTGTGAGTTTTAAAAAAGTTTTATTCTATGAGTAAAAATTAGAACAATGCAAATGACAGCAGTCTCTGCTTGCAAAAAAAGGCGTACTTCACCCCAAAGAGATGAAACAGGTTAAATCAGCATGACAAACATTTGGTAGATGCCTCACCCAAGGAAACTCCCATTTATCAGGCATGAGAAGAATGTCATGGTTCTTGAGGTGGTACCATCCTGAATTACGTACTTTTTTCCCTTTATTTTGTGCACACTTCATGTAATCTGCACAAAGCAGAAATTTCATAGAAAAGGAAAGAAGGATGGGATTTGTTTTGGTTCAGTATTCCACACAAGTACATTTTTATTTATTTCAATGATATATCCAAACCTTTTCAGAAGCAAAACTATGATTACAGACACTATAAAATTAAAGACTTTAATAGATAACAATAAGATAGCATCCCTTTATTACAAAAGTTGACTTGTAGTTTACCTGTAGTTTACTAGTTTAGATCATGTTTTGTTTAAAATTAATAGTGTCATCCACTAGTCTAAAAACTGACTTTACAGATATATAAATGACAAAACAGAACACATATCTCTCCCTCCTTTAAATCTGACTAAATAAGCTGACCCTCCATCCAGGAGTTGACGTCAAAGCAGTAATATTGCTTGGACCACAGAAGACCAGCAAGGGCTTGCCGAGCAATGTTAGCCTCGTCAGTATTAAATTTTCCTGATGTCACCTGTTTTAATAAAAATTCAGTCCTTTTTTCTGTTTGTCAGAGAAGAATCTAGATCATACCAACATGCTTATCAAAACACTGAGATCTTAAAACTACAATTAGTTAGCTTAGTCTGCTGGCTCCGTGAGCTTGAGTTTGTGGCCTGAAGAGTTATTAACTCTGTCTTTAAAATTTCTAACAATTTCTTAGCTTCTTACAAACTGACCTTGCAAGTAACTCACCGACATTAAGTCAAGAAAGAAAAGGCACAAACTGCCTATAATTGAATCTAAATATTATATAAACAAATTAGCTTCATTAAATCCTTTAATCAAATATTGCACAGACCGTTTTATAGAATGCCTCTGCATCAGCCTTTTTGTCAATGAATAGTTTTCGAAGATGTTCAAGGTTGATGTCTGTGTTTGCAAAGCTTGATTCAATTTTCCAATATACACATGCATGGCCACCAGGTGGGACAGTAACAACATACAGAGCTCCACATTTTGTGCCACTGTGTGCAGGGTTTACTGCTTCCTTTACACCTGAGAATGAAAAACTTATGCAGATAATTAATGATATATATATATATATATATGCACCATAAAGCTGTACACACATAATTGTGTGATTTTCTTCCTTTCTACCTTTTCTCTCATTCTCACACATTCATGGATACATGCACATATGCAGGTACATACTTGTCAACAATTAAACATCTGATACACATAATAGAAAGCAAAATGTGACCTTCATTTACTATGGCTCACTGAGCTGTTAAATAACAGATCTGTGTCTTTACTACACTTTCAGCACAAGGAAAATATTTCAGAGCATTCTTTTTTTTTATGTGTACACATACACAACCCCTTTCCAACAAACATGCACTCTCAAAATCATCCCCTGCAAATAAACATACAGAAGCCCACCATTAACGATGTATCTATGAAAAGCACTTCTGACAAATGGACAGGTAACAAATAATAAGAATAATAATGATAATGAAGTTGATTTGTATAGTGCTTTTTCCCTCCATTAAAGGAAGGCTCAAAGCGCTTTACTAAAAAGAAAAGTGCACAAACATAATAATGGGTGCTGATCTCAAAAACAGTAATTTTCAGTGTTCTTATCATTATTTACCCCCACTCCCAGCACCGGACTTTCCTTTGAAGTTGATCTTCGCAAAGCAAAGATCGGTAAAAGCAATGTCTTGAATTTCAAGTGTATGCCAGTAAAAAGAAAGGTTCGTTGGAATACCGAGTTTGAAGTTTTAGGGCAGTTGAGAACAGACCATGGTTATGGCACTGAAGAAGCAAAGGTGACAGAGTCCAGTTACACGCATGGATGCAGGATGACACGAAAACATCTGTCACCAGATGACATTGCCAAAGCACTTAGATCTAGAATCTAATCTACAGAACTTGTAGCAACATACGTGGTTTGTAAATGAAAAATGAAAAACGGCATGTTCCACAATGGCCCACAGTGCCAGAAGAGTTAAAAGTGTTGGTGAGGAAGGCACAGAATCATGGACAGTCAAAAATTAAAGCAAAATGGCAGAACGAAGAACAGGAGACAAAAAGTTGGTGGAAGAAAATGTCTTTTGTACGAAATGACGCAGCACAAGCACTGAAGTAGAATCCATAACGAAGAGGAATTGCATTACAGATAAGTAGGAGAAACCCAAAGTCAACGTATATCCATGGACGAGACAAAACAACAGAGATAGTCCCCTCCAGTCAGTTAAGCGAAGGGACATCACTCTCTCTTTCCCTCCTTTCCACAGCCACACTTGGGAGCAAATATATGATGCACATTCCAGAGTGCACACTATAATCTGCTCTAATAATTTACAAAGTTACATAAAGCTGTTCAATTCTTATTCTTCACTTTTAGAACAAAGCTAATATTTCAGATCTTTTCTAAATGTGCACAGACATAAGATATGTGCATGTGTAATCTCACCTACTCTAGTAAAATCACCCAGAAAAGAATGCAGTCATGTACACATTTTCAAGCATTATACATACCATCAACTATAAATCTGTGAAATGCATTTTTGGTAAACAACTTCACACCATCTGAATAGTCATCCCTTGAAGGTTCACTGATGTTGTTTGTGAATAGTAAGGTTGGTGATTTTTGATAGTCAGGAGACAGAAACTGCAGATGCCACTGCCCTGTAAACAATCCAAGCAGACGGTCATATACTTCTTGTATGTGCACGCATAAGTTCATAAATATACATACAACATTTCCATTAAGTGTTCAAATTTCTAGGTACAACTTCACAGCTAATCCTATGTAAAATAAAACCCTGAAACATAGTAAGAGTGCAAATCTGACAATTATAAAACTCATTTTAATGTCTGATACCATAAAATGGGCCTAACATTTTAGGTGGGCATGAGTCCATTGGTATTTCTCTCTAAGATAGTAACACATATCTATTTACAAATAATCTAATATGCCTTCTTGTTTTAAGTTTTTGGCTCTTCTATTACCCTTGTAAATAAAGATTTGTCATTTCCCTTTCTTTCTCTCATTTCTTTCCATCGATGTGGGTTATTGTCAAGAACATAATACTAAAGAAAAATAAACAACTGAATTTGTTGAGCACATTTCTCTGTGTGGAGGTGAGCTCAATGCACCGTGGACAAACAAACCCTTCGACAGTTTACCACACAAGGAGCACATACAACAGCATACAGATGACATAGTGGCAAACATGAACACAGTGCATGGATGGAGACAGGGAATTGAGGAATGAATAGATGATCAGTACATTGTATTATGAAAGGTATTTTTGAAAAAGGCTGGACTAGAAAGCTTTGAACTTAGAGATAGTTTAAAGAAAGAAAGGCTGGAAATTCCAAATAGTGGTTCTGGGAAAGAAGTAAGAGCATTTGCCAAATTTTTCTTGCCCGATGTCTAAACTTTTCCTGACAGCTGATATCAGAGAATCCCAGACACTTAATCCCCAGACACTTAATCCCCTAGACATTTAATCCCCAGACACTTAATCCTCAAAATGAAATTTCATCTCAAGAAATTATGAAGTGAATGAAAAATTTAATTATGAAGTAAATGAAATATTTAATTCAAATAATTATTTTCATGTTAACATCAAAATAAGTTTGACAATTAAAATAATACTTAACTTCAACATTTATAACATTGGGGGCATTTTTGAGGATTAAGTGTCTGGGGATTAAATGTCTAGGGGATTAAGTGTCGGGGATGAAGTGTCGGGGATTAAGTGTCTGGGGATTTAGTGTCCGGTCACCGATATCAGATATCAACTGCAAAACTACAAAATTTTATTTAACAGCTAACCATAGTTAAACATGAAATTAGGTTCAAAGTTGCTGGCATGTTAATAAGAACATAACACTTTTATTAATTTGTCACAGATATATATTGTTTTTATTTTATTTTTGTTTGAGGAGGAGGACACATGAATTCTCTCTTCTGATGTCACTGAAGGCTGCAATCAATTCCAGAGGTTGGAATGCATGTTAATGAGATGTTAGAGAGAATAGAAGAGTTCAAAGACTTTTGTCTTGTAAATGGAGCTGTGTAGGACCTGGGGAATTAAAATATCATAATGAGCTAAATCCACCCAACTGAAACTATTTTTGCTCTTGGGTTAGCTTTAAAAAAACAGCTGATTTAAAAAAAAATTGATATGAAAGGGCCAAAGTGTACCATGTGAAGATGTACAAACCAAGGTGGTAGGAAATGTTGATGGACCCATCATCAGCAGCGGACATCAGCATCTGCTGGTTCCTTGGAATGCTAGGAAGATGTTCTTTCACTCTGCCTGTATTCCTGCATGAATGAACAATACTTAAGCCCTCTCTGTCATACAGACCACAAAAGTTGTAGAGGTAGCAAATGAAATAGGTATAAGTTTAGATGTTACCAGCTCAACATTTATCACCTCTCAACCAAACGAAAAATTATTTGTGCATGTGTGTGTTTTAGGTATGAATCTCTCTACGCCTACATGCATCTGTTTTATAGTTGCATAACAAAACTGAGATTTCAGCTCATGAAAGATCACTGCACACAGCTGCTACAGCACCTATAATTTTTTTTCGGACCTATTGGAATCTTTAAAATTTTGCTTCAATTCTTCTGAAATAATTTTGTACTCATATTTAAATAAAAAATAAACTTAAAATTAAGTGACTATAAATATCAGTTCTGACAAGTTTACAAAAAATGGCTTGAAAGAAAGGAGCTCTGAGATATGCTTACTTCAATCTTTATGTACCCATGGTTTTGGTATTAATACTGATTAAGGCTGTGTCAAGCAGAGCTAGTTCACTTTTCAGCTAAATTTAGATGTTTCCCATACAAGCTAGGATCCTACACCTTTAATTTCTGTTGATTAATCTCTTATCTACTTTATATTTTGCAGTTAGGTTCTAAAACACAAATCTTCATACAATTTTAGCAGACAAAGCATCCCAATAATGTTGTTAGTGTTTTACACCATGCCAGCAACTAAGGCGACACCCCAACAAACTGCTTATCACGAATCATAGTAAAATCAGAGTTTACCATTCATAAAATGCTAAATCTCCAGATGCAATTGTTTGGGGTTTTCAGATCTCAGATACAACTGTTGGGCTCTTTTAGACCAACACATTCCCCTTCCTCAAGACTGTGGGAGTTTTGGTGACCAGCAGCAAAAACATTAATAATAATAATAATAAAAAAACACTAGTGTACAGAAGTTAATATTTTCTTGATTCCTGCTTTATTAAGGTCAAGTTTCTCTGCAGGTATATCTGTGTCATTAACATCTGAGAACCAGTAATAATGAAATATCAGCTTTCAGGTCCAGTTTATTTCAAACTGTTTTATGCAATGAGACCTCTGACCTAAGTTCTCTTACATCATCAGATCCAACTTCAAATTGTTAATTTTTTCAGACCCCCTTGGCAAGTTTTCTTTATGTGATTTGGAGCTCTAACATGATTTACACAGATTTTTATGTGATGGGAAATGCTAGTAAAACATTTCTTCTCTACACATAAAATGATAAAACTGACCTGAAGTAAAACTGAGGCAGAACGTGCAAACTTTCTGTATCCTGCCCACAGTTGACTATTATGATGCGGCACACAAGACCCAGCTTGTCTGTCTTAGCATACTCCACACTGACATCCCAGTAACCATTATCAAACACTCCTGTTTTGTGAAAACATGAAAAAAACAAGAGTGGTCTTATTGGAAAATGCAATGTAATTCATTCATAACTCATTCATAATTCGTTGCCTCTCATAAGAGAAATAAATTCTGAAATTTGAAAACAAAAAAAGTATATCAGATTTATCATATGCATAAATATGTCACAGCTGCTGACTCCACACCAATGGGAAGAAAATGTGGTGGAAGAATTTAAAATATGAATGCTGTAACTGGCAGATGAGCTAGAACATGAAACCCTACTTCTGATATTTGCACAAGTTAAGATCCCAGGGCTGTTTATCATCGACTACAATGTTCTGGTAAAATTCAAGAAACTCTAACAACGAACACAAGTTTATGATCATGCATGCGATGGCATGTAAAACATCAAATGGTCAGAAAAGTATAAGAATCATGAAGTATTACGTTTTTTGTCTGTTTTAAAAGCAGCAAGAGCAAGAAAATCAAAGCCCATTCTAATGCAAGCATCATGCAAAGAAGGATGTAATGATGCACAAGTGTATGCCTAATTATGCCTAAGAGGCTAAAGACAGACAAAGGGTATGTCAGACAAACCAGTAACCACGCATTGTGCTTATTCCGAATCTCAGTTGTCTGATTCTCCACCAGCAAGTAACCTGACGACATCACTTCCCCACCACTGGCAGATAACAAGGTGAAGGTCACTATCAACATCAATGAGTCATCGTCATCAGAAGTGGTCATCGTGCAGTTTGACAGTGTGGCGTGTGTCTATCAGCCATATACAGGAATAGCCAAAGGTCTCACAGATACAACCACACTGCATGTAGCTCCGCACTCGACAACAGGACTGTAGGTGGCTGTTAAGCGGATTGATCTAGAAAACTTAGATCACGAGTTCTCTTATGTATAGAAAGAAGTATTAACCAAGCAGTTACAATATGAGACTTCTCCCACATTACTGTAGCTTCGTCCATCGCCATGAACTGTGGACAGTCATGCTTGTCATGGGCTGTGGTTCTTGCCGTGACCTGCTGGTCATATACAGGAGTGTGAAGACTACCCATGCTTTTATATCAGCTAGCGGACAGGTGTGTCTCACTGGCTTCCAGAACTCCACAGTCTATGACTATCCTAGCATACTGCTGATTGCCTCCAGTAGTTCAGTCCGGAAATTCTTGAACAGAATTCTGGATATTTCTCAGTGATTGTAAAACTAATCTGATGATCTTACTACAAGAATTCTGCTATTTTTCAGTGATTTTAAAACTAACCCCACACACTGTACAGCGCATTGAGTCGACTCTGGAGTTGAAAATTGCGCTATATAAATCTGCTTTAATAATAAAAAAAAAAAATAATTTACAAGTGAAAAAAAGTCATGTAAACATGTCTGTGTAAATTATCCTGTCAATCGTGGTCACAAATATATATCTGATGATTAAGAATCCCATAGTATTAAATGCATATTTTCTCTAAAACAGACCTGTATCAATAATTTCAAATTCTGGATCTGCAAAAGACCGTGCTTTGTTTTCATCCCTAAGGTGTTGATAGGGAAATGCAACCTGCGGGTACTTGTATAGTGCCCTCATGTAGCTGTGATCAGGGGTGTTGTCCAGGTAATAATATAGCTCTTTCAAATCCTCACCATGGTTTCCCTACAACATTGTACATTGTTAGAACTTTAATAATAATAAATTAACACTTTTATGAAAATAACTAAGAATTACCAACAAGCACCAGACACAACCAAACTTTCCCATAACAATCAACACTTATGGGTGACAAAAGCTTTGTACCTCAACACCTGTTAGTCCAAAAAGCCTTTCCTTCAGAATTGTATCTTTCCCATTCCACAATGCCAGTGATGCACATAGTAACTGGAACCTGTCACTGACACCAAGGAGACCATCTTCTCCTGATACATAGGCGTGACTGGTAGCATCTTCGTATGTTATATGCTCCCAACTTTTGTCAAAAACAGAGACATTCAACAAATCTTTAGCAACAATAAATGAAGTTAAGAAGTCTAAGCAGACATCACTCTGACTAATGTGATGATTATCATCACTTAATTTTGTCGCAGACTGTGCACTTGAGTGTACTTTTCCATGGCAACATACTGTACATTTCGGACTACAAGTCATGATGTTTTTCCCCAGCTTTAAACCCTGCAGCTTAAACCGCGATGCGGCTTGTTGGGGGAATTTTCCGATTCCGATGAATTTTCCGATGAGCTCAAGTGTTATCTGTTAACATTGTTATAGTCTTAACTGTTCACATTTTTAAATCAAACCCGCATACAGTTGAAGCATTCGGATCAGTTGCTGAAACACACATCCTCATCATGCCAATATGCCTACAATGCAGTCGAATATATTTGCGTCTTATAAATCAGTGCAGCTTATTTGTGAAAAAAATAATGACTAAGAATATAGTGGCTGTGGGTTATAAACAGGTGCGCTAATTAGACTGAAATTTACAGTACTCTATGCATATTCTGTTCAAGAAGACAATGCATTCAAAATGCACACAGCAAACAAAGCCATGTGACTTTTTAATTTAAAATAACAGCATCAAATTACTATATAGCTATACTACATCCTATAGTAAAGCTATTGCTTTGTTCTCACCAGTTTTGGTCATCAGAATAATCCTCCCTAACAGTTCCCCATTGTCTCTCAGACAAATAAGGACCCCAGAACATAGGATCATCAACATGGTCAAAACTTTCTTCTGGTGATCCTGGCTCATAGACGATTTTACCATCTTGAGTTATCGGGTATCCTGGATGGTTATCATTGTTGTCATCTACGCTTTCCTCTTCCTTTTCTTCATGGCAGGCACTACCCGGTTGATCTTCTACACAGATTGCATTTTCAGTTTTTTTATTTTCTGCCTCTCTGTCTGTCTCTTGTGTTTCTGATCTCTGGCTTTCTTCAGAGCCTAACACTTTTCTTTTCTTTTTAAGTGGTTCACCACTACCTTCCAAGTCTTGACAAGATTCCTGCCGCCGAGGATTTACAGATTTCGACATCGTATAAAAAGCCCAAATAAATTTATAGGGACCTCACTTTACGTGCTATACTTTTACAAGCGTTCAGGTGTTAACAGCTTTTAAAAAGTTGCGGATATTTATATTCCAGACGTGAATACATTTTTTTTTTTTTTTGATAGGCTATCGAAAGTACTGTCTGTCAGTTTGGGTTCGAAATAGTTTTTGAGACACGTAAACAGACGGATCCATTTATGACAAAAGCAAAATCATTTGAAGGAAAAAAACGTGATCTTAATATTTATCCCGTCCGATATTTATCTTGTTTTTGACTCCATCAAGCTGTTGTAGATAAAGACCAGAACCCCCCTAAAAGTGACTGCTATGATGGAAAGCAGTTTAATCAGGGTTAATCACTCTTTGAGAGAAACCGATAAATTCGAGTTGTCTACCGTCAACTGTTGCAGACGTCAAATAACCGACAAACTCGAGGTATACGATGTCTAAGGTTCTCGTTATCTGTTATGTATTACGTATAAAAAATACATAAAACAAAACAGTTTTAAGGAAGTATAAGAAAAGCGTACGATTTTTTTCTAGTATTTTTTATGATCCCCTCAGTTCGGTGTAGAAAAGACTGAAGACTCATTTGTTTACCTAAGACGGACTTCAACAACCAAGCAGCACTTCTATCGTTATTATTTTTTGCTTTCCTTTTGTTTTTTCCTCTTCTCTTCTGTTTTTGCTGCGCAATGAGCATTCTTCTAAATGGATACCAGCGCATTATAAATGGGCATCATCATCATCATCATCATGTAGAACACTTTTTTTCCGCTCACCCAACCCTTCCTACCACTGGAAGGCGCTTTTGTTCTCAGTGTTGTATGAATGATGCACACTCACACTTGATCTTCCAAGCAGACCTCTGTTGTAATGATACAGCCTTTCATGATGACGAAAGTGAACACTTTCGTCGAATACTGTAATTTTTTTGTTAACGGGATTATAGAATGTTGTGGCAAGATACAACCGATAGAGTGTTTATATAACGTTTTTGTTTAATGAACAGATAAGTCATCATCGAAAGTTTGGACGACATCAACAGATTCAGAGGCAGCTTGCAAGGTTTTAAATTATCTCTAAAGTGTAGTAATAGTGGTGACGCTCGGTTCGGAGTAAATAAGACTGCATGGTGCTTATCTGAAGTGCGGTTTTATCATTTTACGACTGCACAAAACCTCACGTCTGATAGACAAAGATTTGTACAAAGATTGTTCCTTGCTCAGGTTGTATACAGAGGGCTGCGAGTTACGAATTTAGGGTAAATTACTCAACGTGTTGCAATGACTGGATGACTTTAATGGGATGCTATTGATTGATGCATTGATTTTGTTTGTGAAGGTAGAGAATTTCTGTTATCAGACGATTTAAGCCATACTCGGAACATGCAAGCGGGTGTGGGTGTGTAAATGACCAACAACTTGGTGTGTATATGTGTGCGTGATCGTCCACCTGTGTGTGTGTGTGTGTGTGTGTGTGTGTGTGTGTGTGTGTGTGTGATAGAGAGTTTATGTGAATATGTATATGCGTATATGAAAGTGAACTGAGAGACAGAGGTGGAGAAAAGAGAGAGGATTAAACACAACGTACGGAAAGAGAGATTAAATCTCCCAAACATAGTTCCTTAAAAACATCGACACAAAGCGTACTGTAAGTTGAAATGGTTTGAGACCAAAAAGAAATTAAAATTTGAAAATATCTTTATCTCAAAAAATTATGAATAAGTACATCAAATGTGAACAGGTATACGTTCGATGTTCCATCCTGTTTTTTTTTTCTTTTCTTTGTTCGTTCAGCTCTTTCAGGTATACGAATGTTGTTAGCATATCTGGAAATACCATCGCTAGCATTTTGTTAACCAGATTTCTTTGTGCACATCGGACATGAAGCGGACATCTCAGCACTGTCGTTGTTTTTACAGACCTGTGAAACACTACCACCAGCTATCTTCCGAAGAGGGCCATCACTTCCCACGACAATGTTCAACGGAATTAAGAGTGGAGTATTTTGTTGGTGATGATAATACTTTTGTAGAGATCGTCTGTAATGGTATTTTCAAGCAGCCTTTAATTACAATCCTAGTAGTCGTTCACGATTGTATTTCCGATGCCTGCCACAATGTTGCTGTTAACTGCAAAGGAAAAATAAATTATATAAGTTCAGCGTAATTTTAACAAGATAATTACAAGAAAAGTTTTATAACGCACGCGGCGAGAGTTGTTGAAGTGGTGGAAAAACGAATTAAGGAAAAGAGTCATTTTCAAATTATATACAGTGAGATGGGGTTGGGGTTAGGGGAATGCTGAAGCATTGGGCCGGTGCGCGCGCGCGCGCGCGTGCGTGTGTGTGTGTGTGTGTGTGTGTGCGCGCGCGTGCGTGCGTGCGTATAAGCATGCGTTTGTGTTTTCCTTGTTTTCGGGAATTCTCGTATTTTGGGATGTCCACATAACCTGGCTCTATGTTTTTTACATGCTTGTCATGTTGAAGCGTTTTTCGAGTATATCTGTTTACTTGTTTATAATACTGTAGCACTGTCTGACATCCTGTTCTTTGTGCTTCTTCTTAAGGGTATAATTCCTATAAAATATAATCTAGGTCTTGCCATAACCGATCCTAAGGCTTGCTCAGAATCTTACCGTCGTACATAGAAGTGTACACGATGGTAAGGCCGTCACTCGATTTTAAACGATGCGTAATTAGGTTCTCGAGAGAAAATATTCACTTGTTTGAGAATTTTACCTTCTTCTCCTCTGATATTGTTGTAGCCAGCATTGGTGGAGATGTATTTATGGTACTCTGGTCGCAAACCTCCTCCACCAGCCGATGCCGAAGATGAGGCAGAGGCACTTCCAGATCCTCCACCTGCGCCTGCGCCTGCGCCTGCGCCTGCACCTGCACCTGCACCTGCGCCTGCGCCCGCACCTGCACCTGCTCCTTAGAAGTCATGGAAATGTGTCAGATGTAAGTACGTCATTTTTTTTCTACCGTTCACTCGCTGTCGGTCTGTCTGTCAAACGTACATACACACGCGGACATATATACTCTCTGCACACAGTTTTCTCCTGCTTTCTTGACGTTGTCCTCGATGACACTGCCATAGTTTTGTTGAGCCTTCTACAAGAAGTCAGCAACAAAAATGGTTTTGAGAGGGACACAGAAGGGGGCAAGAATTTTTGTCTGTCCAAGATCTGTCCCAGTGTGGTTGTTCAGGATCTTCTTTAAGGCTCTTCGTAACCGGGCAAGTGTTGACGAACATTTGGCCAAGTAGGCAAAGTTATGTATGAAGGTCACGGTCACAGGAAACTGATGGTTTGGGGGCGTTTGAGGTTTTTTATTATGCATTGAAAATTTGGTCAACACAGTAAGTCCAGATTTGTTTACCAATACACCGAGAAAACATCTACCAATACAATCGGATTTTAGGCCACTTCGAAAGTCTGAGGCTTCGGCACTTTGCACAGTTAAGAACGGTCTTAATCGGATACATTGTCAACATATGTGACCATGCTTTAGAAATGTTTACATGAAAGTGATATACCTAATTTTCCAAACAAAGTCACGTTTGACAATATTTGGCCCTTATAACTGTTGGCCACATGTGTAGTCAAAAAAAGGAAGGAACCGAACCAAGAGAGTGTTTGCATGTTTATCTTTGACGTCGACATTATGTCAAACGTTTGAAGTTCCACCCTCAACATCTCTTTCGACAGATCTGCCCAAACTTTACCATTTCTCTCGCTTCTTAAACAGACAGGAAAACCATTAGTTTGCCGAACTTTAGTGTAAGACAATGCTATGTATCTGAATTAACAGTTTAAATCAAGGAGGTAAATCTAAGCTTATTTGTTAGTTCACTCATCTCCCAAATAAGGGTTGACTGCGTGATAGTCACCTGTAACAAGGTACACTAGTCATCAAAGACACAATATGACTGCGTATTTACTTCACATGCATGTGTACTGTGTGAGGGAGAAACAGTTCATCATCATCATCATCATCATCATCATCATCATCATCATCATCATCATCATCATCATCATCATCATCAGGCAATGACTTAATTTTCAGCTGAGACAAATGTACCCTTCTCATGTATTATGCCCGTCTATAATGACGATCCCTTTCTTCTTATCAGATTTTAAAAATTTATTTATATTGTGCATGGTGGTGTTTGTAGACCTTGTAGTTCGAGAATAATAGGACCTTATTGAGTCACATTTGATAAAATAGTATCTCCTACTGAGTTCATTATAACATCCACACAATATACACTTTAGTATACCTTTAAATAATTCTTTTGAGCTTGCATAGGTTTTTTTTAATATTCTGGATCAAACACATCTGTCCTAAACACGTTTATTCGTCTGTTGCTGCTTATGATACTACTACATAAACCCTCTGTTTTTAAACACCCTGCATGTAAGGCAGTATCATAATATTTTAAAGTCTTACCTGCTGGAACAAACGTGTTACCATCTAAAAAAAAAGAGAAAAAGAATCGTATGTAAACAATGTCTGCAGATATGTATGCATGCTATGTTAACATTTGGGTGTTAGTGTGTGTGTGTGTGTGTGAGAGAGAGAGAGAGACTTCTACTTGTCACCATCTCATTAAGATTTGATATGCTTTTACGCTAGTTTTGGCATGCAGTTCTGCCTGTTTGTATGTCTGCCTCCTTGCCTCTGTGTATATGTGGCTGTCTATGAGGCGTTTTACAGAGCTTATACAGATAAATACTTACGATGAAGAAGAGGCTCATGATGCACAGGGTAAGGGTATGGCATCGGAACTGGCACTTCTTGTGGCACTGGCACTGGTACAGGCACAGGCACTTCATGTGGCACTGGCACTGGAAAGCCTTGTGGCACAGGTATGGGAATGCCATGTGGCACAGGGAAAGGAAAGCCGTGTGGTAGAGGCAGGCCATGATGAACACGTTTCGGCAGGCCGTGTGGCAAAGGCAGATGGTGAATGCCGTGAGGGCCTGGAATAATACCTGGGAAACCGGGACCAAGGAGATGAAAAGGTGGTCCTATGGGTCCAATACCAGGTCCAATACCAGGTCCAATGCCATGTCCAATGCCAGGTCCAATGCCATGTCCAATGCCAGGTCCAATTCCAATTGCTGCAACATAGTAAACAAACTTTGTGTGAAGAACTTCTCTCATTAGAGTCAACGACGTTGATTTACAAATTTAAAAAAGTAGATTTCAAACCGATGCAAATCGATGTTTATCTTCAGCGACTGTTTGCCTACTGGAAGGCAGGTTGCATTCTGTTGAAAACAAGCTTTCAGGCTTGTCCATGTTTTACAGTCTTCGTCGAACTTCTCCTCCTTTCGTTCCTTTTTCGTCTTCCTTGTCCTCGGCCATGTAACCGCTACACGTTAATGTAGACGACGCAGAACGCTCACTCAAACAAATTTTTGCGGTACATTCGATAAAAGAGGAGATGTAAATACCAAGAGAGGACAAGTGGTTAACTCACCAAAAGAGGAGGCAACTGTTGCAGTGGCCAGCAGCAGGCCCGCTATCGTCCAGGTCGTCATACTTATGACTGGTGAATGACGTGTCACACAGGAACCAGTCACACTATATAATAATAGCAGTAGGATTTAATACTATCTTCTGATATCCACCTAAAGTATCACATGTACACTGCTGACGTTTCCATTAAAAAGAAAAAGGCAAGAAAAGAGAAGGAAGAGAAAATGGAGGAAAGATGCAGACAGACAAATGATGATAATAAGGACGTCGATCAAGATAAAACTTGATGTATTAAGTATAAAGAAAAACATCTGGCTACAGACTTAGAATTTGCCTGCCTAAAAACATCCCTCCGAACTGCTTAGTCTTATTGAAGTGAAAGGCTGGCGGAACAGACAAAGCCAGAATTATTTGTGGAACCGAAACACATTTTTAATAAATAATATTATAAGAGTATTCTTATAATCTTAGGGGGATTAACGTTCTTATTGCTAAGATGTTTCATGATATATATACATAAAAATAAAATTTATGGTATATATCACATAAATAAAAGGGGTACACGCGCACGCACGTACGCATACATACATGTATTGCCACTATCAAATGCCCTAGTAAACCAACATAAGGACAGACACCATCAGAAGAGAAGTCAGAGAAACTTTCACTTACATTATTACTAAACCATGAAGTAGAGTTCACAACTTTGCTTATATTTTATAAACGTGTTAGCTGACATGCTAGGCCTGCCATCGAGATAGCCTTACTGTACACCTGTACTGTACACATCAACAGAAATGGCTTTAAGTTAAAGAAATATAGTAGGTCAAATTTTTGGAAACGTTCCACGAACTTACCTGCTGCAGTCGAGCCTGGGTTCGTAAGGGTTTGCTGTAGAAAGTGGCTGTGCCGCCTGCGTACTTATACTTTGATGGAACCAATAGATCTCTGAAACGTCATCGTCCCCTGTCCTACCTTTCTCCCTCCCCTTTTTATTTTTGACTACTGTCAGGCTCTGGTCTGTCATGTTTGGCGTGGTGAGCATGCTGCATCTTTGATGTAAAACATGCAGTGATAAATTTCTTCGTATCATGATCTTGATGGAGCAGTTCACACTGTAGCTTTGCTTACAGATCATGAAGACAACACGCATGTCATGTCATGCGTGTCTTTTCATTCTTATTTCAGGAAGAAGTTTGTGATTGTTACATTATGCATTTTTTGTATCGTTTTTACTGCCTTTTTCTATCCTCGCACTCTCTTCTTCATTTTTTTGTATTTTTTCTTTTACGACATAAACGGTTATAACCTCAAAAGCAGGTGAAGTAAAATGCAAATGGTAAGATTGATTGATAGAATGCCTACTTTAACAACAAGTCCTGGTTTTCTTTCAAATTATCTTTTTCAAAGTCTACATTGTTACATTATGCATTTTTTGTATTGTTTTTAATGCCGTTCTCTCTCATGCAAATGGTAAGATTGATTGATAGAATGCCTACTTTAACAACAAGTCATGCTTTTCTTTCAAATTATCTTTTTCAAAGTCTACATTGTTAGCTGAACATGTAAAATTACGCAAAACGTCTTAACAGACAGATTTAAATAATATGTCAGTTCTTTTTAGCTTGTAAATATCTGTTCAGGACAGGAACATAAACTGATCGTGTAAACAGATCTTTGTTTCGTAGACGAGGATAAAGTAAGACGGATGATTTTTTTTATTGCGTTCTGTGTGAAGTCAAATTTGACAAATTGTCCTCAGTTAGACAGTGACTTTTATGCAGATTTAGTAAGAAATGACGGTTACTGTCAATGACCTTCTGACACCTTGTAGGGAAGGAGAAGAGCGTTGAGAACATCCTTTGCGCCTTGTACGTCTTTTTGAATTTTGTTTTCTTCATTCTTTTCATTTATTTCTTTTCTGTTCTTCCTTTATTTTATCTTCCCTTAAAGCCCAACCCGACTGCTGAGCAAAACTCGCTGGAAACAGAGCACAAAGTATCACAAAAATATGTTCCGTGGTCTTTTATGACAGAGAGGCATGAAAGATTTTATATTAATATTTTTCTCTTAAACACACATGGATTTGTCGAGAAAACAGGAAGTGACGAAACGAACGTATTTCTAAAAATAGCACCGTTTGCAATAGCATAAATCGAAGAGAAAAGATGCAATCCTCGGTAAAAGAAAACTGACCAGGACACATTGTGCTGTTGCTGAATGTTCTCTTCGACACTCAGAGGGAGTTAGTTTGTACTCATGAAGGAAATCCTAAAGGTAATGGCAGCAAACGCCAGTGGATCAACTTTGTTCAAACGTGCCGTGCGAACTTGGTCCCCACACCGTACTCATGAATTTGCTCAAAAAGTTTCAAAATCGATTGTTATTCAGTCACTTATACAGTACAAGCAAGTCTTGGACTTTTAGTAAACCGAAGAAATCTTATTCCTACCGCAGTGCTTACTATACAAAAGCACGAGATGTTAAAACCAACTACGACTGCTGGTAGAACAAGCACCAGACAGGCAACATCGACGGTTTCTACACCGTCTGGTCTACAAGTAACATCGTGTGACAGTCACAAACCCATCATCATCAGTCGTATCTTTATCCAGCATAATGCTCAAAACAACTGACAGTGTGAGGGTACCATTGATGTGCGTGATTGAAACAGCTAAAAAAAAAGGAAAAAAAAAAGAATTGAGGGTGATAAACATATTATAAGGAGCTTAAACGGGAACACGTGCGATCGAGTATCAGTAAGTAAATAGAAAATTTTGCATGCAGCTAAATGAGGAAGAAATAAGTTTTTACATAAACATGCTTTAAACTATCATTATATTTTTAATTGTAAAAAAATCCTTATCAGCAGTCAGTTGTAACTATTGTTGCCCATTAAATTTTGATCTGATTGACTTACCAGTCTGTTGAATGAATTCAGTTTGGACCATTTAATTATTTTTGAACTTCATTCGAAGCTTCTAAATAAAGTTCTAATCTGTAGGGCTGTATTCCAAATTCAGCTGTTTCATTTTTTGGGCGAACAAAATCGCTTCTTGAACACGACAACCTGAGTGATGTTTCTTCATTTCACTCGAAGACATCCACAGTCGCTGTTACAAATACTTCGATCACGTGAGAGAACCTCCAGCCTTCCTAGTTGAAGGTGAGAATGCCGATGTTTGAAGGCTTGTATCACCTAAAAAACCTTTTTCGTTGCGACATTGCCGTAGTAAAGTGTGACACGTTCGTACATCCTGGATCGTGTGGCGCCTTATACCCTCATTTACAGCGATCGCCGCTGCCCCATATGTTGATTATGTGGCAGTATCTGTCCAGATTTTATAAAACTGTTACGTCGTCGTCGTCATCATCATCATCATCATCATCATCATCATCATCATCATCATCATCATCATCATCATCATCATCAAGAATTTTTATATAGCACCTCCAGCTAAAAAAAGTAAAAGATCAACGAGCTTTAGTGTGATAAACCAAGCAAACGTAGAAAAATAAAGTGACACATAGCTGTAAATAGCGAGAACATAAAAATTTATAGATTACACAAAAAGAAAATGGAGGATTATTTAATATAAAAAATGCGAGATGAAAGAAATGAGTTTCTATTGGTATTTAAAAATGCAAAGCACCGGTGTATTTCTCAGCTCGGTGGGCTGAGAGTTCCAGACACTTAAGGGTACCACAACTGAAGGAATGATATATAAAGATATGAGTTAAGCTTTTGGGACCCTAAGGAGTTTTTTCGCTGCAGAACGGAAACAGTGGAAGGGACAGTAAGAAAACAAAGAGGATAAAAAAGGGGAGAAGAGAGCCATGAAAGACGGTAGACAAGTGGTAGCAAAACATGTGCCAAGCATCGTGACATATTTGACAGGTTGACATTATCAGGTTAAAAAGATCTTTTCGTAGTTTTTTTTTAATATCGAGATCTTTACATTGCTTTGGACAAATCTTTTTATTCACAGCTTTTGAAGCACGATCTCCTGTATCTTCTCAGTATTGGTGATTCAGGGATGATTTGGAAAACCCAAAGCTTCCAGACAACAAACCGAACACTGGACAACTCGAAGAAGACATTCACTCGTATTTCAGTCGATTCATAGACGGAACGACTTGCAGACGATACATGCCGTTTATTAACCTGCCAAACTATCTCGTCTGCTGGCACTACTCCAACTCGTGTGAATACTAGACTTTGTTTCTACGAATAGGACTGTTTTCCCAGCGCTTTTGCTGTTTATTTGACTATCCATTGAGTACAGAAGAAAACATTTTTGACAAAAACGTACAGTGCTTTGAGGGTCAATTCATGGAACTGTGATGAAAAGCATAACTGCACTTAAGTGTGCTGTTAGGTGTAGTACATCATAGAACCTGTGGCTTCTCTTCTTGCTGTATGTCACTAATGGGCAAACATAGGAATTACCACCTTCATGGCGCGTATTAATAATTGCCTTTGAGCAAGATCATCCACTCCCTTCGTCATCATTTTGCTGCTTGGGCATTGATCCATATTACCACATCGCCATCCTTCTCGGCTTTGTCCTTCTTTGGGATATGCTGTGTAACAATCAGTCTTTGATGCTCTCTGTCATGTTGTTTCTTTCACGTCTCTATTACTGTTTGTTGCCTGCGGGATTATACATCCCTATACTATTCCCTGCAGGATCGTTTTTTTTCAAGGCCCGATGACCTTGAAGTTCTAACTTTGCATTTTTGAATTCGTACATTTTTAAGGGGCAAGAGGATTCTCTCCAGACAAGTGTGTCAAGCATACGTGCAAATGAGAAAGCTAGTTCAAGGCCGTAACAAGACCTTGGTCACTGGCACTGATGGGAAACTTCACGGCAATGCTACCAAAGCGCAGCCAAGCGTTGACTCATTGGTTGTCGCCACTCGTGCGAGTATGACGAATGGCGCCCATGCATCATCCGTACAATGTTTTAATCTTGGCCTCACGCAGTTTGGACGTTGAGCGAGTGCTTGTCGGACCGAGTGTTTGAAGAGGCGCCTGACATTTCCATCCTTCAGTCTCCTCCTTGTTCTCGACAGATTCGTTACTTTGTCCGTTTCTAACCTGATTCTCGTGTTTCGCCATCACGCACAATGCAAGGAATGCTATCTTCCCGTCGGTTTGGAATCGAGGATGCAGACTGGCTATTAGACATTCCTCGATTTACGAAGATACAGCATGGGTAGTAGACTTTCCTCGATTTACGAAGATACAGCATGGGTAGTAGACTTTCCTCGATTTACGAAGATACAGCATGGGTAGTAGACTTTCCTCGATTTACGAAGATACAGCATCGCTAGTATTCTATTCACAATTGACAAAGGTAAATCGTTCCTGAAATTAGAAACGGGATTTTCTTTTTTAAGACAAAACGTATGGGTGCCATTTATTCCATTGAAGACCTGTTGGGATTTTGTCATCTCTAAAACTGTTCCGCGAAAACCAGTCTTCATAAAAAGGATGTTATAAGATTTTATATTTAACGATATCTGTTATCACAATACACCACTGTAAGACTTTGCTTTTTATTTGACATTGATTTACATGATTTTTTTTAAAGTGTTAAGTAAGTTCAAAGTAAAATCATCGTGAAAGCGATAAATGCAATATTAAATATATAAGATCGATCTCTGTAATTTCGACTTAAGCGTTAAAACAAAGCAAAAAAAGCCGAAGAGAAAAGATATAAGGAAGTGATTAGCTTAAAGCCACTCAACTGATTTTCTAAACGCGCGCGTGCATATATATATATATATGAGAGAGAAATAAAGAGAGAAAGAGAGAGAGCACGTGTGTACTATCCTATTTGTTTTTAACAATACGGTATCTGTTAACGTAATGAAGGAGGAAGGGATAACGAAGAAAATCATGATAACAGTTTCTAGATTCAGTGACTCATCAACAACAAGTAAAATGATTGCGGATGCATTATTGATAATTTCATCTTAACAAATATTGGCTAGCTTTTTCTCTCGCTCTCTCTCTCCCTCTCTGAGTCTCTCTTTCTCTCTGCTAATTTCTTGCACACGTTATGTGCCTTTGATTCTTTTTTATTTTTTTTAAAACTAAAGTAAGTACTAATACAATTACATGACAACAAATTACAATCCTTCTTTCTGTCTGTCCGTTTGTCGGCCCTCCCCCAACCACTCCGCACAAATTTACTTCAGTAAGAAAGTAAGATAATTATAAATAATTTGAAGTATCAGGGAAAACAATTGCTAAGGTGGTGTTATAATTTACCAGCAAAGCTATCCCTTGCACCAACAGGCCAGCAAAACCTATTGTATGATGGCAAGGCCGATCTGAAGGCTGCTTTTCTCTCTAAATGCAGTCTTTTAATTGTACATTCGAAAAGGAAAGCGAGTTATTTCGACACTCACTGGCTAATAAATATAGCTTCCCTTTTGAATAAATGAAACACTCTCTTTGTCTTTTCTGTCATATTCTTCGTTTAATACAGATATTTTGCTTAGTCCATACCCCTCAGACGGACATTTATATATAGAGGCGTCAACAGTGTTTGTTTAGCGTTAGTATCTTGTTCATTGTGAACTCATTCACAGCCAGAAGCCCCACAAATCACGTGTATCTATTTTCCCTTTCGTGGCGTAAAAGATGAGAATGATGTCAAAAATAAAATTACGTAAGTAATGAAATAAAGAAAGAGGGAGCCATGACGAGCCTTATTCTATAAACAACATGTCTGACGTATTCTGCATAACGTCAAAATATATGACGTCAAATCCGCGCACCAAAATCTCAGGAGTTCTCAGCATTCATTGCCCACAGGTAGTATATCAATATTTCAATATATTTAAATCATTTCTATATATATATATATAAATGCGTTATTTAACGTCTTTTTAACGACCTCAAATCAGACCGCCGTTCATTCCGCCACATTTGTTTAATTCTATTTACTTATACAGAACGCCTTTATCTGTTACTGATTCAGATGATGATGAGGGATTAAAGCTACGTCTAATTTAACGCAAAATTGCTCGTATTCTGAAGGAAGCGACAGACTACATACAAATTATTGTTAACCAAAGCACGATAAACGTGTGGAACGAAGCCTAGAATTTTCAAGATTAAATCATTAAAGTTGGGAGGGGCGAGATTCAGTATGATCGCTACAGTATACACACGGACGTGTATAAAAGTCCGTGGTACATACTCGAGTATTTTGTTATGCTTTAACAGAACAAAGCTTCTTTCTAACATATAGTGATAGCACTTTCAAAGCAAAAAATGTGGTGGACTAATACTAAGCTGGACACTTATTTTTTTGGCTTAAAATATTTTTTCTACATAAACTCACCCACTCGTTTATATTTTCGTAATTAGTAATAGGAGCTTAAATAATGCATTTTCTAAAAATAAAAACCATAGGTTGTGTAAGTCGAAAAGTGCAATGGTCTTAAATCAAACTCTTGCCTCGACTGTATGTTTCTATAGGGATTTCCTGGTGACCTTTGTCCCATGACGCCACTAAGCTCAGCAATCTATTTAAGTCAAACAAAGTACTGAGACCCACAAACCACTCTAAGCTTGCAATGCCGAGCATGCCGACTTTCACCTTCTTTCCTGTGGTGGGCTACCAGCTGAGGGTGTCAGTACTGGTCAGCAAAAGTGGAAAACAGGCCCGGCAGCCTGGCTTCACCCTGACACTTCACCGGAAGAAACTTGTTCTAAGAATGTTAGGAGTCAACAACCCACAACAAAGGTTTGTTCTCGTGCATCATTGGCAGTCATATCGCTACGGGTAGCTGCGGTTAGCTATGTTTGGATTCTCGCCTTTTGGCGCAGTGGACAGAAAACAAATTGGTGCCTTTGTGACACGGCTATTATCATTGGCCCACCACCCCACCCCAACCCCTCCCAAATCCGTCGACAGCTACTTTTAAATTGCGCTGGGGACAAAAGTGTAAGAGAAGCGAGACGAGTGATGTAAGAAATTATGACCCAGTCGTGTTTGGTAAGAGACAGACGTAGAAACAAACTTTAGTTTGTCTTGTTACAGTTTCCTAATTCATGCCTTGGCTGGCTTCCATAACACTTGCAATTATTTTTGCCTCGCACTTTACAGCATGCGTCGAAGATCTATTCTCGTAGACGATCCAGAGGAACGGGAGATATATATATATATATATCAAACTTTAGTTACAGACACTAGGGTTTCTCCCGAAACTACCCGCACTAACTTCTATACCTCAGTGGTTGTCGCACATACTCTCTTTGTTAACGACACCTAAACCATCATCAGAAGATTACAAAGACGGGCTGCATGAGTGTCAGCCAACTTTTTTGGCGATGCATGAGTAGTCGTAATCAGTTCTTTGGCAAAGATTCCGTGGTAGCTTTTTCCAGGTTTTAGGTCCACAGTATAAACTGAAGTGGGCGTCTTAGATGCTCGCCTGCCGCCTTGTCTCTGTCACTCTCTCTCTCTCTTTTCAATAATTTATGAAATGTACTTTTACTTTTGTGTGTTGTAATCTCTCTGTACATGTAATATTGCACAGTTTAAAATCATAATGCCCCTTTGTTTAGCACACAAAGGAAATAAATATCAATATGCGTCTACATTAGGGAAAGTATTTTATCATTTCGCACTGTGGGTTTTTGTTTTCCAGTAAGTAATGGATTCAAATATACATTGAAAAAAGTCAAGTCTCTCAGCCTTGGTAAAACACACACACACACACGAGTGCACGCGCGCGTGCGTACTAGGATGCCTGCCCGCTACCATGATCACTTCTATCAATACTATCCCCTCACGCCCTCCCACCCTGCCTACCCCTCCCCTCTCTTGCACACTTGTTCACAGTTGTAGCAATCACGCCAATACAAGCCGCGGCAAGTGCAAGTGTCAAACTCGGCGACGACATCATGACAATATTTCATCAGCGAGGTCGGCAAGCCAAGACCATTTCGCTGTTGGCCCAATTGATCCGCGAGGAAATGAAGTGCAAAATTACCCAAATCTTGCTGCGGACCTTGCCGCCGGATTACTTGGGCTCCTCTCCACTCTCCCTTCTGACACGCTAGACGCTGGGTGCCGCGCCATTTATCTTCGCGAGCGGTCAAAGATTCCTCTCTTCGGAAAATAGAAATTCATAACTTCTTCTAAGCTCGGCTAGGGACTTTAGAACTTTCCTGCCGGGTAGGGGAGGAGAGGGATCCTTCTTTACGGTGTCGATGAAGAGGGTAGTGAGAAGGGAGGGGAAGGATAGAGAGAGGGAAGAAAGGAATATGGAGGGTGGGTAGAAAACTTTGGCCCTTGTTGTAGAGTCTCCAGAGACGATATCTGGAAGAAGAAAATGCTTTGACGAATGGCCTGCGGGTTAGTGGTTGGAAACGTCAAACTGCAAATCAGGCGGCCCTGTTTTATGTGGCAGAACTGTACAATCTATTCCTGAGTGTGATGGGGTAAGGGACTGTATTTTGTGGTTGAGAAGATTTTATGAAGCCTTCTTACTCACAAAAATTACTTTGTTCTTCGTCTTCAAGAAGCCTAGTTTTCGTGTTCTTTTTTGCTCTTGTTTCCGAACTTGGTGGCTGCAGGAAAGGCGGAGAGAGGACGGAGTTACAGAGATTATATTTTTTATTGTGAATTTTTATATTTGTTAAGCAAGTATAAGGAGTGAGAAACGAGAATAATTCAAAACGAAACACACACACACACACACACACACACTTGGCTGACAGAAGGGAGGTAGTAAAAATGGTAAGATGGTGTGGGAGATGGTGAAAAGCTGAGAAGGAAGCAAGGGGGAGGGGGTTTGAGAGGGAAACGAAAACTCCGTAGCTGCACCGCCGTGTGGATTAACACTTTCCTCGTAATTCGCCTGACTGTATCCCGTACGAATGAAAGCGTACTAATTTTTTTACTGCCTATTTTAGAAATGAAGAAACACAGTTTGGAAAAGTTGGACAGTTTTATTACTGTCTCTGGCGCTCCTGACAAATGTTTACTTCCTTCCAAGCCTTTTCCCCACCGAGATTGCCACTTTTCTTTTTCTCCTATACGAGTCACACATACGCACATACCAGTATGCAAACGCATATTCCGATACGCGCATACACACACACACACACAAACACACACACACACACACACACACCTGCATACGCACTCGTAATACACACATACAATGCACTCATACACATATTCATGCAAACAAATATTTCTTTGGTAGTTAGTGTGGTGAACCACTTACAGCTCACCGCATCCAGGGCCACTAGGCTGAAACGCACATGTAATGCTTGTACTCGGAATAGGTCAGTAAGTGTAAATGTGAAAGAACCCCCAACAGTGTGCGACAACAGTCAGTGGGTTGATGATTCAACATCAAGAAATTGAAAAACAATCCTTCAGTACCACGACGCCAGCTTTCAGGTTTCATCTTTCTCAGCAAAATTTAAACTTAAACTCGGTAAAACGGAATCATAAAAACTACATGCAGTAAAAGAGGAGGAGGATGAAGAAGAGGAGGAGAACCTGGCTTCTGGACGTGACATAATAAATTAAGCAACGATTTGTTCTCGCGCTGTTTGTGGACTGGCCACGCGCCGTGACTAATGCGCAATACTCAGATCCGCGCATGCGCCTTGAATGAATCATGTCTGCCTGGGTAACTAATCAGCGCCCCGCTTCATTAGCGCCATCTTGCGGAGGCAGCTATTTGCATATCTGTGGACGTTCGTTTGTTTTGCCATAGCATCGCAAGACCACTTGTAAGCACGAAGTGCACAATCAAGAATTCAACAGCTTTTCTCTCCCCCTCCCCTTACGCCGGCATGTCTGTCTGTCTTTCTGTCTGCCTGCTTGAGCCTGTCCGTTTCTCTCTCTCTCTCTTGGTCCCCATTCTTCACTCCCTCTCTCTCCCCTACTTGTTTTACCTCCCCTCTTTCCCCTGTGTCTGTCTCAGCGCTGAAATAGCAAGAGCATTGCGTTCATTCACCTTCTGAGTGTAAGACTTTCTGTAAGAAATTGTTAGAGACCTAACGATGATCATTTAGAAAGTAAATTCTTACATGATTGTATACTGTTCCAGTGTAAGTGGAACTCGGTTTGGACTTAAAGGAACTTCATTAGCATCTTCCCGCTTATTGAAAATACTGTTTCACATCTGCACTGTGACAAATACTTTATGATACGAGTACTCCGAAACTTTCATGCCAACTGAGATATCACAATGTGAGTGAGGGTGAGTCAGTGTTTGTTTGTTTTCTGAGCTTTGAAAAGTGTAGCGATCCATTCCTTTAGGCTCGGCATCTGCTTTGGGCCACCCAACACTAGCTGTCGTCGGTGTGTATGTCCTTGGCGCCTTTCCTTTCTCCATCTCTCTCTCTTTTCGCTTTGCTTCTGTTTCCTCCTTTCTGTGATCACCACAAAATTCAATAGATTATGGCTTCCTGTGGATCTTTGTGTTCGACTGAGTAGAATCGTACTGCGTATGTTTGCGCGCATGTAAGTGTCCTGTTGTGTGTGTGTGTGCGCGCACGTGCGCACGGCTCTGTTTATGGAGAGGAAACAAGTCCAATATAAACTCTAGCATTATCATAATCATGTGTGTGTGTGTGTGTGTTGGTGTGCGGAGGTTTTGAAACACTGCCCGGATCAACAGTGCGGCTAGAACGCTTCGTTGTGCAGCTTCCCTCTCTCCACCACCATTACCATTTCTCCGGCGAATAAGCACGCCCCCTCCCAGCCACTCACACCCTCCCTTCACCCCCTTCCCAAATCCCTCTCAACAAGCCGAGGGGTGGAGGGGAGTGAGTAAAAATGTTAGAGACCACTTTTCAGTTGCGGGCCACTTTTTCATCTCTCTCTCTCTCTACTAGGCCGCTCCCGCGGGCGCCAGCGTGCCGCCATAGGCCGAGATCGATAGAGGGGCTCGTCCGGGGCTTGTAATGCCCAGTACTTTCTGCGCCGGCCGCTTCTGGAGCCGTCCCACAAGCCTTAGCTTCGCGACCTGCTCCACCAAGAGCTGACTTTGAACAGCTCCTCTCGACAGAGCGGCTTCGGCCATTTCCTTGCATCGACGGAAAACCCGGCCAGCGAGAGTGTTGATGGTGGAGCACTTTCATCAGAACATGCTTGTCCACTGCACACACACACACACACACACACACACACACACACACACACACACACACACACACACACACACACACACACACACACAAATATGCATGCAGACTTTCAGAGAGAGAGAATTACTGCAATGAAAATGAAAGTTCTTTATTTAGGAGGCTGACATAATAAGCAGAATAAGAACTCAGTGTGCTTTTGTTTTTAGGTCTAACCCTTGCCGTAAAAAGGGCAAATGCATACTAAGCTACTAAAATAGCACAATACACAACATAAATAGGGAAATAAATAAAGAAAAGACGGAAAGGAAATCGCAAAGACATGATTTTGATGGAATAAGGGGCATATCTTAGCATTAATTTCCTGAATGATGAACTGTGACGTCAGTGTATGCCTGTGTTCGTGCAGAACTCTGTGTGTGTGTGTGTGTGTGTGTGTGTGTGTGTGTGTGTGTGTGTGTGTGCGTGCACGCGCGCTGTTCGTTTGTGAACAAACGTGTGTGGGCATGTTTCCATGTATTTGCAGATACAGCGAGAAGGTGAAATTAAAGAAATTTTCCTATTTTGTAAGCGCTAGTGATTCATTTCCTCGACAACTTCGCTTAAAATTCCTTTTTTTCGCGAACGCCATTTAAGATTTTAGTATATATGAACCTCGTATTTGCATTTATTCTGCATCATGAATTATACGTCTGGTTACACACTTTTACTTTGGCATGAAAAAAATTAGGAAACAACCAATGTTATAAAGGACAGAAACTTTCACGATATATAGATTTAAAAAATCAATTTCCTAGAGCACCGTATCTACATTAAAAAACTTGTCAGCAGAAAAGTTCTCTCAGCCTGTCCGCTTGAAGAGATTGCCAGTCGAGGGTAACCCTTGTCTACTTTTTCACTTGCGCCCAGTCAATAGTACAAAAAAAGTTGGGAGAAGTTATAGCAGTGGACCCGCCCTTCTCCTTGCTCCCCACTCGGTGTACATGCCAGTAGAGAAGATACACCTCATCGGCGAGCTTTGCGACCCGTTGTATGGCACCAAGAGGGCTGGCAGGTCCGCCCGCAGAATGGCTCGCCATTGCAAGATAGCGACAAGAATGTATGACACGGCTGGCTGTCTGGCTGGTTATCTTGCAGGCTAGTTTTGCCGTACCCCAGGCCGCATTGTCCAACAACGGTCGCGGCGAATTGGAGGGGAGGGGGGCATTTGATGAAAGGGTTCTGTCAGTCCGAATCTGGGAGTCAGTTTCTCCAAACCAGCTCTCTAATCAGAAAAAGTCGTCCTTAGTTTGCGTCGGGCTCAATCGTTCTGATCTTAACTTTTCGGTACACCCATCTCACATTGGCTTTCTCCCCTCCTCCCGACTCCCTCCCCACACCTCCCGACGCGCCATTTCCTTTCAGCTCGTTCGTACGTTCTCCTGCAAAATGATCCAATTTGCTTAGTCCTTCTTCCATTCATTCATCCATGATTTGTTCCACGCTCCGTTGATCTGGCTTCCGATTTAATCGTACGTCCTTGGAGCAAACGATGTCGCACTTAGCCCCTCAAATCAGCGGCAACATGCATGGCAACAAGTCACATGCACCAAGCTTGTCACAGAAGCGCCTACAGCAAATACACGTCAGCAAGTGCCCAGGACTCTTTAAATACAGATTAAATAATACCTTTTTAACCTAAATATTTGTTTCAGAAGCTTCGGCTTTCTTTTGAGATTTCGTGAATAAAGCCAGTTTTTGCTTATTTCATCAACCATTTTACATTATCTGAATGTCTGCAATCCTTCTTCCCCACTCTGGTGTCAAGTCGACCGTTATTGACCTCCACTCAAAGATATAGTTTTACCTTCTGTGTCATTCTCCAGTAGACAATTTTCTGCAGGTTTTCTCCCCTTGTCATTATCACTCAGCCAGATAGAGCCCAGAACAGATCTCAGCGGCGCCCTTCCTGCTTCGGCCATCGTCCCGTTGGAGCAGTGGCTATAGCACGAATTGTGTAGCGTTTTGTTTTTGATGGTTATCATGGTGGTTTTTCATGTCGACTGGGGCTCCCCTCCTGTGGCATTTAGTTCTCTTTCCATTCTCCTCTCTCGCTGACTCATAAAAGATAGGTGCCTTTGATTTTGTCATGCTGTTGATGAAGCCGGCAACGTCAGATGAGAGCGAGGGGTCCAACAGACGTCCTCGAAATGTGAGAAGAGATAGCTTTTTTAAAACTAATATTTATGCTTAAAGTCAGCGCGACGGTCTTTCATCTCGATTTACATTAGTAAAAGTTATTTTAGTTTTTGTGAGTGTATTATACAAATTGATAAGACATGAGTTGTGCTATGTTTGTACATAAAAAGACACAAGATCTTTAGTAGTAATATTTTTTATATAAGTAATAGGTAAAATGTTTGCAGTAGCAGTAATATTTTAATACTTCATAAACAGGATTCAGGATTTGAAGTAAAAAATAAAGAAGACTGATGGAGGTCCCTGCAAAAAATGCTTACAAAAGTAACCCGCAGAAAAGATGGAAGATAAAGCTTATCGGTCTTCGCGCGGCGAAAGTTCAACTACCCAATATATATGTTTGTGCGCCGACTCTGGGTGAAGAAATCATTTACTAGATTTGATAGCAAAAAAAATGTGAAGGATCTGGAAGACGTTTACAAATAATTGGGGTGAGATTTCTCACTAGACAGTCAAATCCTAGGCATATTCGCCAAGCAAACTAGAAATAGTCGGGTTTTAGATGGCTTTCTCGCAGATAAAAGAATAATAAGAAACTAGAATAAACAATAAAATAAAGGTGAGATGAGCATATTCTTAACAATAAAACATAAACGACGATTCTTAAAAGTGGTATAAAGGTGAAGAGGTAATACATAGTTTAAAAGTGAACGCAGTTAACTTTTCGGTTATTATGTAACACTTATTTTTATTTCTCCCTTTGTTTATACATTTCTCCTAATTTTGAATGCGTTTATACTATAGCACAACATGCGATAACTATTTCTTTAAGGATTTTATTAAAGGATATTTTGCTTCTTTAATAAAATCCTTTTTGAATGTGACCAGAGCCAGGCACCAGGAATTTTACAAAAAAGTGTCCGTTTCAAATTTTGATCTTGTTTACATGTTGGTAGGATTGATGAAGTGTTTTCTGCTGGCACTAAAACATACCCGTATGAACGGAGTAACGGACGGATGGACAAAGAAAGAAAAATGAATGTATTTTCCATCTTGCTTGATACTTTAAAAAAAGTTGGAAAATTTAAGTCAGTTTTGGAGTATTTTTTCCGAGGGAGGCCTATTCTATGGGTGGTGGTCGAGCATAGCTATGCACCGTTATTGATGATGCCGAAGTGCCGGGCCAATTTGTGCAAGTATTGACTTTCGCTTCCTCTTCTCCCCTTTCTGTGGAGATGAATTCACCGGCAGGGGAGGCAACCCCCTTCACTTACAAGAGGAAGGACGTTTAATTTGCGAAATTCGCAGTAAATGGTCATGCGATTTTGCATAGACAGAAGAAGCGCGGTCCCAGAAGAAATATTGTCTTTCGAGGTCGAAACAGCCAGCCGTAGATACAACCTTCAAGCACGCTCACATTTTTTCTCAATTTGTCGCCAAACAGGCAGTGTATCATGCCTTTAAGGATATATGTTTTACCGGTATAAAACATGTTACGACTCACAAACTATTATCAAGCCTTTGTGCTTGTAAACATTTATTTCTGACATATTGTTATCGCAAAAGACTACAGTTTCATCAGCTTGAGTGTTCTGAAGTCAGTCTCTGTCTGTCGTGATGCCCACACTGCGACACAGTTTTCCCACTCGTTGGAAATATTCATCAGTTGTTTACTCAGTATCTTCATGAACTTTATTTGACATCCTGAGTTATCAACAGTTCTAGCTGCACAAAGACGTTGTAATCAAGCATCATTTCTTCAGTTTGCAGCCATGAATATCTTTCTCGTGCAGCTGTTTTATTCACAGCGCATGCAGACTCAGGTTTCCTTGTTACGTGTTCACAAGCCATATGGTGAGTCTGTTTAGTTAAACAAGGTTTTTGTAAAGCTGGCTGTTCGCTCAGCTCTCATTAGTACGGTTGCATGTTTACTGACGATGAGCCAAGTAAGGGAACTAAAAAAAGGGTGTATTCATTAAACAGACTTTAAAAAAAGAAAGAAATTGAAATGAAACCGTAGCATGTACACTGCGTAGGTGTGGACAACTTGTCTATAACTGTTTTATTACATTTTTTTCATTTTTTTAAGCTTGTAGATTTTTAAGTATCAGGACATAGACGTGTAAATATGTAGTGCTGACTCCCATAAGAGGCTGACTCAAGTGAAGCAAAGTTGCCAACAAGTTAGCAGATCATGCACGACACCAAGGTGTACGGACCTGTGGACGCTTTGCCGATGACTGTTAGTTTTATCTTGAGAGCTGGCCTCCAAGTTTGAAAAAATACAGGTGCAGGAGAACAACAACGCACCTGTTATTAGTTTGTTATGAAAATACGCAGTTTATTTTTAAATTTAAAAATACATGTTGATTAATCTATATTTCATCTTCAATGAAGGTCATAGCCAGTGCGAGAGCTTTAAGCATGTGCTAACGAAATGTTGGTCAACCAGCGAACAATCATTTGTATCGTCACAGAAAATAAGGTCTTGACCTCTTTTCACCCCTGCCCCCTTAAAACTGCAGTGTTAAAAATTTTATCTCGTAAACGGAACAAAATTTTTGGCTCATATGTTTGGAATGAATATCTTTAAATGAAAGAAAGCAACTCGTTTGAAAATAATAAAATTTTTTATCAATATTCGGGTTAGCCTACAAGGACGAAATAAAAAGCATAGCAGCAATGACAATTCATCTCCATAGCAGACACTTCATCGCGTTAGAGCCCGCTTGCTCTCTTCTAAGATGGTTCCCTCCTCGTTCTTGAATTCACGCTGCCCATCTTCGCTCCTTGCGACAACCTCGACCGTCCCGGGACAAAATTCACATCTCCTACAAGCACTCGTGTCTGGTTCGGCCCTCCTACACTTGCTTTTTGACCCCTTTTCAATCAAGCACTGACTGACAGGCGCAAGTCTCCTATTTGGCCCTCGCGCGTTCCCCCTCCCCCAATCCCTGCCATTCCTCCAAGTTCTTCTCACCCTTTGACGTGTAACCAAGACGTTTTATCTTGGGTTTAGCGAGGGTTGAAGGATGGCAAAAAGAAATCTGTGTACAAAACTTTATATACATATATATATATATATCTTCAATATGATTATTATCTCTGATTTTGGAATAGTTCAGTCTTAAAGTCCATAGAGTGCTGAGTTTCGGGTTATTGACCATCAAAAGACATTATAAATATTTGAGGTCTTTGTATGATTTTCATATTCTGTTAATACGTCTGCAGCTTAAAATACTTGAGGAGGATAAGATTGAGTAGAGTCCTTAGGATTAAAAACAGGAACTGCTCTCAATGAAATGGGTGTAAATATCAAAGAAATGTTTTACTAACTTCTGTCACATTACCTTTATACAGCCCTCTCTTGTTCTTCTCCCTTTCCTATAAAAAGTCGACACGGGACATACATGTAATATAAAGACAATGACAATCGTTACGCCAAAACTACCCCCTAAAAGTTTTACAATTTCTCGTCAGGTGTGATACCAAAAATTGACCAGATCTTGCATTTAAATGGCAGCTGAACTAAACGTTATTTAAATTTTTACCAGAGGATTAATTAATTAAATAATTAATTCATTCATTTCTGTATATCAGTGAGCGAGAGTGCCAGTTAAAGAAGAGGATGAAGGGGTGTGTGTGTGTGTGTGTGTTTAGATTGGGAGAGAGGAAGAAAAAGCGTTCCAAACTAGCAAAAAAGGAAGTTATATGTTCCATTCATGCAGCCTGCTGTTTCTTATCAGATATTACCGTAATAGCTGTCACTTTTGATATTGCTCGCATAAATCATTGTGGAGTTAATATATTTCATTTAAACCTTCTTGCAAAGGTCAGCATAGTTTTCATGTAATTTTGTTTCTTTATTTTTATGTTGTTATTTGTGAGTCCTCCAGAATTTCGAAAGGTGTGATGGACCACTTTATTTCGTGTCCACAACATAGCTTTTAGTCCTACTACAATAGTTTTCTGCATAGCACTACTGGAAAAATCACGGGTAAAAATGAATGCTAAATCTCAAGAATCCTTAGTCCATTCGGCGCTTTATTCATGACAGTTCCTGCCCGTGCCCCGGTGCCATCTTTAGAAATCTGACAGCTAGCTGTGCATGAAACCAGCTCCACCGCTGCTCCGTGGGCCCAAAACCATTGCATATTCATGGCGTATTTTCTTGAAGACTATCATAGCTTGGAGAATAATGGTTAAAGCGCCGCGTGTTACCCCGTATGCCCCTTCTGTCAGGCTTGTCTTACCAAAAACCGCAGCGCAATTCTGACCTTTTGTGGGCCGTACAAAGGATCAGAAGTCTCTTGTACGAACGAAATAATATTATCCAGGCATATTTAACACAAATAGGAGTCTAACTCTCACTTCCATTATCTACGTTCTCATTCGTGCAGGCCGATCTTCCAGAAGCAATTTTTTTTCTTTTTAGGGATGTTGTGCGTTGGTTTGCTTGTTTTTACTCGATACTATTCTGGAATGCAGAAAGGTTGAAGTCTATAACTGCGTCCAGAGTTGTGTTGTCTGTGGCTGAAAAAAAAGATTTTGGTGGCTTTAGGCGAGGGGTAGGTATGCGGTAGTTCTTTCACTGGAACAATGGGAAGTTTTTGAGATAATTTAAAAAAAACATGTCCAGCAAACACTGAGACCTTACTAAATTTGACATTTCACTAAATCAGGATTTTACATCCTGCTCTCTCTATAGTATCATGATCTTATGTTTGAACAAGTTCTCCCGAAAAGCTATTTAGAATGCAGTGGGAAGCACTTCCTGTATTGCATTTTAATGTCGCTGCTGCTGCCTATAATGATGGTTTGAATCTACTGATAAAGACTACTACTAAAGACAGACACAAACCACTGACTGAACAAGCAGAGAAGATAATTAACATTGAAATTTAAAAGACTTCTCAACAGTACACAAATTGTGGAATGTGTAACTATATTAACCTCTTATATGATGCTCATGTGAAGTTTTTAAATGGTATGTTGGACAATTAGTAACCGCTCATTATTATTATTATTATATTAATATTATTTTTAGTGGCTTGTTGTTATACACGCTTAAAATCATTTCTGTCACTTTTCCAGCTCCCTTTTTAACGGGAAAAGTAGAATTACATTTCTAACGCAGTTATACAGATTTAGAAGAATAAAGTGAACTTTTATCGAAAGCTAGCCATCAATAAAACAAAATTCACGAGCGAAATGTACTTTGAAGGAAACACGCAAAGATGAAAATATGAAATTAAAAAAAAATCCAGCACTCCCTGCAATGAGAAGAGTGAAAATGGCCGATAAATCAGTCGCTATCCCCAAAATCAGTTTCTCTCACTTGTAGGAGAGAGCGAAAGAAATTGAGCCGCCATGTTAGTCTTGCAAGTGAACGCGAGATAAGGAGATGGCAGGAGCCGTATCAGAGATGGAATTAGACGGCATTGGTGTTTGCCAAAATCAATGCTGTAAGAGGTAGACTGGACACGTAATGAGAACAAGTTCAGTGATTGAGCAGAATACTGTGAGGGGAGCGAATACGCTCACAAACCACACAGAAAAGAAAAAAACATGTCTATAAAATGGGGTGATCTCTGCTGGGCACACAGGCTTGATGTCTGATGGCTGACGGTCCGCTAAGCAAGGGCGTTACCTCTTTCCTGATGTAAAGTTATATGTATTTATTTATTTTTATGTATTAAAGTAAGGGTCCGAAATTCCACATAAATTTACTCGGTCAATAGCCATAAAGCTCCCACTTAAGTAACTAATTACTATGGGTCAAGACATGGGCTCTACTTTGTTGATATAGAAAAAAAGAGACCCTGAAGTTTCGAAAATTACTCCGACATTGATGTATTCACACAGGACCAACGACTGTTAGGGACCGCGGTCATCTCCCTGGTCCCCTAACTGGTAACAGTAAAACGGCGCACACTGATTTAGTTCCACCATGTGACTTGCACAGCTGTTAGACAATTCCTTCAAGACCGGCGTTGATGTTGGCAGAAGAACTGGATAATGTGCGTAAAGGACTGGTCCCCTGCCGGACTGGCTTGCTGCTGCTCATCAAGAGCAGTTCTGGAAAATCTTGTCAGCTGCTGCATCCTTACCCCCTACCTTCCCAACCCCGTCACCAAAATACCTGAATTGTTCAAGGGGATTAAATGGATACAACCCATATATTCATATATATATATAAAAATTATATATTCCCATATATATAATGACGTTACTTACTACTAGAATACTACTAAGATGAATCGATTGGCTGACGTGAATTTAGCCAACAACTCCGTCTGGCAGACGTTAAACTGCGAAGACTAGCAGGCTAGAGTCGAGGGAGCCTCGAGCTCCCTTTACAAGGGGGTTTCCCAGTCTGAGGACGTCTTTAGTCAAGTCGCAACATCCCTCGCTACAACCACATGTATTTTTTGCCACGCAGTCATGGTTCTCATGTGCTTATGACAATTTTAGTGGCCACAAATGTGGAGTAAGAGTACATAGTTTTCAGCCGACGGACAATCCTTAAGGACGATTATGGAAAATGTTTGTAAAATGGACGTGGCAAAATTTTTCTGAGCCAACAAAATGCCAAGGCATATGTGTATTGCACTTCAGGAACGACAGTTTTGAAGATCAGTACACGTACTTGTCAAAGCAACAGTCTGGCTTTCGGCGCCGCCTAAAATTAAAAAAGGACCTAGTCCAACGTATTGCCACAGAAAAATGTATTGCTGCATTGTCACAGTATTCTCCAGCTGCAGTTGCTAACAAAAGACAAAGCAAAACATGAAGTTTGTGAGGGAAAGACGCATCAGAAAGAAAGAGCTCTTAAAGGTAAGAAAAGGGCGTGCCTGCGTTTCAAAAATACAGCTAAAATTATACATTAGGGTAGGTGCATAAATAAGTACTGTTTATTACCAATAACCAGTACTGTAAAGTGTATAGGAGACTGACACACATTTTTGTGTCATCTCTTTTCAGACTGAGAAATGGAATAAGAGTAAGATTTTCATTAACTACATGCTATTATACGTGTGTCATTTAATCAGGTATAATGGTGCATACTTTTTAAAATAGAGAGCTGCATTTTTTGTAATTACTTAAATATTTGGAACACATTGCAAAAAGTATTTTTATAACTTTGCCTTTTTATATTTGTTAAGTCTAAAAGTGCAAAATAGTTATTTTTCATTAAGGATATTCACCATCAAGGAAATTTGTGTATTTTCAACATAAAACAATCTACACCACCTCATCCACTGTTTAATGTTATACATGATGATACACACATTATTTATTATTATATACACTAAGGTTCAATTAACTGGGTTTTAATTGCAGGAGATTGATATTATAAAACGGGTTTGTACAAACAATGTAAACAGTGCACTGGACAAAAATGATGCAACACCAAACTGTTGTGCCTGTCCCAGTGTTAGTGATATTACAGCTGATCTGCCATCCAGCATGCTGTGTGAACTATGCGAAACTGAAATGCCATCTCCCTCAAATTGATTCAAAGTTTACAGACCTTGGAGTAGACACAAGCATGGTACATTATTATTGTTAACGATTGTGGTATATTAGTAAATGAGAGACCTCAAAAGCACAGCAAAGGTGAGGTAGCTTTATGTTAATCTGAAATGCCTACGTCTACCTTGCTTGTTTACACATCACAGCATGTGTAGCTTTTGCAAATCTGCATTTTGCAATATTTGATATTACTAAAGAATTCTAAAGGAGTAAAATAAATATTTATTTGAAGATAAGTGGATTAAGACAAAAATGTTAAAGTTAGCGAAGATCTAAAATAAACTTTATATAGGTACAACTAAACTGTCAGTATTATTTGAAAAAGGATGAACACAAGACTATTGTTCCTGTGCCTGTTCATCTGTTTCCTGATTGTGTGCATGCATCCTTGCATACAGATGAGGGAAGAAAACTTGACATCAGGTTTGTTTTGAGTTTACATTATTTTACATAGTTTATCTTATTTAAAATGAGAAAAAAAAATCTGAATGAATTTTTAGCAGTGTTCATAGAAGAATTTTATTTTCCCACATTTTTTAAACTACTTTCTGTATCCATAAATATTTTGTTTCAGGATCAGAGGAGTATGAGGAAGTATGTAAGGTTGTGGACGACAACCAGCTGTTAAAAGATGCCAGAAAACTGTCATCTTTATTTCAAACATTAGCAGTAGAGTCTTTCCACAGCCTTATTGGGCATTTATGCCCAAAGCACACCTCATTCAACTGGCTTGGAATGTACTGCAGGTCAGTCCAGCCCTTTATTTTTTATTTGTTAGTGCTAAAATTTAGTCACACATTCATCTAATGCTGGAATATTAATAAATAGTCTGTACATTAAAATAATCCTTGGCATTCCCAACAGACAGCTAAACAGTTTGTAGTTATGGTGTTTGGCATCATTTGTTGTTAGTGGTGAAAAACTAATTTCCTGTAATTTACATGTTATTCTTGACTGCCATGCACGAGATAGCCGCTGAAAGTGTTTGATTAGTGTGTTGTAGCATACAAATGTAATTATTTGTGTAAAATTACCGAGCTACTGCAATTTTTCAGGCTCTTCAAATCGTGAGCAGAGAAGAAATGCCGAAGAAAATTGGAAGATAAAAGAAGTTTATCTTAGACAAGCGTATATTTGGAATGTTTATATTTTATTAACAATAATACACTTCAAATCTGTAGGGCTGTATTCCAAAATCATCCATTTCTTTTTCTGGGCAACACGACAACCTGAGCGTCGTTTCTTCATCTGACTCGAAGACATGGACAGAGTGACAATCCCTGTTACAAATACCACTTAGACGCAACAGAGCTCTCCAGTGTGGGAGAGTAATTTTCTTCTGCTTTCACAGCCGCAGGTGAGAATACCTATGTTTGAAAGCTTATACTTTGAAAATAAAGCATAATTATGTCGTCATAGTTTGGGAATTATTATTTAAAATGAACTTAAACCGATCATAAAGGGAAAAATGTTGCACTCCTGTTGTCCCCTAACATTCAAAGCAGCTCTTTTGTCCTAGGAAAATAATCTGACGAAGACAAGACCGAGAGAGTTGACAAAAGAAAAGAATGAGTGGTATCAAGGAATAAAGGTAAGGACGAGGCATGTTAAGAATTTTTGATGAGCAAGGAATATTCCATCCTGTAACAGAAGCAGCATAGCAAAAATCGTAAGTGTTTTATCCAATACTTTAATGGACCATAAGACTTCTTGAGACAGGGATGTTTTTGAGAAAGTCATTACGACAATTTTGTTTCTACTTACATTGGATAACAACATATTTTCGATTTTGTATTGTCAGAGAGCTTTAGACCAGAGGAATCATAAAAAAGATAGGGAGAAGACCGGCCAGCATCATCTGACGTCAGGCAAGTGGCCTCACCATCCAGGGACGGCACTCTGGCCGCATGCCCGGAAACAAGAGAAAGGGAGCTAATCAAATCTCGCTACCGCTTCGTGCGAGGTTCTATATCCCGTCCAGACGCTCACTCATCAAAGAGAGTAATGCGCTCCTGCTCTCTAGACGCCGACTTTCGAGTTTGTCTGTTTGGAAATAACACCCTTCATTCGAAATGGCGTTCTTGTTTAGAAACGCCTCGCTGGAGAGAAAATTGAAATGTTATCGTTCTGTTTTCTATGTTACAATACCACGACCAGCTTCATAAATGACGTTCATTCCATAAGAAAGATCGTATACTCATTTGGACCTAGACAGTAAACTGACAACGTTTGAGAAAGACCTCTTGCACGTCTAGGGGATATAACCACCACTCACTCACATGCACACGCGAGCGGACGCACGCACGCACGCACGCACGCACGCACGCACACACACACACATATATATATATATATAACTAGAAAGTGACGCAGAAGATTCAATAATTTGATTGTGTCCAAGTGGACATCTAAAGTTACAATTATACTCAACAAATTCATTGAGTTAGAGAAAGTTCAAAAGTTCAGCTTGAGTGACAAACTCTGCCACCTTGTTCACCTTATTCCGGCAATCAAAACGGTGCGTTCTTGGTACTTGCCACACTTTCTGGAGTATATCTGCTGCAAAGGCCGGAATGCAGGAAATAAACTTTAGAACACAACGTTAGGACACAGTCTACTAGCTGACAATACGCAAAGCCTTCACATGTGCAATTCAAAATATGCTGAACATTCAGATGTTGTTGAATACTTCTTTTAAAGAAGATGGTCTTTACCAGAGGCTGGTTGGTAACGCTCCAACGTAATCAGTCCGCTTTTAGACTGATCCTTGGCAGAGGATAAAGACTGTTACAGATACAATATATAATAAAGAGAGGATTTATATTCAAGGACAGTTTAATGTATTTATATTGCTACAAAGAACAGTATCATTTTAGAATGAATTGTGAACTGCGGCAATAAAACAAGCTCGAGAGAGAGAGAGAGAGATACTGCTTCACTGACAGAGAAATATTGCTGAAACTGCAATGAGATCACCAAACAGCAATATTTAAATTTATAGAGTCGTTGCTATGAAATGTTGGGGAAAATTGACTACCTTCTGAAATCCGTTCAGGTTAGCTCACTTTTGGCATGTTCGTGTGCCAATGTGTCGCCTGTTTGTCTTTCAATGTTCGTCACGGCCTTCCAGACAGTTGTTGTTTGAACTCTCGTCAGAGTGTACCTGGAGAAATCATCCCTTTTTTTGGAAACTACAAGTGTTCTCTAAGATTTCTTTTCAAGGAGTCCTTTCGCACTACGTCGTATCGGTTATAAAATATCATTTTCTCGATGTTTTCTGATGTAGATTTAAATTTCTTTCTTTCGTTTTTTTTCACACTTTTTACTCATTAAAAAAAATTAAAATTAGCGCTACATATTTTACTCACAGGGAATGCTGTAAGACAATAATACTTCGAATAGGTTTAGGAACTGTCTGAAATTTTATTATCAGTAATTATTGTAAGGACATCTGTCCACTGATATAGATACCCGAATGCCTCCCTAAACACAGCTTCATGCAGTGGATTTTGTCGTTGCTGAACAGCTCCCCAGCCACATCCACCGGCAAGGAAGTTGGCTGCACGGCTCTGCCATCTAGCATTCCCCCTTCTCCTCTCTGCTTCCCCCCCTCCACCATCTCCAATGCGCATGCCCAGTCCCTTTATTTCATCTCCCATTGAACCAGATCGCACACCACCAAGAAGCCATGAATAAAAATGAACGATTCCCAAGACTGGTATCCCTTGTAGAAATGCAGCAGCCTTCCTGAACCTCTTCCACCTCCTCGCCGCCACCACCACAAGCAACGCCTCCCCTGCCCTCTTTGCGAGGGCCATCTCCTCCTCAGGAGGATTGTATCGGTAGTTCTGTACCACACCAGCACCCTTACCCCAATCCTCCAGCTTTTCTTGCAGTATCTCCTTCCAGCTACCCCCCACCCCGTGCCCCTCCTTCGCGCACCATGATTTCGGCGCGGCGAAAGTTAAACCACCCAATATGTTATGTTTCTGCGCACCGACCCTGCGCAAAAATTTGACTTTTCTCTGTTACAATTCATTATGTCGCACGATTTCCTCCCAAACACACAAGTCGCTACCTCCGGATTTGCATCGCGCATTTCTTCATCGGCCACACCCCATGAGCGCGCGGAGACAACACTTTGATGAGCGCGTGGAAAAGACGCGAATGCACTAATGCCAAGGAGTCAGATCGTTGGCACAAGTAGTGATGAAAATGTTTGACAGGTCAAAGTAACATTCCTGCTTCGGTAGCGGCGCTTGTTCTCGATCTTCGAATTTGTTTGTTTGTTTTTTTTCTCTCTCTCTGTCTCGCCCGTTTGACGTTTGCCCAAGTTCTGAAAACGAAAAAGACAGCGGCCAATTGCAGGACAAATTTTGCATCAGTAAGGGGGCTTCACCCATGACTGACTTCATGTGGCCGACCAGTCAGCTGTGGAGCCGTTCCGCCATGACGCAGGACTGCTTAATGGCACAGCATGCTCGGTGAGTGTTTCAAAGAATGTCCTCATCAGTGCTTTGTGTTTGGCAACAAAATATTTTTGAAACGTTAAGAAATTGCATTTTAAAGTTCTTTTTACAAGACTATCGAAGACATCTTGACTTACCCTCATCTGGGGAAGTTTTCTGCATCGTTTTCACTCGTTTCTTTGTTAAACTCACTTGGCACGTAAGGGCGTCCACGGCCATTCATAACCTAATCTTACTCAATAATAATCATTTTGAAACAAAAAATATGAAATATTTAGAGCATAAAAGATGTCTTCAACCACAAGTATGTATGCCTTCCGTAAGATGTTTTTATCCGACTATCTTGAGTATTTTCCTGTCAATGTGGGCGAAGCTCATTGCATTGAAATGATTATATTTTCCTAAAGGGTTTCTGCATACCTCTCCTAGTGTTCATACTGTTTTTGTTTACGTTCTATTCTTTTTTTTTTAAAGCATTTGGTTGGCTGGCTGGCTGGTGTATATAAGGTGATGACTTACAAGAGTATATCGGTCCTCAACAAGACACTACATCACACCTTTACTATTGGTTGTTTTAGCGTTTGCATGAAATGTGCATGTTTTGCTGCAATTTACCTCGCGAGTCAGTAAATTATGAAACACAAAATCAAACTGAGTGAAAAGCAAACATTTTACAGTTTACTAGTAGTAAAAGCTATTTTTGTTTCCATGTAGCCGTGGCAAGATGGCGGCAGTCGAACTGGCGTTCTAAACGTCTGCAGTTCTGTTGTATGCGGTTTTCTTTCCCCTTCCCTCCCACTAAGCAATCCTGACGAACTTGTGATGATCGGAAACTTGCAAAAACCTCTGAAATCCAGTAATTTTGGTCTCGTGGCGAGGCGGCTAAATGCCAGTGGACCAAGCGCAGACCGGATGGACAGCTTTCAGCACCAGGTCTTCTTTCGCTGCTTTTTTATTTCCTCTTAAGATTGCCTATGTATTTGAAGCCACACAATAAAACTAGCGTGTTTTCTCAAGTACATCACCAAGGTCCTTGACCATGTCAAGTGGATAAACACTCTTCACTCTATGAACGTGAGTTTGCGTCGACGCTTCCTAACCGGACACTTACTGGCCAACGGGTAAAGGTGTTTTGACAGTTTTGACATGAAGCTCAAACAAAGGAAAGCCGTAGTCATGCATGCGACTCTCTGGTTAACAATGCACTTGGCTCTGACTGCTCTGACACTAAAAGCAGCGTAGCCTTATATTAATTATTAGAGAGAAGTGGTGGGATTGATCAAGCAGTTTCATACCTTCATTCTGGCAGGTTGTTGTCGCTATAAACGTCTGTGCTTAAAGTCTTACTTGAGGAATGGTGACTCTCGTTGTGGTGAGGCCGATCAATATTTTCTGCAGATGAAAAACTGCATAAATCAACCGCATCATGCCTAGTCGACTTAAATGATTCTTAAGAAAATCTTTGGAGAAATATTAAAATAATGAAACAGGGGAGCATGATTAGAAGTAAGTTGCTTGTGTGCACTTGAATAAACCTTAAGATATTTAATAAAAACTTAATAACTGTATCTTAATAACCTTAATAAATCTTAAGAAAAAGAAAATGTTATTACTCTTCGTTTCACATTCCACATCGTTCACCTGCTCATGAGGATGAAGGCGGGGTTATAAAGAAAATATTGGAATGTTATGTTTTAGCATTCATTTAACCCTCATGAAGCAGTGGTCGGTAATATTAATTTAGCTAATGACATGAAGTGTGACACAGGCCTGTGATTTGGTTGCAGGCGCAGATGTAGGAGGTCACCTATACCTACAGACAACTGACTTTGACTTCGGGTACTGAGCTGAGATAAATCAAACCATTTGGTATGGATGTAGTTCTAGTTCTCAAATGCCTCCCCTGGCCGCGCAGCTGTTAACTATGCAGGCTGTGGCATGCCTTCTATCCAAGTCATGAAGGCAGTCAGAACCTGTATGTCCTGACTTCTTGTTTGCAACGGTTTTAACCGCCTTTTACGACTGATCGCTTCATATCTGTAGTTAAGCTTGGTGACTGACGTGCAGGTGTCCGAGTCAGCTCAGTTCTTGCGGCAAAAGATGCAAAATAGTGCCTCATCAGCATCGATACCAGGGCAGCTTAGTAACAGTATGACGTCAGATGAGCGGTTTGATCAGAATTTCCTCCGTGTAATTTAGTTTGGTGGGGGGGAGGAGAGAGAGAGAGAGCTGAAACATGAATATGAATTGGAGCAGCAAGCAACGGATTCTGCAGAGACAGGCGTCCGTAAGATGCAGCACTTGATCAAACAGAAGCCCAAGTGTTACTTTATTCATGAATTAGCTTTGCCTCTTTTCGTTTTGTTGCCCGCAGTCGCAGACATCGTTTCCGCGGAAGACTTTGTTGCTTCCTCACAGCCCCACCCACCCCTCCCTTCCGTCGTTTTCCTCTCTGTGTGTTGGCCTGCTAGTCTGGACGCCATCGCCTGGCATGCGAAATGCCAGAGGATGACTAGAAATTCGACAAGCCGTCAATCATAAGGCCAAATTAGCAGGAGAGGAAGAGCGTATAACTGGCAGCGGGCCAGCCTGTTCATTCTCACCAATTCTCGGCTGGACAAACATGGGCGCAAGATGAATGTCATAATGATCATACTCGGCTTCAACGTCTCGCGCACTTCTTACTTAATGTGTTTGTCTGTATGAGTTGTTTAGCCGCTGCAGCTTTCTTTATGGCCTTAGTTTGTTGCTTGCGATTTTTCTTTCATGCGTGTCACCTGTCTCGTTTCTCCTTTGTGGATGGTAGAAAGGAGGATTGAAAACTGACACAAGTGTACTCTACGGGATTCATTTACAACAATTTTACTCTTATATTTTCTGGATTGGCATTTTGTTTTACTTTTTTTCTTTCTTTCCTTCCCCTACTAGCAGTAGTTGGAACAGGAACAACAGTGGCCGTGGTGATGGTTTGGATTAAATTGATATTCTTTGGGCTCTGTTTTAAGCACTTTTCACTATTTTAAAAAAAGTTACTTTCAATTTATTGATGATGATGATGATGATGATGATGATGATGATGATGATGATGATGATGATGATGATGATGATGATGGAGGAGAAGACGAGAGCAATAAAAGCTGAAATTTGACACAGAACTAACAGTTGAGACAGTACCACCCTTAAATAGTGATTAAAATAAGCCTCATTGGTGTCTCCCAAGAAACTCTCACACACAAATGTGGAAGCGGATGAGTAAAACAAAATTTAACATTGAAAATTTAAAAAAACTACCGACTAAGAAAAAAAAAATCCTTCAAAGTGATCCATTTAGCTGGAACGCCGAGTATAGACATAACATTACAAAGGTGTCTGTCTCGTGGGACACGAAGACGAATACTCCTCACGTCATGGCGCGGCATTTTATACACCCTCGGGGACTGATAAACGCCGGTATGCTAATGGCAGACTATTGTCAAACCTGCCCGCCGCTCCCACTGCGGCCCACGCTTGCTGCTACGTGCCCTTTGAGCCGCTACGGCCACAACATGCAAACGCTTTCGAAGGCCGCGCTTAAAGTGCCATTCCACCACGTGAGTGAATTCTAAGGCTAAGCTCGCAAAGCTCCTTGGTTAGATGCTTGTCGTCTCTTTGATACCGGTGTTCGATTCTCGGCTAATAGTGACACGTCTGATTTGTCGCTCGATTGCTAGACATTGAAAAGGCATGATATTAGAGCTGTGTTCTTTTCTGATCCATCAACCAACTGTCGTCATCATTGTAATTGTTGTTGAAAACGTTCATAATTTTCTTCTTCTCGCTTTTCCTTTTTTTTTTTCATCCTTCCTGCTTCCTCGAACAGGGCTGTGCCTCATAAAAAGTCTGCTTTCAATAAGTTATCCACCGGACTTGCATAAATTTGTTCCTTTAATCACGGACGTTTATGAAGCATGTTGTCGACTCCCGTGCATGAGTGCATCAAAGCAAAATCAAATGTTTAATCCCTCTGTCACTAAGGTACGTCAACGCTGCAGACAGTTTTGCAGGAAATGGATTACAAAATAGTATGAAGAATATTTTATGAAATTAATATTAAATCAATTATATGAGTTTTATTAAAATAAAAAGTCAACACCGGATGTCGAGAATTTTCTCTCTTGGGTAAAGCAAACATTTATAAAAATTACAAAACATCCAGCAAAGCTCTATGGAGCATTAAAAATGACATTCACTGCACACATGGCCATACAACGTCTGACCAACCGTTCCCTTTACAACTAATGTAGATCCGAGTCTTAAAGATAATGTTGTGTATCATAATACATTTACAGGGTAAAGCTGCTTACATCTTCTGAAAGATATGTTAAAATCTTGTTCATAAAAACTAACGTACTTCTTACCCACACATATCCCTACCTTTAACTCAACGGTATTTATCATTAACATTTTCTGGCATTTGATTAATTCTTTTGACACAGGCTCTCCATGTGTCGTAATCTCCCCCCACCACCCCCCCGGTCATTGCACCCTAAAAGGTCATTGCGTCCATGACGGGACCGGATGTTGCTACACGCAGGTCAAAGGTTTCGGCTCGAGTGGCCTAAAATTAGGTCAACGGCTCGTTATGACCTCTAACCATGATATTTTGTAAAAGTTAATCGATTCTTCGAAATGCGATACCAGCATATTAAATCTGCATTTTAACACCACATCCACAGGCTTTGGTATGGCTTGCGCATTAAACAGATGTCGCCAGTTATGATCAACAATCACATTTTGTTTTGTCTTTTTTAACAGAAGTGAAATTCCATACATTTCAAAAGGAGCATACATGGTAAGCGAGGGTTGTTCAGACAATGCACGAGCATTAGCATAATTTGCGGATTGAGTGACAGGAATTAGATTAAATTTATTAATGTATTTTTTATCTACCATTTTATTTTGAAGAAAGGAAGAATGTTAAGCAAGGTAGAAAAGTAACAAGGTATTTGATTGATTGATTGATTGATTGATTGATTGATTGATTGATTGATTGATTGATTGATCGATCGATATCGCTCCTCTTTCGTACATCTTTAGAAAACATCAGCTGTTAGCGTGGAAATATACTTCACTAGACAGTTACTGCAGTTGCTGTCTCTAAGGACTTGTTTTGTTGCTGTCCGTTTCTCTCTCTCTTTCTGTCTCTGTCTCTCTCTCTCACACACACACACACACACACACACACACACACACACACACACACACTCTTTGTCTTGTGTGCGTTTATTTGTATGCGTGCGCGTGTGTGCATGCGAGTGTGTCTTTCTTTGAGAGAAAACGATATAATAAAATATCCAGACACACAGACCACTCTACAGCCACCCATCTAGACATACATACATACAGACAGACAGACAGACAGACACACACTAACTAACCCACCCAGCGACAAAGAGATGAAATGTCTGCTTCTGTGTGTCTGCCTTCCTTTCCACCCTCACCTCTCTTATCATTATGTCATCTGCAACAATAAAAAAAGGCAGCGGCCTTTATGATGTCGATATTATCGTCATTACTAGCTTTTATGACTTGCTGGATATTTTGTTTTCTTTTGATGGGCAGACTCCAGGCACTTCTGGTTTCCCACCAGTGGGAGCTGGTACAGTTGTTGCTTTTGCTTCTATGTGTTTTAAAACTAATTTTAAAAGGCATTGCTCAGATAGGTTCAGACAAAACAATGAAGTGAGATTGCGTTTTAACTGAATGTTGACAGTAATCTGCCGTTCTGTTCACTGCAAAATACACCGGTTTCCTGTTTCGTGGCAACCTTACTCCCCATCCACACTGAATCAATAGTTAAGCAGAAACTATGAAACAGAAACACATGAATATTTACTTCTTGTGTCTAATCTGAAGCATTGACGATTGGATTTTACAAACAACCGATTTCAGTTTTTTTTATAATACAAAACCCTCGATTATGGGGTAGAACTAATTAGCCGCAAAAATACCTACTGTGATGCATGCAATTGAAAAAATTATCTAGCTCTGTGGTAGTAAAACAGACACTGAAAATGTAGCTTAAGAACCACCAGTTCTAAATAATCGTTTTAAATCATCCTCAACACATTCAGGTAACAGCGAGTGTCGTGTAAGTCTGTTGAAGATGCATCTAAAGTTGCAGTTAGTAACTTACATGTAGTAACATAATAGAATACAGCAGCACCACAAGTCACAAACTGTTAGCAGTGCCACAATCAAATGTCAAAATGTTAGTTTTATAAATGGTAGTTTTGTAACCTATTGGTGATGTGGGTCATGGGTGTTGGAGACCACACTTTTTCTAGGAGCCATGTGTGTGTGTGTGTGTGTGTGTGTGTGTGTGTGTGTGTGTGTGTGTGTGTGTGTGTGTGTGTGTGTGTGTGTGTGTGTGAAATAGAGAGAGAGCACCGCGGCCATCCCCTTACTCTCGCTGACTTTCATCCTCCCGTCCAAAGGCTGTATAAACCGCAAAAAGTAGGATTCGCCACACAGGTATCGAACCGCCTCGAGCGCGCACCTCCGACTTTGTACGCCAGTGCTCTACTTATCGGCCAACTACTTCCTCCGAGACATCAGCAATAATCACTTCTTGGAAACTGTTCATTAATGCACTACAATGACGAAGGTCGTAAATACACATCTACTCAGACATCAATCATGTCATCACAGAAGCAGTAGTGGTGGTGATGATGCTGTGTGGTCAGGATCAATAAAGTCACACGGACGGCTGTTTGTCGTTTAGTTATAGTATTTATTTATAAGTTAATCAGAAAATACTTAAAAACAATTTAGATTCCCCAGAATACCCGAATAAATTGTTTGTATATTCAAACTGAACAGCAGCTGGCGTCAAACAGTATTTTAATAAAATGCCATTTAATGATCCAAGACAAAGCCTTTGCGACTTGCTTAATAATTCCAATTTGATCTTGTAAACTGTTCTTATTTAGATGACAAAACTTGGATGTGTGATTTGTGTACTGCGTTTCATCTTGCAAATCACTAACAATGCCGTCGCTTTGTTTGTTTATGTAAGTGTAATCCGATTCATCTCCCCGATAAGGTGAAGCTTAAAGTACCAATTTCAGTAATGAATATCAGGACTTTACAAAAATTAAACTTTAACGTTTATATCTTCGTTTCCTTCTTTTTTTCTTTGTCTCTGGAATCCGTTTATGACTTTAAGCTCTATTTTCTTGCAAATTAAAAAATGTTCTGAAATAAACTAATTTTTAACTTTTGTTTTCCGTTTCTTCCGCATCCCTTTCTTCTCCTCAATCCGCTTTAGTTACGATGATAACCGTGCGAATCAAAAAATCTAAAATTAACTATTTTTTTTTAAATCTTCATTTCCCCCGTTTCGTTTTTCCGTTTGTCCATCTCTCTGAATCCGTTTCAGTTACGATTTTAAACATTAGTTTTACAAATTAAAAAATCTCTGAAAAGCAGAGGTAGGATTTCAAAGAGCTGTGGCACTGGCGGCCATTAGCAGGCAGTCGGAGCGGTGGTCGTTCTGTCGAGTTCAAACAAGGTTTCGGAACAAACGAGAACTGGCTTGTCAAGAAGACCAGAGAGCCGAGAGAGGCCTCGTAAGGTCGCCACCCGTGGAGTGCTGTGATTGGCTGCCTGACAAATTGCCTTCTCTCCCAGTGGGTAACCTCTCGGACCCAGTTCTCATCCCCAAACATCACACTAATTTTTTTCCGTAAGTTTTGATCAAAAATAAGCTTTCGATTAGGTGGAGTTTGTCGTGCTTAACTCCGCTTCTTTTTCTCTCTCCTTCCATCTCTTCTTCTCGCCAGTCTCCCTCCCTCTTTCTTTCTCTTTCTACTTGTTTCTTTTTTTACTTTGCATGAGTAAATTTATAAATGTATATCAAACCTATTTGTTAAATTGTATACGATGAGAGGTAATACACATTTCTTTTTAGAAGCCAGAGTGTTTACAGCAGTCGTTCGTCCATACACCGCTACCAGTTTACCAGCGGTTAGGTTTATACCTGGGTCACTGATGGGAACTGGAGAGACGCAGCGCTTGATAAGACTTGCCAGTTCGGCCTGTCTTATGCGGTGGAGACCAGGTCCCAGCATGGGATGACCAGTCCTCTCATTTACTTTCGTCGCCCAGTTCTTCTGTCCACCTTGGTGTCGAGACTCCTCCATGTACCCGGCTTAGAGACTGTTGTACCGGGTTACACCAGCTTTCGCCCGCTTGATTGTTGCGAGAAAACGGTTTTGGTGTTCCACGAGAGTTGGCGACAGTTCTTAGTACAAACTCATTGGTATTATGGTCCCTGGGCCTCATCAGGCACTTGTTCTCGAATTCCTGGATTCTCCTTTCCGTACCGGCAAGTATAGTCCACGTTTCACATCCGCACAAGAGAACTGGAATTACGAGGGATTTTGTCAAGCCTGTTCTTGGTAGCAAACCTAATGATGCTGCTGCAGCTGCTTCTTTGGAAAGGGCGAGTCGTCAGTACTTAGAGCTGTTCAGCGTCTGGAGCTGTACTCCGTTGATGTCGATCTCTGCTTTGCCGTTGCAGTTGACCGTGACTTTGTTCTCATCAGTGCTGGTCTCCATTCCATATGCGTTCAAACTGTCTTTCAGTCTGTTGGTAAAATCAAGCAATTCTCTGTTGGTGCCTGCATCGGATCGATGTCGTCTGCAAAGCGTAGGTTGCATATTGGCCTGCCACCAATGGGCATGGAGGTGTGATGGTTTTGAATGGTTCAACAGGTCAAGTCACAAGTCCACATAAAAATATCTTAAAACCCCTTTTTTTAAATCTTGGGTTGTACAGGAGTAGTCTCTTAATTGCCTTTGATTCTCTGTCTTTTTCTACATTTTTTTCTCTGTGCATGTGCGTGCGTGTGTGTTTGTATAAAGAGAGAGAGAGTGTTCGTGCGTGTGTGTTTGTATAAAGAGAGAGAGAGAGTGTTCGTGCGTGTGTATGTGTGTGTGTGTGTGTGTGTGTGTGCGTGATTGTGTGTGTGTGTGTGTGTCCTCGTGTGTTTGCAATTTTATGTATTTAAATTATATCGCATAAATGAATAAGTACGGGTATATGTACATGGGACTTTGTTACCTTACGTCTACCCTCTCTTATACTTTACGTCCAATATTTGGTAGTCCAGTGGCTGCACTAGCATCGCATTCAGCTCCTATTTTGATGCTTTAAATAGATTTACAAGGTTTTACACAAAAAAATCATAGCATCATCCCTTCCATCATTCTTTTAATAATCATTATCATCGACATCATCATCATCATCATCATCATCATCATCATCATCATCATCATCATCATCATCATCATCTTCTTCTTCTTCTTTATCTCTGAAAGCTATTCACATCTTCGGTGAATATTTAATGCTGATCTTAGTTGGTTACAAAACTAGTTTTTTGTGTTTGTGGATTCAATTTGTGAACAAACTGTAAAAAGCTATGCTAGAACCGTGTCTGCTTTTTGTACTTCATCAAGAAAATCGACAGAGAAAAACAAATTCGTTTTTCAGGAGGGAGTCTTTAACGTGTGACGCCGGTCCAACGTTTGCCTCTTGTCCTCCACTGTGGCCGATCCATCATGCCGAGGCGGAACCAATCGCCAAAAGGCGGCTGTGCTTGCGCAGATGATGGCACTTTCCCCGTCTCTCGAGGCCGGAGAGTTCCAATGAACGGTGCACGGCCTTTAAATGGCATGTAACTAATCTCGTTTCGGCAAACATGGCGATCGAATGTTTGCGATTCCTTCGGTTCTGATCTCGCTGAGTGGATTTTGAAGGAAACTGCGTTGGGCCGGCGTCCAAATCCCCCTTCTCGCTTTCCTCTCCTTACGAGCCCTTCTTAAACCGTCCTATCTATCCATGTCCATTTCCTTTCTCACTCTTTTGCTATCTTTCTCTCTCTCTATCTCTCTCCAACATGGCAACATCTCTTTTGCTTGCTTACTATACCTACTTAAAAAGTAACGGAAAATACTTATCAGATGGTTTAGTCTTAATCTGTTTCTATTATGTTTTAAATTATTTTGAAATGGTACATTTAAATTGCTTCCCTTGATTTTTATCTTTTTTAATCCACTTCTATTTCTTTTGGTGACTGTCCCTGCTGCTAAAACTCGCTGTCTGTATATGATAATTAATTAAACCGAATTTATTAAGCGTCCTCATCAGGTAGTTGTCTTCTGGCATTCACATGACTCACTAGCTGACTGGTCCCTTACTCCACCCGTCATTTCAAGTGGTTGCAGTAGCCTTACACGTGCTGACAACTTTCTCTGGTCGTCGATCCTGTAAAGCTTCGTGTCTGAGCTGTTTTATTTCGCCGGAGATTGTCCAAGCAACGCTTCGCATCTGCTACCATAAATATTGTCCTTACCACGTCCCTGGCTGTCTTTTCCGACTCCGCAAGTCTGCGGTCACTGTGATTCCCTCCCCTGGCTGCTGGGAAAGCAAACATTTGAGCCGGCCAAGTAACTTTTCTCTGCCTGATGTGCGCCGCTTCATCAAATTTCATTAGGGATGGTTGAGCAAATTAGGTTACGATCTTTTTCTGTTTCTAGTTCTCTGCAATCGCACGGCTGGGCGCGGAATGCAAATTTGATTTGCAATTACTGTCATTTTAAATATTTCTTACTTAGTCCATTCGTCGTACATCACCGGCTCCTGTGTCGATGAGAGTTCAACGAGTTTAACCTCGCTCTATCTCTCTCTATCTTGTGCAGTATTGTGTGTCTTTTTCCGTATCAGGGGCAGATAAATTTGCTGTATAGCAACGTTTGGATATTCCAGATCCTCTGTCCTTCTCTTACTCTTTCTGACGAATCTCTAATCATTTTTTTTAAAGCCAGTATTTGTAAAGACCAGTTTAGGCATTTGTCTAAAAACTAAAATATTATGCCCGTGAAACCCAACCTATATGCAGACTCTTAGATCCACCAGCCCTTACCCCCTGCTAACCTTTAGCCAAAACCTCCCACTGTTACCCTTTGATCACAGAGGCGATCAGGGGTGATGCAGGTCATCAAAGTCTGAAAGCTCCTAGTTGAAGCTAGTGATTTCTGATATCGTTAACTGGCAACCCAGGGACACGTTCTGTCCCTGCCCGTCGCTTTTTTCACTGAGAGTTTGTTCTCTCTCCAAAAACTGTTGCTCTTTTCAAACAAGTAAACTAAATAAAAATCAAAAACATATTATTTGTTTTTCACGTTACCTGAGGACCAACGGTCACCAACACTACGTCCACCACCACCACCATTAACTTGGTAGTAGTTGTTATCAACGCCTGGGCTGTTTTTATTGTTATCTAATACCCTCATCAAAAAATTAAAAAGCTACGAATAACATCCCAACAAGGAGCAGCCAGAACGATCCGACAGGTCAGAGACCCTGCAGGCGGACCAGCAAGACACCATCCAATAAAAGCTTTGTTTTTTTATTGGCTTTCGGGTCTCCAAACAACCTCCAGGAGCTAATTGCAGGTCTTTTTGTGTTGAGTGATTTGTACAAGTGCCATTTTTTTCCTCGAGAAAGTAGGACACAATTCAATTGTAAGCTGTGTGTGAACAGGAGAGGTGGTCGGGGACTGCTGACAGAAGGTCTACAGCACACTTGCTTCTTCACTGAATTTTACTGTTTGAGCTGCTTGCATTTTGAAGTCCAACTGATTGTCTTGTGCATGTAAAAATAAATCTTACATTAGCATCAGCTGCACATTTTATTTACATTTATATTTCTCTGCAGTGCTATTTATAGTAAGTACCAACAACGCGCGCATATGTCTTAAAGCTCATTAATTTTATTAAGAGAGCATATTTTGTAACTGTTAATAAATACTGAAAATTTAAAAAAGGTTTTGAAAATAAATATATTTTACACCTCCGTATATCCTCAACGATACCATATAATGTTTCCAAAGCCAGTATCCAGACCCGGCGTTCATGCTGATGGGCTTTGGTTACCTCGTCCCTCTACCCATCCCAAGCATGTAGTCACTTCCAGGCTGCCAGCGAGTTTTAACCTCAGTTTTGGTGTTTACCAGTGCGTTGTCGGTTCACCTGTCCCTCGGTCTATGCAAACCTCGTGGTTGAGCCTCTTTGCCTCAAAATCGTATGCCGCACAATAATGAAATTGAAGAGCGTAGAGTGAGTGCACGTGTGAGCTTGGGGTGTGGATGTGCACTGCGCGTGCTGGTACGGGAGGAGGGAGTAGGGGGGGAGAGAGTGTGCTGCTGGACACAACTTCCGTGGCAAAAACAAACGCGTGAGAAACAAAGGGCAGTCCCTCCTCGAAGCACAAGGGACGGAAGACGACTCTTTCGTTTTAAGAGGAAAACACTTCAGCGGGACCTCTTAGGATGTCGGGGAGGTGGATGGGGGATGAGGCTAAGGGGGCCATAGGACAGTCGCACTGAGCATTAAACGAGAGAGAGATGAGGGGGTGGAAGAGGGGGGGGACTGAATTACTGTATCCTGCAGGCGATATTTCGGATGCAAATTATCTTACAGAACACTTAAAGAGACATTTGAGCGACGTTCATTAACCCACAGATGACACACAATAAACCTTCTTCCTAAAAGCTCAGGCACCAGCTCATTTAGCCTTTCTTGTCGTAGTTATCTCCTTGGAACATTTATCTACTCTTCATCTCTCTTTATTCTTACCGACCCACCCTCTCCAAAAAATAAATAATTGTAGTTCTGGGCCTGATTGCTACGATAACCATAAAATAGTTTACATCGTATTGTGCACTGTAACCACACATGAAGAACAACAATAATCTCTTTGAGGTTATGGTCATGGTCTGCTGACCCTGGCTGCAAATCCATCTCGACTACTCTCTTTTCTTTCTTCTTTTTTCCCGCGATTCTTTGCTTCTTATCTCTTATTTCTTTGCTTCTCGTCTCTGATGTCTGCGAGTGGCTTTGCCGGCATCTTTTACCCGCTCACCTCGCTCTGCTTGCCACCGCCACCGCCACCCCTAACCTCGCAGCCCCTCCACCCATTACCCACCCTACAACCTCTCCACCTCCACAAGCATCTCTTCGATGCGTGATTGAAGCCTCGCGCCCCATGATCAGACCTGCGCGTTGACAAAAGAAGTCACTGCGGTTTGCCTGCTCACTCGCCTCGTTTGCCTCACGTCTCGGCTCTCCCGGCTCTCGCGAGTTTCCGCAGGATTAGGTCGCGCGCCGAAGACACGGGAGTGAGGGGTGGGGAGGGCGCGGGCGAAATTACTGCACCGAACTGTGTAACACGATGTAGTTCTGGCTGCACGTGATCCGCAGAGGGCTGGCCTGGTCGCTTGTAGAAATATCCGGATTGGTTCATGTCCTGGAGATTTGTAGACTGCCTTCATCCTCAACCTTCCCCTCCAAATTTTTGTTTTAATTGATGGGAGCTGTTCCCGTCACTCTAACGTTGACAGATCCTGCTAAATTAAATGTTCGAAGGGAAACTTTTATGGGGAAATTCGCGTTAACATATTCCCCAATTTTGCTCATACAGTAGTGATTTACAAATACCAAAATTTACATACAAAAGCATTTAAGATCTTGATGATGATGTGCGAGATGGTCCCTCACACCGTCAGTTTTGAAATGAAAGTCTTTTCTGATTTCACCTTCTCCTTCATGTACAAGGATGCATTGCACACTTTCTTGTTCACAAAGTGACGAAGAGTTCGTTGTTGTTGTTGTTTCTTCTTTTTTGGTATAAGATAGTATGGGATGTATTATTCTGTCTAGAAAGTGATTTCAAATGTTATTTGTCTTTACTCTATCTGGCTCATCAGATATATACACATCCAATCAGTGAGATGATCACTTGAACAGTTAAGCGGAAAGGCATTTCCAGCTTTCAAATGCAGAGGCAACCATTTATTCTGTTACCAGTCTGCGACAAAGCCGTAGTTAGTTTGTTATTATTAGTGCTTTTCAAGTTTAAATTTACCCAACCTACAACATTCAAGATAGAAACGAAATAGTTCTGTAGAAATTAGGAACAGATAATGATGACAAACACATAACCTGATGTTTTAGCGAAATATTTCAGTGGGTCCGTGCTGATAACTATAGACACTTGTGGGTCCGCACGTGATCTAAGCGACTCCTACTTTAACAGTTCAGTGTCTTCTGGGCCAATGGAATTTTCTTCCCATAACAGGTGACGTTTGTAGCCGTCTCATGAACATGTCTGCATGTTTTACGGGTTCAAAGGCATGCCTGAGTGCGAAACTATTTCCAAATGAGCGGTGAAGTCTATTACAGGATACAAAGCGAAGTGAATAACCTCTTAAAGAGATGCACGGCTCTGAATATTGCAGTTCTCATCAGGGTTTGAAACAGGGCACGTCATTCATGTGACGTCACTAATGTATCGCAACGTATCATTAATTTTTGCTTTAAGTTCTCCAATTATCTTCAGCCTTCAGGGACGTCATGAGTTAGCTGTTAGGTCTCTGTAATACCCGCGGCCTCCTGTTCAGCCACCCACCCCGTCTCTTCTCCAGTGAGAGGGAGGTGCGCCCACTATTGCTGCGGTGCTCTTCGCTGTCTGGTTACAACGAAAACATGATTAATGTTGAACGATGAGGACTGATGATGATAGATGATTATGATGAAATATGGTTACGATGATATATGATTATGATGGTGAATTGCCATTCGATGACGTGGAAATAAACCAACTTAATGTTTACATGAGTCCAAAACACTCAAAGATGTACCTCTGTAAATCTCGCTCATGTAGTATTTTTAATAATTTTCAACTTTGTCTTTGGATCCAGAAGCGAAATCTTGTATAAATAGAAAACTTTTTTTAAATTATTACTCTTCTTTCATCCTTACTGACATTGTGTTGGTTGTCGGCTAAGATATGACAACTTTCAATTTATTAGAAGAGCAAGAGGATGCTTGAAGTATAAGAAGGTGCACGGCTTTTATTTTGTGTTTTAGCTAGTCAGCAACATGGAGCTGGGATGGTGGGTGGAGACGATTAGCAGGACATATAGAGTGGAGAATATCTTGCAACATGATCACGAGGAGTTCTATTGTCAAAGCCCACCAGATCTGCTCTTCGCTTCCCAACCTACAATCTGTTTCTTTCCAATTTTTTAAACTGCGGCTGAATTAAAGTGCTTGCCTGACAGATTGTTTGAAGAAAGTCAATCTGGAACGACTCCCAGGCAAATGCGTCTAATAAGGTGCACGACTTGTTCCAGAATTCGAATTCTACTTGGGGCGCTGCAATAGACAGACATCTAATCCAATGATGTCGAGGTGGTGGGGGGAGGGTAACTTGGATGCCTCTTATTGATAAGCGACCAGCGCTGAGACGTTCTGGGTTTGAGGCTAATTGCATTTGACCTCCATCGATTGCGCCCCTTTGTTGGAAAGATGGAGCCCCCTTTGCGAACCACTGAGTCATAAAATATCGCGCGGCAGACCAATCAGATTTCTGGAAGTAGAAGTCATAACCGCTTGATGAGAAAAAGTTGCAGCAGCGCGCCTAAAGAGCCAAAGTTCCACAACTGAAGAAACTCGTGGCGGAACTTGAGAATGTTCGACAGGCGGAATAACCTCCCATTGGTGCCAAAGTGCCCTTTGTATCGATCTTCATGCTGAGCGTCCTTTTGGGCTGAGCTGGTGCAGAAAGAACTTCGCGGTGCACCGCTCTCGCGTGAAGCGATTTCTTGCTCCTCATCAGTCAAACCTGTTGAAAGAGCTACACGGGAAATCATCTCAGAAGCTGGCTTAATGGGGGTTCCAACAGGTCACCTCCAATCTCATCTCCAACGAATCTCAAATTTAGGGACCTGAATGACAACTGGGGAAAACATTCGGTTAGTGGAAGATTCATGGAGAGGGGTCCTAGTGTCGAGGCTGGGTTCTCGAGGAATGGCGCAGATTCATCGAGTCACGGTGAAACGCTTCGTCCGGACGAAACGGCGATCAAAACCAAATCAGATCGTGTCAAGTCGACGCCTGGTCTTAAACAAATTGTCATAAATCATGCTGGTATTGAAAATCTTGTTATGAAACTCACTTCTTCGACGCCATTTCCTTCTGAACGAGGGGCACTTTATAACAGCACTTGAGCAGGGGCGATAACGCATTGTACGCAAAGACTCTTGTATGTTCGATGGGGAATTCACAGCATGTTCTCCAGCTGTGGATACCATTGTGGGGGCCTTCTTTTTTTAAAGACATTTTTGTCACTCGTGCAACGACTAAAGGGTAAAGCTCTGCATCTGAATCGAATTTTATACCTTCGTTTGTTTCATTACTGACTTGGTCTATTGGGTAGATGACAGTCGTTTCGAACTCTTGAAACGTTGAAGTTTCATGTAAGAACATTTCTGTGATTGCTTCAACAGCAAGGAAATATATCACTGGTCAACACTGAAATTATTACTGATTTGATGATGATGATGATGATGATGATGATGATGATGATGATGATGATGATGATGATGATGATGATGATGATGATGATGATGATGATGATGTCGTTTTGTAATGCGCCAGTTTCCGCATCTCAGAGATACGCTCAACGCGTAGTGATCCCAACAGCCACCAGACTGCAGGTCAAATGATGTTCATTTACATTTAAACAAACAACAACAAAATGCAGATGATGAGACATGAGACAAAAAAAACTAGTCCATTTGAAACAAGTGGGTCTTCAGTGTTTTCTTGATAGTTGCACGACTCTCACACTCCTTGATCAAGAGGGGAAGCAAGTTCCACAGAAGCGGGGCAACATTTGAGAAGGATCTAAAACCCATTGACTTTTTGTTTGTGTTCCCTGTCTGAACATTCGCTAGTCTTAGTCTGGATTGCGCTGCTGAACGAAGGTTTCGCTGAGGCTGATGACGGTTGATGACTTACAAAGGTCCTAACCTGTAATATCTTGGTGAGCTGAATACGAATATGACCATGAAAATTGTTTATTGTCTCTCAGTTTGAAGATATTTGGTGTACTTCATTTTCTGTTTTACCGTGTAAATTTATCCAGTAGGACTGTAACAACATCCCAAATAAGCCTAAAATGACGTAATATTGCATCACGTTGCATAATACCATCATGCACACGTCATCCAGAGTTTATTGCATCATTTTCTGATGTAATGCAGTACTACTGCCAGGTGGCTTCTGAAGTAAGCTGACGTCAGCAGTGTACTATATATAGCCCAGTCACAAATGTTGAGCATTTAAAATGTTTCAGACTTCGTGGAATATAGTTTAAGCTACTGTTACATAAAACTGTTATTGTTTTAACCATTTAGTTACAATACAGAATACTTATGCCTCGAAAGTACCTTAATACTGTGAAAAATGTTTGATATATTTGTGAGGAAGTAACATTTGTGAACCAGAAGAAAAGTATCACCTCTCAAGTGAAGAGGGCCTATCATCTTTATTTTGGATGCAAGATTGGCGACTAAGACAAGCCTTGGGCACCGCATATATGCTGTGCTACATGTGCAACACAGCGTTCACAGTGGTTGAATGACAAAAGACCAGCAATGCCGTTTGCAGTCCCCATGGAGAGAGCCAAGCAACCAGACAAATGACTGTAACTTCTGCTTGGTTCCTTCTCTTTCCGGCGGGATACCACAGCAAAACAAGTCAAGAATAGTCTACCACAACATTCCGTCTGCATTGAGACAAACTCCACATGGTGAGGGACTTCTTATTCCAGAACCTCCAGCAGAATATTCTCTCTATTCAGATGATGAGGACGAGGGTGAGCCGACCTGTTCTTCTCCGGGTTAGCATGCAGTGATCCAGATTTTCACTGTGGTGTATCATTAACCGCGCAAAGAATAACACAGGAAGGACTAAATGACCTGGTTAATGATTTGGACTTCTCCAAGAACAAGGCAGAATTGCTAAGTTCAAGTCTCCAACAATAGAATCTTCTAGAAGAAGATGTCACAATTACTTCATATCAAAAGCGCCACTAGCAGTTGGAGCCTTTCTTCAGAAAGGAAGGTAATCCGTTCCGATACTGAGGGCCTCATGAATGCTTTAGAAATCAGCCATAACCCACAAGAATGGAGACTATTTTAGACTCTTCGAAACTGAGCCTTAAGGCTGTGCTTTTGCACGACAGAAACCGTCTTCCATCTATTCCAGTAGCGCTTGTTCTCCACATGAAAGAGATGTACGATAACTTAAACCAGCCACTGAATTCCATTGAGTATAATATGTACAGCTGGCACCTCTGTGGTGATTTCATATTTTCCATTTTAACGGGACTGCAGCAGGCATTTTACAAAATACACGTTTTATGTGAGTGGAATAGCCAAGCAAGGGAATTGCACTACTTGCGGAAGGAATGGACGCGCAGACAATATGTAGCAGTTGGAGAGAATATCCAGCACCCAGCTCTGGTCGAGGCTCACAAAATCCTGCTTCTACCCCTTCACGTCAAACTAGATTTGATGAGGAACCGGGAAAGCCATGGACTGGATTTCTCCAGCTTTCCGATACCTGCATGAAAAAGTCCCTCGTCTCAGCGAGGCAAAGATTAAAGAGGGAGTTTAATTTGGGGGTTCTCAGATTCGAGAGCTCTTCAAAGATGATCTGTTCAACAACTTACTGCAGGGTGATAAGAAACAAGCATGGAATGTTTTTCGCCTAGTGTGTACAAACTTTCTCGGGAATGTTAGGGCGGAAAACTACAATGAGCTAGTAGAAGACATGCTTATGCAGTATGACAAGCTCGGCTGCAATGTGTCTCTAAAGATCCACTCCCTTCATTCCCATTTGGATTTCTATCCTAACAACTGTGGTATGGTTAATGATGAATATGGCAAACAGTGGTAAAAAAAGATGCCAGGGAAAATTGTTCACTACCATGCTGGCCTACTACTGCTGACTACAGAGATGCTCCCGAACAGCTGTACAAGAGACAGGCAAAGAAATGTAAGACGTAGTCCATGACTTGATTTTCTACAGGTACAGAGGTCAGTTACTATTAGCATGCATATCGTGATGCACACAATAATTATTACAGATTTAAAAAAGCTAGAGATAATATTGCATTTTTGATTGTCATATTCGTATTGAGCACATAAAAACTGATAACAATTACTAATTTTATTTCAGTAACATGACTTTTGTAAAAAAGAATTTGTTGACAAGTGTATTTATTTTAATTAGCATCCTTCTGTTTCTATTTTTCTCTGTTTTCTTCATCTGTTACTATCTTTTTATTTGTTACGTTTTTCTTTATTTTGTGTATATTGTTCTTGTAACTCCATTACGAAGTGTGCTTACTATAAAAAAGGGAAATGCACTATAAACATCTATTTATTATTATTTCGTTATCTCTTTATTTATATCTCATTTGTGTGTTTAGTATGTAAGAGCTTGCTTTTTCTCGCGTCCGTTTGCTTGCACGTGCGTGTGCTTGTAGGCGCGCACGCGCGCGATTTTGCCTGGCACACTCATCTAATCGCATAATCTTTTGTCGAATAACTGTCAGCGCACGAACCTGCCCGCAAATCGTGTCCACGCAACTTTTTCTGGGCCCCTGTATCAAATATTCCATAGCCCCTGTATCAAATGCCCCGACATCCTGGCCGCAGCCCCGCCATCATCACGCAGTTAGGGACTCGAGCGTGAGTCCCACGTCACTTTGTGAGCCTCGATACCGACCTAATAGCGTGTGCTGATTGCTACCCTACACTTAGTTCCCCATTAATGTTCTTTGTCTCCTGAACTGTAAACGAAATTCTGTCCACATTAAAGGCTACCTCCTCCAAAGGTTGTGAGACATAAACCTGGGTCAGGTCTAGTTCTAAACAGGGTTAGCTCTCGTTCCAAAAAACGTTATTTCTCGTTTTAAATATGTTAGCTCTCGTTTTAAGCAACGTTTCTAGTCTTGAAAAATAAGTTTTTCTTTTCAGCTATATTTTATTTCTTGATATAAACATTATACTATTTCCCATTACAAACAGTGGGATAGTTCTTTCTGAAAGTGTTCTATGTTAGTTTTCGTTATGCTCGTACTAGAAAGAATATCTTTTATGTTAGCTTTTTTTATTTAAATATTTGCTCGTTTTCGCTTTGGACACTGTTTTATTTTACGTTGAGAAATATGTTCTGCTTGTTTTTTTTTAAAACAGTGTCTTCATTTTACTTTAAAACACTTTATTAGTTCCAGCAATATTAAAACTTGATAATAAATCAGTTTTTGAGTTATCGTTTGACACATTGTTAGTTCCATATTTATACGCAATAGCTAGTTTTCGTTTTTAATAATGTTACCTTTCAATTTGAGCAAAAATTTACTTCCTGTCAACGGACACTCAAAACACGAAGCCTGTTCTAAATTAAGCACCTAGGTCAGACAACATCGCCAACCCCTCCCACATCCACATGACGTGATGTCACGTCGTCAACCCGTAAGCCTCGTTTAAAAAAAAACCAAGAATGTCGGGTTCATCGGTAACGTTGTCATCTTTGTTGACGTTTATGAGCTGGGAAAATGAAGTACACAGTTTAAACGCAGTCCATAAAATTAAAGGATTACCAGGGATATTGAACAGGCAATACTGTCAAGATAGATGTTAGTGCTACGAAAATAAATAAATAAATAAATTTTGTTACGTAAATTTTTGCACAGCTTTTTCGCGCCAGTAAAACTACATTTCGAGTCGCGACTGGGAGGTAAAAGCGGAGAGTACTATATTTATTTATTATTCAAACACCGCACTCCTACTCAAATACAGTAACATCAAAAAGAAATGGCATTCATGCATTCTGAGACTGGAGATGTGCGTCAACAAACGAAAATATAGGATTTGGAATAGCCACTCACCCTAAGCATATTTCGTTCTAATTTTTAAAATCATTGGAAACTGTTCATCAGATAAAACTTTAATATTTTAGGGAAGACATTAGCGACCGTGATTTTATTTCCAGCCTCTTCAGGTTAATGCGAGGTCGCTAAATATTAATTCATCAAATGTTCTAGTTGCTGTGCCTCACCTCTTTCACTTAACGAATGGGACAGTTTTGGGGTGACTAAAGATATATTTTGTCCAAATGAGTGTCCAAGTCGGACATCAATTTTGCATTAACTCTAGTACTGCCTCGTGTTCAGCAACAAGAGGTTAAGAGACTTGCCAGTGGAGGAGCATTTATTTCAGAAGAACGCGAAGCAGGGGGGGGGGGTGGGCCTGGAGGGAAAGGAGTAGGAGGGTATGTCAAGAAACACTCTAGACGGTTTTTTTTTTTTTTTTTGCGTTTTGTCCAGCAGCCAGTCGTCTTCAGCTTCTCAGCTCCATTATCTCGCTGGATTTCGCTGACTTCATCTCCAAGGCATTGCGCCTGCGCACACAATCGCCCATGAATCTGAATTGTAGGGTTTCAGGCTGTCACAAATGCAGCCCATAAACCAGCCATGTGACTGTTTTGTTTCCGGAGCCGAAAGCACGGCGAGGGCATAGAATTCTTCGAAGGTCGGCACTTCGCGAACGGACATAACATGCTAATATTATTGAGAGGAATTATGATTACCGTTCACGCTTTTTTTTTTTTACTGGTACCGTTGGTGTGAAATGTCGGAGCGCGATCTTACATCTATGACTAATGCATACGTGTTTAAACTGTCAACCCGGTGTGTGTGTGTGTGTGTGTGTGTGTGTGTGTGTGTGTGTGTGTGTGTGTGTGTGTGTGTGTGTGTGTGTGTGAATTTCTCCGTACATGCGTGTATCTGAGTGTGTTGAAAATCAAAAGCCTTTTCGTCGTAGAGACATCGTGGTTTTTAAGGGAGGGAAGGGAGTTTGTCATCCCATGTTTCTGAACATCACTGTGTTGATGTGTACGTGCCGATGGCCTCTAGACATTAGATTCAAGGTTTGGGCACTAGAAAAAAGATGTGGCTACCCCTAAGGAGAGACAAAGAAGCGAAAAGACCTCGGTGAGCGACTTTTAATCACCGGAGCGGAAAGTGTCTACCATGAAAAGCTACTGATAATTATTGAGTTGCTGAAATCATCCGATACTTGCATTTCTTCCTCGAAGTTATTTAAGAACTGTTTTCTTAACTCTGCAGGAGACGAATATAAGTGTGAAGTAAAAGGAAGGGCTAAAGTGCATTATATATGTTGTCACTGTGCTTAGTGCTCGTAAAGGTACTCTTGTCATTTTCAGTTTAAATAAAAAAAGATCTGTCATCCTCGTAAAGGCACTGTTGTCATTTTCAGTATATATATAAAAAGATCTCGCAGTAATTGCTGTTTTGATTGCTAATAAGTCTAGCGCCTAAGATTAGTTAAATGGTTAGTGTAAAGCGAGACTGGGAAATCAGGGTGAATGGCCAAACACTCCTCCGAAAAGCTTTGTTTCTCTTAACTCTTTTTCAAGTAGAGGCAAACCCAACAACAAAAACAAAACCATGAAGTCAAAAGAACGCAAAGAATCAAACAGAAACATAATTATAAATACATGTTACATGAAACTTCAACTGGATTCTTAAAAAAATGAAATTGAAAAATAAAATTAATAAAATGAATGGCCACCCTGGCTTGGTGACGTGATCGTGCAACACATGAGTATTCGACGTTCCGCGCATGCGTAGAAGCCATTTTATTTTTGTTTAGACAGCAGGCCCCACCCGGTACTCTTGCATTTAAGTTTGTAAGACCACTAAGACCAAAACTCTGGCTTTGCTTTCACTGAAGGTTCTGTGGCTTATTTGATGGAAGCAGTTCGATTGCAGCGTGAAGCTAACGCATGCTTGTGTACAGAAAAAGGGGAAAGTTTCGTAAGAAGGGATCAAAGCCCGATGCATCTTCCGAACAAGACACTTTACAATCTCCTCGTGCGACTGGCCCAAGTCCAAGTCTGTCGCTGGGATGTCCTGGGCCCCGAACAGAACAAGGGAGGTAATGCCAGGGACCCGGGCAAGCACCAAGAGGACCGACTGATTAGTTCTGGGGGCGATTTTCGGCAGATCGATAAGATTCTGGCTGGGCCTGTACATGCGACGCTGGCCGGGCCCCGGCAAATGGATGATCCAGTCCACTCACATTTGCCAATATGTTATCACCTCCTTTGATTCCTTGTCCTTCCCCTTCTCGCTCTCCGGCCTCTCAAGTTCCTTCACTCTAGTAGCTCCACCACCCCACCCCTGCCCCTTTCCCCTCCTCTCTGCTTGTCCTCTTCCATTTCTGTTTCACTTCTGTTAGGGATCTCCTCCAGGGGGTGTGCTTGCGTTTCCCCCTCAATCCATCCTGTCTGTGTGCCTGTGTGTGTCAGTTTGTTCGCATGAGCCCCTGTATGTGCGCATCTGTGAGAGAGAGAGAGAGAGAGAGCGTGCACGCGCGTGCACATGCAAACAAACTAAGACGTGTGCGTTCGAATGTGTGTTAGTGTACAAACATCTATGCGTGCGTATATGTGATTTGTATATATATATATAATTAGTCATGTTTTCATAACTGCTCTGGTCAGCCCCCTCCACCCCTCTCCCCTTGCTACGCTTCATCTAAACTAAGACTTGCGTTCCACTGCATTAAGCAAGAGAGTGGCCAGGACAAAGTTTCCTGAAATTGTGGATTGGGATTTGTTCCGTCCACCGCCCGGTACCAGAGTGCTTCTCCACATCGGACGCCTGCTTGTTCCTCCGAGCTCCGCGTCCCCCCTCCCTCCAACCCCCTATTTTCTTTCCCAAACGGCGTCTTGGCACGGAGTTATCGATCTTTCCTTGTAGTGGTTGCTGGCCTTCTCTACTTCTCGTCACCCGTTCGCACGGCGATCCCTCCCCCCAACACCTCCCTCCTTCTGGTTCCCGAACTGCCGCTCCCCCCACCCCCACCTTCCTTCTCCCCAGCTCTCTCCGATCCCGGCTCTTTCCTACCCCCCTTCCTCGCCTACCCTTACCCCCGATGCCCGTTCTGGCTGATTTTATGTGTGATAGAACTTGCGACTTCGGAGCGGGCTGCAGAAGCCAGTGGGTCGAGCTTTGTCACACACTCACACACGGGGGGGCCAATGCCTCGGCAGCGGCGCACGATTTGGCACCAGTCCCGTTCCCAGTTCAGTCTTGAAAAGGTTCTGGTCCCGTCGGACTTTGAGGACACAGTCACGAAAGTATAGCTACGACTTTTTCGGTGCCCCCTGCGTAATTTAACAGCACCCGTGAAACCCAGCAAGTTCTGAAAATTGTTTCCCTCATCTTGACGACTAAAGACTTTGAAAGTATTCTTAACATTTATTTTTCTTCATTTAATTATTGATTGCGAGGACTTCTACAGTGCCCATGATCGTTGCTTATCTTGAAAATCGTGGCAAATCAGAGACATACTAGACTGTATCGCAGATGATCACTGTTGCCTCCCTTGGACGACTATACTTGTGGAAAGGAGGAGAAACCGTTTTAAAAAAGTAAGTATTATAAAATTATGAATATTCATCGAACGAATGCTTGTTTTCCACTTAGTCAACTTAAGCATAACTTTAGGAACTTAATGGATCACACCAGGAACCGAAGTGCGTGTACAAAAAAAAGAGGAATTGACAAAGGTGTGGTTCTTATCGGCATGTGTCTTGTTGGAAAAATTCCTGGCCTCAGGCTATGAATAGAAAATCGCCACCTGATTGAACCTTCCCATCAGTGATCCGACTTTCTTTGATCTGTATCTCTTCCTGACGACTGTCTTCCTCAGCCTGTCCGACGCGCCTACATGTTTCTATGGTTACGCTTTGATCATCCCGCGGTCTTAAGCGGCGTTCGTCTGGGACCAAGGACACAGTGATTTCCGCTCGCATAACGCCGGCCAATTTCGATGCTTGTTTTCCGGGAGGCAACAGTTGACAAATTCCAGAAACGGTGCCTCGCCATGCGTTGTCTGCAATCTGATATGGCGGAGCCCCCAGCGTGCATATTAATGGAAGAGAGATGTCATTTCAGGACACGCGACATGAATGGGTAATGAGGTGAGGCGTGGGGGGTCGCGTTTCTTAGCGGGCGTCTGAAAACAAAAAAAAACACCCCGACGTTTTGTGGGCGTAGTTCTGTGGGCCGATAACATCGCGAAATGTATGTGCTTGACATACATGTTTGCCGACATTTGTTGCCGAAAGGAAATTTTGAGGAGACAGACGACCCTACAATAGCACTGGTTTTATCTTTTTCTGTTTATCCCCCCACCCCTTCTTTCTTTCATTCACCATTTATTTGTTTTTCTGTTTGTTTTTCCGTCTGTTTGTTGTCTTTTCTTCTTTCCGTCCCTCCATGACGCTTATCACATCGTGACCGCGGTCTATTTATCGATTAATTTATCTCTATATACATCTATTATTTCTTTTCTTAATTTCATTTTCCATGACCATTAAGCATGTTTCTAATTTCTAGTTGGTGGTTTGGTTCCACTATCCCTGGCAGCGTGCGTGGGTGCCTGGACCTTCTTATATCGTCCCTTTTCTGTTTGAGTGAGTTTTCCCTCATGCGCGCATGTATTTCTGTTATCACAGGCTGCTGTTTTCGCAGAGAAACAATCGTTGTCATTTAATATCTATAGACTTTCTCTCCGCCGCCAACCAGTTGATTGTTCTCTTTCGCCTGGTGGCCTTTCAACAGAATTCTTTGTTCACAGGCAAGTTTCACGGGCCACCAAGAGTTTCTGTAAGCCCTCTGTACTTGCAGTTAGGGCCCCCGTCAGTAACGGGGAAAGGGGGTGCTTTGCGTCGGTAAATTAGTTAACCACTTCATTTCAAATAGATTTGAAATGCTCAACAGCTATCCATTTATCTACTACATAGAAAACAACACTCGTGTCTTTTAGTTACTCTTCACCTTGACATTTTCCTGTACGTCCGCCATTTAAAAACTTTTATTCCGTTATTCCTCAAAATTCTAGTCTTTTCTTCTGAATTTCATTCTCCACGTCACTTAAAATTAATTTTAACTAACTTGCGTTTATTGATTTGATTCCACTTGTTTACAGTCAGTCCTTCTTATGACAAAGAACGAGAAGAAAACCTTGCATGGAATAGATGCATATCGTATTACATCGATTATTTATATTTTCTCTCGTACTTGGCAATTCATCGCTAGTGGAAATTTGTGAGACCAGTCCCTTTCTTTCCTGTCTGTTTGTTACGCATTTATTTATTTATTTATTTATTTACTAAACAGATCTCGCATCTTGACACACAGGAGAAGAACAAATCGGTGAACAGCTCATACGTAGGCTAATCATTCTGGCCATTTCATCAAAAAGACATATTTAAAAGAATTAAACGTGCATCGAATGCGTGCAGTCACAAAAGTAACAGCCGACAGCCCGGAGAAAGTCCTCCGCTCGTTTTCATAATACTCGGTTTGAGCATTAATTAACCTCTCGATGTAGGTGTTTTACAATATCCTTCTTCCTCGAGACAGAAAGGAGTCTCATTAAAACGGTTTATCAATGGTTAACTACAACTATTTTATCCAACTATATTTTCTATTCAAAAAGGTCGAGTAAACAATCAGTTCATTCATTCCTTAATATATCCATCAATCGATCGATCGATCGCTAGATTATCATGGTGCTAGAACAGGATTGAATGTTCAGTAAATAAGTTTGCTTTATTGATTACGACAGAGAAAAGAGACAACAAGGAAACGAATGTTTTATTTTCTGACATTGTGGAGTGACAGGAACCGATTTCTGTTTTCTTGCAGGTCGTCGATCACTGCCTTCTCATTCTGCGCAAGCCTCCGAATGGTGATCTCGGCAGCAACAACGACTGCGGCGACGATAATCATGTTTCGACGACTGAGTGGTCCACAGTCTCAACACCAAGACAGACAGGCAGCTACAGCCTTCGCGACAAATGGTAGGAGCATTGTTTTTTGAGCATTTGTTTTGTTTTTTTAAACATATACGTGTATTTGGCTTTTGCGTCGCACTGAACATGCACGAGGGGCCAAGAAACAGGGGCAGTTCTCTCTCATAAGGACCCGTGCTTGAGTCGAGAGGGTTCAGGTCGGGTTACCTCGCTACTGGCTCGCGTGCGAGGCGCGTGCTCTTCAGTGTTCGTGCCAGCTGCTTGTGGCCTTCCGCGCGCCGCCGCAAACAATGACAAAATTTCAAGACCTCCACCATATCTTCGAGAACTGTCACCATGGTCGCTTTAAACCGGTTTTAAAGCGGAACTGGAGTCAAAATACAGTTTATCTCAAAACTGGTGACAGGCCTATAGAAAGTAAGCACTAAGATTAACTGTTTTCATTTTTCCCCTCTCCCAATGAGTAAGTTGTAATTTCGTGGTCACTTTAACATTCAAATTTAAAGCCAAACTAGAATCAAACATAAAATTAATTTTTAGAAATATTTACAGGATTACAGAACGTACTATAACATTTCATAAATAATGTGTTGCAATTTTTTTTCTTTTTGATTCAGTTGGGGCGGGGATGGAAGAATGTTTAAGTTTCACAAAGTTTTTTAGCAAGTCTCTGTGATGCTACTGTAACTGAGGTTTTGGCTTCTGTATCAAGAAAGAAACCAAGTCATTAGATCAGACTTTAGTGAATTAAAACCAATCGTTTGAAACTAACTTTGTTTTCAAGTTAGGCTTTAAGAATCGCACGTTGATCACATACTTTAGGGTCACCATGTTTGACAGATGTATGCATTTCACGTTTAGATAGATAAGGGGACGCTTGCACTCGTGTGCACCGGCCTTTAGCAACACAAATCGCCTTCACTTATCACATTGAGCAAGAGAAAAAGTGAGATAGTGATGGCGAATGACAGAGGAGAAGAGGGCAAAAACGATTATAAGGATGACTAAAGTGAGTTTAATGGCAACTAATCCGCGTAGTTTCTCGCTATTCCTGCTCCAGAAATTGCGCCGCAGTTAGCAGCAGCAGTGCTCGTTCCTGCTTTCAAATGTGCGCCCGGGATCAGCCACGAAGGAGGCTTGGTTGTGCATTTTTGTTTTTTGTTTTGCATATTTCACTGGCAGGTTTCTTTTTTTTTTTCTTTACTTGCTGCATCTTTAAAAAATAAACAATGCCCAGCGAAGGCTGAGTCTTTTCCTCCGTCTCTCCGACGGTTTTTCAGTAGGTATCTCTTGTCAACGAAACCACACTCGGCAGCACTTGTGCTTGTATTTCACACTTTAAGGACTCTCACTGACCTTCGGCACCGTCCAGTCTGCCAGCCTGCTGACAGTATCAGCTCCTTATTAGGAAGTCAGGAAAGCCGTGTTTCTTGTTTTTTGTTGTTGTTTTTTTAAGGTCGAGAACTACATCCTTTCTGGCAGTCTTTTTGTGCCGGCGAGTGTCAAAATAAGGGCAGGGTCTCGCCCTGTGGCTGGGATTCCATTGTTTTCTTGCTGGTGTTGGCCAGTCTTGGGGGGTCAGCGTCGCGTGGGAACAAGACTAAAGGGTAGCTGGCTGTCAATGGACGTATAATTGGTTTAGTTTCCGTCCATTGTTCCCTTCCGCTTCCTCTCTTATTCCGCTCTTCCAACTGTTCGTCCCTCGCTTCGTTCTTGCTGTGAAAACCAGCGTCCTCCCTTGCACGCTTGAAATACCGGGGGCATTCAGAAATTCCTGAGCGTTTCAAAGAAAAAAGATTCTGAGAACAAAATGTTTTCATTCTACAGAAATATGTCCTTAGGAATTAAGCGCAGTCACCATCAAGATCGATGCATTTTGGTTTTCGGGCGCTTAATGCACTGGCCAAAGCATGACATGAAACCCCTAAATCGATTTGTCCAGATCCTTACTTACAGATTCTTGACGAGTTTAAAAAGCTTTTCTACAAAAAAAATTCAAAGGTGCCACGAAGCGGGAATCGAACCATCTCAAGACTGCTGGATGGTGGCTGTCGGCAGCTTGGTGGTGTGAGCTAGCGAGCTGTGGTTTTGGAGGAAAAATGTGGAGAGAAACAACTGGGACCCTCTTTTTATTTTTTTATTTTTTCCAAATCAGGAAGATCAGTATGGTTGAGAAATCTGAAGGTTCAGGATTTCTGAATGTCTATCGTAAAAGAACGAGTCAAAAGAAGCGAGAATAAACCTGTGTATGCAAAGATCACTTACACTACGCTGTCCTCACGCCATCTTGAAAACTTATCTACAGCTGCTATCAATGAATGCTGATGTATAAAAATGTTCAGAGGATGTGGAAAGGAGAAAAGACAGATGGAACGGGAGAGCGAGTAAGCAAGAGAGAGAGAGAGAGAGGGGGAGGGGAGGGAGTGAAAAGTTTTCCCCAACATTGTCTTTCTACGATGGTGTATCGCATATTACATCCGTGGGCTTTTTTAAGGGGAGATGGGTGGCACATTTTAAAGACAAAAATGTTGTACTCTCACGGACAAAATAGCTTTATTATGCACAGATAGACTCTAATCTCTGTCATGCTGTCTTCATGCCTGTCTGTTCGAGAGGTCTTAGTCAAATTATATCCAGATACTCAGAACTTTATTGGAACACAGTATCCAGTGTTATGTATTTTTTACGGATATTAAGCATTTTTACAAATCTTCCAAAAGTTCTGCTTTTTGACATCGTATACATCAGAGTTCTCTTGTTTAAAGGCTAGAGAAAATTGTGCCGAACAGTACAATGCAACATTAACACATGCAAAAACGACAATATGAATGACTATTTCCATGATTACCTTGAGAAGGATGTATCGCAAATGTTTTAAGCCTATGCACAATGTTCTGAAAAATATATTGATGGGAAAGATGCCAGAAAAATGATTGCATTGCATTAATTAATGTGAAACGGTTCAACTTCCTAGATACAAAATGTTGCAGCGACAAAAGCAAGTTCTCTCTCTCTTTCTCAACCACACACACACACACACTCACACACAACACACACACATACACACACACACACACACACACACTCACACACAACACACACACATACACACACACACAAACACTGAACAACAGGACATCCACATAGTCTATTGTATGTGCATCTAGCCAGTACTAACATCAGAACTAAAAAAAAATACCTCTGTACTACTAAAGCACAGAGGACAGGGAATGATACACAATCGTCATTTCATCGCAAAATCGGTTTTATTCTTAGAACTCCGATAACCTTTCACCAATCACGCTTTTGCTTTCTTACGAAACTGTTTCGTGCCTCCGCATCGTCTGTCACTGGCCATCGAAATGCGAAACTGCGTCTGCACAGCAATCTAGTAATATGAGCCCGTCCAGAGGGTCTAATGATGGGACAACATCCCCGCGGAAAGAAGGAACGAGACTTATTTTCATTCCATTAATTCCTTGGGGGGTGCGGCCAGGCGATGCCTGCTTTTTCAGAGTGGCTTGGCTTGATCGACCACTTTACGGAAGTCAAGTCAAAACATTTGTGTCTAACGATAAAGGAAGTTTGGCGGGCGGATGTGTTTTGGTTTTTCCGTTTCCCTGTCTGCGTGTGTGCCGTGCTGCCTGTACATACGCGTGTCTGTCACACTCTCTCACTCACACACACACACACACACACGCACGCACGCACGCACGTACGCTCGCACGAATCCACGAACGCATGCACGCACGCGCGCACCCACACAATGACACGAACTTCTTTACTTTCGGCTCACACGCACTGCGAGTACTGTGACAGAGAATTTAGAATAAAAGTACATAGATGTGGACAGAGAAAGGAAACGTAGGTGTGTGCATATTTGAGTGTACTGCTTGAGACTGAACGCGCTCAAATTCCGAGTCTCAAACTCCTATTTTGTCATCTTCGTGACTTTCTCTATGTTAGTAGTTGTGGTCTGCAGTCCTTTGGAACTCCTGACTCCATAAAGGGGCTTTTTATTCTTGTTCAAATTTTACAAAATGTTTTACAAAAGCGACATAATAATTTTCCATAGTCAAAAATTTCGTTTATGAAGGCCCTTTACCCTATAATTAACTGACTTGGCCCTTAGCCAAAATATATTCGTAAACAGTGCTTCAGTGCGCTTGCTCGTGACGGAAGTAAAAATAAAAGAAAAAAACGAGATTAAAATGTATCTCATACCCTTTCAATCACGATCAAAAACATCTTCGATTCTAGCGAAAGACGGGACGAGCGAAGAACGACAAAACTAAGGAATAAATCTCATGAAGAAGCTAGGTAAAAATAAAATTAAAGATTAAATTCTCCTACACCTATTGCGAGACATCACTGAAAGAAAATAAAATCGTTTAAAAAAAAAGTTACCCCTTGCATGCAGCGTGCATTGGCAAATAATTCATATTTAACCAACAAATATGTGAACGATGGCTCGATGCACTCATTGCAAGGGCGTACCCGCTCGACCCTAACCCGCGCGCGCCGCCTTTGTTTGTTCCTTACACGACCATCGTGTACGAGGGGTAGTGACACGAAGCTCGGGTGCCGCCTGCGTGTACCCGGTCATCCATCGGAGAGTGGACCGCGACACGAGGCAGCAACCACAGCCAGCTTTGTGGAGCGACCGAACTGAGCAGCACTCACGTGGCGCAGGCAAGCACGCGCTTCTACAAAAGACCAGGCAGCCCAGGGATCGTACTGCCGTGTTGCTGGTAAAATATTGACACGTTAATCAGGTTTATTATGTTTGCATGGCGAGGGAAGGGCGGGCAATGGTGGGGCGGGCAAGAAGCTCTGAAGTGGTTTGTGTGCGGAAGGTTTTTTTTTTTTTTTTTTTTTTTTACATTTTTTTGTTTTGTTTGTCTTTTGTTTGGTGGGATTGACGAACCTGACAGAAAAAATGTAAGCGTTGTCTTCATTTTATTTTCCCGCCGCTGGCGAGTGAAGTGCGTTCATATAATTATTTAACAACAACGAGATGTTTTCCCTCAAAGCCCGCTGCTGTTACCGATCGAGAAAGATTCATTTGACGATGTATTTGACTTACCACTTGGGATTTTTCTCGTTTTTATGGTGTGCCTGTCCCTACATTTTGATGTTGGTTTTCTTTCAAGACCAGAGGCTAAAGTTACTGTGGCATGGTTTACAAAATACATAAAATGCAGTAATATTCTTAGGTCTTCGAATTACAGGTTCTGATGTAATCATGTTTACAAAAATTCTTTTTGCTCCCAAGAATATAACCTCGATCGTCATAAAATGCAGCCGTTGCATGAAAACATTCGTCTGCTGTATAAGTTCTCCAAGAATCTCACACGCATGTGTAATAGTTGATGAAAGCGGCACCCAACTGGGTTGATTGGGTACACGATCGAGTGTACACGATTTTTAATCTTCGCATAAATAGCAATGATGTTAGTGTTATTGCAACTAGTATGATCTATAGCTAATCAGTAGCAAAATTATTATTATTGTTGTGACTGTTTAGACGGGACTTACTAAATCAGTTTTTGATTATAGGCAATACTGAAGTACCAACAATTATGTGGTGTGTCTAATTATGTGGGACTTCTTTCATATGGGCAGTTAAGATATGCACGTGTTCCACATTCCAATCCTCCAGCTTTGTGTAGAATGTCAAGAAAGCATGACCACTCTGTCGACAAAGAGCAGGGGAGATACTGAACACGGACTAGTGAACAATGACTAGTGCCCACGTGTCGTACCTAACTACATTAGCAGTTCATTGACACATGAAGCATGCATTTGTTTCAAACAGTCTCGTTTATTATTAACTAAGTATACAAACCTGATGTTTCAAATATTCATAAGAAGTTTAGCGTCATACTTCAGATTTTAACCAAAAAAATCTTGACAGTCTCACAACCGTGTGCTGCGAATACATTGAAAGAGTTTTATTTAATTACATTAGTAACATTGCCATTTAGCTTTTATTTAATTACATTAGTAACATTGCCATTTAGCTTTTATTTAATTACATTAGTAACATTGCCATTTAGCTTACCTAACGACTTTGATAAAGCTGTTAGTCCTAATATGTTTGTCTCTTATGAACGAGTTGTCAACCTGAACTTAAAAGAAGGTCTAGACTATATGCTGTACATGTAACTTACTGATTTCCTTTTGGAAATAGTATTCTTAGGCTTCATGAACTGCAGGATTTTTGTAAAATTTGGAATTCAATGCAGATGAGGATAATTCTTCTGAAGCAACATTCCTGGCAGAAAGAAAATACTGAATAAACTTTTTATTTAGAATAATTACAACCCTGCCAACCCTGACCCTGACATGTCATGAGAGCGGGTTGAGTTCACGAAAAACAGAAATAACTATCTAAATAAATATAAATAAAAGCATAAAAAGTTTTAGATGAGATGCAACCTTCAATTTGCAATACAAAATTACAATGTCTTGCAATAAGCAATGATTTAGGACAGAATTTTGTGTGTTTAGCTTTTTATCTCCCGGGACTTTGTCTCGTGTAGGCCTGTAGGCTGCTTCACATGTAGAAGCTGGATTCACAGATGAATTTAATTTCGTTTTGGCAAAATAAGCACACTTACTCTACTGTTTTCATCATGATTTCCTTACGTCTGGGAATTTATCGTGAAACCAAAACTGTCCTTTGCGGTTAATAAAGGAGAACAACTTGGTTTTGCATGAGAAGCTGTCTGGCAGTGGAGCTTTGAAGACAATGGTTTGCAGGTCTTGAAGTCCTTGCTGTACTTTTACATGACGAGTGACGGGTCAGGGTGCCCCCAGAATATTTGTTTCTAGATGCTTCAGAGGCTAAGTGATAGACGAACACACTTCGCTATAATTCTATAATTTCTAGCAGAAATCGAGCTTATTATTCAGCTGCAATCATTTTCCTGATCGCGGATGGGTGCACAACAGCTCCCCTTTGTGTCAAATCGCTTTTGCAGACTGTTCCCTGCCCAGTTGTGGTTTAAATATATGCAGATGGCGGCTTGCAAATGACCATAACAGTAAGCCTCCATATCAGTTTCTGCTTCATGCAAAACGTGTCTGCAGATACTACTCAACTCCGTGCGGCAGACATTGCGTGTACGTCTGCGCATAATGGTGCACGTGTGGTCGTTGTGATCACGTTGTCTCTTGTCTCAAGCTTGGGTTGGACGATACAGATGACTGGTCGTCTCCAGCGGGGCACCTGTTGGATGGGGCGCTCTCACAGACCGTTGCAGACAGTGGTCGATCAAAAGCAGGCCTGTTCTCATCGTGTTTGGATGTATTCCAGGTGCACTTCCCAGGCCACTGTGCATCCGTTGTGGCATAAGCTTTTTGCTCACATTTTTTGCTATATTTTAATTATGCATGTCGCTTATGAAAGGTCTCCGATTATTAGATTTCAATAAAGTTCTGACAAACATCACGTAAAAACGTGAGGTTGCTCAAAGATAACAAACAATATTAAAGCAGAATTAAAATGTTAGTTTAAAATGTGGATTCAAGACGTAAATAAAACGTGTTTCGTATGCTAACGTAGAAACCTAGCCTTCACATACATGAGCATTAACCGTTGAACTAAAAAGAGTTGATTACTTCAAGAAACTGGCAAAATTGACTTTGAATCTTTCCTTTGATGCAATGTGACATTCCAGGACACAGGATCGCCCCAAACGCGGCATCGCTCGTGTAGACGTTGGCGCCACCTAGGCGTCCAGTGAAACACGGCGTCCTATTATCAATAATTTAAAACCAGAAAAAAGACTCGTCGCCAGAAAGTTCATCAGTATAATGATATCCGCTTATACATATGCAAGTGCTTCTTAATGCATCAACTCCTGTTCCCCTTTTGTGTATCCTCCTCGGGCATCCTGTTCCCCTCACCACTTCCTCTCACGCTGGCCGCAGCAGGACAAATGAAATTGTCATTTATTTCGCTCCTTCTCGCTCTACCCCGCTCTCTTTTTTCTCTCATTTCGCTCATGTGTCGCTCCCACCTTTCTCTTACGCCTACAAATCCCTTCTCTCCATTATATACTCTTCACCTTAACCTAAACGTACGTGCCGCATGTTTTATGTTTGTCATCATCATCATCGTCGTCGTCGTCGTCGTCGTCGTCGTCTGAGTTTGGATTGGTCGTGACTAAAAGAGAATGGAAAATGACTCTTTTGAAATCAAACTGAAACTAACGAGTAGGCGCAGTACGAAGAAGAAAAGAACAGAAGGAGAAAAAAAATAAAGATATATTGAGATTTACATCTAAGCATAAAAAATAGAGATATATCTAGATTTATATTTTATACATAATAAAGACATGTATTTATATATTTCTACGTAATTTATGCCTAGATTTATAATTATACCTTAATATGGAGGTTTGTTTGGATTTTATTTATTGAAACATAATATCGATACATACCTAGGTTTATGTTTGTATATACTGATGAATAGTATCTATACCTAGATATAAAATTACATATTAATACTGAGCCTTATCCAGATTTGTTTATTTATACATGATATGGAGATACCTCTAGATTCATATTTATTTATAATTTGAAAATATATATCAAGAATTATATTTATTCATACTATAAAGATATGCAAAACGGTTCAATGCTTGTCCACTATTAATTTGTGCTGTTGCATACAGTTGTTATGTTTAAAAAAAACATCTATACTATTTCGATATAACCTTTATTTTTCAAACAGTTTCAACCTTTCTTTTCTAATGTTTATACTGTGGGGATGTCGCAGACATGTTGTTGAGCCCATTGAGAAGGCAATCAAAACTAAGCATAAACTTTCTTCAAGCTGGCAGTTACAATGAGGGGATTTTAACGAACCGCTCAAGTGCTGTGGGCAATCGTGGTTGCATCCCTTGGCACGCGGTGCTGGGTGCTGCCTGCACTACCACCACCACCACCACCGTGCCTGTTAGCGCGCGAGCTGCGCTGATGCTGCAGCTATGAGTGTGTAGGTCCAGGGAACTGTTCTGCTTAGTGTGCCTGCCTTCCCTCCCTCGCCCGCCCTCCTATTGTAATGACGTATGAGAAAGTTCGGGTCTCCTCCCCCCCACACACACACCCCTCACTGGTAAGGGAAGGATGGAGGCTGAGTTTAGACTTGTACCACTCTTCTCGCAATCGTTGTGTGTATTTCTCTTCCTCTCAAACACAGTACACCAATATTTATATTCAGTGTATTCGTTACTGGCTTCCTTCGAATGCCAGCAGATCAAATCGCACATAAAGCATCCAATATGTTGCTAAATATGAGTCTACACAACCATAAGACGTGTGTATCTGATGTTTTCTATTTATTGTATAAACATAGCTTTGAGTATATGTGTGGGGAAAATCAGAGCGTGGGTGATGTTTTATTGTCTTCGTCAATGTTTAAACAAAGGTTTATGGATAATTGACATAAAGACTGGCATGGAATTATAACTTCAGCTTCAGTTGAAGATCATTTTTCATTTTACCGGGCATTAAAATTGTCTTTTTCTTTGTGCCCATGCCTGAACCATATTCAGCATGTAGGGTCTGTGATGTTTTCTTTCGATTTCGTCTCAGCGTTTCATGTCTGAAGCCACATCGTCTGCGAATTGTTATTAACTCTAGTGAAGATGTTAATGCTCGGTTGTCTCCCTTTTGTCCAGTGTTACAGAATCGGAATTGCATTTTATGTTCTTCTCTCCAAGGTGCGGGGACTTGAGAAGGAAGTATATTCCTTAAAAAAAAAAGTATCCAATATCCGTTAGCTTTTCGTTTGTTCTTGTTATTTGCTGATGTTATCTATCGGGATATGAACATAACACGGATTTCGTTTCATTTAGCCTTTGTGTAGCCGGCGCAATTTTGAGAAAACCACAAACATTTTTTGTTTATTTTCCTGTTTGTTCGAATGCACTAAATAGGTTATTAATAGACATTTTGCAATGCTGTTTTTTTTTCTGCATACCCATAATCGCGCATGACCTCATCACTGCAGAGAATCAATAAAAAGAGAAGAAAATCACACCTTCATTGACTACAGTCATTATGATTTTAACCAGACTTTTCTCCTGCAACATTTTATTTTTGATTGCTAAATTTCTACAACGTGATATGAAGTGTACTGAAATTTTTTTTAATGTGTTTTATTTTATTCCGCTCTGTTATTTTTGTTTTTAGCTTGGCTGCTTTAGGTTTAACTACCTCCTCAGAATTTTGTTAGCTGGCGACCAACAGTCATCAAGGGTTGGCCGCAGTCAATTAGTGTGCATCCAGCACAGATGCCGCTACTCGTCGAAGGCTGCCATGTTCTAAAGTACACTTACCAAAACAGTTAAAAATGTACAGCGGACAGAACAGATGTCGTGTACAAGAAGTACTATCTAGTTGACTTTTTCAGATAGCTTTCTTCAGTCGCTTTCGTCGCTATCTGCAACATTCTCTTTTGTCCTAATCAGAGAAATTCAGTCAAGTAGTATAGCGATATTAAATGTGTAAGGTCCTAAAACGCAGAGGGACGAATAAATAAACCTCGTACTGGGCCCAGGGAGTAAATAACACGACCTTTCTGCCTTAACTAACTCTCTTGTCTTAATTAATGAGGAGCCATTACACGCGGCACTAAAAGTTCACCGTGCCAAATATTCAGTACGAGGTCCGTGAAATTATTCTTTCAGGTACAATCATAGATTGGGAACCAACGCATGCTTTGAATTTAGAATCAGCATATGCTGGACCGAGTTCTGTTTAAGCATCCGTGTAAGACAAATATAGCTTCGTCGCTTTCTTGGTTTCTGAACCTGTTGTTGATGACAACAGTTGTGCCAGCGGAGAACAAAATTTACTTTCTCAACTGATAGCAGAGCGATGTCAAGAGTAAATAGAGATCGAAATGTATGTAGTTGAAAACCATAGGAAATGCTTGTACATTTTTTATCCATACACTTTGGCTTTTAAGAGTCTACTTCCGATAATTTTTGAAGAAAGTGTACAGCCTGATATGTGTGAGAGAGAGAGAGGGAAGGGGTGTGTTTTGCATGCGTGAGTACGTGTAGCCGGTACGTGGAATCTGCAATAAAGAAACGATTCGTTCTATTGTGTGTACTGTTTGTCTGCCGTATGCAGCGAGAAGGCAAAAACTGTCGAAGGAAACTGGGCTTAGGAGTTAAAGGTTGGCAGGACTGAAAACTGAATAATTTGCACCCTTTGACAAATACCACAGACAGATCTCCCCGTGGAGCACCGGTATTAAAGTGTAATTATCATCACATTGAATCGGTCTCCAGGCTCACATTGTCCCCTTTTTAACATGGCCCCTTTGTGGGCGATGACAAATCTGCAGACAATTGCGTCTTTGAGGACTTTCGTTCGTGTCAATGGTTCAAGATGACATTAGTGCCTGCATGCCAAGCAGCATCAGTGGTCCAACCGCTAGCAATGACTCTCCAGCCTCCATTCTCTTCCCCCCCCAGACTCCTAGAACTCTCTGAGTTGTGGAGTTATGCAGTGTCATCGTGGATTTTGTGCCGAAAGAGCAACCGAGTGGTTCAAGTGGTTCAAGTTTCGAGACCGCTCTGGTGACGTCCAAGAAATGAGATGGTCATAAATTCTAGCACTGGTGACAGAAGTAGGATAAATCAGGAACGACATTTGACACGTCACTCGTCACACAAGGATCTGAGTCTACTTACCTAAGTATTTAATTTTTTTTTTAGCTGATACAATGTTCGTGCGCTCTCTTACACTTTGTGTGTGTCTTGTCAGAGACTTTGCTGGCTTTGTGTCACTATACACCCACCCAGTAGAACAGTCCACGCATCCACCCCAGAGCAGTGACGTTTCGGCAGCTGTTTATTTTTTCAAGAAGCAATCAGAAAGACTTATGGCATCTTCAATCTCGTTGTACGTGCAAGACAACAAATAAAAGCCAGCAACATCTTTAGTAAAGGAGAAATCAAGGAAGTAAAAGCTGGGAACTATCTTTTGTTTCCACTCGTGGTCTACACATTTTCCAATAATAATTTCGAGAGTACAAAGATCAATTCTCGTCAGCTCTCGAATTTGTTTGTTTGATATTTTTTCGATTTGGGTATTTTCGGGAAAGAAAAAAAATGATCTAAACAAGTGACTAGTGCAGTTAATAGCCCAGGATTTGTGACCCACGAATATAGCTGAGGATTTACAATGCATTTATGAGTAAAGGAGGAAGAATCATCACTCCCTTGTAATTAGCGATGACCTAGTGTTCGAATCTCCCCTCCGAGCCTCCTTCACCCAATACCTTTTATACATGTCCTTATTCCTTTTTTCTTTTCTTTTTGCTCGTTTTTTTCAAATGCTTTGTTAGGAAGGATGGTAATTACATGCGTGACTGCGTGTGTGTGTGTGTGTGTGTGTGTGTGTGTGTGTGTGTGTGTGTGTGTGTGTGTGTGCGTGCGTGCATGAGAGAGATATAAGCTACAAACCTAACAAATTATTTAAATGCTTAATACACGCCAGCAATACCGCAAAAACAAAGTTTGACAAAACTGTATCAATGTCAGTGAGCTCAGATTGTTGAATTGTTGAATTGGAAACACGAAACTAATAATTAGTTAAAAGCCTCCCTAGTAACAGTGTCAGGCGGATTGTTAGTTCTTGTTCAGAGATGTGAGTGTCAGCAACCTCTTGACATACTGGATAACGGATGTTAATTTCCGGCACCGCCTTTGAAACTAACATCCACAACTAGCATTCTTAGGTCTCAGGACTGAACCCCTGGTGCAGAGACCGCTCAACCGACTTGCCGACTTCTGTGTAGCTCGCCTCAGTGTCATACTCGTCTTTGTTTTTCGTATTTTGACTACAAGTATGATTGCGTACTGAGTTTTCATACTTGTGTGAGAGACTTAAAAAAACCCTCTTAGGCCTGGATAAAACAAAAACGACGTTTAAGAATCACGGCTTAAAATTAGAAGCAGTGATGGCAAAACGGGGTCTGGTTTATTTTGTTTTATTGTTTTTTTTAAAGTTTGATATAGATCAAGAAACCTATACACGTTTAGGAAGGAAAAAGCTTGAACTTGAATAATGTCAGCTATCTATCTTCACTCTGGTGCCAGCAATAATCCAAGAAAATTCACAGTTCACATGCTCACAACATTCACAAAAAAATAAACTTTCACTTTTAAACTGCTGTACAATTTCAAATTTTACTGTTATTTGTCCAAAACACACAGAAAACTTTTTACAGAGCATGTGTAGACAAGATGCCGAAACCTATTTACATCAAATAAAACAAAAAAAAATGGCATAAATACCTTCAAAATCGCTTACCCAGTCGCTCTCTAACTCGGTCCCATGCATTACTCGTGACGCTAAAAAATGGATTGCGTAACGCTGAAAATGACGTCAGCCCCGTCTTCAAAAACTTCGTCTTGATTCAAGGCGCTAGATCTAATTTTTCACAGTTTCGAAAATTACAAGATGGCGAGCGAACGAAAGGACAAAGACCGCGGAATGGAAAACAATTTTCTGATTGGTTGATTTTTAACCGAATAAACCAATGGAAAAGTTTTCCTACGATACCTCTATCAGAGTCAGAAAACTGGCTCTTCGGTCTCAGCGGTTGAGTCAGTGTAAATTACAAATGGAGAACTAGAATTGGATGGAGTATATGTTCTTCTACAGTCTGTGTTGATGTTTTATGTAAAATGATGTTGTAATGTTACCGTCGGCATCCACATCCCGAAAAGGATTTACAAAGAAGTTTTGTGTTCTCTTTAAGTTTAATTAACATCGTCGTCAACAGGTTTTGTTGAATATTGGTAGAGAAGTTGATAATCGGCGATGCTCCAAGGAGACGCGGTGAGATACAGGTGGTACATACGCTCAAATTTTTTTTTTTCGCCAGGTGCGAACTCGCTTTCTTAACGTGGGAAAGAACAGGTGGGGTGTTAGTGATGTCAAGTAAATGCTAGAGTCTGGTGGCGTCATACGACATTTTTAAATGTCATTTATGAGGCCAGTAAACGGCTATAGGGAGAGGAGAACAGGGGCTGTAACCTTTGCCCTTTTCAGGTCGAACAAAGTCAAGTCTTGCAGCAGGATATCGAAAAGTGGCTGCCTGGAAGAAAGGCCCGTAACTCCCGCGGCACTGGGTCACCAGTGCTACGTACGCTTGGTGGCGATACGGTCAGGGGACTGACAGGGACAAGTGGTTGGGCGGGAGGCGACTGTTTTTTTTTTAAGGGGCTTTGACTTACCGTGTGGCCGCACGGAGTGCGCGCTGGGAACCATGGTCATTAGGCCTGGTGCACTTGGCGCCTTATCTGAACTCCCACAGGTCACAGAATTTATGAATGAATGCAGGATAAGTCCAGTCACAATTTGGGCTGGGCCCTTCTTTCTTTTCTTTCTCCTCTTTCTCTCTCTTTGTCATTCCCCCCCCCCACCCCGCTCGCAAACAGGCACCCACGCACGCGCACAGACACATTTAAAGAAGTCGTGGTGTGAGAGAAGAAGGGAGGGAAATGGGGAAAGTGTTTGTGGAGGAGGAGAGTGAGAGAACTTGAGCTATTTGAATTGTGAGTTGGTGTTTTCCGGTCAGAAGTTGATATTCGAAACTGGCATTTTAAGAGGCGATACTTGAACCCACGTGCTTTTGATAACAATAAAAGTAATAAAATGCCTTATCCGATGCCGTACTAATGCAGTTCACAATAAAGAGCAAACAGATCAGAAACTCCAGAGTCTGTCAGAAACTCTGTAACTGCTGGTGTTGTCTGATTTATCCTCTGTCCTGCTGGAAGCGTGGGCAGCGCTGTTGGCTGTCAGATCAAGTCTTTGGCTGTGAAGTCCTGTCTACATATGAACATAGCCTTACCTGTTCATGTTGTCTCCATGATGACCGTGTATTTAGATGGCAAGAGTTATATACAACGCAAGCAGCATTGATGAGAAATGGCGAGGGTTTTACGGATTAAACTAGTACTAATGATGAAAACGAGGTTTAGTGGTACCACAATAATCCCTACCACACGCTTACTCCTTTCCACGCGGCTTCTGCTTAAATGCATCGTAAGAAAACAGAAATTTATGTTTTGTTTGTTTTTCTTTTGGTGGATGGACGTTTTTCCTTTCTTTTCTGAATTTGTCTCCTCTTTATTGCAATTTTCTTCTTCTTCTTTCCTTCTTTGCATTCTTTACTTCTGTGTCTTATTTCACTTTTCTTTCTTCCTGTTTTCCTTCCGTCCTTTTTTCTTTTCAATTTTCTCTCCTTGTGTCTTAATTTTTTTCTTCTTTCCTTGTTCTCTTTCTTTCTTTTGTATTCCTCCATTCCTTCATTTGTTTGTCTTTATTTACTTTTTTCGTGCCTTCTTTCTTTTCTTCCTCCTCTTTCCTGTCCTTGCTATAGGTCTAACATTGTGGGTACACGTGCAATGATGCCCGCCTGCTGCCGTCGCCCCCCCCCCCCCACCACTTCACTCTGTCCCCGCTCTCACGGCCCCATCAACAGTGCACGCACCAGGGCTGGCATTTGTAATCCTGCTGACGTGGCTCAACACGCTCAACACTCGAGATCTGCTGTGCATTTCGCTGCACCACATTGCACGTGCACTCGCACAAGGCGGACTGGCGCACGCACGAGCGTGTGTTTTGGGCGTGGTTAGTCAGTCGCACAAAGACTTTGAGGGTCTGCGTGTTCCCGGCAATGTGTGACCTCTAACCCCGACACTTTGTTTTCACATTCACACAAACCTTTGAAACGCTTCCGTAATGGTTTTGAAGCTTTGTAGCGTTGGTAAAAAAAGCCTTTGTATTATTACTTAGTTATTTATTTAATTTTTGTTTTCAGTCCATTAGAGCTGAGTGATCCGACATTAATTTCTGTGTGAACTATTCGTCTTGGAAAATGACCAGTGATGCTTATGAGATCAAGGAGTGTTCGAAGGAAGAAGAAGTGGTGGAAGCAGTTGTTTTTTTGTTGGTTTTTTTTTGGGGGGGATGTTTGTTTGTTTTTTTGGAGACATGTGCTAAGAAATGTGTCAGTTATATCTGCGATTACGTTGTTGTCGAAAATTTGTCTTGTCGCAGTCTTATATAACTATGAGATTAAGGAACTTTATTGTTATTTTTGTTCACACGGCAGGTTTGGAAATTTGTCCCTTTTTAAACATTAGTGAACAGTGTCAAAACTGAATATGTGTCTCTCCAATAGCATTCATTTAAATTATCGTTCTGATGGTAAACCTTGTAATAAATATATTTCTCCATCTCTAAACGTTTACACTCTATATAAGACACTCTTCAACTTAATAAAGCTGTCCTTGTTAACACCTTGAAACAAGTATTCCAACAGACTTCTATAGCTAAATGTCTACATAAATCTTGAGGCAGATGTCATCTCCATAAACCTTGAGCATTTATAGATACCTAAGGTAAATTTCTCTATATAAACGTTGAAGTTCTTCTGACATAGACCTTCATCTAAATGTCTTGACATATACCTTCATCTTAATGTATAGATATAAATCTTTACTTAAATGTCTCGCCATACACTTGCAATAAACATCTACTTAAACCTTGAGCTTAAGGGGCCAATTGCAAAACACGTTTCTAAACCTTAAAACTGTACTAAAGAAGCAAAATCTCTTCTTAGCCATTTTGACGCATTGCAGAAAAACATACAAAAAACTGTACTGACAGGATGGAAAGTCAGACTTAAGCAACTTTATCTTACTTAAAGCAGTTTTAGTTTTAAACATTCTAAAATTGTGGTGTGCACTTTAAACTAATTATCTAAATAGAGTTAAGGACTAAATTTGTTTAAAATTAGAAATGTGTTGTGCAACTGGCCCCTGGTCGCTCCATAAACTGAACGTTTTTTAGATACCTAAATAAATCTGAAACTAAAGGTCTCTACATAAACATTATAATAAATATTTAAACATAACCCTCGAAGTAAGCTCTCTACATGTAAATGTATCGAAACAAAGCTTGTTTTAAATGTGTCTACATAAACCACCCTGGTATCATATGGCACATGACATCCTTAGTGCGATAAAGGCCCGCCTGTGATAGCTATGGGCAGAAACTCAAAGCGCTGCAAGATTTTCTGGTCGACAGGGAAGGGGGGAATATTTGTCCTTCTCACATTTCACACCGTTTCTGGAGATGTTTTTGTACACGATTCCTGCTTGGAAACAATGCCAGAACAAGTGTTGTGGTCGGAGCCAGGCTTTGCCGTGCGAACGAGTTCTTATCTGGCAGATTTGAGTGACAGACAATATGGTCAGCAAACGACAACTTAGCATATACATGGCACACTTTCTATAAAAAGAGATTTATAATCGGAAGACAGAAAAGCAGGCACTGACGGCAAGCTGTTGTTGTTTGGTTTCCTGTTAAGAAACTGAGTTTTCCTTAGTATTTCTTCCTTTCTGTATGAGAGAGAGAGAGAAAGTGTGTGTGTGTGTGTGTGTGAATAAATGAATGCATGTGTGTGTATTAAGTCTATCGGTCGCTCATTAGGGAAGCTTTATTACACAAATGCTTTCCTTTCTATCCGTAGCATTCATTATCCCCCATCCCCCTTCTTCAATATCTTATGTTTATCCAGTCCTCTTACTTCCATCAGATCGTCTGGCACCTTTTGTATCGTTTGAGGACATGATCAGTTCGTAATCCAAGAACAAGGAGGAAAATGAATAAGGCTCGTGACACAGTTAGCCCTGTACACGATGACGACAACTGGTAGACAGTAGAGAATTGGCAAAGTGAAGACAAGGACACCAAGCAGACTGCACGGTTCACACAGTATGATAGATTACCCTGCTCGTACTGCCCCCATGCGGCAAGAAACCAGTGAAACGAACCTGTCGTAACAGCGCTCTTGTCATCAGTGTTTGTGTGTGCGTGCGCGTGCAGCGACGTCCTCATGCCCGTTGTGCTGGCAGATGCTGCGGTCCGTGAGTCATCGGGTGGCTGTCGGGGTAGGAGCCCGGCATGCCTCGCTTCCAGCGCTCGGGTGAGTCACTGCGCCCTCGTCACTCAGCCGCCACCCGTGCACAAGCGGCGCCTACAATGTCAGTCCTTGACACCCTGCTACAGGGGCAGCCTGCGATGTCAGTCCTTGACGCCCTGCTACAGGGGCAGCCTGTGATGTCAGTCCTTGACGCCCTGCTACAGGGGCAGCCTGTGATGTCAGTCCTTGACGCCCTGCTACAGGGGCAGCCTGTGATGTCAGTCCTTGACGCCCTACTACAGGGGCGGCCTGTGATGTCAGTCCTTGACGCCCTACTACAGGGGCAGCCTGTGATGTCAGTCCTTGACGCCCTGCTACAGGGGCAGCCTGTGATGTCAGTCCTTGACACCTTGCTGCAGGGACAACGTGTGATGTCAGTCCTTGACGCCCTGCTACAGGGGCAGCTTGTGATGTCAGTCCTTGACGCCCTACTACAGGGGCAGCTTGTGATGTCAGTCCTTGACGCCCTACTACAGGGGCAGCTTGTGATGTCAGTCCTTGACGCCCTACTACAGGGGCAGCCTGCGATGTCAGTCCTTGACGCCCTGCTACAGGGGCAGCCTGCGATGTCAGTCCTTGACGCCCTGCTACAGGGGCAGCCTGTGATGTCAGTCCTTGACACCTTGCTGCAGGGACAACGTGTGATGTCAGTCCTTGACGCCCTGCTACAGGGGCAGCTTGTGATGTCAGTCCTTGACGCCCTACTACAGGGGCAGCTTGTGATGTCAGTCCTTGACGCCCTACTACAGGGGCAGCCTGTGATGTCAGTCCTTGACGCCCTGCTACGGGGGCAACCTTTGATGTCAGCTTTTTGACTCCCTGCTGCAGGGACAGAATACCACTCCGACGGCCAGAGTTCGAATCCAGGGATATTTAGCCTTCTCCCATTAATTTTGTGTTTTCTTCTTCATCTGTCTTTTTTTCAGTTAGGTGCCTGTATTTGTGTGAATTTGGTGCTTGGGTGACCGGGGACCGGGTGCCGCTACCTTGAGTAGCTGTCACACGGACATTCCATGTGTCAGATGCGCTCAATGTTCTAAGGCAGCTCACTTTTATTCAAGAGGGCGTAACAGAGCTCAATTGATCTACTGTGCGCGTGCAAGCGGGCGTGCAATTTTCTTGGTGCCGTTGAAGCGAAACTTGCTGCATGAACGATCAAGATAGGGGTGGAAAATATAGCGGGCAAGGTATGCCAGTCATGCTGCAAATTCTAGCACTGGTTGGTTATTTGGCGAGGCATCATCCAGCAACAGTGTGAGTCACTCTAGGCTTGTATCTCGCCACTGCAGCAAAGACAGAGATTAACGACGGCTCACACCCGTCCGTTAAGGGGTGTCTTTGTCGCCGACAGCGAGTCACTCCAGTTCAAGGCAAGCGCGGTCGTCGTCAGTGGGAGGTAGTCTCGGAATCAAGCAGCGGGATCTCGTGTGACCTTTGCCCTCCCTCGGTCCTCGTAAAGCTGACTAAACTGATGGGAATGACAATGAAGACAGATTGCTAAAAAGACGAAGAGGTAAAGTTTTTGATTAGATGAGGTAGGTTGGTGTAAGGAAAATAGATAAGTGGGATTACGTGACTTGGCCCCTCGCTCTCACACATACCCGCATTCGCGAGCGCACACCTACACACACAAATGAAAGTATACAGGACAGACAGACAGACAGACAGACAGACAGACAGACAGACAGACAGACAGACAAACAAAAGCCAGAGAAGAAGGCAAACATGCAGGTAGGAGGACTGCTTGAGAGGGAAAGCGTAAAAGAAAGAAGTCGATGTCTGCCTGTGTGAGGTGGTGGACACCAAGACTGACAGATACCCCCATCACTTCCCCGCAGACAAGTGTGCGGACACACCATCGACCTTTCATGGTTTCAAACGCTAAAAAACCTGCAATATCTTCGACCATTTAACAGCACGATCTCTCTTTCACAAGGGCACGAGAGGCAATTAGTTTCCTCAGAAAATAAAGTTATGACTCATCTCACTATGCCTCTTCTTTTTTAAAGTCTGAACAAGGAAGGCCCTGCGTCTAATCCAGGCCGTCACCTCAGCTATTGTTGTCGGTGGTTTTACGTTTGGAAGTACATGTGCTAGAACATTAATCACGTGATCTGCTTGGCCTGTCTTCCTCTCCTCTAACCCCTCTCCACCAAATATCGAGAGAAGAGTTCCTCAAGTGAGAGACCCTACAGCGCTGTATCCCATTCGCTGCCTCTACCCCACCCTCTCCATTCCAGGTCTCGTCGTCTGCATGTAAACTTTGCTTCCGGTGAAGAGACGCATAGTCATCAGCTCTGTGGGTCCATGTTAGGCAATAGACTGACGTAATCTAAAGATATTCTTAAGCTCTAAAGGTATCTGTAGGGCTCTGTGAGTCCTTGCTAGGCAACAGACTGATATAATCTACAGACACTCAAGGTATCTGTTGTGCGTCCATCTTCCTCCTAGCCACCTTCCCTTTCATCAAAGTATAGCAGAGGGCTGGCCTCGTGCTGCATTGATATCACATGTCGATGCACATTTAGGATTGTTTCTTTTAAAGAGAGGCATTGTGGGACTTATCAACCGTCAACCCGCCACCAGGCAAACGTGCCGTCAGCAAAAGAACCATTTAAGCCATAAAGACAGAATAGAAAGTAGATCTGTTAATCACCCAACACACTGATGACGTCACCATGTCTAGCAGTTTCGGTGTCGTGTCACCGTTATAGTTGTTGTTGTTGTTTTGTTTTTTTTTTTGGGGGGGGGGTTTCAAAGCCGGTGTTCGATGCCATTTTACTTTGAATGCCCGCCCTACCCGACGCTGTCTCGACGCCGAGATCAAAGAGTCGGCTAATCTGACGGCCTGTTTGCTACGCCGTAACAGACAGGGGTCAGGAGGTTATCGACCAGAAGGATGCAAGAACGTTTTACAGGCGCCAGACATGCACCGATACACAGACCATGCGTGTCCGACGCCGGCGAGAACGTAACATCGACTGAAATCTTAGGAGGAACTGACGGCGATACCGAACTTTCTCCTTCCTCTCTCCCCCCCCCCCTCGATTGTAACCAACCATTTAGAAGCCGAAGAAGGAAACGATTTGTCTCAGACTAGCACGTGGCATCTTTGCCGGAAGCACCGCTTACTGTGAGTACAGTGTCAGGGTATCTCAGATGAGGGTGTCTACATGCACGTCGGGGGCTGTTTTCTTACGGCTCCGTCTTTGCCGTTAGAAGAAACGCCACTTTGACGGCTGTTTATAGGGCTAGCGAACCCATCGGGATGTTTTGAGATTTGTTTGTTTGATTGTTTGAAGATCTCTTAACTAGTTCATGCTCTTTGAACTAGCTTAAGAAGGCAGGTATCAGTCTCACCATATCTGGAAAAAAGGGGGTTGATTCAATTTATGTCAAATCATTGCACGCATGTCACTTTTTCTGAATTGTATGTTGTCTCTCCTCCTCCTTCGGTGGTCCATTCGGTGATAGTTTCGGGTACTGGTTACATCCTGAGCTGGTCCACCACTTATTAGCTCAGTAGTCTCGAGAAAGAAACATATACATTGAACACATGTTTATATAATCGTTTGACACATCAGCTGCTTTTCTTTCGGTCGGAAGTCCGCCTTGACCTACCTGCCCTGGTGCTTGATCAGCCTGTCGTAGCCTCCACGCCCCCTCCCCCCAACTCCTGCACCCTATTCTCTAAAAGTTTCTCGTCATCTAATGTTTCTACTACTTCCTGATTCTACAGCCGCTTTCCTTCTCTTCCTCAGCCTCACCGCAACTATCAACGTCTAAACGAGCGCCTTTGTAATTAGAAGAGGGTAAGAGAGAGAGAGAGAGAGAGCGCGCGCGACAGAAAGCGACTGACAAACAGGACAGACAGAGAAGAATGAGAGAAAGAGAGAATTTTAGTCGTTCTGCTGGTGACAGCGTGTTCAGTATTACGTGGAGTTTCTTCCCGCTTCTTGTGAGTCACAGCCAAGACGCTTCATTCAGAACTTCAAACCCAGCCCTGTCACATGGCCCGGAAACAACCAATCAAAAGAGCAGAGTTCACACCCCATCCGGTTCTGCTGAGATGGTTGCACAACTGGGTTGTAAACAGGCTTTTTATTTTTTTTAAATCTTCTTAATTTATGGAACCGGTGCTCGTTAGCAAATAATGGTAAGCCATACCATGATTGTGAAGTTGTTACTTATTCTTTATTCTTTATGTAAAAGATGTCCACGACTGGTCGCGATTGTAGTCGCGGCAAAGTGTGAAAAATACTCTATAATTTATTACTGTGCATTTCGTTATTTATTAACTGATGCTGAATCTTAGAGTTAATTTAGCGCTCACGTAATTCTCCTGAGAAAAATTTCTAAAACAGATTTTCTTCGTCTTTGGTTTTGCAACTTTAGTCACTGTTTGACTAGAAGAGGAATGAAGAGAAAAATATAGGTATGAACAATATAATGTAGGGATTAAAGAAATTAAAGATTAAAGATTATTTTTAAAAACAACCTCTAGCCTTTGAATATTTTTCTACGACCTACTGTGCTTTGAAGCGTTTGACAATTTTGTTTTTCGTGGTCTGCTGACGGTAGTGATTTAAGATTGCTAGATATTAAATTTTTACACACGCATATTTGTACACCGTCCAAACTCTAGGACAACTACACACCGATACATACAAAGGTGTTAATAACTACTTACTTGTGTTCATAATACACTACACATACCATTCCAGCTACACACATACATACCGACATAACTACTCCTGCTTGTAATACCCTATACATAGGATTTAAACCACACACACACACACACACACACACACACACACACACACACACACACACACACGTGTTAATAACTATTTGCTGATGTTCCTGATGTCTGGCACATTGCATGTACAACCACACACACATATAAGTACACACTCGCATAAGAACCCACCCACCCACACACACACACACAATATTCGCCCACGCCCACACACACGTGTCTACTGAGTATTTTAACACTATCGAGAAGTGTTTTCAATGCTCTGCAGACGTTGCCCTTGCAAAACAAATTAAAATTATTTTGTTAATGGTTAAGCTCGTCCACACACACTCACATACTCAAAAATGTGCCATGCACTAGTTAGTCAAAAGGCAGAAACTTGATGTGGTTCACCGTATCTAGAGCTCAACATTTGAAAGTCGGAGCCCATTCCGCACCTTCCGCTGCCGTGTACCCTGTCTGATAAATCAGGGTGCGTCTCAGCCACTCTCTGGGCAAGTCGGGCAACCTAACCGCTCTAATACGGAGACTTGTTTAAGAATAAAGTAAAATATAATAAAAGGAAAAGGATAAAAGAGGAAGCAAACTGATTATCTTGCTACGGCAAACAAGCAAGTGAAGTAAAAAGTCCACAGTAGGTCGAACAAAACTGTCTACCATTGCATTTAAAAACAAGGATAATGTCCCCCTTTTTTAACCCACTCCGCCACCAAAGTCCTCTCTCTCTTTCACACAGAGAGAAAGAGAGAATAACGTACTAACAATTAATTATGAGAAATCGCAAAGCGGAACATCTTCATTGATTACAGGCACGGTTCCGTTCGGATGGTACTGTTACGTCACTTCCTGTTGACTCACCAACTGCCACAGCTCGCATATTGAATGAACGAACCAATTGGTGCTATGATCCTCAAAATGGGGGAAAATAACTCTTCCAGAAACAAGGGAAATAACCCTTACATCGCCTGCAGTCACGAACAGGCCGCACACAATGGCGGTACTGAATGTTACAGGTTGGCGACATGACTCACGAATTTCAAGGATGACTGCTGTCGTAGGAAGTCGGCACTTTCATGCCTTCCTCCTCCCCCTCCTAGCCCTAAAAAATTAAAAAAAGGATAAAAGACCTCTTTACAGCTATGGTTTACACTGAAGGGCCTTCATAACGGAACTCGCATTCTCGACTATATGACTATGTTTGGCACTTGTTTACATGACAGTCACACAAAACAAACAAAAAAAAAAGTCACCAGCCGAACTTCTGCCTTATAGTGGGAAAGAATAGTCCAACCTCATGCTCTACCCTAGTGGTCATGCTTTTATTTGACCCGGCAAGTATACTTACTCTCCTCCCCAGGGTCAAACCATTCTTCTTCTGGGGCCAGTTGCACAACACATTTCTAATTTTAAACGCTTTTAGGCCTTAACTCTATTTAGATAATTAGTTTTAAGTGTACACCACAATTTTAGAATTTTTAAAACTGAAACTGCTTTAAGTAAGATAAAGTTGTTTAAGTCTGACTTTCCGTCCTGTCGGTACAATTTTTTGTATGTTTTTCTGCAATGTATCAAAATGACTAAGAAGAGATTTTGCTTCTTTAGAACAGTTTTAAGGTTTAGAAACGTGTTGTGCAACTGGCCCCTGAACGTTGGAAGATTTTTCCCATGTGCAAGAGTTTGTGGGTAAGAATAGTAGCGGTCCTGTAGCGTCACACTGCAATGAGCATCGAAATGTTCTGAGTTCGGATTTTGTCTCGGGCAACATATTTCTCTCTGGGTGTGACACCTGCTGTTCACAGAGCTGGAGAATTTTTTTCTGGGCATTCGAGTGTCTTTCCCATCGTTACTCTTTCGTGCCACACCACACTGCCTATTCACCCCTATGTGGAATCGCCTGCTATAAAGTAAATCAGCCAGCCAGCTTAAAGTAACTGACATCAAAGGTAAATAGATCTTTCAAACCATCTAGATATCTTTGGTGCAATCTACTATCTTTGACTGTAAACATAGAAAAACCACTCAAATTCTAGATTCAAGAGAGAAACAAAATATACTGACACCTTCCCCCCGAAAAAATTCTTTAAAAATATAAATAAAATAATCCAAAGTTCTGAAAGCTTCGAGACAATATAAAAAGAGGTTAACTATACAACCAATAGTCAAGATGTAATCTTCATTTAACAAATATAAATCACGAACTCATCCCAAAATCTGTTAAGGTTAAGGTAAGGTAGCAGAACACAATAAAAGTAAAATTACATTATAAACATTAGAGATAAGTATAGTATGCAAAATAAATGTTAATATAAAATGTAGGAAGATCTTGATATATATAATATGAGGTCTGGAAGACACCACTCAGGCCTCCTAGACCCTGTAAAAGGAGGAAACCATCAGCAGAAACCTACACGTGATTTGTGGTGGCGGTTGTAATCATCTGAAAGCAGGTGGACGGCAAGAATGAAAAGAAGTAAGGCGCAAACAGTGCCATTTTTTATAATCAGAGATTTAGATATTCACACTGAACAGCATACAGCTGGCCATTATAAGGGTTACGCATGCAGCGAACCTCAAATTATGTCTCCCCCTCTCTCTCTCTTTTAGACACACACACACGCGCACGCGCACGCACACACTACGCGTGCGCGGAGGCATGCCCCGACCTCATATACTGAAAAAGCCTTAAAGGTCATCCCAAAAGATTTTTTTTTCGAATAAAGGGGTTTAGTTCATTATCAGATGCTAATTACCTTAGTGAAAAACTTTGTTCCGTTAGCGAGATACCAGCCTTTGAACAACTTAATTCTTACCTGAGTGCTGGAAAGAGGCCAAGACCTAGTTTCCCTCCACGTCACTAAGGTATGCTTGTTAAATGAATGTGCGGCATCTCTTAGCCTGTGGTCGAAGTTCTCGCATTGTCTGTGGGTTTTTGCTCGTTTCTAAAATATTAAAATAAAATGTTTAATTCATGCGTGTCCTAAAGAAATAAATTGATTAGAAATTCCCTACGCAGTTTTTATAACAAACTTTTGATAACGCCGTGTTTGCTAATTTTCCAGTTTGAACCTACTTCTTTATAGTTTCCGTCGCCTAGAAACTGCAGATGAAATGTTGGGTCAATCCACTAGTTCGGGTAACACCTGGAGTCAGGAAGAATGGCACGGCCTTGTTCACAAAGGAAAGAAAAGATGGCTTGTCCTGACTTACCACCAAGCTGCTGCCATCTCCCCCCTCGTTAATTAATTCCGTTGCGCTGCACGTCTTCAGTTGGTGAGATCGAGCACACAAAGAGTTAAATTCTCGACGAACACGTGGGCAGCTCCGGCTAACAGTCCGCAAGATGGAGGCCACGTCACGCGGAGCAGCAGGCGACCTCTCAAGATCGTGTGACTTGTTCGAGAAAATTAATGGCTTGTGCATACCCTGCCCGTGCATACCTGTGGGTCTTGATGTCTGTCCGTTTCACCTGATGCCAGTGGTGATAGTATGTTTGAGCTCGTGTGCACACCCATACACTTCATTCACACATTCAACACATTACTGTCACAATGTCGGCTATGCTGCCAAGACATGTATTGGAAGAAAAAAAACTGAAGCAAAACAACTCAACACAGTTGTTATGAAATATAAAAGCTTATAGATTTACTGAAATCTGCGATTGCCTTGGCGGACTTGATTAAATGGTTTCGCGGGCCGTATGCGGACTTGTAAGGAAGATAGCATACAAAGTAGATGCCCCTTTTCTTTCAGTCCCTTGCTCTCTAGCAGGTAAGGGCTATTGCTCTTTTTTTTTTTTTATAACTAGAGGACGGCGGCTATGATCCGACACTCTAAAATAGTCTGGACATTGATGAAAGATAACGAGTGAGATAAATACATTTCTCTTCCTCGTTCTTTCAAATCTCTCCCTCACCCACCTCGACTCTCTCCCCCTGCTTCTTCCTTTCCGTCTTTTCTCTTCCTCTATTTCTTTTTCTCGTTTCTTTTTATATTCGTAATCTTTTTCTCTCTTTTTTTTCTCTCGATCTCTCCTACACACCCATCCACCACCACCACCACCCACACACACATGCTGTGTGCTTGCTTGTGCACGTCTGTGTCGGTCGTGTCTGTCTCGTCTCACAGCTCACGACAGCTGAAAAGGGTGGGTACCAGCAGTGTAGACTCTAGAGTCTAGAGTATACCAGCAGGACCCTACTCCTCAGATTGTGATGACGCCACACCAACGAGGTGGCTGACAGTGCGCGCTTTGTCCAATCCCCTTCCTCTCCCAGTCCCTCCAAATCAACAAAGGCCAATTTGGTGATGGTAGGAGTAGCTTCAGAGAAATAATAATAATAATAATTTTTTTAAAGGTCTACACGTAAGCAAAACAAAGCAAGGGGGTTCCAGTGTGTCTCCAATGAGGTGATGATCGCAAAGTCATCGTAAGGTATATACTATACATAATATACGTAAAATATAATATATAATAATCATCTTGGCGTAAATTCAAATCGACATATCCTCAGGATCAAAACCCTTCTAGGAAAACAAAATGAGGTTGCACTGGGTTTCGAACAATAGCTCCCAGCAATGTCATCATCGGTTTCTAGCAAGATGCTAGGACAAAGATAGCACCTGGCTATATATAGCGTATCGACAGACACGTCTTTTTCTCCGTTCACCCACCAGGTCTGAAGAGAACCAGTGAGCGACGATCAGGGTGGGCGCATAAACCGAGTGAGCGTGCGCTAGAGCGAGGCGAGAGACGGGTTGACGCCGTGACGTCACACGTCTTGCGGCGCGTCCGACTTTCTCTCTCCCTCTGCAGCTCTCCGCCGGCTTCCCAAGCGTGCCTGCCGCGCAGCGCAGCATATCGAACGGTAGTCCCCCTCCCTCCTCTCCTCTCCCGTTCCCTCCCACTTCCTCCTCAGTCTGGAGATGGTGGCAGGAAGCCGAGTGCTGGCTGGAACACGCGCCGCGGAGAGAAAGAAAGAGAAGGAGAAGGGATGGCAAAGCGGCTTCTCGTCTGGAAGCGTAGCAACCGTGGTCAGTGCAGACGGGTGTGAGTGAAGGATGCCCAATGAAAAAGGAACGTCAGCACCTTAGGAGAACCCGATTTTCGTGCTGATGTAAGAAACCTTCACCCTCCACCCTGCCAGACAGGAAGTGTCGCTCCGGAACAAGAGACCAAACAACCCGTCAGCATGCCGAGGCTGGGAGTGTTGTGAGCGACGTGCGGTGTAGCATGGTAGTACTGGCACTGACTGACTGACTGCCTGCCTCCTGCCTGCCTGCCTTGGTGTACAGTGCTGTTCACAGCCGCGTGTGAAACTTTCCTCCTGGCCTCGCTCCTGCTCTACTCCTGCGACTCCGTCAGCCATAAACACGATACAGACGAACAAAGCGGGGCTTTTATCTTCACCTTCCTTTTTTTCCCCTCCTACTTCCCGCTGGTTTACATATGTGTGTGTATATATACACATAAACACAGCGTGTATGTCACGAGAACACGTTTGTGTGTGTGTGTGTAGTCTGGCAGCGACAGCAGCAACGGGAGGTTCCGTGACACGTCAGCAACAGGAAACGTGCAACACGGAGAAGGAACATCATCGGAGCGAGGTTTGTAATCTAGGGTATACGATGTAGTTAGCAATTTGGCGGTGGGAGTGTCTTACCAGAGTGGCAGGCCGGCTCGACTTGTTACCACCACCTCCTCTCCCAACCTCGGGTGCGCAAAAAGTCGATGTCCACAAGCTGTTGTACTTTGTCTGCTGATGACCTTCCCCCGTGCGTGCGAGAACGCGTGTTGAGCATCGCACCGCCTGAATCTTCAACCCGGCCTCCCACTCCTCTTTTCCCCTTCCCCTCTCTCCTCAAAGTCCGAGAAGGGGGTTAGGGTTCAAGTCCTCGCGGGCGCGAAGGGACGCACGCACGCGCGCACGCACGCGAGTCACGTGGTCGGCGGTGCCAGATGTGGTCGGCGGCGGTGGCGAGTGTGATTACGTGTGCGAGGCGGACACTTGCCGGCGCAGGAGGACGAGCGAGCGAACGTTAGCCTGTGGCGGACCGCCTGGTTGGGGAACCAGTCTCACGCCGATCCTCTGGAGCTAGTCGGCAGGCGGGGGGAACAGCTGACGGACCCCGGTGAATGCTGGAGGAGCCAGCGGATGCAAAACACTCTTCAGCGGCTGGCAGAGCAAGGCGAGAGACACAACCGTTTCACGTAGTCGGTCGGGGTAGTCGTCGGCGGGTAGACAGCAGAAGTCGGGCAAGCTGCTCCGGCCTCCACCCCCATCCCCCTTGCACCTCCACCCGAGCAGAGAGCTTAGTCCACAGCCAAGGTCGATCTGTGAAGCAGATAAGGAGGTAGTTTGCAGACCAGCCCTCACGTGTGGAAAGAATCCTACCCCCCTCCCGACTCGTTACCCTTCCCTCCTTCCTAAATAGCCTTCTGCGCTGATTGGATTTGAACCAGGCCGATGTGGTGTAGCTAGGAAGGGGTGCCACGCCTAAGACCCACCACACGACCACAACAACATTTTCCACTGCCAGCACACGAGAGACTATTGTCACTGCTCCACTGTTTGACATGATGCTGTCGACTGCTTGACCCTTAACCTCGCCACCCGTTCTGCGTGATCCGACCCCTCACCCCAATCGTCACCTCCTTACAAGTCGGTTTTACATTTTAATCAGGTGAATCTGTTCGCGAAAGTAATTAGGAGACGTCTTCTAAGAGCTGTTGTGCTTGACTGATTAGCAAGTTCAGACAAGTGATCGTATCTTGCAGAAGGACAAAAAGAGAGAGAGAGAAGAAGAAAAAAGAAACGAGTGATAACTCAGTGAATCAACAACAACTGCAGAGCAGTCGGGATGCTCGCGTCGCTTCTGCTGTTGAAGACAGACCTCCGCCCACCTGTATCTGCAGGTAACATGCCTTCATCTACCTCCTCGATACGGACGGTGCCAGCCTCCCGCTTCCCATCGGATGATTCCCTCCGAGACAGCAACCTCCTTCGCGGCCATTTGCACCCACAAGACCATCGCCACCACCCGCAGCAATGCACCATAACAACAACAGGAGGAAAAAACACAGCATCAGCAAGAACATCATCATCATCATCAACTTCATCTTCGTGTTTGTGTCAGCTGATCAAAAACGTTAGCGGTGACGAAAAGCGGGCCCCCCTTGTCCACCTCAACCCCTCCAACCCCACCTGCTGCAGAACTGCCTCGGCACCGTGTGGTCATCCTCCACGTAGTTCGTGCTTTTCCTCTTCCTCGTCGTCGTCGTCGTCGTCGTCCTCAGCGTGGTCACCCCTCGCTGTGTTGATACTGCTGACGTCACTAGGAGTAACGCTGGCGATGCCTTTGTCTGATAACGAGAAACACTACAGAGAACTGCAGTCCAGAGCCGTGGTGAGTGGTCATCGCGTTTATTTGTTTGTTTGTTTGTTTTATTTTATTTTTTGTTGTTGCAACGTTGGTTTTTGTTTTGAGAGGTTGTCGAGGACCCGGCTGATTGAACGGCTATGTTCCAGAGCCACACACAGCTTTTGTCATCTTCCGCTTACGCGAAATGCGACAGTCACGATTTGCCCTTGGCGGCCAAGTGTCATGTCATGTCATGTCCTCTTCGCCAACACACGTTATGTCAGGGGACATCCAAGTGTCATCACGCTGCCTCTATACTATTACAGACGTTATTACGACGCAAGAGTCCAGTGTCAGGACACCCGTAGTAGTCACAAAAGTAGACGCCCAAAAGGGCAGAATCGAACTGGGGATGTCTACTTGTATTCTTTAATTAAGGCAGGGAGGTTGGAGGGGGGGCAGGTTCTCTCACAGCCCCTCCTAACCATCCCCGTGCGTGTCTTCAAACAAAAGCGTTTTATATGCCCAGTAAAGTAGGGCAGTCTTTTGCTAAACTCAGTGGGGGCTTGCTTTCATTTTAAGATTAAGAAGGCAGGAAGAAATCTCGGGTGAAGAAGAGATTTAGTTTTGAGGTTTGAGTTGTTGTTTTCGGTAGGATGATGAGATGATTGAAATTTTACGTAGTTGTGGTTTTCATGTAGTTCCATATAATTGAGTTGTTTCTCTTGAGCTTTAATTGTGAGCAGAAATGTGCTATTGGTGCATCTCGACTTCACAAACAAACTCTGTGTGTGTGTGTGTGTGCGCGCGCGCGCGCCGTTGTTTTGTTCTATCGCGTCTACAACATGTCAAAATTAATCTCGACCGAAATATTGTGCCAGGCACCAAGGAAGCGATTACACTTGCTTGGCCGGTGTGATGTTTTTTGTCTAACAACACTGCTTCCGATGCCGCGGGTGCTTCCCACTCGGGGGTGGGGGGGTGGGGGGAACAAACTAACAACACGAGTCCATGTGCCACTCTCTTATCTCTCGCCGTAGCTTCTGGCCTCCAGCACGAGGACTTGTGCCCCTTGCCACTGGCACAAGGCACAGCTGGAGTGGAAGTAGTAGCTCTCATGTCTGCAAGGGAAGTCTGCTTTTTGTCCCCCGCCTGAGTGCCAGAAGCCAGAAATCGGGTGCTCATATTCAAAACTGGCGGGCGGGAATAAATACACAACACGCATGTACGCACGGCTCTGCGCCTTGTTGTAGCCTCGTCCTGGTTACCGGGGGGAAGCGTTCTGGAAACTCGTACCAAGCTTTTTAAAAATGTGTTTACTGTTTGGTAAAGTCAAAACATGAACCACAATCTCTGTGTATGTGTGTGTGTGTGTGTGCCCGCGTAGAGTACGGGTAGTGGGAGAATGAGAACCCTGCTCTTAGCACTTTCTTCTTACAGCGCAGACAGAAACTATCAAATGTACCTCGGCTTTGATGTAAGCAGGAAAAGAGAACACCCTTCATCCCCCACAAACTAAAAAAAAAAAAAAAGAAATAAGGGAAATAAGCAGTTACGTCTATATCTGTATGTCGAGACCTGCATCCTATGGTCCCCTCCACTTCTCTTTCTCTCTGTATGCACGCAGTAGATATAAGGGAGTGTTGAGCTGCACAAAGAAAAGTGTATTTCCCGGCCTTTTGAAAATGTATCGGCCCTTCCTACTGAAACTGATTCCTGGCCCCTCTGTGTGTTGGGGAGGTCGGCTCAGACGCGAGAGTTTGTGCACTAGCTTAACACTCCATACTTAATTAAATCTTACCATTCCACTGTCGGCTTCCTATGATTGTTACCATGCATTCGTCAGACCTCAGAAAATTGTGGGCTCGTGCACGGATGTGGCAACTCAAAACGATTCGAGCGAGAGGACAATTCAGGACGAAAAAAAAGGGCCACAGTTGTTGCGAGCAGGACCCGCAGTCAGACCTACAGTCAAGGCCCGCAATCAGTCCCACAGAACACCGAACTAACCGAGGTGAAATATGGAACTCATTGTGGACACTCGAGACGATTAAAACTGAGATTAGTGGTGATGTTAGTGAGGTGGCCCCTAGTGTTGGCAGTTCTCTCTCTCTATTTAGTCAAGACAGATGGAGCTGGCAGTGTTAGGTTACTTAATTTCGCTGGCGGAGAAATGTCAGGCTCCGTGTCGCTTGTCCAAGCATTCCTTCAGTCTTGCTGATATTCTTACTGTTCAGACATTGACAGTTTTACTGATATTCCTACTGTCCAGAAAGTGGTACAGTCTTGCTGATATTTTTTTACTGTCCACACATTCGTTCAGTCTCGCTGACATGCTTATTGTTCATACTTCAGTGTCGTCTGCTGTCTACCACCTGCCAAACTCCTCTTCCGTATTTTAGTCCGCACCTACCTTTAACATCTATCATCACTCCACTCACTCGCTACTATCTTCTCTCTCAGAAGACGCATGTCAGAGGTTTATTGCTGTGTGTGTGTGCGCGCGCCTGCGTATGTTTGTGTGTTTGTGTGTGTTGGGGGGATGTTTACGTGCACACACACACACACATACACGCCTGCTCACTGGTACAGCGCCCCAACCAGAACCACCACAACTGCATAAGACAACGCGCGCGCGCGCGCACACACACACACATAGTGAGAAAATAGGAAAACAACTCATAAGTTTTCATTGTCATGTCTGTCACGCCCCAGTTTTGCTTTGTTTCTTTATCGTTGTTCTTATGTGAAGTATCTGGGGAAGTGGGGGAGGCAGCGGGTGTTCTTTCCGCTGTTGTTCTGTCGTGTTTCAAGAACAGGTTCTGTCTTCCAGAAGTGCCCGGCACCACGTTACACGGCACATGTCGCCGCTCCTAGCAGGTCCGTTCTGTTTTAGCCTTTAGACTATCTCAGTCTCGTCCCCTGGTTGCCATAGTAGTAACGCCATCACTTGTAACATGTGAGAGAGGGGGAGGGAGAGGGAGGCAGAGAACTCGAACCCGACACACATACTGTATATACAAGCTAGCGCAAATGGTGACACTTAACACGACCTAGCGAGTGCCGACATAATTCATGGACATTATTGGCCCCTAAGAATGATAATTGTCGAGGACCAAGGCCATGGATACGGCAACAGCGTGCGCGTGCATGTAGTACACGAGGCAGCCAAAGGCTTGTCGTTTGCGCTATTGAAACTATTATGCTCTTACAATCTGTCCCGTTTGTGTTTTAAAGCTGTTTGCGAAAGCGGGTACCTTCCCTAAAGCGAGGCAGGGTGGGGAATGGGCAATGGCAGAGGTTGTTCCTAGTTCACTGTAAAGTCTGTCACTTCTGATGGCCAGATACCTTCACCTTTAACCCGTCATTGGACCTTGTTGGTCTAGCGACCACCGCAAGTCTGTCCTAAGTCTAAGGGGTGTTGCGTTATGAGACGTTCCTGAGATGCCCCCCCCCCACACTCTAGCAGCGATGACTGTTGACAGAACTGACCGGCAACCGACGTTTGACCCTCAGCGTCGTGGCTTTCATTAACAACGCGCACTCCGGCGCGTGCTTTTCACACGTGTGTCTGCTGCCTCTGTTCTCTCGCCACTCGCCTCCACCCCACCCACCCCCACCTACCCAAATACCCTCTCATCTCTCCCACACACCCCCTGGAGGCGCAAGGTCGGTCTGGACTCGGTGGATTGTGAAGTGGAGGAACTGAAAAATCGGCCGTGGTCTCTCCTTCTAATGCACGCGTTTACACTTTCGCGCACACTTGCATGCATGCGCAAAAACAGGTGAGAAGGGTCAGGCACCCGAGCAAGGGGTCTCCGCGGGTTGTCTGGCAGGTAAACGGTGGGACACGCATTCTTCGGGCCGCGGCAGGAACTCGAGTGCTGAGTGCCCTCGGCTACAATGGAACGTGTGTTGAGTGCCTTATGCCGACGGTGGAACATGTCCTGAATGGCCCGATTATACGTCAATAGCTTCTTGTGCCGTGTCCAACTTGCCAGAGAAAAATATTCACGAATAAAGAGAATACTTTGTCCAAGATATATTTTTATAGCTTTAAGGACGAAAATAGAAAAGCGGTGACCCTTGAGGAGAAAACGACAATAATAGATGACACCCCCCCCCCCAGATACACCCCTACTGCCAGACTGGCAGCACAGTCATGTTGGGGAAATCCCTGTGAAAAACAGAAAAAGCACTCACCTTTCTCTTGTAGCCGGGTCGTGATGGGTTTCACCTGGTGTTCACTTCACCTCATCTGGCACGGTAGCAGCGTATGGACAGGTGCACTTGCACGAGAAGGGGGACGGGGTCTAGGAGAGAGGATGGGGGTCTCGAATCTGTTTCTGGCTTCTGGCGTCGAGCCCGTGCTTCGCCTGGTGCTCGTACACGCAGATGCTAACATGCACACGCACACACACACACACATGCAATCACATGCAAATTATATGCCTTCCCTGTCTCTTTTCTGTATCTTAACAATGGAGGGTTGACTTTCATTCCAAGACGATTGTCTCCAGAAGAGTGTGCAAGGTGTGCGATGTCATCCGTGCTGGGTGTCCACCTGCTGTCAGACGTGGACGGATGGCTGGCCCGTGGCACTGACGCCAGTTGCTATGGCCTGCAGTATCGGCGAGCAGTCATCTTCACTCAGCTTCAGCCCAGGCCGCTCTACCCGGGACACTTGCACGTGGCACCCTCGGGTCGAGAGTTGATGGATGGCACCATTAGATCGTTTCGTTATCTCCGAGAACAAATATTTAATAGCGAGAGCCGTGTAGTTTTATTGTTTTAGCCCATCACTGTGCTGTCGTGTGTGTGTGTGAGAGAGAGAGAGAGAGAGAAAGAGCGAGTAAGTTCATTAAGTATGAAAGAAAGGGCAGTGACCTTTTTGTAACTTGGTTATGCAAATAAACTTTAAAGACCACTTGCAAAGGTGATGGTTGGGAAGACGTTTCTGATATTTATCTACTCAATATATTTCAACTGTTTAATTCTTGGGGTTTTTTTTTCTTGTTTTCTGCGAAGTCTATTTTCCAAACAATTCATCGCTGCGGAAGCCTTTAGTACATCGACACTACTTTGGCCTATTAGCTTTAGTCAGGAAAAAAGTCAAGGTGCACGCCCTGAAGAAACGACCGTTACCACTTGTGGGGGAAGTGGCACTTTGGCATTGCCAGACCCTCCTCTGGCAGCACAGTCACGCGGGACGTGCCTGTCGGCACTCGATGCATTTTACTTGTCCCCTTCCCCACGTCTTTCCCCCTCTCCTATACTTCTCCCATCACTTCTCACACATCGGGAGTGTAAACTGCTTCTGCTCTAACTTCCCGCATGGGTGTCAGTCGGTATTTTATACTCTTTAACTTTCTCGTGCCACCTTCCTCACTTGCCTCAAGTGATGTCATCGTCGAACAGAATCCGTCTGTCACGTGAGATGCGCGGTCGGGGTCAAAAGTCCCTGTCTCGAACTGAAGATGTCTTGCGTCTTTAATAGTTTTTGTGCACTCCGCAGTAAAAGTGCAGCTGTACTTATCAGTCAACAATGAAAGCAGAAAGTTATTCTCAGACAAGATTACATACTTATAATTGTTATATAAATATTTCATGAAGTCTGTTTCATGTAGTGCTAACTCCACCCCACGCGCCTCAAACAACTTTCAAGCCCCCTTTCAGCAGAATCTTCCTCGTCATCGTCAAAGAGGAGTGTCCACCCGACATTTTTAATAATTATGGTCGTTTAGGTTCATCTGTACCTTGTTAAAAGTGCGTGTGTGCTCGTAAATCCGTTTACGTCTCGAACAGTTTACCCTGCTTCATGCTTTTAGTGGCATCCCCTCTGTTCTTAAAATAAACAAAGTTGTCTACTGGAAAAAAAACTTCAAACAGGCATTAAGGTTTTGAAGTATGACAAAGGACAAAGACGGATTCTAGAACAATCTTAGAAACATGGCTGAATCCATAAGTCCTGAACCTCCGTGGCCGTAGGGACAGAGCGTGTGATTCATCGTGTCTAGAGCACGGCATGCGGAAACCTTGACCATATCCTTCCACCATCTTTATCTCCCGAGATAAACCACTTCCCCTGTCTGGGATTAGATTCTGTTAGAAACATATATCTTAGGATCAGCAGGTGTCAGAAGCAGGGATGGACCTTAGGATCATCTGATGCCAGACACCCATCTCCGCACCCGATGACCATCTGCTTTTGTTGTTTGTCAAACCGCTGTTTCTCTTACCTCCCCTTCAGCCCCTATGCCACCTGTTGGAGACTTCCTTCTCCTACTAGTTCTGGGGTGGGGAATGTCCGATCCTGCGGGTTGTATAAGGCCCGCGAAATCATTTGGTCTGGTGTTGCCAAAGTTAACCGCAGGTGGTACTCGAAATTCAATAAATCTAGGAGCTTTTTCATTGCAACATAAATTTATATTGTGAGTTGTAATAATAATAATGTATATATTTGAAGGACAAGCAGGGAACGTCCATGATGGGATAGGCAGGACACAGACGAGTACATGACAGGACAGACTCGTATGCTTTTCGTCAGTTGCCCGTCGGCCGTTATTGCGGTGACTCAGAAGACAGTTAGTGTCAGGCATCCTGGGAGTGTACACGTGTCTAAAGTGTTAACACACTAAACTACGGTTTACCAAATAAAGTAGGCTAACTTTTGAGTTGATAATTTTATACGACCGCGCGAATAATGTTATAAACATACAAACATTTTTTAGCAGAAACAAGGTTCCCCACCCGTGATCTAGTCTATCGGTACCCCCCCCCCCCCGCCAACCCTCTTCCACCATCCCAAAGCTTCGCACCTTGTTCCCATACCGGCCAGCAGGATGGGCGAGGAGGAGTCACGGCCCTTGTGGTCGTATCTTGTCGCCCGCGATCAGCGGTGATTTCATCGCCGCTCCCCTCAGTGACGAGCTGTACCACAGACAATAGAAACAATAGGGACTAACTAGACTGACTAGACTGCCCGCGCTCTTTGAGTAGCACTGGAAGATCTCTCGACAGTTGTCTTCAACCAAAGCTTGAGCCAGACAAAGACAACTTCAGCTAACCTTTGTTTTGTACATGCACGCATCATTCTTCGTCTTATTCCTATTCGCTCCCAGTGGAGCATAGGGCCGCAACCACACCCCGCCAACGGACCCGGTTCTGGGCATTCCTTTCTAGTTGGGACCATGTCATGCCAGCTGTCTCTGCCTCTCTGTGGACTGATCTCCTCCTCGTTTCTCTGGGTCTCCCAACCCTGCGCCTCCCTCACGCATCATTAAATAACTTTTTTTTCAATTATTATAGAAGGGTTAAAGAGAGATGTAAGAAGTTGAAAAATTACAAATTAATGTCTTCATTGAGTTCGAATAACAGCGGTTGTAATTCGTTCATGTTTTAAAAATGGTTTTGTTAACAAGTTTATCTCACTTTTTCATGTTTGTGCGATGTGTTAACACGGCTAATAGCGGTTTTACAAATTCAAGTAGTTCAAGGCCTTTAGATACTTATAAAAAAAGAATCTTTTTGTTTCACTGTTTTGTTGTAAATAGGATGCTATAGTAACACACGTTGATGGTGCGATTAACTGACTTTTGGCTTTAAAGGCCTCTTTATGATTTGTTCTCTGTCACACGAGGGTGTATTTGAATTGATAATGATTTGGGGTGTTTAGTTTAATGGCTTGCCACGGATACCGAAAACACTCGGTGCACCCTGGGACACAATTTTCTCCTGAGTTTAGTTACTGTGACAAAATTTGTGTTAAGCTAGCCAACACCAGTGGAGAAAAAAAACTTGATGTTTTTCCTTTTGCGCTGACAGTTTTTTTTAAATTTTCAGCTACATTAGTTCTAATGGTTAACTTAATATTTAATTAACGTTGAGAGAAAAGATGTTTGAAGAAATTTCGGTTCGTTTCGAGAAAGAGAGAGAATGTAAAAAAAAAATCCGTTTTGTTTAAACTCGCAACGATGCTTTTAAATTGTGCCTTGAGATCTTGAGTGAACATTAATAACTTAACAGTCTGACTTAGCAACAGAAATAAAGTAGTGGAGAGTTCTTGAAGAAACACAGAAACGAAGAAATGTTTTAAGCTTTAGGTCGTCTTTTTATGCACAGTTTATTAGTTGGTTTAAGTTGAGAGGCGCTTTAAAGACACAGAAAAATAGTTTCGAAGCAAACCGCTTTAAGTGGAAATGGAGATGGTGTAGGAACATATAAACAGAGAATGAAGGGGGGGGGGATCCATGTTTTGATACCTTCACATACACCTGTAAGATAGCTAGTGGCCTGGGGCCAGTTGCACAACACATTTCTAATTTTAAATACTTTTAACTCTATTTAGATAATTAGTTTAAAGTGCGCAGCACAATTTTAGAATTTTTAAAACTAAAACTGCTTTAAGTAAGATAAAGTTGTTTAAGTCTGACTTTCCGTCCTGTCAGTACAATTTTTTGTATGTTTTTCTGCAATGCATCAAAATGGCTAAGAAGAGATTTTGCTTCTTTAGAACAGTTTTAAGGTTTAGACACGTGTTGTGCAACTGTCCCCAGGGTTCACACAAAGTAAATACTTAATTAAGCCTGAAACTCATTGCCTTACTGAGAACCGGAGAGGACTATAGTTGCTAGTTTAGTCTAGCGCCTGCGTAAGTAATTTGTTATGTATTGTCAACCTTTCTTCTTTTCTATTGTCTATGGAAAATTAAAGAAAGGAAGAAAACCGAGCATGATTCGACCCTGTTCTACCAGGATTGACAAAGTTTGGAGTGAGCCACAATAAACAGCCTCCTCTGCAGAGTTTTTATTTGTTTGTTTGTTTTTTGTTTTTTGTGTTTTTTGTTTTGGCGTGCACTCCTTTTGCGTGCACAAAGGTCCGTGGGCGGGCAGACGGTTTATTTACTGGGACAGTTACTCGACTGCCGGAACGAAATCGCCGCATCTGAGGATACGAAGCCCCGATGTCTGAAATGTGGACAATAAATCCGCAGAAAACGAAAAATGAGCTCCATCAGTCTCCCTGTTCCTTCCACGAGAGCACGCATGCGCGCACGCACGCACACACACACACACACACACACACACACAACACACACATCGTACGCGCGTGCCCGCGCAGTCGTCAGTCTTGCAGTCGTTTTCAGCACGCGACAATAATTATGGTGGATGAGGCGCCCGGCCTGGCCGGACGTTATAACAAAATGGCAACGAGCGGTCTAACCAGAGAATTCTCTCCCTTGGCCTCGATGATTACGTCCATTATTTATAGGTCCGGCGTGTCGGCTTCGTCTTGATAGGATAAAATGTTTCTGGGTTTCTGGGCGCAGATTAGACGCCAGGTCTGCCTGCAGTTTTACAAGCCTGGCACCGATTTCTGATTCCGCAGGAAAATTGCCAGCCTTCTACGGTTTCCGCGTAAATCTTGATCAGCGAGCTTTCCGCGTCGAGGGCTGACACCAAGGTAAAAAATTATGGACACGGTATGTCTTTCTTTCATGTTTCATTCCGGGCTGCAGGTAGTCATCTGTCAGTTCTTAGGAGCTTTCTCTGCTGACAGTTTGATTAACTCTGTTGTAACGGCGGCCCCTCCCACTGCCAGATGTGGGGAGGTAGAGGCAGAGGGAGGTAGGCTGAGCGGTAAAGCGATCGTCCACTGAGTAAGGATATGGGTGAGTGGTAACTGTGGGTTGAAATCTTACACACACGTGATGTTGTTTTCCGATGTTTACAAGACTAGACTACGGATGAAGAAAAGTTACTATTTGATGATTTTAAAGTTACTATTCCCATTACTTTTTGGACGCTGTTCAGGGCCGGACAGGTCCCATGGTAAGCTTTTCTATGTACTTTCCTCACCTTTGCTGCCTTTCCTTGCCCAACCCTTACCAGATACTTATTCTACAGCTGGCTCAACCTAGGTAGGTACGCTGGGTATCGAACTGCTGGCCCCAGTTCTGCTGAGTGTATACATTTCCTGTCGAAACATTTTGATCCTATTTTACACAACAAAAATATCTCACATCTTTCAGTCGTCTCATGTACCGATTTCTTCATATATATATATATATTCTCGGGGTTTTTTTCCGCTGCTTCTTCAGAACCTCTGTCAGTTTGTCTGTGAAGTTTGCACACTCTGATACGCAGATAAGGGCTACCTTTAAATGGTTGAAGTGTTACGATAATTGTTCACTATTTGTTCAACTTACACTAAAAAAAACTTTCTTCTTTTGAAAAGTCTCAAAGTAATTACCGCGTCTTTTCCCACAGTCCTGCATGTTCAGTCCCAAAACGAGTGACAGGCACACAGTCCAATCTCATGCACACGACTGCGAACTAAAAATAGCAGCTGGATGTCCCTGATGATGCTTCCCAACGCAAGCGCCATGTGTGAGCGTCACCATGACAACTGTAGGATGATTCATAAGGCAGAGGTGGATGGGCAGAAAGGGAGTGGGGTCGCCACGGTTGGTCTGCTGGTACTAACAGTACGGCTGTTATTGATCCACCGTCTCGGACAAACTAGGGTTCGAAGTCATGCAAGGTTCTTTATCACCGCTTTATTTCACTCTGTCTTTTTTTTCCATTTTTCTTCTTTTTATACATACACAAGTAAGCGCGCATCGCCTCCCAACAACTTTAACCCCCTCACCAAATAAAAAAAAAACACCAGTAGGTCTACAATAAACCTAACTAAAGCTCCGCCCATCTGGTTCCATGTAAAAACATGCACACACGCGCGCCCACCCACCCACCCACATATAGTGTTGTGCCTACTCACCTTGAAAGTACAGCTGCAGTAATTACCCATGCATGTATATCATTCGAGGTAAGAATAACTGAATGCCATCAGGGACAGCTAGGTTTTTTTTTTAAATCGAAGGACTTAAGGCCCAACGTCTTTCAAACATACGTGTATGGTCGATCAGTCTGTGTTCACACTTACGAATCTCTTTTCTTGAAAGCTTGCAATAAAGAGAAAGGTCGGACAGAGGCAAATAATAATAGTAATAATAAATTATTGATTATTGAAGACAGTTGGGCATTTGAGAGTTTGCTAGCGCGGTGGTTGTAGCCAATCACCATGGCAACAAAAGACTGCGTGCCTTATCGTGGACAGGTAATCGGAAGCAGAAGCTCGCTGTGCACACCTCGCCAGGTACTCGGTAAGCATGAGCTTCGTGTCTGGCAAATCATGGCTAATAGATGCTCTCACTACAGCATGCCCGCTGCTGCCGCAGTCCCAGTGACTGTCCAGCACACACACACACACACACACACACACACACACACACACACACGCACCACGTAACCGACGATACCGTGTTTCACTTCTGGTTGTTGGCAAACACCAGCGCACTCACAATTAATCGATAATAAAAGCTATCGACGAGAACGAGGTGGTTCCGAAGGAATCCGAGGAGTGAGGTCTGTATAAAATCCAGCTGGCGGTTGTTAGTCTACTGCATTCTACCCGAGAAACATGCCGAATCAAAGCTACACCCGTGTGAATTCGCTCATTTGTTTTGTCAGCGTGATGACTGCGTTGAGGGAGGGGGGATGAGAAGGCTGGAAAGAGGCGGATGAGTGAAAACATCAGCTTGCTGTGGCCTGAGACAAAACCTCACATTGCTGTGGTCTGAGACAAAACCTCAGCTTGCTGTGGTCTGAGACAAAACCTCACATTGCTGTGGTCTGAGACAAAACCTCAGCTTGCTGTGGCCTGAGACAAAACCTCACATTGCTGTGGTCTGAGACAAAACCTCAGCTTGCTGTGGCCTGAGACAAAACCTCACATTGCTGTGGTCTGAGACAAAACCTCAGCTTGCTGTGGCCTGAGACAAAACCTCACATTGCTGTGGCCTGAGACAAAACCTCACATTGCTGTGGTCTGAGACAAAACCTCAGCTTGCTGTGGCCTGAGACAAAACCTCACATTGCTGTGGTCTGAGACAAAACCTCAGCTTGCTGTGGTCTGAGACAAAACCTCACATTGCTCTGGTCTGAGAAAAACCTCACATTGCTGTGGTCTGAGACAAAACCTCACATTGCTGTGGTCTGAGACAAAACCTCAGCTTGCTGTGGCCTGAGACAAAACCTCAGCTTGCTGTGGTCTGAGACAAAACCTCAGCTTGCTGTGGTCTGAGACAAAACCTCAGCTTGCTGTGGCCTGAGACAAAACCTCACATTGCTGTGGTCTGAGACAAAACCTCAGCTTGCTGTGGTCTGAGACAAAACCTCACATTGCTCTGGTCTGAGAAAAACCTCACATTGCTGTGGTCTGAGACAAAACCTCACATTGCTGTGGTCTGAGACAAAACCTCAGCTTGCTGTGGCCTGAGACAAAACCTCAGCTTGCTGTGGTCTGAGACAAAACCTCAGCTTGCTGTGGCCTGAGACAAAACCTCAGCTTGCTGTGGTCTGAGACAAAACCTCAGCTTGCTGTGGTCTGAGACAAAACCTCAGCTTGCTGTGGCCTGAGACAAAACCTCAGCTTGCTGTGGCCTGAGACAAAACCTCACATTGCTCTGGTCTGAGACAAAACCTTAGCTTGCTGTGGTCTGAGACAAAACCTCAGCTTGCTGTGGTCTGAGACAAAACCTCAGCTTGCTGTGGTCTGAGACAAAACCTCAGCTTGCTGTGGCCTGAGACAAAACCTCAGCTTGCTGTGGCCTGAGACAAAACCTCACATTGCTCTGGTCTGAGACAAAACCTTAGCTTGCTGTGGTCTGAGACAAAACCTCAGCTTGCTGTGGTCTGAGACAAAACCTCAGCTTGCTGTGGTCTGAGACAAGACGACGGGGATGGGGGGGGGGTGACCTCGGACGCCTCGTTTCAGTTGTCATGGCGATTTTGGGTCACTGCCTGTTCATGCATCATTGGCCGCTGTTACGTCCTAAATTCTTTTATTCTCTCAAAAACAAAAACAACAATAAATAAATAATCTGGGCTGAGTGGTAACCGGAACAAGTTCACTTTAACCCGACTGTTTAATACTTGTGACTAAATACTCTTCCACGGAGTTTCTGGTATCTTTTGCTGCTGCCCGCTGCCGCATGAAAGCGGTTGCTTTGTCACGTGCTGCTTTTGCTTAATCAGTCTCTCTCACTCTCTCCATTTTGCTTTGCGTGTTCGTGCGCGTGTATATGAGAGAAAGCGGAAAAGGATCGGAGGGTGTAGAGCATAGAAAGAACAGGACAGATGCCGCGTGCCAGCGCTAACTGACGATTTTATTCGTCACTGTTGACAAAAAGTCCGCAGCCTGGATTTGTGGACTCAGAGAATTTGCTTGGGATGACTCAGCTCTTGTTGCTCTAGTCTTGATTGCAACAGCGACGTGCGTGTTGAGGGGATTGGAGGGGGGGCTCAGCCACGTTCCGTTTGAGTGTCAATGCCTCTCCGTCACCTCCTCCACCGGTGGGCACAACCAAGGTGGTCGATGCAGTTGTGCGTGGTCAATGAAGCATCTGACATTCAGCAGGCCCTCGCAGACTACCTGGCACCCGGCCTAGAGGACGGAAAGAACAAGCCACTTACAACAATGGAACGAGTAGTCAGTCAGTCACTCGGTCGTCTTCCGAGTCTAGCGAGGGCGTGAGGACAACTGCTGTGGACTGTGGTGTGGCACGTGACACCAGCAAGGCACGGATTGAAAGTCGTCGTCTGCGTTGCGTTGGTTCAGGCGGTGACTGCGGGGTGTCGCTGTGTGCTGTACCATACAGTTTGACACAGAGCCTGTTCTGTACCATTGTAATTTGAACCAAGAATCGATTCCCCCCCTCCTCCCCCCAGTGTCGGTTAAGGGCACGAGCCTACCGAAATAAAGTAATTGTCATCGACTGTATCACGACCTGAAGACAAATACTCTGTGTCTGTGTTTCAGAGAGAGAGAGGGGTGGTGGGGGACTGTGATTACAAACATACAGTAGAGGTCGTCACGTTTCTAGATATCGACATTTTCTTCAGAGATATTTACATTTATATCATACAGTAAACGGCTTTGTTATCAGTTTCGAGCAGTGAAACATATGTCGCGGTCTCCAACACTTAATAAATACATAACTTCTTCGCGCAAATTATCATATAAATCGAGTGAACCTGTTTCTAGCATATACAAAATTTTTTATAGCGCATACTCACACTCCTAGGCAGTATGCTCTTAACGCTTAAGAAAAAGATAGTAGGAATCATTATGTCTTTGGAAAAAGCAACAACAACAACAACAAACAAAAAGAAATGTAACTTCCTACTTCTGCAACTTTCACACTGACGGGAAAAACACATTTTAGAGATGAAATGCAAGATGTGGGTGTCAAGAGACTCGAGCAAGGTGTGGTGACTGGTTATTATTCGTGGACCTGGCGTTAACGGCCAAAAATCTCTCTTGATTACCAGTACCCTGTCTTGATTACCAGTAAATGATACACTGACACTGCTAGTGCTGCGAACCATCCTCTGTGGCGGGAGAGATTGAAGGAGAGTGCGAGAGAGGCAGGGAGGCTGAAATAACAGAAGAGAGGTGGTGGTTGGGGGGGGCGTGGTTAGAGGTTTGCATTCGGCAACACGGAAAGTGAGAAGGGCTTACAATTGTGGCTTGATTATAGGCTCACATCTCAGGTTTCAGCACCGGCCCTCTGGGCCAGAAAGATAAAAGTTTCTTTTTTCGTTAAGCAGTGTGACGGGTGATGGTGATGGTAGTGGGGGGTCGAGTGGGAAAGACAGACTAGTCACACGCCAGCAACCGATCCCCCCACCCTGTTATCATTCATCGATCTCCGAGTCGGCCGTCAGTCCTCATCGCTTCTGGTCCCAGTCCCACAGCGCATGCACCCAGTCTTCAGCACCCTCACCACCTGTCCAGCACCCGGCCACTTTCTACCCTCTCTCGCTGGGCAGGTGGTGAGAGTCGACAGGGAATATCGCGTTGTTCGGACGTGGTCATCTGGATGAGAGTGATGGCTACTCAGCGCGCGCACCTCTCTAATTATCACGTGGCTCACGCGGTCGGCGTGCTTCTTTTACTATTCTCTGACTTCAAAGTTTGGCTCGTGTACTTTGGGTCAGATATCGTCTGTCTGTCTGTCTGTCTGTGTGGATAGGCCTCAGGAGATGCAGCCTACAACAAATTTCTCGCCCCACCCCCTGTCACACTGTTACTGGGGTGAATATTTGCGACGTGGAGGACACAATAGGTGTGTTAACCCACCCAACTGCACAGTCAGTACTCTCCTTCCCCTTACACATGTTTGTGCGCAACTATAAACTGGGCAACTAGAGGCCTTCTATAGACTACACAAAGAAAGGAAAGCTAAGGGTTTTCATTTCTGATACAATTTTTTTTTAATTTGAGCGTGAACTTGTAAACAATCTCTCCCCCTTAAGACCTATAACCTGTTAGCCCGAACAAAGTATTGACACCCATAATACCCGTATCACGGTCCCCGAGCGCCAGCAAATGTCAGGTCGATGCGACTAAGCCACTGCTGATTCGGCGCTTGTTTCACCCTCGCCACCCACAGCCTGTCAGGCAAGAAATATTTCTTCTGCTTTTAGCCACATCGACATTCTCGTGTGGCTAACAAATACGGCGACCACTTCTTTGTCTCTCTTTGCCAGCTTGGTGTGGGTGGACCCTCCTACCCCTTACTTATTGATTGTATTGTGTTTTATCCAGAAGTTACTGTCGATGTAATGGAGGGGGTCTGGGAGACAAGGTACCTCGTTATATCGGGGTATCTATCAACGCTCTGCCGTACCCCTTGTCCGACTACACAAAGAAGCGCAGTAACCGACAGGATGCCTTTGATTGCCTGTGTCCAACCTTCCAGCCATTTGCTTTGCTAGCTGCTCTAGGCGAAAGTCGGTCGTCGGCTTGTGTATTCATCCGCTGTATAGGCCATGGCAGCTGTCGCGGTTTATGGGGGAGAAAAGAATCCTTATTTCGTTCGCATGCTTGGGAGTCGAGTATCGATAATCGAAAGATGATGATATAATGAGAGACTGGGACGGGGGGAGTGAGGTGTAACCCACCTTTGAACATCCACACGACTCGGACCCGCTCTTATGGGGGATGCATGTAGTGTGTGGCGGTAAGAGACGACTCACTTGTTGCAGTAAGGACTTCAAGAGGCCATGAAACAAGCTTTGCAAGGTTAGGATGCTGTTCTACTCCGTGCAGTAGCTTGCCTGGCTTGACAGAGATGGCATGGGCTGTAGCCAATCAGAATGATGGAGTAGAGCAGACTCCCTTTTACCTCCACGTTACAACCCCAAAATGATGTCGTGTTCAGACCTAAAAAAGATATTTCCACGTGATATCAACAAGAGAAAAGTGCCCACGTATTTTTGATCACGCTCATCCTGGTTACATGAGAGTTAGGCAAATAATTAATGCATTTTAAATGAAGTTGCCCGTGCGCTGAGCAGGGTCTTGTACGCAACTTGCAGGCTCAGTGACTGTCAAAAGTTCGTTAAATATCGCTTGAAACATACGCAGAAAGCGCCTGCACTCTGTGAAACCTTCGGATAATATTTCTTGCAAACGGCTTCCACCTACAGTCTCCCACTGGCGCCTCAACCGCTTGTTCGTGCTGTCCACCGTCCCACCCATACTTTGCTTTGCTTCTTGGAGTAAAGTGACTGGCGGTATCTGCAGCGGCTACCACCAGCATCTTCTCCCAAGGTTGTCTGCCATCTTGCTTTGGCGGTCCGATTGGATGTCCTGGGTTCAGATCTCGTCTCGGGCACGCGGTTCTTTCTCTGCATGTTGCATCTGTTCAAAGGGCTGGCTGCCTTGCCGTGATATAGGCTTACTTGCTGCCTCGTCGTAAAGCACACCCGCCCCCCTCCTCCTCCTCCCCCACCGTCATATTGCTTTACAGTGTACAACCATCCTCCTCCTCTGCACGGCTGTTCTTATATCATCTTGCAAGTCAGGTGCGAGTGACCTTCGCTACTGCACTGCAATCCCCGAAGTTACACAAGCAGTCCTTGAATAGAGTTCAACACGTGGGAGGGCTTTAATGCTAGCATGAGATACTGTGTGATGGAGAAGTACCACACACGCCCACGAGCACACGCATGCCTATCTCTCACTCTCTCTCTCTCTCTCATATATATATATATACACATGTATCACACCAACAACCACTGCACCATACAACAGCCGGTATCCATTTGATGCATAAGCGTTAGTGTGCGTGTGGACTCGCGCGTAAGTGGATCCGTGGGTGTGTGCACGCAGGCTGTGGCGTGGTCAGGAAACAAAAGTTGTCTTCAGCCGCCATATGCAGCGGAGCCGTCGCAAAATGAAGGGCTTTCCCGGAATATTTATGCCATCGCAATCTGATTATCGTTGCCTCCAGCCCAGTATTTATGCATTCATGTCTGTCTGCTGGCTGAACGACCCGTGCGTGCGTGCGTGCCTGCGAGCGTGTGGGAAAGAAAAAATGAAAATGGTCAGTGCCTCGCCAATTCTTTGGAAACCTTTTTTGACTATTCAGTGGAAGGGTCACTGGTTGACAATCGCTCGGCATCTCCTTGCGACAAGTTGACTTATCACGTGACTCTCAATCCTCCAACACACCCCCACCCATCCCTCACACTGGCACACCGCGTGCTCCTGCCGCCATGAGGTCATGCTTGTTCACACATCTTCTGTCTTGTCTCTGGTCTGTCTGCAACTATGGCAGACTAGCAGCTACAAATACTAGCAATCAAATTTGGCTTTTGTACACCACCCCACAGGTCCCTGTCAGTAGTGTGTTACAGTCATAGTGTAACTTGTAGATTATAGACGATACATTATAGGTTATAGTATAGACGATACATTATTACATTATAGATTATAGACGATACATTATAGACGATACATTGGTTATAGACGATACAGTATAGGTTATAGACGATATATTATAGATTATATACAATATTATAGATGATACATTATAGGTTATAGACAATATATTTAGACGATCCATTATAGGTTATAGACGATATATTATAGAGTATAGACGATACGTTATAGGTTATAGACGATACATTATAGGTTATAGACGATACATTATAGGTTATAGACAATATTAAAGACGATACACTATAGGTTATAGACGATATAGATTATCGAATATAAATTATAGGTTATAGACGATAGATTATAGGTGATAGACGATACATTATAGATTATAGACGATACATTATGGATTATAGGTTATAGACGATACATTATAGGTTATTACTTCCTTTTGCCCTTGCCTTTTACGGTACCCATACCCTGGCTTCTGAGAGTGGCTGGCAGCTCTCAAGCAAAATTAATTGTTCTTGCATGTGATGTAAAATTATTTCAGCATTCGGATATTAATATCAATGAGAAAATGAAGTCAGTATGGCGGCACTGGGTATAGGAAATTAGGCAGTTTACGCATTTTACTTGGAGTTACCAGCCGTACCGGAAGATAAGAGTTTATCATAAGACTCCCGCTTACACACTCGTAGAGGGCGAGTGTTAGTCATAATGGTTTGACATTAGCTTACAGCATGAGAACAATGTCCAACGGATGCTGCACACCGGGTGATTTGATGCGCTAGTTTTTTATTATTATTATTATTTGAGGACGTTGATACAACACGGCTGAGAATGAAAGAGGGAAGTAGAGGAGTAACTCAGAGGGACTCCTGCTGTTTTCAGAACTCGGATAGATGCTTTCATTCTGGCTACTTCCTTTCCCACGACGGCCCAACATTCCAACTGGCTGTCCTTGGTGCACTCCTCTTGTTCACTTTGACAGTCTCCAGACCCAACAGGCAGCGGAAGTGACGTAGTTGGTCGTCTCGTCGTCTGCTGCAATGTCCATGGATTCTCAAAGCCTGATACTCCGGACTCTTCAACACAACAAAGCAAACCCATGTTGTTAGACTTAGTGGACGTGCTTGCACATTCCCATGTACATACGGCATGCAGATGCCAGAGACATGATATCATGTGTTGTGGGGACTTAAATACAGATTCCCCCGCCATATTGGGTTACGTCCTATAAACAGGGTCAAAGAAGGGATTTATGCTGAGGTCACACATGCACCCATTTAAACAATTTCTGCTTCATTTATCTCTCTATAAAATCCCTCACCACCCAGTCTCGCTCGCGCGCTGAGTCACTGTCTACTACAGGGCATCACCATCCCACCTCCTCAAGGCAGGCTCCAAGCTGTGTACAAGAACACACAGGGTGGTTGGGGTAAAGCATTACCGTACTTACAATCCCATTTCTGCTTCTCGGTCTTTCTCACTGTCTCATTCATACACCCACCCTCAAACACTTTGGTCTGAACGTATTAAAAATAAAGCTTTGGTCATTTGAAGGATCATTCCCGAGGAATGTCTCTTCAGAGGCGAGATCTTGTCCGCTCGTGTGCACTGACCAGTGATAAAGATCGCATCTCATCAGCAAGCTTCTAGAACAAGCTGCAGGTGCAAGTCTTTCAATTACCCCGAAAACATGGTAATTGTGCGTGCATGTGTTTGTACATGTGTGCGTTCGTACGTGTGCGTGCGTGCATGAATGTATGCATGCACTTTTGTGAGTCGCTGTGTGGGTGTAGCTTCTGACTGACGACCATACTGGAGAATCGATAGGGTCGATCCCACAAACCACTAGGTTCTGCAAGACACCGGGAAAGTCCAACGAGGAGTGGCATCTGTCATTCCTCCCCTCCCCGCCGCGCCCCTTCCCGTCTGCCCCCCCCCCACACACACAATCCACTCCCACCACTTCTCTCCCCAAAGCCCTGAGATGACACAGTAAAAGTTGGCCAGGCGTGCAGGAGAGAGAATATTATCATTAAAATAAAATTGTCCTACCGGTAACAACAACAACAAGTCCTTGCTGCCTGATGAAATGTATGTGATATTCCCATGTACATACAATATACAGCTATGCACTTCGTGTAGTGTCTCGTTCGTACTTACATACAAATATCAGCTGCTTGGTGTAGTGTATATATGATACTTGGTTGAGGTTCTTAGCTACTTGTGCGCAATGAGGTGTCCATTGCTGACACATAGAGAACCAACTGTGGCTTAATTCAGTATTCATTGCATTATTCATTTTTACTAACAGCTGTGAAGCATCTCGAGACCATCTCTGTCTCGACTACCTCCAATAGCCTTCCCTTCTCAAACCCTCATTCTTTTCCCCCTCTCCTCCCCTTCCTTTTGTTTGTGTGTATGTTGTTTTCATTTTCCACTCGAGCTAGTCTTTTGTTTTGTGTTTGTATGCTGTGTTGTTTTCATTTTCCACACGTGCTAGTCTTTTGTTCAAGTGCTGTGAACTCACTGGCAGGCAGAATTATTATTGACTGCAATCTTTTTATAACGTAGCACTTTATTTTGTCTGAGATCAGGACTATGTTTCATAGTTCGTGTTCCTTCTTTTCCTTTTTCTGTGTGATTCGATTTTCGATGGTTGGCTTCATCTTGATTGGCGGGCCTGGCGCAGCTTTGTTTTACACTTTCTCTTCTATGTTAACAATTTTTTTTATCATTTCTATCATCTCCTCGATGTTGCCCTGACTTTGGTGCCCAGGGTTGTCGGAATTCCCTGGCTTGACGACCTGGGAAATATAGGCGCGCTTGGGCATTGAGAGGGTTCTCTCCTCCTGGCGACATGAAATGAAGTGCTTCGTAGTTAACGAACGGAGAAAGTTCTTTCCTGAGTGGATGTCGAAAACCTGCTGCGAGTGTAAGGAAGGGAGGGGGGCTGGTAAGGGTGTGCCTTTTAATTTAATGAACCTTCTAACAGCGACTCCACCTTTGCAAAGCTCGCTCTCATCAAAGGTGGGAATGAGTAAGCTTCTCCTGCAACTCTTTGGTCTCCCGACTCTTCATCGAACGCGAAGGTATGACTAGTGGGGAAGGGTTGGAGTGTCGGGGGGATGGGCGAAGTAGCCGCGATGAACCCAGGTGTGAGGTCAAGTAGCAGTAGCGCATGAACGCATGAACGCGCACTTGCATGAACAGTGCTCCAAGACGTTCCCACGGGCCTGGCGCTGGGCCGTTAGTGAGGTCTGGGGAGGTGGTGGTGTTGGGGGAGAGGATGGTGAGCTACATTAAGCTTAACGTGAGATCTGCCTTTGTCCTACTCATCTCTGCCTCCCACCTTCACTGCTCAGCTGTCCCCTAGGTCACGGAGCTGGTTTGCGCACGTTGTCTGACATTATGTTACCCCCCCCCCCAACTCTGCGCAAAACCTAATTGTTTTAATGATGATATTTAGACAAGGGATTTTGACGATACCCAAACGGTCAAAATCTAGCTGAGCCTTGCAGAGCCCATATCTCATTTCCACTCCCACCCCCTAGCATGGCCACAAAACCCGAGTCACATGGGGGAAGTCCTGTAGGCCCCGGTGCAGACTGCATTCTTCACAACTACATCGATATTTTCGATCCTCAGAAATGCGCAGGGGACTTATTTCTGGCAGGATTGTTATTTGCCATCTGTGCACAGGCGCACCTGAGCGGTCTTAACCTCCGCCGCTAAGGGCTTGTGTCACATCCTTCAGAGGCCATGCATCCCAAAGACCGCGAGCTTTCGACTTGACGCACCCTGTAGGGAAAGGCTCTACTTGAATAACGACCAGAACACATTCCAATTGCAAGCTTTTCAATTTTGGCGAAAACACGCAGATTGTGTGTGTGTGTGTGTGTGTGTGTGTGTGTGTGTGTGTGTGTGTGTGTGTGTGTGAGAGAGAGAGTGAAAAGAGAGAGATGAAAGCGATGTGTAATGTGGTAGATACCAAAGCGACCTTAATTTCCCAGTGTGAGAAATATTGGTGGAGACGTTGTTATGCAAAACATTACAGTCTTAAATATTTTATTTCTTTAACTAAACTATGAGAGACAAGAGGAAATTCGAATGTTGGCAGATATTTAAGACAAACTCCTTCCAAGTGTGGAAACGGCCTTCTCTCGTCGTCAAGCTTGAGTTCGGAAGGGAAGTGTGTGGGTGGGTGTGATGGCAGGCTGGGATTTGCACGGGTGGAATCGGGCCAGGAAGTTTCATTCACAGCCAAGATGGAGCAAAGAGAAGCTGGGTTGGCGCCATTGTTTATAAGTGAGCAGGAGTGGGGAGAGGGAGGAGGTAGAGGAAGAGCCTGTACCTGCCTGCCAAATGCTGCTGTACCCATGTTCTTTTGCTGTTTTGGTCAGAGGAGGGTTATTGGGTCGTGACCGTGGGATAAATTTAGTCCTAATCATAACTTTTTTGACCGGGAAGTAGGTCAATGCTGATGGTTTATGCCGATATCTTTCTTTTTTTAAGCAATTTTTTTTAGGGAGATTTACACACACACACATACACACACACACATTTTAAATCATGATGCTGGAAGCCAATGACTGAGACAAGGTGCTATACCTCACTGCAGTCCACTAGTCGTTTGAACCCTCGGTAATAACAACAATCGTTAAACAGAAAAGATTATCGCGTTATTAACAAAGTGATCAAACATATGAGAACAGTTGACGGCTGTGACAGCTTATGGCTCTAATATGCTTTTCTTCCTTTTAATTGTGCTTCATGCGGTCTGTGGCAAGCGAGGCATACTTAGGCGCGGACACACACGATGAACAAGCGTTCATTATACATGATAACAACTTGGATCATCCAAGCATCAAAACTTCAGACAGAAAATTAAGCCAGAAAAAAAACATACGAGATAGGAAATATTTTTAATAAGCTGGCCGTAGGCTACTTATTACCAGCAATGCGAACGCAAACTACTTTTCCGTGGGCCCCGGTCTGCGAAGTCACGTGCGACTCGGCTACACAACCACACAGCTGCAGGAGAGGAAAACAATTAGTTCTCTCTCTCACACACACACACACACACATGCACATGCCACACAAACACCAGCTAAAGTGATGCGATCGTTGCGTGTTCTCTGTCGTCTGTCATCTTCCTAGCCGTGAATCCAGTCATCTTTCATCTTCCTGGCCGTACATCCAAGCAGTGACGCAAGGAGTCCGGGAATTTAATGCGAGTTTGTGCGCTTGGAGGGTTTTTTTGTGGGGGAATGGAAGGGGTGGGAAAGAGGGATGGGGGTGAGAGGATATAAGGGTTCTGGGCAGAATGTCACCAGCTATTTATAGAGCTTATTGGCAGAGATAAGCTATGTTTCTGCGTTGAGCGCAGATGAAGTGTTGTACCGTTTGGTGGGTGTTCACGTGTGCCAGTCTCTTTTTTTCCAGTAGTGAATTTTCTTGTTTTTATGGTCCTTACAGTAAAAGCTAGTTTTTCTACAAATTCCTAATCGATTCAAGAGCGAGATCGTTTCCTTGCATTTGTGTGTATGCATGAGAGTGCGAGCGCGCGCGCGCTTGTTCGTACGTGTGTATTTGCGTGCGTGTGTGGTTCTTAAGTTCGTGCGTGTGAACAAACAGCTCCATGGCTTTAAGCTTGAAATCGGACAACGTGTGAAGCATAGACACGAATGGGGGGGGGGGTGCAATACATTTTGCGTATCAGTTCGTCAGTCTGTCTGACGCCGACTTAAGGCATCGCATCATCTCTCACGTCCTCGACATCACCAGCGACATTTAGTGAGGCCGGGGGTCGACTTCCCAAGAAGACTGCCTCGCGCCATCTGGTGGTGGAAGACGTGCATGTCATTAATGTCGCAGCTCAATAGTTATCATGCACGTGCGTGCACTAAGGGATGAGGGGGTTGCGGGCGCATATGTCTCAGGACAAAAAAATCGCAGTGCGTGAGCGTCAGGTGAACCAACGAATCAGTCCAGAAGGTCTGAAACACTTTACAGTCCATGAAAGTTGACAATAGTGCATTTATTCATGTATTTTTTTATTTTATTGTTTATTTTAGATATTGAACGCGCACGCCATGCAAACAAGCAATGCCGCCTCTCCTTCACAACCATTAATGAGCACAGGAGTCACAACTATTTTTAGCTTTCCGGGTCAGGCCAACGCAAAAACCCGAGCCATCCCACCCCAGCCCGGCGATTGGCCAATCCCTAGTGACGTCACCTCCGCGAAAACTTCCCCTGCGATCCGATTGGCCAGCTGCACACAAACTGTTTACAAGAGCAAGAGGACGAGTTGGAGCAAGCGGTGACGTGGTGAAGGCCGCCGTTGACCATTCTGAAGAAAGTTTATGCTGTCTGTGATTTTCTTCTCAACTTCATGAAAGCATTAAAGTTCTTCATGACTAATAATGCCTCGTGAGAACATTTTGATAAAACACTGTTTGAAAATTCAGGAGTTTAGTCTAGTTTGGTCATGGACGACCCCGTTTAGTGGTCAACCTGATTACCTGCCTTTATCTTAAAAACACCCGTCACACGTGAGTGATCTCTCGACCTCCCCTTCCTTCCACCCAGGGTGACGTAAGCTTTTCAACGCAAGATGCTGTTTCTCGTCCGACCCCGAGATAACCCTTCCCCCTCCCTCCGGGACATCTTCTTCCGACTTCTCTTGTATACCGGCATCGACAAGGGGGTGATAACCCCATGCGCAATCTTCTGCCACCACCCGTCATCGTGTCATTGGTTTATTAATTTCTCTTGGGCTTTCTTTAGTCCTTCACTGCTAGCCTCTCCTCCCCAAAACGAAATTTGACAGTGCGGGGTTTTTTTTTCTTCTTCTGAGCGAAGTTCAACTGCCAGATTTCGGGTATCAGGGGTGGTGCAGTGAAGATCCGAGACGATTGGAGATAACGGGCTTCAAGGAGTGCTGGGGCCGTAATGGGAGCAGATCGGGCACGTGCGCTAGTTCAGCGGGTAACACGTGCGGTCTGAACGAAACTGTGCTGGTGCAGTGCGTGACTGATTGCCGTGGGTTGGTAGCGTGCAGTGTGTTTGTCGATATATATATATACTGTGTTGGTTCTGTGCACCTAGCGTGTTGGCGGTGTGCGGACAGACTAGAAAGTTCCTTTCAGGAGCGTAAGCAGTCACTGCAGACACTCCTGACCCAACAAAGTTCTTCGGAAGTAGGGGAGGGGAATAAAGTTTCCCCTGCGCCAGTCTTTTTTTGCAACAGGCTGTCGATTTTTAAAGGTTGACACGCATCTCGCCAAGTCACGTGACACGTCCTGGACGATGGCTTGTCCCGACTCAGGCAGGACGCCACGCCGCTGGGCGCTAAGAATTTTTGTTAAATATTTATAGCTTGTCAAGCCTTCTTTACGGCGAGTGGCTGCGCCTGTGTTTTCATTGCCTTACTGATGTCAGGTTTGTTTTCGTTACCTTTCAAACTTCCTGGCCACTGGAGACGTTGGCGGGGGGTGGGGGTGGGGTGGGGAGGGGGAGTGGGGAGGTGGAAGCTCTGATAGCAAGCCGAACACATTTCTTCACCTGTTTATGAAAATACGAGGGAGCTGATAGCTGCACACGTAGTACCCACCTCCTTTATGTTTGTTGTAAGCGCGCGAGGCGAGAATGCACGTGCATGGTGTAAGAGCTCTTTTGTGCGCCCTGTGTCTCCGCTTCATTGCTGCGTGATTAGGTTATGGAGCTGTCTCTTGCTCTGTATTCTTCTTATGGCTTTGTCTTCGACATCATCTACATTTCATTCATCGTCATCTTCTTCTTTTTATACGTTGTCTATATGCAAATAAAGATGACTGCTTTTATCTGCCCGTACCTTCCAAACATAAGATGGCTCGCCATAATTAAGTGATCAGTGGTAAATCTTTGGGTTGAAAAAAAAATTATTTATTTATTTGTTTTTGCCAGAACCAGGATTGTGACCGCGATGGGTCTGTCTATTAAACTCGTGTGTGCGAATGGCGCCTACTTGCGGCTGTTTCTGTTTCTGTTGGCGTAAGCTAAACGGGGGCGGAGGGAGGGGTTGGGAAGGGGAGCTAAGCTAGATTAACCCTTTGACCCACCACCTGTCTACCGACTCACGGAGTCATCAGCGGGTCACTAGCAGATCTCCATAACGGTCTTGCTTACCAGATGGAAGCCGGCAAGGTGGGGAAATGTTTATGTTGACCTGGACGTGTGGGAGGATGTTGTAAGCAAAGAAGGAGTAGGTCTACACTGCGAAGAGGAGGAGGGTTGAGGGGAGAGAGGTTGCTGAACTGTCGGTCTTGTAAACATGACACCTGGGTATAAAATAAAGCCGGAAATTGTGGTGGGTTTTTTTTCTCTCTCTCTCTACTGTACGTATGCTAGACTCTGTCTCCTTGCGCGTGAAGGCGCGATATTGTTTCGTGCCTATCATTTCTTTGCTGGTGCAACGCAAACACATTTATCAACAAGAAAAACTCGTCAGTGTATATGTACACAGCAGAAAAACCCGCATTTAATTATGAGGTCTACCAGGTGAACGACATTAACGTTTATTTTTTGTTTTGTTTTGTTTTTGCATTCACACGCAAGTGTCTTATGTACGTGCCAAGGATTACAAGAGCGGTATTTACCAAGATTGTTGGCACACGCACACACACACACACACTACATGATAGGCTGTGCTTTCAAGGCTGTAACTACGCTTAGGGGAAAAAAGTCTTCGATAACGGGTTCGGGTCTGAAGCTGTAGAGCAGGCTAAGCTAAAGGAATGGTGGGGGGGAGGGATGGTTGTGGATTGGGTAGTGACATAAATGTTGGGGTTTTCATGAAAGTTACTCAGAAGCAAGACACCACCAGCCACATCAAAAAGTCTCCCACAGACTCCAGCACTCGTGATCATTCGTGGGTGGGCCAGACGGGCAGAAAGATGGAACCAGTAGCCTGCCTGAAAAAAAATGGGAGACAAAACCCGACTTCGACCTTTCCCAGCATGACTTGCGCCTTGTGGCTATACTCGTGTATAAAGTTATGTTCTGGGTGCTGGGGTTGGAACAGGGAGGTGGAGCGGGCACCAATGTCTGGAATACAGACGTGTTTGGTTACGAGTTTAGACCAATAAGGGCTGGGCAAAGAAAACAGCAGTATAAATTTAGTCGCAGGGTGCCAGCAAGGAGCAAATTTCGCGTGGACGTGCTTGAGGTAACATAAGCACTGGTCTTGTTGTTGATGCCGAAGAGAGCGGCGAGGTTCAAGAGTGTTGATCTTGTGGTCGAGATAAAACTGAATGCTCCCTTAGTTTGCCAGGATAAAATTAGGAACGCACGGCGACTTTCAGCCTCTGACTCAGCTCTTGGAATAGGAGTGGGATGTCACGAGATTTGGATGCGCGCGAGCGTACTTACTCTTTTGAGCGCGCGCACACACACACACACATACACAAAAAACACACAAACACACACTCTTAGAACTAGAAAGAGAGACGCACAAAGGATCTAACAAGACTTGTTTACCAGGTAAAAACGACTTTCCCCCATCACCCCGCCAGAACTGCAAGGATGCATTATGGGAAGAAAAAGGTGAAATGAGACCAGAAGAGACGTGAGAGGGGGATATTGTCATGGCTAGTCCCCCCTGGCTACAAGTAAATGGAATGCTTGCTCTGTGCCTTTACCTTATGGTTGGCTGAAACACGAATTTTTCAGAAATTTAAGCCTTGAGGATACACGGCTTTCCCTTCCTTCCCCGGCATTGACAGCCTTTTCCGTCCTGGATAGCCATTCTCTATCCGGACCGTCTGCTTCAAGCTATAGGTTTCATCCCATCTCTCCCTCTGGCGTGTTTCTTTCAGGATCTTCAGTGGGTTGATTTAGCAACCTCCAGCTAGTGAGGCTGTCGTTGTGAGGAGCTGTTACTTCCTGCGCATCACGTGATACGGAGATGCAGGTCACAATCTTTCGGTGGACAACCAGCTTCCATGTTCTGTGTCGCTTCGTGTTCACACCAGAGATTCCTATCTGTTTTTTTTTTTTTAATAGGCACATTTGGTCTTAATCTCATTGTTTATTTATCGAAAGTATGTTGCTCATTTTTCACGATATTTTGAGGAAAATGCAGCGAAGTATACGATGATCTGATGAATCGGCGAGACAACTTGTATACTCTATTCAGTTCTTGATCGACTATTGGCATGACTCCAGTTCTAAATAAAGATAGAAATTAGTAAATATTTTTTTTCTTAAAAATGAAAAGTAACTGTGTTAGTAGATATACATAATTCTTTGATGAAATGATCTTACTTCAATAATGGTACGTAATATATTGTTATCATTGAAAGTAATCACTAGCGACTCATGTAAATTGTCATGTTTTTTTTATCTTTAAATTAGCTTAATAACCACTTTTTTGGAATTATTCTTCTGATGCACAATGAATGGTTCAGCTTTATCAAGATTTATATACTATCTCAAAGTTTTGCAATATAATTTGTAAATTGATGATGAAGGTCATTTACATTTAAACGGTAGAATTTATTTTCCATGTTCACTGATAACAGTTATGTGTGCAGAGTTCTGTGACCAAAAGAAAAAAAAAACCCAAACATTTTTGGCAGCTACATTGTTTTATTAGAATTGTTGAATTTGAACACATAAAGATGACTTTCTTGTGTTTAGCTTTCTGCTAAATGGTACCAGATGTTTGTGGAAGACGAAACACACTAACCTGAGGGTTGAGTATACCCAGAAGTCTCTAGCACTTCGTCGCCCATCCCTAAACTATTTTCACACGTGTCCATGACACCACCGTAGCAGCCCAGCTGCCCCCTTCCCTTCCCTTCCCCCACCTTCCGTACTGCCGCCGCTCTCAGACCGTAACTCGTGCCTCGGGGTGGAAGTGGGGGGGGGGGGTGTTGAGCTGATGTAATTACGAACTAACCTGCCCGATGTTCGCAGGCCAGACCACCTGGGTGGACTGAGCGAGAGAGCTCTGTGACCGCACCTGCTGGTCCTGCCTGTGAAGGACCATAGTCCTTAGCGAGTTGGCTGGCCATCTGTCCCTGAAGCACGCCGTTTGTGGTCGCAAGATGGAGACTTAGCTATGGACTAGGAATTAGGTTGCCTGGCGACCGCTGAGGTCTGCTCCAGCTGGTGCCTAGAGACCATCATCTCCCAGCGTTGCTTCCAGAGTAATCTCGACCACTGTGGTCAAAATTTACAGACCTAAAGATGAGCTTGACGATGACCTCTTTAAAATGAGCCTGACGAGGATGACGATGACGGAGGACAACGACCGGTGTAGCTTGGCAACTGACAGTTCCCGACATGCTCTGACCTGCCTCCCGTACCAGAAGAGAAGAAGTGTGTGCGTGCCGTGAGCAGATCTCTGTTATCGCGACCGTGATGGCATGCGATCATCGCCGTCATTATCTCGTAGTTAAAGGTTGATGACACCGACCGACCAACTGCTGCGTTAACCCTCGGCCACCCTACCCATCCCCACTTCTGGATGATGTATCCAAATGTCACCAGCCGCAGAATGCGTAGCACCAGGCTTGTTGTCATACCACCCATCTCGCTCATGATTTCCGCGTACCAGCTCTTGTTTGTCCTCGGCTAGCCTCGCTTACTCACGTCTGTCTGCACTAAGCTCTTGTCTGTCCTCGGCTAGCCTCGCTTACTCACGTCTGTCTGCACTAAGCTCTTGTCTGTCCTCGGCTAGCCTCGCTTACTCACGTCTGTCTGCACTAAGCTCTTGTCTGTCCTCGGCTAGCCTCGCTTACTCACGTCTGTCTGCACTAAGCTCTTGTCTGTCCTCGGCTAGCCTCGCTTACTCACGTCTGTCTGCACTAAGCTCTGTGTGGCCGGACTGCTGTTGTCCGTGTGAACCCGGCAGGTGGGGCTTGGGAGTTGAGTACCGGGCGCTTTGGTACGGCGGAGGGGGTCTTTGTGGGGGGGAGGGAGGTAGGCAGCCATGGTGTGTTCTTTTCCCAGGGTGATTGAGTCTGAGATGAGATGTCTTTACTATACTATTGTTATCTTATGTGGTTTGTGGTGACATTTGCTGAATATTTTACAACCCTGTAATAACAGATCAAACCAGCTGATCATAAGGTGCAATGGCTGTTACGAGGAGTCTGCATCAGAACAATCTGTAAATTATGATGACATAAGGTCTAATTTTAGTCGAAGAATAAATACCTAGCTCTTATGCCTCGGTGGTCAGGTCAACTTTATATTTTGTGAGTTGCGAGGTACCAAACGGCTAGACCTCGAGATGAGCCTCGTGGAACAAGCTGCCCCTCACCTTGAATAAAAACATCCTATTGTAAAACTGCTCTCGGCTTCCACATACATCATCCTAGTTTGTTTTCAAGTACTTTAGCAAGTCACTGTCAGGCATATTTTCTCTTCTCCATAGCCAGGGGTGGACACTTTGCTAGACTTTCTTTCTTTTGTCATAGCTGAGGGCTCACTTCACAGAGATACGCACCATTAGAGTAGTTTAATTTAATAATTAGACTGCTCCACCCATTGAGATTTCATCTGTATTTAAGAAACTTCTTCGGCGGCCAAACTAATCATTATTTCCGTTTTCCACAATTTAATTAAATCGGTACAAATCTGATCGCTGCCTCATGTGAAACATGGAAGCCGTTTGTTCTTTTGTCTGAAAAGTAATTATCTGGGGTAAAAAAAAAGAACATCCGCAGCTGCAGCACAATGTCTCAGGGCCGGTGTAAGATCTACCCGTCTGTATGTCAGGGCAACAAAGAAAGTTCATTTTGTAAGGAAGGGTGTTCTCGGTGTCTGCAGGAAGCTGGCACAGAACTTGTGAGTTGCTGGCGCGACTGGCGTTGCAAATATATTAATTTAGCTTGCAGTTAAAGACATACGTGCACACCCGCGTGCACGCGCTACTCGTGGTATGCCACGACTCTATGATACAATGTCTTTTGCGCATGCGCACGCAGAAGAGGAAGCTGCGGATGAGGAAGGGACGAAAACGGAACTCATCATTTCAACCGTTAAAGGTTAAAGTTTCTCCTACTAACACTTCCTTCAGTTATTAAAGACCCGGTAGAGGTGTAAAAAACAAATCTGGTTTAGTTCATTGCAAGGAAATAATTCCCGAACCCTGAGTGCATAGCTCGCGAGATACGAGATTTGAAACAACAGGTTTGCGCGTAATGTTCGATTAAGGATACTATTGACATTAAATTTAGAGCTAGAGGGACAGCTCACAGCTTACTCACATTTTAATATCACCTCACACGATATACTCATCTGTGATGAGATGAGGGTGGCCCAACGATAAGCGCCTGACACCAATACAGTGAAGGTTGGCTGTCCTGGGTTCACCTCTCGTCTCGGGCACGCTGTTCTTTCTCTGCATGTGGCATTTGGCTGCCTTGCCGTGATAAAGCCTTAGCTGCTGGCTCGGCGTAAAACACCAATTCCCCCCACCCCCTCACCCGTGATGAGATAAGGATGTGTCTATATGAAGCCCTGTGTCGCCTGAACCCAAAGGTAGATTTTTGTGAGGATTAATCTCTTGTCTCGAACTAACCCACTCATTAAAAAAAAAGTGTAAACAAGCCTGGGTCTTTCAAGACAACTGAGAAGCTAAGATATCAAACGATGATTAGATACTATTGAATGATATTAGATTATTATTTCTTAGAAACGTTTGGATTGGCCAGTGCGGCTGGTTACTGTCTCTCATGCAGGAGACTACATGCGCTTCCTTGTCTCTGTGACGATCGTTGGCGCAATACCTGCACACGTGGTATTCAGAGGTTCGATTCTATCTCCAGGGATACGTGCTGCCTGCACAGCTGTTCCCTTCTGGAGGGCTGCCATAATATTCACAGCCACCTGGGCTTGACTTTTTTTATCTGGGCAGGGAAAGAAGTTAAAAAAAGAAGGGAATAGAGAAACAGATGAGAAAGAAAAAAAATGAGGAGGGGAGAGCGAAAGAAGGCTAAAGAATTACAAATGAAGATTTCCATGAATCATCTTACTCGGCGAGCTCAGCGTGACCTTGCGAGAAGAGAGGGGAAACGGTCGCGTGCCTCGCGCCATTTTAGGAACGAGGCAATTCGCGATGCTTCCCTGGCAACTGGCAGAGCTGCGCCTTCGAACCCAGCCCGCGAGTCTTTCAGCTCCGCCTGGAACTCTCAGGTGAGGCCGGCGTACGCAGGCGCATGGTGCGCTTGGCAGAGTGTATTTGCGTCATTTCCTCTTGTTAACTTCCGGCCGCGGGGACTTAGGCATAGAGGGTAACAATATCGGATTCGACAAGGCTGTTGTTGGTGGGGTGGAAGAGGGAGCAGGTGAAAGACGAATTCCGGTCGGCATGCACACACACACACACATGCACACGCACCTGTAATGAGGATACACGCGGAGATGGAGGGAGGGAGGGAGGGCCCTACACTCAGGTGCCACATCCCCCAACCCGACCGTTTGTTAAAACTCACGTACGAAGAAATGAGTGGTGTGTAGCCGCAGCGGAAATGTGACCCGACCACAAAGTCACGCATGCGCGTGCCAGCCATAACCCATTTTTTTCCTTTTTTTTTTTTTTTGCTTTTCGTCGTTCTGTGGGGATGGTCTCTGTAGTCCTGGGGCTAGCTGCACAACACTTTCTATTTTAAACTCTTTTAGGTCTTAAGTCTATTTAAATCAGTTTTACAGAAATACACGTTGAGAACTTTGTCACTAAAATTGTTTTGAATAGAACAAAAACTGATTCTTCGTGTGCAGCGGGAGCCATAACTCTTGTGCAACGCATTTAAATGGCATATGAGCAATCTTTCAATTAAAAAAATTAAGTTGCTTATTTAGAACAGTTGTAAGTTTTAGAAACATGTCCAACGAGCCTCTTGTTTCTTGATCCTTGAATCCCGCTCACATTTGTTAGGATCCGCTTGTCTTTAATCTTCGTAATATTTTCTAGTTTAAAGTGTCCGGACAACAAACGGTGTCTGTGTTGCGCTGTTCGTAGATTTACCTGTAGGTAGACTGGCTTCTGGGGTCGCATCTAGGGTTGATTGTGCGTAAAGATGGAAGGAGGATATGAGAGACTGGGATGTGTACGATCTTGGGAGAAAGGGGTACATGACTGATGTTGTAGAATGAGAGTGATGGAGGATGCTGGTTTCGAAGTGTTGAAGGGTGGCTTTTGGGGGAGATTCTGGGTAAAAATCAAAATATCACGAAGACTGCCTGATCTCGAACCTCATAGAAAAATCAGTCCCATTCCGTGTAGATCGGGTAGCTGGGTGTGAACATCTGTACCCGGGTAGATTTGATTCGCGGTGCAGGCTGCATGCTTTGCGTGGTAGTCGGTAGAGTGAGACCAAAGATTTCATAAGACTCAGAACTTGTAGAGCAAAGTAACACCATGATTTACAGACTTCAAGACGAGAAATGGAGGCCGATGGGAGGGCAGAGGACTCGAACAACGAGCTAAGCGAGAAGTCTTACAAGTGAGAAACTATGGCAGGTCTCGGAGGAGACGACACAAGACGTCGGGAAAACTGTGAACCTGCTAACGGCCAGCACGAGCGATGACCAGGAAGACTCCATCAGCGACGGGTGACGAATGGGACTACAGTCAGGTGATATAAGAAGTGTTGGAAGACTAACGTACCTCTATACCACATACAACGTTTTTTCAGCAGACTCACCCATGACTGATTCAATCTCTTCGTGTTCTGCATACAAGACTATTTACATAACGGCATTAGACAAAAAACCTGACGGGCTTTCATTACATAAAACATGAATTTAATTAGTTCAGAAAAAAGTTTAACAAATTGGGGGCAAGTAGAGTTAAAATCAATAATTATTAAGAGTTTGAAGCATCATGTCAGAGCGATAAAAAGCTCCATGTAACAAGGGTAAATGAGAGCGACTCTCGACGCCTCCATTTTTCTAAATACCTGAGAATCTCTCGTGCAAGCCGCGATGGTCATGTGTTGTAAGTGACGGCGGGCTAGCGTGACCGACAGAGAGAGTGTGTGTGTGAGAGAGAGAGTGGAGAGAGAGAGTGTGTGAGAGAGAGAGAGTGTGTGTGTGTGTGTGAGAGAGAGTGTGTGTGTGAGAGAGAGAGTGTGTGTATGCGAGAGAGAGAGTGTGTGTGTGCGAGAGAGAGAGAGTGTGTGTGTGAGAGAGAGAGAGTGGAGAGAGAGTGTGTGAGGGAGAGAGTGTGTGTGTGTGTGTGAGAGAGAGAGAGTGTGTGTGTGTGTGTGCGAGAGAGAGAGAGAGTGTGTGTGTGTGTGAGAGAGAGAGAGTGTGTGTGTGTGTGCGAGAGAGAGAGTGTGTGTGTGTGTATGTGTGTGTGTGTGTGTGTGTGTGTGTGTGTGTCCGCGCTTATTCATGACAGAGCATCTTCGTAAGGCCATCTTTAACTAAATCGACACTGAGGTTCAAGGGGGGAAAAAAGAAACGTGTGAATTAATCTGAAAGTTACATAAAAAAAAACTGATCAGGAAACAAGCTGAAAGAATTCAAATGTCTACTTGATTTCTTCTTGTGTGTGTGTGTGGAGGAAAAAAGCCGGTGGCAGTATACAGCTCGCCATCGCCCCCCCCCCCGCATCCCACTCATCACCCACCGACCCCCCCACCCCCCTGACGTTGATGTCAGCAGCTGCAGTCGATTTATGGTAGGCGTGAAAGGGTTAAAATTGATTGCTGCCACGTTGGCCATGACCACCAGCTGTTGTCTGCCCTTGGCGCTCCCGCCAGAGGGCGCGCAGACCAGCCGAAGCTTCTGCAACAGGGAGAGTTCGTGGAGGAGAGGGGATGTGGAGTCGACTGAAGTACACTGGAGGGTTCCCCTCACTACCCCTCCTAACTCTTCTTTCTCTCTCTCTCTCTTTCCTCATCATCCACACACTCGCTCTCCCACCATACAGAGACACAACCTACAGCAAAACACGTTTGCTACATTTGTATTCACTATCAAATCAAAGCAAATGCACGTGGAGACGAACGGGGATCGATTGAAGGAGGTGAATCACGATCTGGGGAGAAAAATGACCATTCACCTGATAGACTTCCTGTCCAGCATCAGTCTCTCTCTCTCTCTCCATCTCCCTCTCTCTCTCTTGTCCGTTGTTGCATAAATGTAGGTGAAACAGGGCTTCACGTCGGGTATACTGATGTACGTGAGAAATATACCTGCATGCTTTGTAAACACCTGTGGGATCGATTTTATTATTGTATGTCGGGATGCGAACTTGTGTGTCGGTAGAGAATGTATTAACCCGGCGCCCCCCACACAGCCACCCACCTCCTTGTAAGACTGGCCGATGCAATAAAATCGTCAGTTTGTTCGTTTCTTTGTTTCTCGCTCACTTTCCGCCGGAGCCTTTACCTTGACCTAGAAGCTATGTCACTGTGATCTTGGAACCGTAGCAATTAGTCGCTCAAGAGGTTTCTGGAAATCCCTGTTCCTCCCATTGCCGGCTCATCACTTTTCCGTTTATCTTCCTTAACCCACCCACCCTTCTTCTTCCTTGCGTTGTCAGTCCATTGGTCGCTCTGTGTGTGTGTGTGTGTGTGTGTGTGCGTGCGTGCGCGCTCGTGTGTGTGTGTGTGTGTGTGCATGCGTACGCTCTGGCGTGTCCTAATCAAGAAAAACAGAATGATGTTCTGAGGAGGTTACGGGCTTTCAAGGTATGATTTTTTTAAAATTGCCAAGCCGCTGTCTTCAGGAGTTGCATCCCTTGCACAATTTTCTGCCCTTGATGCTCAGGGAAGAGGAACACACCACCACCACCACCACCACCATCCTGCTTACACCTCCAGAGCGAACTGTCTTTGCACCGCAATCCAAGGTCGTCGCTGATTCATGTTCTTCAGCTTCATCTTGATTCTTTTTTTTTCTCGAGCGGCTTTGTAGTTGAAGGTATGTAGCAGACAACACCACACAGTTCTCAGCTCCCCTCCTCTTCTTGCTAACAGACTGCAAGTGGCGGGAAGAGCAGCGGATGGATGAAGAAGAGAAGAGGGGAAACGGGAAATAAGATTGATGACATTTTGAAACAACACTTGTGTTTGCTGCTGTGACTGTGAATGAGTTCATCACAGGAGTCTCTCGTGGTCCTCGCACAGAACTGAGTGTTAAGTATGTGCTTGCAAGTGTGCCAAGATCACTTGATGAACGAATAATAATAATAATATCACTTTTATCACCATTATGTCAGACACAGCGACCATATTATGTCCGTGTTTGTCTATATAGTATCATGTCTGACATTTTATGCTCGAACACTTCTTGGGAGGATGCTGACTGGTGAGTGGGTGCCTCCAGTGCTGTCCACCTCTCAAGTCCGTCTCGCCAAAAACTCGTGGACTAAAGTCACTGGACTACACTGGACTAAAGTCCGGTTGTGCAGGTGTTGCTGTCTATGACATGCTCGTCAGGTTGTGCAGGTGTTGCTGCCTAGATCTCATCTGGTTTGTCACTACGGCTACCCTTTCTTTTAATCCGTTACCAGTCCCGTCCTTATCACCTCCTGTCCCCACCCCCACCCTACTCCTCAGTTTCCCCACCAGTCACACTCCCCGCTGGTCTACCCGCTTCCTGTGTCGGGTGTCAGGCGTTTAGAAAGTTATACGTGCTACGATGCTAATGGGTTAATAATGCTATTTGCCTCTCGACTGATGTACCTTTAGACAACCTAATGGCTCCCTACCTGCCTTTGATCAGCCGATCTCATTCACTAGGAGGGTTGGCCGTCTTTCAGCAAAGCTTTCATGGCTCGTACATTATTACTGAACTCGTTACTTCTACTCAGAAAATCTACGGCGGATTGGTGGTAATTGCATATTTTGTTAACCTCCCCTCTCGCCACTCCTTTAAAAGAAATGAAAAACGTGTGCGTTGAATGCTGTTAGCAACAGTAGCCCCGCCCACACAGTGTCTAAGATGTGAGACATCATATAGTTGTCTCGATGTACAGCGCTGTGAAACGTCCAGCAGTCTAGAGCAAGAATTGAATACAAAATTTTGCAGCTGAAAAATAAAATTTGTAGAGCATTTACCGTTACTGATGAAGCCATCAGACCGAGACTAGAATTTGCGCTCTGAATGCAAAGAAACTGGTTAGCCTGTCAGCCTCTTGGATTAATCACCGATCAAGCAGGCTGGCAAACAGCGATGAAAGAATGGGAGGATAGTTTTTCCACAAAATAATCTTTTTGAGACAAAATGATGGTCTCATGTTGGGTTAATGCAGCAGCTATGGTAAGGACTGGTGGACAGACAGCAGCGGGGTGCAGTTGCTGCCGCAGCATAATGGAGATGGGATGAAAGGCGGAGGACACGAGAAGTTGTGGGCGGCGGCGGCGGCGGTGGTGGTGGTGGTTGAGAAATAAAAACAAACATGATGTCATCCAACTGCTAATTTTGTACAGAACTCTAGCACAGGCGAACAGACACGAACACATGCAAAACGAGGGGTAACGAGAAGAGGGATGCAGCATAACACGGGCATTTTCGCTCAGACCTTGACGACATGTAAAAAGAGCTGAGAGAGAGAGAGAGAAATACATGCAGCATGCCACAGGCATTTTTACTCTGACCTAGAGCACAGGTGAGACGAGCTCAGAAAGACTCGCGGGATCAGAAGATGCACAGTGCACTGCAACAAATGGCAGGATTTAGCTGGGTAGATTTTGTGCTTGCGGGAAAGCCTGGCAACCGTGCTTACAGGCAAAGGGGTGGGTGGGTGGATTCTCAACCTACCTCGTCCCTCATTCCCACCCGTACCCCAGCAGTCACGTGCTCATCGCTCCTCACCTTCTCACGCCCCTCTCTTCTTCCTCCCAACGACCGCACGCGCTGCACCGGCTACATGGCATCAGTGCAAGGGTGTACATGACGTCATATGCTCCGGCAAGTCGTTGTGCTCAGGTGATGACGTCAGGACCGGTCATATCACGGGGTAGGTGGAGAGGGCAACACAAGGAAAATATTGAACATGTGACTAATTTTGTTTTGTTGTTCATAAACACATTCTCTTAAGATTTATAAAATATTTAGATTTTTCATGTCATCGTAATTTTTTTTAGACTGATTCGTGGTGAGCATAATGATAATTTTCAAAACTCTGTCTACGACACGCTATTTATTTATTTATTTGAACCCACGAAGATAAGATTTGTTCATATCTTGCGCCTAGCACTGGTTGCTGCTACTTAAATGTGCGGCCTCCCTGAGTTAAAGGGAAATAAATCCTCTTAGCATACGCTCATGATGGCCGTCAGGGGGGGGGGCAGGCCCTAGTTCATCAGTTGCTTCCCTTGAACCGCACTTGCACACTAACGCGTTTTTTCCTCGTCACTTCTAGTTTTCGTTTTCTTAATTTAGAATTGTCTGCGTATGTATTGATATTTTGTTCTCAACAGAAATGTCTTGTTCAGTTATAATAAATCAAAAGGCAAGTTTCATATTCGCTGTCTCTTTACCAAGATGAAGAGAGCAGATTCTTTTGATCCCAGGATTCATTAAGAATGAAGAGAGCGAGCGAGACAACTGATTTTATTTTGTCTTTCTTTGTTGAGCTGTCTCCGGACATCCCTATCCGGCGATGAGAGAGATGTGGTACGAAGTACTTTCTTTGCCTCGCAATCACAAAGGGGACCCAAGCAGGACATATTTAAGGACAATTGAAAGCAATCGAAAAGCTGTGCGAAAGTACACGAGACCGAGACTTGTGATCAGACAGGGTGTGGGGCTGCTTTGTCTGTACAGATAGCTTCTTTTATTACCCATGTGGATTCTTAGCCTTTGCTCTATTCCGCTCCCCTTTTCCATGGGTTTTGACAAGGACCTATGACCCGGGGCTCTAATTGTGCCACTGAACGGGGGCAGGGGTTACCTCACTGCCGGCTTGTTCTTAGGACCGGAGCAAAGGTAGTAAAGGCATTGGCAAAGTGACAGAAGTAGGTGGTTTCCATGAGAGAAATCGGCAGGCTACAGAACCTGTAGCTAAAGACTAGCCGGATATCTGCGAGAAATGCAGGGTTCCACCTGCTGTCTGTCTGCTATGACAGTTGCTGCAACTGCAACACACAGTCCCGCACTTTCCCTCCCCAAGAACCGTAGCAGCTGTGGTCCAAATATTAGCGCCGCGCTCGCAAATTTTTTAGAAGCGCTACGAGTCAGCTGTATACTGTACTGCTCTGAATTGTTAGCTGTATACTGTACTGCTCTGAATTGTTAGCTGTATACTGTACTGCTCTGAATTGTTAGCTGTAAACAGTAGTATCACGCTGCGCTAGTTATCTTACACGATCATACTGCACTACACTAGTTAGCTTACACGATCATACTGCACTACACTAGTTAGCTTACACGATCATACTGCACTACACTAGTTAGCTTACACGATCATACTACACAGCGCTAGTTAGCTTACACGATCATACTGCACATTCTACACGACCACACTGCGCTAGTTAGCTTACACGATCATGCTACACTAGTTAGCTTACACGATCATGCTACACTAGTTAGCTTATGCGATCATGCTGCACTGCGCTCGTTAGCTTATACAATCATACTGCATTTCACTAGTTAGCTTACACGATCATACTTCACTAGTTAGCTTACACGATCATATTGGACTGCGCTGATTAGTTTACACGATCATACTTCACTAGTTAGCTTACACGATCATGCTGCTCCGCGCTAGTTAGCTTGCACGATCATACTACACTAGTTAGCTTACACGATTAATCTACACTAGTTAGCTTATACAATCATACTGCTCTGCGCTAGTTAGCTTACACGATCATGCTTCACTAGTTAGCTTGCACGATCATACTACACTAGTTAGCTTACATGATTATTCTACACTAGTTAGCTTATACAATCATACTGCACTGCGCTTGTTAGCTTACACGATCATACTACACTAGTTAGCTTACACGATTATTCTACACTTGTTAGCTTATACAATCATACTGCTCTGCGCTAGTTAGCTTACACGATCATGCTTCACTAGTTAGCTTACACGATCATACTACACTAGTTAGCTTACACGATTATTCTACACTAGTTAGCTTATACAATCATACTGCACTGCGCTTGTTAGCTTACACGATCATACTACACTAGTTAGCTTGCACGATCATACTACACTAGTTAGCTTACACGATTATTCTACACTAGTTAGCTTATACAATCATACTGCTCTGCGCTAGTTAGCTTACACGTTCATACTTCACTAGTTAGCTTACACGATCATGCTTCACTAGTTAGCTTACACGTTCATACTTCACTAGTTAGCTTACACGATCATGCTTCACTAGTTAGCTTGCACGATCATACTACACTAGTTAGCTTACATGATTATTCTACACTAGTTAGCTTATACGATCATACTGCTCTGCGCTAGGTAGCTTACATGATCATGCTACACTGTGCTAGTTAGCTTATACAATCATACTGCACTGCGCTTGTTAGCTTACATGATCATGCTACACTGTGCTAGTTAGCTTATACAATCATACTGCACTGCGCTTGTTAGCTTACACGATCATACTACACTAGTTAGCTTACACGATTATTCTACACTAGTTAGCTTATACAATCATACTGCTCTGCGCTAGTTAGCTTACACGTTCATACTTCACTAGTTAGCTTGCACGATCATACTACACTAGTTAGCTTACATGATTATTCTACACTAGTTAGCTTATACGATCATACTGCTCTGCGCTAGTTAGCTTACACGATCATACTACACTAGTTAGCTTACATGATTATTCTACACTAGTTAGCTTATACGATCATACTGCTCTGCGCTAGGTAGCTTACACGATCATACTACACTAGTTAGCTTACATGATTATTCTACACTAGTTAGCTTATACGATCATACTGCTCTGCGCTAGGTAGCTTACATGATCATGCTACACTGTGCTAGTTAGCTTATACAATCATACTGCTCTGCGCTAGTTGGCTTACACGATCATACTACACTAGTTAGTGCATACAATCATACAGCACTGCGCTTGTTAGCTTACACGGTCATACACGTGCGCGTGTGTGTGTGTGTGTGTGTGTTTATTATGGTCCTGAGGTAGGTGAACTATGCTTTGCAATGTTGAACTATTAGATGGTGTGACCAGGAACCCGTGAGCGACTAGCTCGGAAGATGTGAATAATGCGTATCAGCTTGGTAAAGTTCGACTGTACAAAATCTCCCCCCCACCACCACCCTGCATCCCATCGTGTCACTGTGAACGCAGTACATTATCTTCCTGGTAGGATAGATGTGCGGGCTCGCACGAGCATGTGCGCGTGCTCGCCTGTGTATTATGTTGCATGGAATGAAAAAAAAAGTGCGCGGGATGACGAGAGAGGAGGGAAGGTAGTGTTGCACGTGTCGCTGGTGTGCGTGCGTGCGTACGTGCGTGTATGTGTTTCGTCTGTCGACGAAGAGGAAGTTGGCTCATGCGGGCCGAGCGCAAACATATCCGGTGGGGCTCCACTTCATGAAGAACTTCCTGTCTTTAGCGTCCTTGTTACCGTTATCTCTATTGTTCACGCGCGCTGAAGACTGGGCATGCGCGCGCACGCACCCTCAACCGAGCACAAGTGCCTAAAATATGTTCGACTAGTTTGACCGATGGCTCAGTTGGTCACAGCGCCCTTCATTCTTTCCCCACCTCACGCCCCCCCCCCAGCCCCCAACATCGCGCTTTTTGACATCTGTGGAAACTTGTTTCCTCGTCAGCCATCTTGTTTTGCCACAGCCGTGAACTGTTATCGTTTGTCGTATTGTCGTCGAACAAATGGGTTTCCACGTCAGGAACAATTGTTTCAAACATGCATAAAATACTTTCACTATTTACACGACAGTTTTTAGTATTTTCTAATTTCTTCTTTTATTCGTCAATTCTGTGAGAAGATCGTAGCAGCAAGACCTCCCCTCCCCCCATTACTCCTTGTTCTGGTCCATGACATGCGGCCGTCTGACTCCTTGTCCTGGTCCATGAAGACTACACCAAGCAGTAGCCTTTAATTGTTCAGCTGTTTGCCTTCCTATCTTAGACTAAGCTATCCACTGAGCAATAGACCTCTTCTCCTCTTCACCCTTTTCTTACCCGTCAGCCAGTGGACGTTGTCTTTTTCAATACACATGTGGTAGAAGCTGGCTACACATCTCTAACAACACTCAACACACACACACACACACAAACACACCAAGGTCATGGGCACTCAAACGAGTGGGTAGCTACCAGAATCGTGTCCGCAGTGCGATGTCGATCTGCTTTCCTGTTACACTTGTGCAAATTAGCATCTAACACTCGCCCTCAGAGGCCTTGCGAGTCCCTGTTGTGCAGCATGGAGGCAACTGGTCAAGGTTTGGTGTCTGAGAGAGAGAGAGAAACATCCTTGACATGAGTTTGCAGTTCCAGAACTAGACCCTTTTAAATTATTTAAAAAGTCCAACCAGGCTGCACTAGTAGTACGACTACCGATGCTCTTACGATTATTCAAAGAAAAAGCAAACATATATAAACGACTTGTCAGACTTAAAAGCCTGTTGCAATGACAAGATATCGTTTTAATGACTATTTTCCAACAATTGTGTGAACAGCTCTAGCCACCCGTCCCCAGCCTCTCTTAAAGTTTCATGGTACAAGCAAAGAAATCATCACCTAGCTCGTCAGAACTGTGTGGACATGCTTACATCATCAAGGCTATCGCCAACATGAGAGCTGAAAGTACATTTTAATTAACAAATACGGAATAGTTTGAACTTTAGCAGATCTTAAAAAAAAGATCGTCAGCTGTGGCCAGGCCTTTAGACCTGTTTTGCCTGGTGGTGATGTCTCGCGTCTTCTTCATTCGCCTCATGAGCTGGCCTTGATAAACACACGCGTGTGTTTTGTCTCTTTGTGTGTGTGTGTGTGTGTGAGAGAGAGAGAGAGATGAACCTCTCGCGCTTATTACACGTCTGACTGTGCGCCTTTTCTTGTGTTGCAGAAATACTTGGCTCAGTTCGGGTACCTGTCTGGACCCAGCACGGAGACGGGTAATTTGATGAGTGCAGATGACTTGACACGAGCCATCAAAAAGCTGCAGAAAATGGGACGTATTCCGGAGACAGGTAATTGACAGAAAAACCTACAGGCTTCCCACCCACCCACCCCCCATAAAACACACACACACACACACACACAAACAGATGCACACTACTCATGAACACACACACACACACACACACACACACACACATCCGTGCAGGACTGGTTTTACCACCAACCACCAGCGCTTATGTCGCCGTTGCAAAATTGATGATGATGATGATGATGATGATGATGATGATGATGATGATGATGATGATGATGATGATGATGTCTGCGGTGTCAACAGGAGTCATTGATAGGAGGACCGAAGAACTGATGTCCAAGCCTCGTTGTGGTAACCTGGATTCAGGAATGCATCCACAGTCCAATCAAGTACGTTCTGACCTCGGCAGGGAGGAGTCCAATCGGGCTGGTCGACGGAAGCGGTACACGCAGGCGCCTTCCAGATGGGGCAAGAAAGACCTGTCCTTCAAGTAAGACACCAGCGCGATCACCACACACAGCCACATAGTCTGGGGGGAACTACCATTCCGGGGGACTTACATGTGTTAGTTGCCACATATTCTGGGACACGGGGCTGCAATGTGTGAGATAATCCGGGGCCTCAAAGAAGTTATTCGCCACACATTCTGGGGACACAGTTTTCACATAATCTAGGAGTATAAAGCCGTTAGCTGCCACATATTCCGGGGGGGGGTACAATCATGCAAGTTTTCAGATATTCCGGGGGGTACATAAGCGTTACTTGCCACATTTTCTAGGGTTAGAGAGACGTTAAGCCCGCCCTCCTCCCAATGAACATATTGCATGATTACGGAGACGGTAGCTGCCCCGTAGTCCGGAGGCGTTAACTGCTGCATTTTGCGGGGATGCAGTGGTGCAAACTTTAAAATAAACTGGTGGTAAGGAGGCTCCATGTACCTGCGATAAGACGCATGTTGTGAGGTTGTCGGATCCAGACACCGCAGCGGTAGCGCGGAAACACTGCTCAATCGCACTTCACCCCACCCCCTACCCCCCTACCCCCCTACCCCCCACCACCCCGAAACATGCTCGCTATTCCTGGATTGTCATCAAGCGTCAGCATCTCGTGCCAGGGAGTGCAAAGGCCGGTGAACAAAATTAAACACAAACATTTTATTTTCCAGGAAGCAGACGTTGTACAACATTAACGTGTTTTCTTTTCGTGCTCATGAAATGATGTTTGGGAGCGGTATCACCTGGGATACAAAAAAAGTAATTTTCAGGCATGCGTTGCCTTGGTAATGAAGATGCTGTTAATTAACCTTTCCCTGTCACGCACGACGCCAGCATGACGTCATATACCTATTTTTAAGACGTGTTTATGCACATATATATGGACGCACTTTCGTCGATGATGGAAAGTAAGATGACGCACTTTCGAGTTTGCGTCACTTGCTATTGCAAATTGGGTCAGCCGCATTGATGACGTCACATACCGTATTGGTTGGGGGAAGGGGTGTAAGTGAGTTCGGGTCAGAGTTACCGGCCGTAGTTATTGTAACGGTGCAGACTGCTCAGCAGCGAGCGGGTTAACAAGGTGCTTGCTTCCTCAACGAAAATGCAGCAAGAGGGCTGTGGGGAGCGACAGTTAAGTCACATGACACCCCCACCCTTAGCCCACCATGCGCGTGACGTGTCAGCCAGCTTATCTGGCGCCGCGCGTGCTGGAGATGCCGAGGTCAGCAGCAGAAGCGATAATCCCTTCAGCCTGTGCCCATGTGTGCAGGCAGACAGGGGAAAGCGCGCGCACCTACACGTGCATTCACACTTGCATAGAGACGAACAGACGCTTACCCCCCCCCACACACACACACGCGCGCACAATCTTCCTCTCCCCTTCACATACACATGCTCCTGCTCCCTCCCCGTTACACACATACACTCTCTCTGTTACTCTCCCCTTCTTCTATACTCTCGCTCTCTCCCTCTCTCACACACACACACACTTTCTCTCTCCTTTAAATAAATACTTTCTCCCTTACACACACACACACACACACACACATGCACTCTGTTACTCTCCCCTTCTACACTCTCGCTCTCTCTCTCTCTCTCACACACACACACACTTTCTCTCTCCTTTAAATAAATACTTTCTCCCTTACACACACACACACACACACACACACACACACACACATGCACTCTGTTACTCTCCCCTTCTACACTCTCGCTCTCTCTCTCTCTCTCACACACACACACTTTCTCTCTCCTTTAAATAAATACTTTCTCCCTTACACACACACACACACACACACACGCACACACACACACACACACACACACACACACGCACATTCTCTGTTGAACCCATTGTGTGTCTGTGTGTGTGTGCGTGCGCACGCGCGTTTGTATCGGATTCCGTGCATTGCTTTCCCCATGACGTGGAAGTAGTACTGTGGTCATGATAGCATTGTGTCACAGTGTTGCAGATGTACAATAGTCACTACAAATATTCTGTCATAGTGTGGTGACTATAACACGGTGTAGTTCTCTAAAGGTTGTGCTTATTACATGCGATGATCGTGGGCACAGGAGTATGGCGTGCGCGTGACAACCGCTAGTGTGTATGTCTTGTTGTCTCAGGATGCTGTATGTGCACGAAGAGAAACAGATCGCCACAAGGAAGGAATTTGTTAGATTACAGACTACGGCCAAGACATCATTCGTGCAACCTTCAGCAGAAGAAAAGGCCTCTTGTTCTGCATGAATATCACACAGGCGCCGTGAACACCCAGTCGGCCATGTTTGTCCCCTCTGAATCTGTCGCTGTAAGATGTCCGTCTGAACAAGAGAGCACTTGTGGCGAGCGGAAGGGCGAGATGTAGTGTGGTCTCCGGCAGACATGACTTTCTTCCGCTTGCCGTTGCGCGCAGCATAGCATGCAGCACATGCAGGTGGGTGGGTGGGCGTGCACGACGCCAGAGACGACTGAGTCACGTGACTGGACGGAAGCTCCCAGCCCAGCCTGTGGTGATTCTGCACCCGCGACTTGACACCACATATTGTCATCGTCCGGCACCTGACGATGAAACACCAGCCTGTGAGGATCGCCATGCACTGACCATCCACATGGTGAGCCATACGACTGTCACCACTGTCATTACTTCTGCATGTGGATGACACAAGTGACGACCACAAAGCAAGCAGCGACTAAAGAAACGATATACAAGCTTTACTTCTCAACCAACTTTTATTTATGTCTGCTGCTATCTCTTTAGAGGAGGGGGGGAATATTCAGTAAAGCTGTTGTTTTAATTATTATGCACACTGAAAATCTTTGGTGTAAAGACGTGGGTTGTTTGCTTGGCATTTTTTTTTCTGTGGGGCGGGGCTGATTGTTGAGTGAATTTCCATAGGTCATAGGTCACAGAGTCACCAAAACAAATGACATGACTGCGCTACACAAAGATATCGGAAAAGAAGAGGAACAGAGTAGAAGAACATTGGAGGATGAGAAGAAAAGCAAACGAAGAATACTTCGATCAGTATGGCTGTGTCACAAACAACTTTAAGAAATTATTTAAAAAAAAAAAAAGAAAAACATGTAATCGATATCATGGCTAGCTTTTGATCGTTTCGGTGGCCGCCAGATTTGTGACAAAAGGTATCGACAAAGGTGGATGCGTAATTTGGTATGTGGCTGCCCCTGCCCATGATCCTGTTTGGCCTCGGCTCCTTTAATCATCGCAGACTTGAGTGTTGAAAGGACGACAACATGAAGAGCCATTTGCCCTCAGATGATATCACACCCTGACGGTGTCTGCATTAGTCAACAAAGTGACTTGTCTCGCTGCTGATACCAGGGTCCGCGGACCTGGGACACTTTGGCTTTGAACAAGTGACTTGTCGGCAGGATGCAGCGCCCCGGATGTTTCCGCTCTTGTCTCCTTTTGGAAATCCGCGTCGCCGGAATCTGTGGTCGGTGTCGTTGACATAGAGGAGGCCCTCTGTGACCGACTAAGCTGCTGAGGCGGTTTGTTGTTCTCGCGTCCTTTTGACCACCACAGCTCCACATTGTGACCATCTGACCTGGAGCGACTCTTACAGATTATTGTAACAAGCTGGCATTAATTTGACATTACTTTGACAACTCGCAAGGGTAGCTGTACTTGGCATGACTGTAAAATGTGTTAGATTGTACTTCTAGAACTGTTGAGTGACTGTAACTGAGGTCTTTACTTCTCTTTCCTAAAGCCATACCACATCCGAACAAAGATGCAAGCAGGAAGGAGTATGCACAAATGTACAGATGTCACATAATGTACCAAAGCAGTTTAACAGGTGATACTACTCTTACAAACAGGAACAAAGCAGTTTAGCAGGTGATACTACTCTTACAAACAGGAACAAAGCAGTTTAGCAGAAGGTGTTAATGCTGCTACAGATAGTATTGTTACAAATGGGAACAAATCAGTTAGAAGGTGATGCTACTGTTACAAATAGGAACAAAGCAGTTTAGCAGAAGGTGTTAATGCTGCTACAGATACTACTGTTATAAATGGGAACAAATCAGTTAGAAGGTGATACTACTGTTACAAAGTTTAGCAGAAGGTGTTAGTACTTCTACAGATAGGAATAAAGCAGTTTAGCATATAAAACTACTGTTAAAAATGGGAACAAAGCAGTTTAGGAGGTGATACTACTGCTACAGATAGCTACAAAGCAGTTTAGGAGGTGACACTACTGCTACAGATAGCTACAAAGCAGTTTAGCGGGTGATACTACTGCTACAGATAGCTACAAAGCAGTTTAGGAGGTGATACTACTGCTACAGATAGCTACAAAGCAGTTTAGCGGGTGATACTACTGTTACAGATAGCTACAAAGCAGTTTAGGAGGTGATACTACTGCTACAGAGAGCTACGAAACAGTTTAGCAGGTGATACAACTGCTACAGATAGCTACAAAGCAGTTTAGCGGGTGATACTACTGCTACAGATAGCTACAAAACAGTTTAGCGGGTGATACTACTGTTACAGATAGCTACAAAGCAGTTTAGCGGGTGATACTACTGCTACAGATAGCTACAAAGCAGTTTAGCGGGTGATACTACTGCTACAGATAGCTACAAAGCAGTTTAGCAGGTGATACTTCTGTTACAAATAGGGACAATGAAATTAGCAGAAGGTATTCATACTGCTACAGATAGAAATAAAGCAGTTTAGCAGAAGGTGCTAATATTACTGTAGAATAAAGCAGTTTAGCAGGAGGTGTTAATCCTGCTACAATAGTACTAAAGCAGTCTAACTGGTGATACTGCTGTTAAGACAGGAATAAAACAGTTAATTAGGTGTTAATACTGTTACTGATAGGAGCAGAGCAGTTTAACAGAAGGAGTTACTACTGTTACAGATTGCTACAAAGCATGGCATACTTTGAGTTTTCTCAGGGATTGATTATCTACGTTCAGGCATTAACTGTTTGTGGTTCACTAAATCAAATATAGTCAAAAGCCCATGCGAAAGGTTTACACTTCGAGACACAACTGGGTTACACTTCGAGACACAACTGGGTTAGTGAGAAATCACCTTCTGACCGTCCAGCCTGGGTTACATAAAGACCGTAGAAGAATATAGTGCTGGGTTCTACTTGCGTGTTTTAGACACGGTGAGCCACTTGCAGGTCATTGCCCTTACAGCGACAAAGCTATAGAACCCCATTACCTTTTAATTAATTAATTTTATCAGTTTATTGTCCAAGAGGATGAAGAGGGGGATGGGTTTGCCCGGAGCGTGTGTCGGGAGGTTCACTGTCCTGAAGAGAGTAAACTCGGAGTCAGTGGCTGCTAAGTGTGCTGCAGTTCGAGTTTGTTGGTCAGTCGACCCAGGAGTCGGCAGGAAGCGAGGCTAGTGTATGAGTACCCTACTCCACTCCAGCATCTCACTCCTTGTCGATGGTGACCGTGACAACACTGGGGCTCAGTAACACTGACCTTTTGGCCTCGTGAGGCGATGGCAGGCTGCATCTTCAGGTCTAGAGGATTGGGGAGGGGGAAGGGGCAGCCTGCTGACGGAGGGTATAAGTTATAAGAGTGGCCTACTGACGGTGGGCGTAAATCGTGAGAAAATTCTGATAACGCGCGCACGAATGTGTGTGTGTGTGTGTGTGCGCGCGCGCGCTCGCATGTGCATGTGCGCTCAGGACGTTAGTATTGAGGACCAGAGCAGGCTCGCACTTTACTGACGGGATCGGTGGGCTGTTGATCAATGTTCTGTATGAACAGAGAATCTATTAGCTGTTCGGAAACTGAACATTGTGGCACTTAATGGAACGAACATGTTTTGGACCTTGACTATACTTCTTTCTTCTCTAATCACTCCTGCGGTTATTTTAAATATTATGGACGCGCAATGATACAGGGCGTTAAGCGTGCACTAGACATAACATGTGAATGGATACACTCATACACATCAAAAAGTGTATTACAGCTAGACCTGGAGAGCTTTGTCGAGTGTTTCTGGTGTGACTGCGTTGTCGTGCTGTGCTGTTGCTGTGTGACCAGCCACCAACTATTCACACCTCCACCCTCCTTAAAGCTTCATCCTTCTCAGCCTCCTCCGCCCCGGAGGGAAGAAAGTGATATTGATGAGAAGTCTGTTACAGGTGTTTGTATGCAGTATAGCAGATTTTTATATTACGTGTAGAGTTCTGACACTCTAGGGGTACAGAGCCTCCCTGAGCTGCTTTTGCGGAATCTATGAGTAAGTTTCAAATATTAATAAATGAATGACCTTAACCCCATCCCTACGGATGACCACGCTCACCATCTGTGTTGCCCAAGTTAACGACCAATGAGAAGCGAGACTAAGTAGGATTCTGCAGCGACGGGAAGCGTGTTCATGTGCATATATGGCTTCTACTCCACTGTCAGGCACACCGGAAAGGAGTCTCAGAGCGCCTCTTGGCGAGAGCAGGACGAGTGAGCGAGAAGGAGAGAGAGAGAGAAAGAGGACGTGGCTTGAAGTGGAGGGAAACTTTCAAACCGGCGGGCTTACCCCCTTACCTACCCTCGGCGTTGGACCAATCAGCGCTCGCCATGCATGCCTGTCGCGCCACCAGATGGCTTATTAATTTGCTACATGCAGAGGGGGCTCGGCAGTGACAAGGAGGAAGACGCCAGGGGCAAGTCAAAGTTCGTGGCACTAGCTGCGTGGGGAGTGCAAGGTCCGTGGCTGGTCTGCTTTTGGATGCTTTCTTGGCGTTTGCCGGGGCGGGGGGGTCAGTTCCAGCCTTACGACGGAATCCGTGGTTTCGGTAGCTGGTGGAGTTGTCTGGACGTCGGCGGTGGTTGTAGCCCATGCATGGTTCTCCTCGCCGTCCCTCGGCTTCAGAAAGATGGGTCGTGAGTATCTGGCCTACAGGCCGGTGGTTCTCCGTTTGCTGGTGGTTTTCTCACAAGCTTCGTTGTTTCCGTGCGAATAAGTTACACGAATAGCTGGCAGTTTATCAGTTTGGGGGGATGTGGGTCGAGTGACATAATCCTCAGGCAGATACAACAACTTTCTGCATTTGTTTTGGCGAAGAGACTTGTTGCAGCATTTTTCGTCTAAAACCAAAGCACTGTCATCAAGATTATTCCAAGGACATGTCTGGTGTTTGTTTATTTGTTCTCTTGCTCTCATCCGTAGACCGAAACTCGTATTTTTCTAGCACTTTCTTGGTCTTCCATCAAATTTTGGTTCCATTCGATATCGGCTGCCATAGATGCTGGCTACATTAGGTGAACGGCTGTAACATTGGACACAAAGACCGCGGGCTGACAGCCACTACAGGTGGTGCCCAACCTCTTCTCTTATCAGCGCCACCCCAAGCCGGTTGGTAGCAAAATTCGTTTCTTAGCGAAACGGTAGCATCTTGTGTCTTCCACCTCCTCTTTAGTCTCACTGCTGAGAGAACACTTGTCAGATCAAGAGAAGCCGTCTATGCTTCGAAATTTCCTACTTTTTCCCGCTCAAACGTTTTCGCCCAAGACACGGCCTGCATGTTGTTGCTCGCGGGGAAGACTTTGTCCAAAGTTGCGGTACCTACCACCCTGTTTAGAAAAAGCCCGGTTATTTTTCAACCGCCGCTTTGCAGAAGGCACACTGACGGAAGTCTGTTCTGTGTTCTCTCTGTGTGTGTATGTGTGCGCGCGCACACACGCACACACACACGCGCGTGCAAGGTAACCGAAATTGTTTACGACTTCCACCACCCGTTCACCTCCGCAGCTGGAGTTTGCCTTTCAGTCGCAGGTTCGGGGGCAGCCACTGCTCCCGCCGAGCGGCGCTGCGAGCTGTGTGTGTGTGTGTGGAATTCTAAACGCCCCTGAAAGAGATCAGAGCTTGGAGAGAGAGAGGCAATGGCATTTCTATCTGCTGCCTGATGTATGCGCCTGCCTGCTGCCTGCTGCTGCCTGCTGTAGGGAGCTTCTGGTCCTGCAAATCTGTCTGGCGCGAGCCTTGCTTGGGAACTGGGCCATGCTTCACAGGAACCGCGCATGCGTACAAACAGATACGAGGCTTTGCGTTTTGAAATGTTCTGAGGTTTTTTTTTCTCTCTCTATTTGAAAAAAGAAGATTGTGCGAAGGGAAAGATGTGTTCAGAAGGGTACACGGAGTCCCAACTTCATGTGGTTTCAGTTACTTTCTCCAGACAGTTGTGACAGGGGAGAGCAGCTTGTGAGTTCTTGCCCCAAAGCTCGGCGTTTGTGATGCGAGTGGTGTGCTGGAAACAAACCTTGATCTGCCAGCACATTTCGTCGGTGGGGGTGGGAGGGGGGAAGAAGGTTTCTTTTTCTGTGACTTGCTGTTGTATGCGATTTTGGTGAAGGATAGGATGCAAGATTATGCGCAGTGTTTCTCTCTTGCCATTTCTTCTTCCTCTTCTTCGCGTTCGTCGTGCTTGAAGTCCTTGCCACGCCGTTGTCGCGGGGGGCAAAAGTGTGTAACCATTGGGGACTGAATGTTTCCACTTTTCAATACACGTCGCTAACAACAGTCGCACGTTCTTGGTGCTGAATCTTTTGACATTCTTCCGAGGCTGTTGAGTGGGGTCTACCGGGAGAAATTCCTTGTTTTTGTTTTAAAATTTTGTGGACGCCATCTCATCGGCCTTCCTTGTCTACGAGAGATTCTGTGAGACAGCGAGGCTGCTACTGAAGGTCGTGAGTAGCAGGCCGTTGGGAAAACTTCTGATAACTGCTTGAGCAGTTGTGAGAGAGAAGAGAGAGAGTAGAATGTGCATTGTCGCCAGGGTTAGCATCAATACTAGGACTGGAGAGTTTAACCTTTTGTCTTTTAGTCTGCAACTTCCCATCGAGTTTCTTTTCTAGTTGTCTTTTCGGGTGTAGCTATGGAGAACTTGGTGGACTTCAGCCTGTATAACAAGTATTGGTGTGCACCAGTAATTCTTTCAAGCAGCGTGAGATGTTTCTCAAAATAATTCATTTTAGCCTGATGACACTTGGAAACAAATTACTTGAGAAGACTGCGTAGTAATCCTGGGAAAGTGTTCAACTCACGAGTAGAGTCTCTCAGCTTGTTCTTGGCGTTCCTTGGGGGGACGGTAAGTGGAAAATGTTAGTGAGGTGATGTGAATAATGAGTTCTGTCCCATGTGTAAAGGAGAGATAGAAAAGTAGCTGTGGAGACAAACCTTGTAGATGATGGGTGAGAAAAGGTCATGATCTGGTAGTCGTGGGGTGAGCTCCTTGCTCTCACTGTCAAGAAACCAAGCTTCAGTGATAAAGAAAATGTTAGTGTTGTGCCCATGGGTGTAGTCAGCAAGTAGATCAGCTTTGCCGTCAGGATTCACAGACCACAAAGGGACAGCATCAACATCTCCCGGTACTTGAAGATCACCACACAGGAACGAGGGGGGGGGGGGGTAGGTCCCTATAGGTCTCGACAGGAGGCAGATTCAGCTGGCGATTGTTAAGACGAATCTTCTTCAATCGCCGCCACAAACCACAGCCTTTTCCCCTGAGTGTACAACGATCATAATGATGGCAAGCTACTGGGGGATCCACGGGGACAGCAGGCGATGAAGGAGTAGCAAAATGTCATGGGGATAATGCAAACGAAACTGTGCGTCTTCTAATCTTGAACCTTGCTGGTATTTTCCTGGTATTCGGCTTGCTGGGCTAAACGGACATGCTGTTTACATATGAAAGGTTTCACCTCTTCCTTTTCTAATTTATTTTGCCGGCATCGACGTTTTTTTACGGATAATTGTCTACAGGTAAGAGTTTCCAGTTCCTAGAGGAGTCAGGAGGCGTACTCAAGGAAGTTGCGAGATATCGTGAGCTGTTGGTCCTTGTTCAGCCCGGTTGTGATGGAGTTGATCGCATCACAACCTGCATGAATGAGGACTGACGTCACGAAATAACAACAACAACAACAACAATTCTGCAGTTTCACTCGGATCGTCTAGAGTTTTTCTTCAACTTTTCTGGCAAAGGTCAACAAGCGTTAGGTTAAAGGCTTTGTGACGAGGTTGGTGTGATTTGAGGTCCTCGATCGTTATGATTCCATCTTTCTTGTGCTGTCGGTGATTCAGAAACTTGAGGCTGAGTTGCTTCTGTGGACAGTCCCTTATTAAAACGAAATGCTTCGTGGTGGAACTGGGCAGTGTGGTCATCAGTGTCATGAAGGAGGACGTGGCAGTATTGTCATGCATGGCAGTAGCGGAGGCGACGAGCCGCATGCCAGGCTTTCAGAGGTGATGCCAACCGGCGGGCTGGCTTCACTGACCCCCTTCAGCCAGTCTACACTCTGACCAGGACTCCACAATTCTTCCAAATCGCCGTGTTATAGCCTTAGTTGCTGGCACGGCATTAAACACAACCAACCAACTACAATTCTTCCATACTACCCCAGACACACCCGTGTCCACAACAGTCCCACCCAGCTCCCATTGCACATGATCCACACTAGGAAGATTTTAATGTCACTTTATCGTGTTTTATTTTTTTTCTTGCAAAATTACAGTCTCAATCACATCAACTAACGAAAGACACATCCCTCATCTTCTCCATAACCTAACCACTGTTAGTTTGAACTTCAAACGTTTGCCATGGTTGGGATTTCTCAAGGCGGTTAAAACTGTCTAAAGTTAGGCAAATTTTAAATAACTTCATCAGTTAGACTGACTTAATTTTAGTGCCAAATGTCTTCTGGGCTAGAATCAAATTGGTGTTAATTATAAAACCTTTGTTTTACTCTTCTAATCATTTAAAAAATATAAGGGTAAATTTCATCAATATGTGCCTGCAAGTTTTTATACTTTCCTATAATTGATAAACACAATCTGGGCTTTTTAACCAGCAAAGAGCTGTCCTTCCCGTAATGGTGGACCCCAGTACAAGATGCTTTGTTTCCTAAACAGAATGTTGCACGATGTACCACTTGCTAGAACTTAAAATTATCTGTTTAGAGCAAGACTACCCTCGTGTTACTGATCCTGAGTTTTGTTTTGTATCTTAGTCGTGTGCTAACGGTGAACGGAATAAATGCAAAAAGTCTGGTTATATTTATATGGATAATGACATTGGTGATTAGCATAGCTACATTAAAGAGTTTAATCCTTATTAATTAATAATGAACCTTGTCAAAGGTATGGGGCCCTGGGACAACACAAAACAACAGTGTACAGTGCAGGTGGAATAAAACTGTCTTTGCTGTGTGCTATACAACTGCACAGACAAACACAAACCAGTTGTAACCCATTAGATGTTTTATAATTGTAACATAGCGGATGTTTTACGGTCATAACTCATCAGATGTTGATCAGTTATAACTCCTACCATTCGTGCACTTATAACTCGTCAGAGACTGTGAACTCGTCAGATGTGCAGTTATAACCAAACGGATGTCGTAACTGTCTTCAAAGACAGACCCGTCATTGGACCAAAGATTTCAACTGGCATCCCTTGCTGAGTGTTTTTCGTGTGTGTCAGCCCTCCACCATAGCTGGTTCCAGTCTCGAGCATTACCAATCCCCACCTGCCTCATAACGATTCTGAAAATTGACCTCAAGTTCCTGTCAACTAATCAACAGGTGTGAAAGAGAAGGACAAAGTTTGTGGCAGGCAAATGGGGCCAGATCCGTACAACTACTACTACTAAACTTATTGTCTATTAGAACAGATGTTTTAATACAAAGTCTCCTTTCTCAGCAAAGCAGATTAATTGTATGAAAAGGCATTAGAATATAAAATTATACATGGTGCGGACAACAGATGACAAATTAATCAGGAACAAGGGGTGTGCCTCAAAACTCTAGCACATCATTCATCCACATTCCATGAAAACAACAACATACAACACAAATATATAAGAAGAACAAAGAAATAGGTTTCGGGGTGGAAAGAAAGGTAACTACCTGATCAGATCAGTCTTGGCTCAGCTCAGGTGAGCTCTCGAGTAGTTCAGCACCTCATCACGTGGCTGTTACATTCAGACTACTGGCACGTGATAACAGGAATAAGTGAGCTGGCGTTCGGGTTAAGGATGCTGAAGATTATTTTCTTTCTTGTCACAGCGTGTAATAGAAGATCAGATAGAATGTTAGATCCATTATTATCCTGCTGACGTAGCAGGTAAGAACGAGGCTTGATCGGGTCTTCTGTTTGCACCGAGTCGCTCCGTTATTTTGACTGACTCGCAACATCAACACAACATTCATTACAGCCATCAAGTCTGCGAGTCGGTCGTACGGAAGCTGCGGTCTTGTAAGAAATTCTCCCCCTTCCTCTGCTCGTTGTTATTTCTACGCTTATCTTGCAGACGACACGATCTTCTCTTGTGCGAGAAGGGGGTAAGAGGCGATGGGAGTTGGGGGGGGGGAAATGGGGGATGTTGCTGAGACGGGACTGTAGGGGGCTGACAGCGACAGCCACAGCCGATGTTGGGCTGGTAAGGTGGGCAGGTGGTATGGTAATGTGAGGTGGTGGTAAGGTGGGCAGGCGGGATGGGTAATGTGAGATGATGGTAAGGTGGGCAGGTGGTATGGTAATGTGAGATGATGATAAGGTGGGCAGGTGGTTTGGTAATGTGAGATGATGATAAGGTGAGCAGGTGGTTTGGTAATGTGAGATGATGATAAGGTGGGCAGGTGGTATGGTAATGTGAGATGATGATAAGGTGAGCAGGTGGTATGGTAATGTGAGATGATGGTAAGGTGGGCAGGTGGTATGGTAATGTGAGATGATGATAAGGTGGGCAGGTGGTATGGTAAGGTGGGCTGCCCACGAGAGTTTTATAGTCTCTGAACTGAAGGGCAAGCCGGGTAATATTTTGGAGTATGTACCCCTACCCCTCACTGATTAGCCATTGATTTCTTCTTTGTTCTGGCTTTGCGGCGTGTCTTCTATTTTTTACAGGTTTTTTTTTCTAAACGACCTTGCTGCTTGACTTTCCAGGTACAGCAGGACATCGGGATATGATTGTCGCAATCAGAAATTCGAAATGACCGGTGGTCTTCTAGGACTTTTTCTGGGAGGAATTATCGACATTCGAGATTCATATACATTTGAATTTGCCAGCCGATTTGAGAGGAATACCCCATTGTACGCCTTGGCTTCACTCAACCGTGAAGTCGGCAGTCAGGCAAGACAAGTTCTGGAGGCATCCTCGTTTTTCACATCCACATGCACCAAATGGGAAAAACGTTGGCCTGACGGCTTGGATGGGAAAATAATGAAAGATGATGAGAAAGAGATAGGTGGTGGTGAGAAAGTGATGACTGTAAGGTACATTTGATATGTTGTCACAAACGCAGATTTCGCTCAACAGCAAAGTTCCCCCCTTAAGTGTTTTGTTCGTGTGTATAGCAGCATCGTCCTGGACTGGAGATGCTGGGAACCGGAAGTTCCTTTCAAGGAAAATATCATTAAGTCAGAGATAACAAAAAAATGCTTTCAAATACAAATTACACATTCGTGCCAGTATTCTACAGTCAAGCATAAAGCTGGTTCTTCCGTATGTACTTGCTCACTTCACTTTCTTTCTTTAGTTCCAGATGCTGAAAGCAAAAGCGTTAATTAAACTTTTCTTAAATAAATCCTTAACATTTATATATATATATATATATCCCTTCTTTGTTGACATAGATATTTCATGTTTTAATCATGCATCACAACCTCATTTTAGTGTACGAATACCTCATTAATTTATGTACACACCGGCACATTTTATTAATGCACACCCCAGTCTGTCACTTTATTGACATACATCTAATCTGGCAACTTCATTTTATGTCGTTTTAACATACCTTACTCCGTCGCTACTAAATCCTCATCCCTTTATTGCTGTAGGTCTTTCTTTCTATTTGTTGTTTTTGGTTACTTGACAAGACACTCGACTAAATTAAGTCCTCGTCAAGTTGACAAGTGTTGACAAACACAAACGTCAGCAGCATGCAGTACCTCACTATTCCACCTGCTTCTCAGCTCACCTGGCGTGAGGTTGTACTGAAGTTGTAAATTCACTTTAATCAGATTCGCTGTAGCAAAACTTTGTTAATAAATGTGTAGCGCGTTCCTGTGTATTTCTACAGTACAATCGTCTGCCATTGGTGAACAGTTCGTTTCCGAATGTAACGGAAAGAAGTGCACGTGTGAAGTATTGTTAATGTGCAGTGCATGCAAACTGAAACAGAGCCAGTACACATGAGGATGATGGCCTTCTTGAAACTACATACAAATTGTTTGCTTCGGATTTGACTTCCTTAACTCGAGCCGAGTGAGACAACCTCATGAGTAACAACATATAGCCGTTATAAACATACCATATAGTATATTATACTCTCTCTCTGTCATATCTTTGTGTTGGTGACACGTGCTGCCCTTTGAGCTCACAGCCAGTCACCAAGTCGTACATGAAGTTTGAATCCGAACTGAAGGCATCCACTTGATGTCAGCTGTGCAGGTCACCGTTGGTGTTCAGTCAGACCAGCCATGAGCTGATGTCAGTCAGTTACATTCACACAGGCGGTGGGTGACTCACTCCTCTCTCCCTCTCTCACAGTCAGTTAATATGCTCTCAAGTCTCTAATTAGCTAAAGCCTTGACGAGGAATAAGTATGCACGCAAACACAACGTTTCTTTCTTCTTTTTTATTTTTTTTCCTCCTTCGTTGACGATGAACGTTTAAAGAACCATAGCTTGCAGATGTAAGAAGATTATATCTGGTCGGGTTTGGAGAGTCGGTATTTTGTGACCAACTAAATTCACTCATTTGAAATTCTTTCTGAACCACATTTTGATTAGCAGACTTTTTATTTTTACTATTCCGGAATGTAGGGGATGTGGGGCAGACGGCCTTGCGGAAAATAAATGACTAAAGTCCTGACTGTGTCCTGTCAGTGCCCTTTGTATGTCGTATCTCCACCCTGTCAGGTCATCGATCGGGTATACAATCCCTGCTGCAGACTTCAGGAAATACTACAGTTTCCTTTCCTCTCGCTTTTACCTCAGCTGCGCCGAAAGTCACTGAGTGTGTGCAGTTGCTGGGCTGCTATTTATGTAAAATATAATTATAATAATGAAGTTAATTTGTATAGCGCCTTTTCCCACCATTAAAGGAGGCTCAAAGCGCTTTACTAAAAAGAAAAACACACAAACATAATAATAATGGATGTTGATCTCAACAACAGTAAGTTTCAGTGTTCTTATCATTATTTACACTCACTCCCTTCCCACCAGCACCGGACTTTCCTTTGAAGTTGATCTTCGCAAATAAAGGATCAGTATATTCAGTATATGCAATGTCTTGAATTTCAAGTGTAGGCCAGTAACAAGAAAGGTTCATCGGATTATTGAAGTTTTAGGGCAACACAGGTGAGAAGAGAGCACAGTCCTGGCACTGAAGAAGCGAAGTTACAAGCATCCAGTTACAAGCAAGGATGCAGAATGACACGAATATCCCCCCCCCCAAACAATGAGCCAGCTGTTGAGCTTTATTTATTTGTTTATTTATTTATTTTTAAATCGTGCCATTAAGTCATTGCGTTCCATGTCTGTGACGATCGTGACAAATTCTTTATACCTCTGATATGGAGAGACGGAATAAAATCAATTAATCGTTGGCTTAAAGTTCCGAAGTGAATAGCCGACAGGCGACTGTATCGACCCCACTGTCTGATAACTGGGATGCTGCCTGCACATGGAAAGCCTCACAGTTTGCAACTGACTCCACTTTCACAGAAGGAAGTAAAGAGCAATAATCGGGGAAGACTATTGTGATAAAAATAAGAGTTGCTAATGGAAGTCTCTCTAACAATGGAACTACTCATCAGGCGGAAGATTACACTCCCTAGTAACTTTCAGTCTTGCTTACAAACGCTTGTTGACACGGATGCTGCTGAAAAGGTTGCAGTTTCACTGTCGGATGTCAGATGGTATAGAAACTGTGTGCGGTGTATACATGATGCTTGCACCAATGGACCATCTGAGAGACGACTGAGTTCAAATTTCATTTAATTTTTACATCTCACATAATTACATCACGTTAATTACAAAACATTACCATGTACAGAAAGAAGTCAAACATCATCGACACCAGGATTGTACATGGATACATCGACATTGTCGAAGCTGCAGTCAGTGGAAGGACTGGGACATGCACATGTTAATCAGGTGTTTGTGTATGTATGTTTGTATGTTTGTCTCGAGAACGGAAGTGCGGGTTATTCATCCAGATTTAGTCTAGCAACCCGCATAAAGGGAGACGATCGAGAGATGTCTGAATTTAGAGACATGGACACCAGCCCTGCTTGCAGGAGGAAACTTGTGATACCAGATATTTTACGATTCGTATTTTTTTTATGCATGTAAGTTAGCTGGTTGGTTGGTTGGTTGGCTAAGTTTTACCCCGTACCATCAAAGGCTATATCACGACGATTTTTTTTTTTAATGAGAGAGAAAGAAAATAAGCAGAGTAGCCGAAACCTACACAAAGATGCTGCTTAATTGTTTGGGGAGATGGGAGGTGATGGGAGGGAGCGGGGAAGTGTGACGTCACCTTTTTAACTGCCCCCCACCCGCAGCTCACAGGGACGTTTAATTGTCTTTCCTTGGTCACAAAGGTCTTCGGTGCAGTCAAACCAGTGACGGGGTCGGGTACTTGTTTCAACCCAGGCTGACCCACGGCTCGTCATCATCTCAATAGATGTCTTGTGAGAGGGAGAAAGGTTTAGGCTGAAATAAGTTTGCGTATGCGGCCAGTTGTACAACACATTTCTAATTTTAAACACTTTTAGTCCTTATAAATCCTTTTAGATAATTAGTTTAAAGTGCACACCACAATTTTAGAATTTTTAAACTAAAACTGCTTTAAGTAAGATAAAGTTGTTTAAGTCTGACTCTCTGTCCTGTCAGTACAATTTTTTTGTATGTTCATGTGCAATGCATCTAAATGGCAAAGAAGAGATTTTGCTTCTTTAGAACAGTTTTAAGGTTTAGAAACATGTTGTGCAACTGGCCCCTGAACCAGTTCTGTGTAATAAGAGATTCAGTGAATGACAGCGCGCATCCCCTGGTTGATACTTCATCTTGTATTCTCACAAACGAGGCGACAGCGAAATGTGCAAAATAAACTCGTTGTGCAGCTTGGGGGGTGGAAGAGTCAGAGAACTAGATTTTAGGTGTACTTATAAAGGCCGAACTTAGACCTTAATTAGGGCGGGAAAGATTATTCCACTGGGGGTGGGTGGGTGGGGGTAGGAGTGGTGTGTGGATGGTGCATTCATCTCTTATGTAGTAGATGCTTAATATAATTATGATAGATTAAACATTGTGAGGACATATAATCACAGAAGTTAAAGCCGATGATCAAGAGGGATAATCAGTGTTGTCAGGATGAGGTGACAAGTGGAGGAAGTGGCGATGACAGAGAGTCACAGCTGATGACAGTGAGCAGCTGGAGCAGTGACGCATGGTCACAGATGGTGATACACGAGAGGGATGAGCTAGTGATGGGATTTGATGGAGTTAGTCTCTAAATCAGTTCATCCTGCATCCACCCATTTTATTCTGGTTTCAAAATCATAGCTAGTCAATAAGTTATATGTAGTCCAGCTTATGGCGCTAAATGTCTGAAGCTGTGCTTACTGGACCATCCATCTGAACGAGCAGTTTCGTCACACACACACACGTGCGCACACACGTTCAGTGGCATACTTGCACGTACATGAAGCATTGTCGAGCTCAATCACTTGAACTGTTCTCAAGCCCCGGATCTCTGGCCATCTGGACAATGCGTGGGCTGTCTCATTCATTTCACACTCTTTCGCTTTCTCTTTCTGTCTCAGTGGCCCTGTCTCTAGTACTTTATCAAGCTTCCTCTGTTTCTTCCCCCCCCCCCCACCCGACACATGCATGCACCCATGCACGCACTGGATATATATATTTATATAATTATAATTTATATATATCTGAACTGCTAACAAGAGGAGGGAAAAGAGGGGGTCCATGTAAGTACTGCTGGCAAGAGGATTGAAGGGGGTTCAGTCTGACAGTCTCACCCTAGATTCACAAAACTGCCTTCTGGTTGTGTGCAGGCTCCTGAACTACACCCCAGACATGGACATCACCGTCACGAGGGAGACCATCCGGAACGCTTTCAAGGTGTGGAGTGATGCCACCCAGCTGACCTTCACTGAAGTCATGCATGGAAACAACGCTGACATCCTCATTCAATTTGCCTCACGTTATCATCAGGACGGTTATCCCTTTGATGGCAAAGGTAGTTCATTAGTTCTTCGTCACTTACAGTGCACAGAATATCTGACCAGTTCTGTGTGTGTGTCTGTGCGCATACATCTGAGAGAGAGAGAAAAAGAAAAGGGAGCTTAAACAGGAAGGAAGTGCACAAGATTTGCAGATTGACAGTAGTCTATGAAGTTTTTTTTTTTTTTGCAAGATGTGTTGATGGAAATGTTTTTTGAGTATTAGTTATAATAACTTGGTAATAACTTGCTCACAAAACTGGTGCGTTTGTGTGTATGTAGGTATGATCCTAGCTCACGCCTTTTTTCCTGGCGAGGGAAAAGGTGGTGACACCCACTTTGATGATGATGAGCGGTGGACCAGCAATTCTACAGATGGTGAGATAATCTTACTAAAACTGTAATGGGCTGTGTGTGTGTGTGTGTGTGGGGAGGGGTTTGTGTGTTTGTATAAATGTGTTTCTATGCATTCATATGCTCACATGTGAAAACATGTGTCATTAATTATTATTGATTCCAGCATGAAGGTTAACCTCCAAACAAAATCTGTTTTGAATAGTTGAACAGTCCTCTATAGGTATTTGGGAGCAAAAGACTATCTCCAAGAGTAATCCCATCCTTGTAATTTGTATGCGGCAGGCGTTGATCTCTTCATGGTGGCAGCACATGAGTTTGGACATGCTCTAGGCCTTGCCCACAGCGCTGACCCAGGAGCACTGATGTACCCGTGGTACCAAGGCTTCTCTGGGCCATTTGTTTTGCCCCATGATGATTCACAGGGTATTCAAAGCCTCTATGGTGAGTAGTCTGGACAATGCCAGTAACTTCTCAGCTGCTTTATCCTGCTTTTCAAAACCAATTATTTCCACTCAAAAATAGATGATTCAAGTAAGAGAATACTGCTTGCATTTAAGATGGTAAGACTTTTTTCTGTTTTTAAAAATAGTTGTGGAAGATGCACTTCATAGCTTGATTCCTTTCTGTCAGATAATCTTTCAGCAGTATGTTCACAAACTACTGTTTGTGAACTTAATAGAAAAAGGCTGTATCTACTTTGTTTAGCATATGAACACCAGATATTGTACAATGCATATCCTCATATGCTGCATATTTCTTTTGCAACTGCAGTGCATGGTGAAGATAAATATTGAACAATCTCAGGGTTGTAATTATGTCTTTACTCATCAACAGGCCCACCAAGAGGTCCAGTAGATTTTGATAACAAAACTGTAACACTTATCCCTGAGCCCCCTTCGGACAACAGGACGAATACTGTGAATCCAACACCTGGAGGAGATGATGAGGTGCCCCCAGACCCCTGCACGACACCCTTTGATGCCATCACAGTCATACGCACTGAAGTTTTCTTGTTTATAGGAAAGGTAAGGTGGAAAAACTGGATGCACACTCATCTTGTGTTGTTTGTATCTGCATTTGTGATACAGGACTTTTGTTATACATGTGTGTGTGTGTGTGTGTGTGTGTGTGTGTGTGTGTGTGTGTGTGTGTGTGTGAAAACACATCAGAAGGTGAGAGAGTAATGCATCAAAACTTTCTGACTTTAGCATACTATATTTTCATAATTTTAATAAGAAAATGTTAAGGTGTTAATAAATAATGTTTAGGTGTTAATAAAAGGTAAACTTTAATAATAACCAGATGGAGTTTACCCTGCTCTTGAGTCATAGCATACATTTATTCATTCATGTAGTGTTATTTTTGTTTTCAAATTTCCAGTGGTTCTGGCGAATGGATTCACGAAACATATTAGAAGCACCTGTACATATACACAAGTTCTGGTACGGCCTTCCTAAAACATTGACCAAAATTGATGCCGTATTCGAGAGACCTGGGGACAAGAAGATAGTGTTTTTCTCAGGTATCACTCCTGAATGAATGGCCGAATGTTATGAAAGTGGAATGAATTTTGGAAATGGAGAAGGTACACATGGTAACAAACAAGGGAAGGAGAGTGAACTGGGGAAGTGGAGGAGGGGGGGTAGAGACTGTGACGTGCTCATTTGGGAGCATTGGGGTTATAACAATATGCAGAAAAAAGGAACATTAGTATTCGGTATCTCCAGTATCTTGCTATGTAATGATTTTAGTTTTTTTTATTGCCCCTGCTGGGGTTTTTTTTTTTTTGGCTTCATTCTTTGTCTCCCTTGACTTAGATAGTTGCTATGACTAAGTGCGCACTATGTATATCCTCCTCTCCTGTTTACGTTTTTACACGGAGCAGATCACATCTAGGACCTGTAGCTTGTAAACCTCCCTCCATCTCCCTACAACCACCCAGTAGAAGTGGGAAGTTAATTATCAGGGAAAATGAAGATAGCAGAGGCCGGATTAGGCACCTTCTTCATTTGTTCATTAATCCCTCAACTGATAGCAGCTGATGACCAGTTATGCTGTACCTGCCATCAGGAAGACCTGGATAGATGCAGCAACTCAGGCCTGTCCTGATCGGCTGGTAGAAGCATGGAATGACTAGTCTGCTATTTTAATTTTCCATGATGATGTTTGCCAAAGTACATGTTCTGTCCCCTTAGTGCACTAGCCTTCCACATGCCATACCCTAGACATGGAGGATCACATACACTCGCTGCTCCTACAGCTGTTAGGCTATGGGATCCTTTATCTTTAAAAATGTGCAGAGCTGAATAAACTATAAAATGCATCACCATCCCATAACTGAAGGTGATTTTTTAAAATGTTGTCGACAGGTGACCGTTATTGGACATTCAATGCCAACCACATGGTGGCTGGTTTTCCATCTGAAGGAAGACCTATCACAGAATTTGGAATCCCAGCGGATGTGAAGCATATTGATACAGTCTTTATATGGGGCTTTAACCAGCGCACATACCTTGTTTATGGTGACATGTACTGGAAGTTGGATGTAAACAATACTTACGTGGAATATGACTATCCAAGAGATATGTCTATTTGGCGTGGTGTGCCCGTACCTCTGGATGCTGCATTCCAGTATTGGGATGGTGTGTATTTCATTTGATTTTCTTTATGCTATCAACAGTGTTGGCTTAACTACTGCATAATATTGACGGCTATTATGTCAGCAATGGTAAGGTGACAAAGCGTCATATGAGGATTTCACTTGATACTCAGAGTGATAAAGATACAGAGGGATTTAGGGCTCAGTTGATAGTTGGGGTGACGAAAATACTGAGGGATTAAAAGGTGTAATTTCCTGTGTTTAAATACTGGCATACTGCTTGTTTAGAATGAAAATGGTCTTGATGCATTAATATTAACAGTATGTGTTTGAACATTTTTTTGAAAGTTAGTTCCTTATCCAAAACAAAAGGAACAGCACCATTAGCTTTGTATCACCTGTTTTCAAGCAATCTTCTACAAGATGTATGAGCATACATACTTTTAGTTCTAGAGCTCTCTCCTTTTTTTATTTCAGGAAAAACATACTTCTTTCAGAAGCGAATGTACTGGAAATTTTATGACATCAAAATGCAAGTTGATCCCTATTATCCTAAGTCTATTGCTGACCATTGGCTACAGTGTTCCAAGAAACCTCCTCTTGATCAGCCAGCCAAACAGCTGAAACAGATCTCATCTACAGCATCTTCTCAACCATTTGCCTTACAATTTGTCTTTCTGTTAATCTGGAGTGTACTTTTCATGGCAGTATAAACAAGAAAAAGCAAGAGAGAATTTACTCATAAAAACAAAAGAACAGAAGAGGGAAAGGATTGTGTCATGCTTTTGAATGAGAAGGGTGGGGTGTGAAGACCACTGTAAGGTGGATGACTGCATCTTGATACTGAAGATGTCTACAAGCCTTCAAAGGTTTTGCTTCTCTGTATGTGCAAGCTGTCCGTTATGTCTTAGCTTGGTGAAGAGTAAACTCTGATAGACAGGTATGTGTAAGAGAGAGAGAGAGAGTGTGTGAGTGTGTGCACATCACCCCATAAAGCACTTGAAAGCTGACACAGATTTGTGCTTTTAGTTAAATCTGGTCATAACTACCCAAGCTGCTACATGTGACTAATCAGGTAATAAGGTGTGTTACATGATTCCATGAAAAATAATGGACCATGCATAATTCTTCAGAAGACCTTGCACAGATTGTGCTGAAAATTATAATTTAAAGCACAAACCATCACTTGTTTGTGCTTCTTAGAAGCAAAATAAATAAATAAATAAACACAGGGAAATCTTTCCTTTGGTTGTGAAAATCAACAACTCAGGAATATCTTGATGGATGACATGAATTTCAACATCTGGACTATATAGATCAAACCTGTAGATAGAATGTAATCAGTTTAAATTTATGAACTAATCCACCTGTAAGCACGAAGACTCATTCTTGTCACCATAAAAAAAAATAAAACTTACCAACAGGCAATGAAGACCAGTGGCCAGTTGTGAACAGCTGATAAGAGAAGACAGTCTGAACCTTGTCATTAACTGAGTCAAATGGAGGTTGCCATGTCTGATGTATGTAAATCTTGTGTTTTTTTCTGAGACATGCTTATATGCTTGTCGGTAGCATTTTGTGTTTAGGGTTTGTCGTGATTCCATTAACGGATGCGGCAGTCTCTGAGACTGATGAGTGTACTTCTAGTCAAAAAACCTTGGAGATGAATAATTTTAAGCTGAAGGTCCTGTAGATAGTCGATAGACAAGGCCAAGCATGCACGGCTGTGTAATTATTTCATCGGTACATTATTTATACTTTGACTTCCATCATTGCTGTGTATATATCTTTTGTTTTTATCTCAATAGCTTTACCATGTGCCCTCATGTTCCCTCATCTTCGCTCATCTTCCCTCACTGGCTTCTGCAGCTTTATTGTTTAACCACAAATTTCACCTTTGTAAATTTATTTTTGGATCTTGACAAACTTTTTTTTCAGTGTACATTGTTTTGAGCCACTGGTGGATTTGTTGTTGTTGTTTTTTGAGAGGGGGGGTTGTTTATTATCATTTTTTTCTAAATCCCAGCTATTTCAGACAGTACAGGCCACTCACACTGAGAAGAATTACATGCATATTGCAGATGTTTACATTTCCAACAAATCTGACCATTTTTTTTTTAAAACAACGAGGGAGAAGGTTTGAAGTGCATAATAACTGTACATTAGTTTTGTTATACCATTTCACAAATTTTTTTCTTCCAAAAAAGCACACAGCCTGTGGTTTCCTTTGCTTGTTCATGAGAAAGGAGCAGTGATCTGTATTTGCTTTTGAAGAAGATACTCAAGTTAATCATGGCTCTCTGCCTACAGATTTCATAATTTATTTTTGATGACCATGATTTATTTTGTGAAAAAAACAATATTAAACTTTTTTAAGGTAAGGGCACCTTTGCAGTTTGTTTGGTAAGTCCTCCATATTGACAAAATAATCATTGTACTCATTTGAAACAATATGGTGTCACCATAAAACAATGTTGATTCATTGCTAGATTTACTGAAGGGAACAAAAGCATAAGAATAAGGACAAGTCAACAGAAAGTTTGAGAATTTCAGATTTTTTAAACTTTTGGTTTCAGAATTCTCATATTCTTTTACATTTACAAATAATTAAATTTGTGATTTTTGTCAATGTTGTTACTGTTAATGTCAAATTGTTGTGTTGTTTTTGTCACAACACTTTTGGCAGTCAGCCATATCGACATTTCTCACATGAAGAAGCAGCATTAGTTGATTTAGTTTTGATGTGGCTATTGCATTGTTAATAATAATCAATTAATACTATAACAGTCACTAGACAGATTAAAGGACTTGCTGGCCCTTAAAAATTGTCAGGAAAATGTTGTTTATTTTGGTTTTCATGACAGCTTATATAAGCTTTTTTCACACACTTTCTATTAGTGAAAGGGAAACAAAAATGCTTATTGTGTTGGAGATCCTTCATGAATCAATGCTGATGGCAATTGTAATTGTTAGGGGAGGAAATCCTTAGTGCTAGGAAGAGGTAAACTACATGAAGCTATTAAATAATTTGCTTAGTAACATCCTTCATCTGAAAAACAGTCTAGTCAGCAATGCAGATACTTGATGTTAGAGACAAAGGCAATGGTGTAGATCCCCAGCAATGGAGACTAACTTTCCAGGGTCCCTGCGGCACAGAGAACACAGAGACCTACTGGCATAGAGAGCCAACATCCAAAGATAATTCCTGGTAGCCTTGCAACATGCCTTACCCAGAAGTTTATGATGGTTTCAAAGGTCACAATAGTCATTGACAGCTGAAGAAACCAGAGATAGACGCAAGGTAGCTAGATGCTCAAATCAAAGCTTATGAGACTTTAACATGTACCATGGAAAATCCCCTGGGTAAACATTGTCATTTTCCCAGTCTTTGTACTTTTTGTATTGTTCTTGTGGCAGCAGAGTGAATGATTTTTTTTTATCAGAAATAGGATACAGGATTAAAAAAAAAACATAGTGCTCAAGTATGTAAAGTGTAAGCAACACAAATATTACAAATTTTATTTTTCAGATGAGGATTAACTTCTTGCGTAAGCAAACTTGCTACAAAATCTTTGTTGCTCACTTAATGCCATGTTTTATACCACTCACATACTTTTATGTCTTTGAAGGGAATGCTTTTTAATCATGGATATTAAAGTTAAGTCTGGCTTATTTTAAAGATGGTATGCTCCAGTGATACTGCTAGAAGTATTTGGAAGGTAAGTCAGATTGCATAAACAAACAGTATTGACAAAACAAGAGTGTTGATGTGAGGAAGTTTGAACTGCAAAACAGAAGAATATTATAGAAAGTGTAAGATACAATTAAAGCATTCTGGATTGTAATCTTCACATTTATGTGATATGTGTGTGTGTGTATTGATGCTATGAAAAAATGTAAATAAGAATTTTACAAGAGATTCAGAATTCATCAGAGTTTGGTCATTAAACCAAACTACTAGAGGAAAATCCTAGGCACTTCCATGAGCTCTCTCTCTCTTTAAGCTTAATGACATTCAAGAATCACAATTGCAAGCATTTGTCACCTTTGAAACACTGCTTGTGTCGTTTTCTTTTTTGTGTTTTTGTCATTTTCATGTCATGCCCTGTTCAATATTATGCTGCAGTGTCTTTGGCATATTTTCCATCTTGCGAGTTCTTCAGTATCATAGTGTCCTTGTTTATTTCTGTATTTAATATTTGTCATGAGTATCTTCAACAGGAACACTTTTTAAGAAAATGAAAAGGAAAATGAGAAAGTCATTAATTGCTACAAGAAACTGTTAGAGCATTAGTTTTTTGTTTTTTTTTTATTACGTGTAAATCAGTTTCAGCGTTCCTATGCTTGTGGTGTAGTGTCTGTGCCCTTACATGAAATGTCTTATTTTGGACTCACAGCCATGGAGGTGAAGGCCCTGTGCTTCTAGAGATAATTGTATTTTTTTCTTTATGTTAATAGCACATTAAAAGTAACCAATACACCAAGAACAATCATTCCTGTTAATCCAAAGCTTGGAGTTGTCTGTCCTGTAGTTGAAGAGAATCTTGAGAACAAAAAGGTTGCAATGCTTACTTTTGAGTCGTGCCTTGTAAATCGCAATCTGCTGGTGGGTGCAAGTTTCACAACTCTGTGACCTGCTTCTGTACACTGCCTTCCAGACTATATTTCCACAAGCCTTCCAAACTACATTCATAGATTTGGCTGAGCAGGAAGGAAGGTTGTACTATTTGTGAGGCCATGGCTTAACATGATATGTTGTTTGCCATATATTAGGTCATGACAGGATTGCAAGCCAGGATCGACATCTTGCTGCAGGGCAGCACTGTAAACAGGATGTATCCTGTATAACAAGAGATCTGTACTCATGGTTGTGAAATCAGCATAATCTCATGAACGCTGACCTGATGTGGGTACCTTACTGTGTTACATCAACAAAGGTCCACTCATTCAAACACTGCCCATTTTTTTTCTTGCACTGTGATTTCATGTATAAATGAATGCTTGATGAAGAATCAGTGGGCTTTTTTTGCTGTGCTGTGTAGTTTAAAGAGTTAAAATTGTGTGAACGCTGTCCAATTGACAAACAATTTTTTCAAAAGATTAGTTTAGCCATATATTCTCTTCCGAACTACCTTAAAATGCTTGACTTGCAGCATAACCCTAAGAATAAGTTATCTTGTTATTTTTATAATTGAAAGTTTCTATTAGGGGATAGATAGAGTAGTACGCAGTGGGATCGTTTTAATCTGGTTATCATGTAGCAACATGAAGACAGAACTGTCTGTGTATATCTTATGTTCTTTACAAATCAGTGTGCTGTTGTTATATTTATGTGATATTTATAATCTAGATACAAAAAAATAAGATCAGTACATTTTTAGCCTTTATCAACAATGCTTACACTATTTTCCCAGTTAGTCATATACTGTCTGTGAAAGCTTTATGAAACACATCAGTTGGTTTTGAGTGGGTAAATACAAAATGATTTCTATGTCACAATCTGTTTTCATGTTTAATAGTACCGTGCATAAGCCTACCAACGCAAGGCTTAGCCATCTTGCCATTTCTGCCATCTCCGAAATGCTCTTTGAGGCTTTGTTATTGTATGCTGCTGTTTTAGGCATGTTGAGGTATTTAAACAAGAATTTGCATAATGATTGGCAGAGTCTTTCATAAGTGGACACAGATTTATTGCTTTGATGATGCTTCTAGAACTGCATTGCTCAAATCCAAAATATCTTTGTTTGGATCCTTCTAAAAACTCATGAATGTGCCAATTAGAATACACTATGTGGTCAGCTATGTAAAAAATTATGCCGGTCTAAACTCTATGTACACACTGAAAGTACCAAAAATATTGCACAGAGTGCACTCAAGACAAGGTAAGTTTTTTTTTTCTTTTAATCACAGAGAACATGTTTTGGTGCTGTGTCTGAGATTTTGTGTTTCATCTGCCACTTTGGCAGATTTGTTCTGTTTATTGATGGTTATAAGGGTAAGCAAGATAAAGATACATACACAGATACTTTGAGATACCTCTTATCCTATGTTTCAATATTACCTGTGGTGGCACATAGTGTTATGATTACCACCAGTGTGTAAAAACCTTTTCACATTTTGCTACTTCTACCTTTTGTGTGTACACACTTTCACACTGTTCAATTATGAATTATGGAACTTTTAGAAAAATATATTTTTCCTGTAATATCGTTCATGATTTACATAAAGATGAAGCATGAAGAAGCAACATGGACATCTTGAAGTGGGAGCGTAAGTTCCCCATCTAAAACTATTTAAGCCCACAATATTTATGAAGATCGTCTTTGTTTTCAGTTATGATAATAGCACTCACTGTTTGCACTTACATTTTTCTGAAAATTCCTCTGAAAAAGTTTTTGTGTGAATTTGGTGTTGATGGGGTTCATAATCTATTTTTGCTTTTTTGCTTGCACGTTTTGTTCTTGGTGCCCCCCACCCACTGCCACCAACCCTCAGTAACAGGTGACATGATATTTTGTAATGCAACAGACAACCTGCTTTCACTGGCTTCATGAATACAAGCTGTTAGTTACACCAGCTATCTGTTGCTTAGAAACATCACCAATACTCAAGTCCTTGCTTTGGATCATTTGACTGATCAAAATACTCAGTTTTATTTTGCGCATATTTTGTACACTGGATTTTCTTTGAGAAATTTTTGCAGTAATGAATGTGAGATAACATTTGTTCGGTACCTGCATCTGGTGTGTAAAACTTTTTTCTCGTCATTCCATGCTTTTGTGTAAGATGTTCATTTCAAAACCTGTTATATACTGGCATAATGTGCTTCATTCTATGGGCATCAGCCTTGACCCATACAGCTGATACGCTGTTCTTACAGCATAAGCTGGTGTAGTTACTGTTTAAGAGAGAACAGCTAGTATGGAGTAGGCTCCAGTCCCTTTTACTGACTGCTTGAGCTTGGTTGTATACAGTTATCTCTTTGCTTGGAGAATATATAGTGAGTTTTAAACGCCAGAAAAACTCTTGAGATTGTTTCAATTTCTCTGAGCTGCAGTGGCATTTACAACTTTTTCCATAACACTTGATTTATGCATTTAGAACTAAAAAAATGAACTGGTGCATAAAGTCATTACATTAATTGAGCTGCTTAAAAAATGAGACCAGTTTGCTGTGCAACTTTAAAAAAAGTCCAAAAATAAAATTCTCAGCATAGAATTACTTCTTCAATGCATTAATGCAAATATTTAAATGTTGGTGATTAGATGGAAGAACTTCTCTCCTTGTGAAACTGGAATGTTCTAGAAAGCAACTTTGATGGTTCGAAAGAAAACAAAAACACCCACACAAGTGATAGTGATGGACTTTCTTGAGCCAGGATTTTATTTTTTTGCATATACAGCAGTATTGCAGAGTTGCTTTAGAATACATATGTGCACTGTAGAGATGCTGCTTTGATTGTATGTATACATGTATGTTGTACATGTTGCACTGCCCTGCTACTGCAATCAGAAATAAATTGTGCACAATCATTGGTTTCTTACTTCTCTGTCAGCTTGCCTTGGGTTCATCATGAAACATACATTTTTAGTTTTATTTTCCAGCACACCCAAAATACCTGTGTTTGCTCTAAGTGGCTTGTGAAAAGATCGACCTATACAAGCAGCTAAACAGATGCTACTTCATTAGTTGAAATGTTCTGATATGCTAAATGCTATGAAATCAAATTTATGGCATTAATTAAATCATTGAAAAAGGTCCTTCTACCACATTACTGCAAAGAAACCAAAATTTCACCAACTTTTGACTGAAAAACATGAAAAGCATTCAAGGTGCCCTACATATTTTCCAATAAGCATCTCTGGGAAACTGACTTACTCAGATACATATGCACGTGCATGCCCATGCATACGCACACACATAGATATACAGAAAATTGCTTGCATACTCTCTCTCTCTCTCTCTCTCTCTCTCACACACACACATTATTATTCTGCTTTAACAATCTCATAATCAGGGATAATCTGGTGTTTAATTATGCAGTTTTTCTCTTAACTGTACCACTTCAAGAGGTTTATAGATCTTTACACTAAGGAGATTTCTGAGATGCAACATATTAAAATAGCTTTCATAATGTTTATGACACATAAAAGCATACACGTATAAACTGTCGTCTAACCTGCTACCTACAAGAAAAAACATTAAACCCTAAAAGCTATAAATGGCAGGTGAAATATGAGTAAATAAACTCCAACAAAAAAGAATTTTTTAAATAGTTTAATGTCATAGACCCCAAACTGTCACATATCTAACTTATTATTAATTTACACTATGAGTTTTTTCTCCTAACATATTATTATATAATTCACCAGCAAATGAAGAAAAGCTATTGCAAACTCCTGGGCAAGGATCAGTCTGTTGTCAACAGCATGATTATCTGGAGTCCAAACACGCACTTCTCATTTCACTAAATCATTTTTTAATCCCCCATAGGCTAATGTAAGCACTCATAATAAAACGATAATAATTATAATTTCTAATTAGAAAAACTATAAAAAATTGTTAGATTTAGTAGCAAATACTGAAAAAATACTGGAGCACTTTTTTCTGACAGACTATATTAGAGCAGGGAGGAAGAGGGGACAGTTATGAAGGTTTAACACCAATCCGGCAACTAAGGCTGCATCACAGCAAAGCAGCCAGCCCTATAAATACATGCAGAGAAAGAACATTGTGCCCAAGATGAGATATAAGCCCAGTATCGATCCTAGCTGTACTGTTGACAAGTGCTTAACTCATGTGCTTGAATCAGACCATAATGTCCATCTTCGCCGTAATGTAACAAAACCTGCCTGCTCTTTAAACAATGTTTCTGGGTGGGTTTTACCACTTGTGGGTAAGTCTACATAAGTCTGTTCAGCAGGATTAACCTTGTTTGGATGACTGATGAGACTTCTGATGAGATAGATTTAGGACAGCTGTAGACTGTCCTATTTCAAAAGGTTACAATCAGAGAACAGGTATTTGAGATTAAATTAAATTAATGCACTTGTTTGTCTTTATTGTGAAAATAAACTTTATAAAAAATCTTCTGGTGGAGGGAAAAGTGTACAGGTAAGAGGATTTCTACAAGCAAGTGTAGACCATATTATTGTTAGTCTTTCCAAACTTCTGAGATGATCAACGGTGATTCAAAGGATTTCACAGAAGAATACGTCATTTTCCTGAAAAACTGCATTCCATGATTTTCTATAAAAAATCAGTAAAAGACAAATGTAAGGCTAAAGAACATATTGAAGGACAGATATTCACCACATCTTGGAAAAAATAACAAGATACTTGTGGAACTGATTTTATAGTTATCGGTTAACCTTAGTAACATAAAATTTAATCTATTCCTTACAGCATGCAAATTAAAAACTTGAAACTAAACAAGGTATGAGTTTAAAAAGTAAAGTCATCTAGTTGGGCTGATTGTAATGTCTTTAGTCAATCTTAGTTCCTCACCTTTCACAATGAGTACTTAAAGTTACAGAATGTCATGTTGCTGAATTGTTGAATGATACACAAACTTTAAAGATTTTCTCTTTACAGACCATAGTCTTAGCGATGAAAAAGCTAAGATTACAATGTTGTTATAGGGGTGATTACAGACATCTGGCTGTGCTATACAAGTGCCTCAAACTTGTACAGTGGAACCATGTATTACATGCATAAAAACAAACATTAACTGTGAAGCTGCATGTTCATGAATTACACTGCAAGTGAGTGACAACAGACAAAAAGAGGCATTAACTGAGAATGTTCAAGTAATGACACTGCGCAATGTTCTACATGTTATTTTAGCAGGAACAAAATGTTTATTAAAGTCTATTTTACATGTTTAGAAAAATATGCAATCACACTCAATCACTGTGAAAACATTTTTATAAGACTCTTAGTGTCCAACACTTTCCCAAAGCCAGTCCCTTGCTGCATGGAAATGAAATCTGCCAAGTTGTTCTGACACGCTGAAAGCAGAAAGAGAAATACCGCTGTTTCTAGACTGGCTCAGAATGTGCTTATTTCTCTCTCTTTATCAATTTATATGCATTGATGTGAACAGTCTTAAAATGTAGCTGAATAGCAGTAGTGTCTTGTTAGTTAAACGCTTGTTACTAGTAAAGTTAAGCCACTCTAATTTACCACTGAAGCATTGTTGTACTATCTTACAGTGACAGACTTTAGACAGTCTTGTAAACCCATCGATTTTTAAAGGATTTTTTAAGGTTTCTCTTAAAAAAGAATTCTATGATAGTTTTAATGTTTTTTATTACAATGCTGAAAGAAGAATCTTCAAATTCTCAAGGAAGAATTTATATTGACTGAAAGCTTTAAAACAGGAAAAGAATGAGATGCATCCTAAGCAATCATGTACCCATGTTTGTGAAGGTGTATATGGTACACAAAAACATCTATATACATACGCTGTGCATGCCTCCAGTCAGTCTTATATAATACAGTATTTTAATAATGTTACCCACCCAGCGTTTGTATACATGGGTATGTAGGTGGTTCAACCATCCAGGTGCCGTCTTGTTTTGTCATATGGGATCTGTCAGAGGCAAATTCTTTCAAATATTCTTCGCCAGCAACCACCCGATATCGCCTGCCATTTAGTCAAGTAAACACAACTCAGTCAAAAATGGCTTTAAATGACGGTATTATGTAAAAAATTAATGTAAAAAAAAACTTCTCTCAGCAAAACCATCTACTGTAAAATTTACATAACATGGTAATAAAACCCACCTCATGATCATATTACTTTGATCTAATATTTTACACATTTCATTAAGAATTTCACTTCTCACTTCCCATACCGGTGAAATTCTGGCTTAAGCCAGCTGTCATCTCCAATGGCATGTTCTGCATACAAAGCAAAAGGGCATGGGAAATGCAGCTCTGTGTCAAGGTCATAAACTAAGACTCCCTGGTCACGATACACCAACACCACATGGTAGTCCTGTTATCAATATAATCATATCAAAAAAGTTATTTCTTTTACTCTTGTTGAATACACAAGTAAAGGAGCATGTGAGCTGGTGTTAATTACATTTCGAAAATGAAACAATATAATCTTGATCTTTTGACCTCTCTCTTAATCTATTTTACTGGCTAAAGATTGTTGTTCCATCTCTCACTGAAGTGCATAAAACTGATACAGGGATAGGCACAAAATTGATAGGCATACATTTAAGGTGCACCTCCATCTATGTGAACAACTTCACATTTATATGTAAACTTGATCAGAATTTTACAAAGGAATTATGAATGAGATGTAAGTTTTAAGATCTACATTAACTGCTAAGGGATTTTAAACTAAAGAATAACAGCTTTGCAAATGTAGTACATGTACATATTTATGATGAATATACAAAAGCAAGCAATGCAATATAAGAAGCAGGAACAGATCTTTGAAAGCATGACACATATGAGCATTTAAGAGTGTTAATACCTAAAACTGAGCTATGGAGCATCTAAGAATGGAGTCAGCATTAAGAAGTCTCTGCAACAGCTTCGGTCCTAATCAATGGTGAGTAGGTGAAAGAAACAGATGCATGTACTAACACTGACAGCAGAAGTGGATCAGGAAAAACCAGGCCTTTGACTGATGAATGGGAATATCCAGAAACAATGAGACAGTTCTGTGAAAAGCAATGTTTTCAGCATGTCACTATGTGGATTAGACTGTTCTGTTGTGACTTGCTAAAAAAACCCATTAATCTAACTTCAAAATTGCTGACAGGTTAACAAAATGTGGGACAGCCATTTGTTTGTTTACAAATGCATTGTGACTTTTTAACTATTTTGTTTAAATGAGCAACATATATGGAATTCAAGTAATTCAAGAATGCAGCCATGGGTGGAAATTGCATCATTATCTCTTTCTCCAGTTTCCACATCTTCGTGAAAAACCAAAGAAAACCAATTGTACGTTCAGAAAGAAAGAAGACTACACTGTTTGAATCTATGAACTGCTGTTCCGATGACTATCAATAACCTAAGGGCTACTGCTCAACTGTAATTAGCCATACATCGTGGGATTTGTTGTTGTTTTTGTTGTTGATTTTGTAAGGGAAAGTGCTTCCACCTCTCGATGATTTCGCACTATGGGGGGAGGGGTCTTTGGGAGGTGTGGGGGAAGGGTTGTTGTTTTTGTGGTGCCAGATGTGTTACTTTTTGCATGTGCCCTCTATTTTTGTTGGTGTTTAGGTTTTCCAAGTCTGCATGTGTGGTGTACTGTCTTTGTGCCCTCTTTATCTGTTGTTGGTCCACCAAGTTTGCATTGGTGGTTACAGTGCTGCTGCATTCTTTTCCTGCTGCGGCTGCTTGCTACCCGTGTGTAGGGGTCCTGCCGTGGTGGTGTATTGTGTTGGTTTATTAGACTCCATGTGTTGCTCTACTTTATTTATTTAATTTTTTATCTTCTTTGGGTTTATCTATGTATTTGGCTATGCTATCCTGTTTCACCCCTATGCCTTTGTTATATTAATCTGGAGTTTGGGTGGCTTGTTACTATTGTTGCTACTAGAGACAGTATACTATTCCAAAGTTCTTCAGGTGGGTTGAGGAACTGGGGGGGGGGGGAAACAAGGGGGCGCAAAGGGGGCAGCCCCCCCAAAAAAAAAAGATGCTGGGAAGGCAAGAATGTGAACGTTATTCATTGTCAGCATAGAGCTTGCCCCCCCAAAGCCGAGCATCTTCCTACGCCACTGTCTAGGAAGTGTTTTAGTTCTTCTCTCTCTGGTTTGTTTTCACTACATTCCAACAGTATGTGCAGGGTCTATCCCCACAGGCACATGAAGGGGGGGGGGTTCTTTATGATGATGATGATGTTGATTTATATCCATTCAAAAGAATGCTCATTGCGCAGCAAAAACAGAAGAGAAGAAAAAAATAAAACAACAGGAAAGTAAAAAATAATAAAAACAGAAATGGTGCTTGGTTGTTCAAGTCTTTATATCTTCTTAGGTATTCTCCATTAAGCCTCATTCTGGGTATTTTAGTTTGTTCAGCCCTATTTGACTTCAGGTACATCAAGGTGTGGCTAGGCTGGTCATCTATCAATCTGGTACCATTACCTTCATTTTTGTATTTCTCTTGCTGCCTTATTTTTATAGATATTTTTCTCTCTGCTGGTGAAATAGAGATAGTGAAATAGAGAATAGATATAACTATAAACATTGTGGGATTTGAACTATGTCAGTACTATTTATAGTTCCACAGAAATAAGGTTTCAACCTCTTTCCTAAATAAATAATAAAGCAGGCACAAATTTGAAGGCAAAATACTTAAATTGAAGCTTGTGACATAACATTATTAGCTAAGATTCTGGGGTATTAGTTTCTTGCAATCAACTAACACTAGCCATTTGAGAATAATTTGACACTCTGCTTAATCTTGAAGAAAAATATTCTTTTCTGGATGAAATGTTTGCACCTGATACACTACACAAATCACCGGCAATAAACAGCTCCTGAAACAGTAGAACTTAAACTACTGTTTTAAAAAAAATAGAAAGTTCATAAAGATGTAAAAAGGCACTGCAGAACAAGGGCTGAGAAATAAATCTGACTGCAATCCAGACAGCTGCATGCAAGGCTGTGGACCCTTAATGTCACTACTCCATGTTCCCCCCCCCCAAAAAAAAAAAAGACACATAAAGCCTTAAATATATAAATGTTTGAAAATGCTTTCTTTCACTGAAAACAAAGAATACAACGATAAACAAAATGGTACAAAGATATAACTAGCCTAGTCAGTTATCTATCAAAAAACTTACCCAAACTACTAGCCTGTCTGGACGTTTGCTGGCTTTCTGATGCCATAGAGGAACCTGGGTGCCATTTTTCAGACTTTCATTATTTCAAAAAAGAACAGGAAAAATAGATAGAAGAATTATTGAAGAGAAGTACATTTATGCCATCACTGAATTCTCCCAGAATCTTTACATCTATCACAACTTCAATCATTCAAACATATGCTCAGTTCTTCGTTTATTCTGTAACTTCTTCACCTATTCATTCTTTTCTAAACCATACGATATTTAAAATAAGGCCTGTAAATACCTGTTTTTCCTCATTTGAAATAAACACTACAAAGCACCTCTCCAGATGTGAAGGATGTTTAGTTCTGATGTGATCACACAGCTTCCAAACATTCTCTTCACTGGAAAAAGTACAGATAACAGTATTAGACCACAAATACTGACACCATCTTAGTCATAAAGCTTCAAAGTGATCAAATGAAGTCATGTTTCAGTGTAATTTCATTATACTATCATTAATAGGTTTAAAAAAACAATTATGGCAACAAAGGTGCGGCATTATTATTAAAATGTACAATTGTAATACACACACACGTATTATTTTGTTGCACGTGGACTTGATAATAAATAAATAAATGTACCAGTAACAGTTTGTGTATGTGCATTCTGATGCTGGGGGGAACGGAAATGCTGTAAGTTCTTTGATGTTATTTGTTTCGACTTCGTCTCGAATGTCAATATGACCCTCCATTAAGCGCTACAGCACAGACGAGACACATCTGATAATGGTGACAAGGACGTGTCGGTGTGATTCCTTATATTTCCAATAAGACTGGATGCTATTACACTAAACATACAATCAAACTAGTAGCCAAACTGCAGTATCTGTGCCATTCTCTACGCGTCCTGTTTATTTATTTATTTAGCCAACACGTCGTTTTTAAATGGCGAACATCAAACCGTTTGAGAATTTGCACAATACAGGGAAACAACGTTTTGCAGAATCTGGTTTCGTACAGTAGAGAAAGACTTTGGTGAGACGATTTCTTGTCTAGGCCTTTATTAATTAAAGAAGAAACATTTATTTAGACCTGTGTACTGCCGTTTTACTTCAGCATTGTAACTGTTTAGATTAGTAACTAATAGACTCTGCTCGTTTCTTGTCTTCACCACCCTTTACCACAACAGCGTTCACTTCGAATGTGCTTATTCATTGCAGTCAAGGACAATGTAATCGCTGTTAATTTACCCATATGCCATACTAAAGCATATTGTAATCACTTGATGCGATGATGCGCGTGTAAAACACACCACAGCAAAAATGAGATGAAGTTTGAACTTTTGGTCAAGACTGTGTCAGTCGACGAGACTATGAAAAAGCACTAAGGGGAGGAGGGGCAGTCAGTCTGTTTAGTGCTGGGTACTTTGCTTTACTACAGCATTACTCTCACTGTATGGAAGATTATTTGTGTTACATGTTTTACAAAAAGAAAAAATCCTAACCTAAAGCAAAACTACTTATTGATTGTGGGATGCTTTTAAGAATCGTTAGTTAGGACTATATGTATGAGTGATCACGCTTGGTTTCTCAGCTATATGCTTTTATTATTATTTGTTTTTTGTTTTTTTTTTCAGATCCACCTAATTTGCCAGTTTAGACGTTAGGCGACTGGCAGTACTACTAGATATTTATTTAAGAGAATTGTTAGAGGTATGAAGACTTTGCTTAGTGCATCCCAGACATCTTTGGTCTTGCTGCTACTACTTGCACTCAGCGAGGTGTTAATATGCACAGCACAACCTGTGGAGTACAAGTTTAAACAGTACACTTACCGCAAGAAACGTGATGACAAAAAATACAGAGCAGCTAGGCAGCGGTGTGAGATGACAGCAGAGTGTCAGGGCATGTATGGAGTTGAGCACACAAAATGTGTAAGGGTGTGTATCTCAGATCAGTGCTATAAAGAACTGTATGGTGATGATCCACTCGAAGAGGGAGAAGTAGATGTTAGGCTGAATTCCTTCAAAGGGTGTTTGTCGCAGGTGCAGGTGCCTGATTTTTAATTTTTTTTAGCCAGAAAATAACGTGTGCTTTTAAGGTTGTACATCAATGAAAAGTCTGTAGTTCTTTCTCACCGCACTGGCTGGTTTAGTTTTTCTTTTATTTGATCTACAGCAACATTTAGCAAGCTGTATATTGACTTAATGGTTTCAATTAATACAAAGATAGAGTTATGTGGCACTATTAATGCAGTTATTATTTTTATATGTACTGTTTACTCACTATACTGTGTTTGAGAGTTTAGAACATTTAATCATTTCATTTACAGTTCAGAGTTTCATACTCATCCATTGGTTTTTAAATTATATGCGTTTGAGTAATCTGGTCAACTTTATTCTTGTGCTAAGAGAAAAACAGTGTTCCATAAGATATACACTGATTCATATGTAAAACGTTGATCTAGATCTCAAATAAATGGCTCACATCTAGGAACCAAATAATTAAATTTCATAGTTGAAGATTTGTGTGATGTCTCTTTAATAACACTATGCAAAATGTCACGTAAGCAGAAGCGTCCACAAGAAATAAACAAGGCATCCATAGATGCAACCTTGGCAAAACATCCAAAGAAAAATGCTGCTGTGGAGGAGGAGGAGGATGTTAAGCTTGAATCAAAGGAAGCAAAACCAGAAGTAGCAGGTAAATTTTCACTTTGTGCACAGCTCAGAGACCCATCCTGGTGTAAGGCTTTATACAAGGAGATGCAAGAGCCTTATTTTCAAGAATTAGAGGCTAAACTAGCAGAATCATATAAGGGGGACAGTGAAGTTTGCCCTCCCCTGCATTTGATTTTTAATACCTTTAATCTGACCTCTCTGGACAAAGTGAAAGTGGTGATCATTGGCCAGGACCCATACCACAATAACCAGGCAATGGGGTTAGCTTTTTCTGTTCCCAAGGACAGCAAGATCCCATGCTCCCTTCGCAATATCTACAAAGAACTAGAAAATGACATTCCTGGTTTTTGCTCTCCAGACCATGGTTGTCTAAAACACTGGGCAATGCAAGGTGTGTTTTTGCTCAATGCTACACTGACAGTAGCCCAACACAAGCCCAACTCTCATAAGAATCTGGGCTGGCAGAAGTTTACTGACAGGGTCATCCAGATAATAAGTGACCATTGTGAAAGAGTTGTGTATCTTCTGTGGGGGAACTTTGCCCACAAGAAGGGCAAGCTGGTAGATGAGCAGAAACATGTAGTACTGAAAAGTGCTCATCCTTCATCACTCAGCTTTGGGAAGTTTTTTAACTGTAAATGTTTTTCACAAGCAAACAGTGAACTGGAAAAGTCTGGGCTAACACCCATCGATTGGAGACTACCTTCATCCACCCTATGAAGTTTGTTACACAGGGTCTTAATAGAGCACTTCTCTTAAAGCCACAAATTGGTTTCATGTTGATTGGTGATGAAGGTTACATTTCTTAAGGTGTCTAAAGGTATAGCTGGCACGTTAAAGATGGCTACCTCCACACCTGTGAATGATGTTGCAGATAACTTTTACTAACTTTTTATTTTAGTGCGAAAGTTAAAGAACTAGCAGCAAGAAATATTGCTGTTGTGTATCATCTGTAGACACAAGGATGGGGACTTCACAGTCACATTCATGGCTTTTTCGTTTGCAACTATTTATTTCTTATTTGTGAATTATTCTGTGTAAGATTTACTTCAGAATATTTTAATATACATGAGCCTTGCTGTCACCTTTTTTTTTTGGCACTCTTCTAAAGTGCCACTACATTCACATCACTTGTATTTCTATATTATTATTATTAAATATGCTTCCATCTCTTTCAACGTGAGCTCAGTCATCTCAGCTAATCAGCTAGGATCAACTAGTAGATGAAAATGTTGGTTTTATTATTTTTCTTGAGGCTCTTTAAAGTTATTTTTTGTTTTTTGGCAGTGGATGTGATTTTTCAATAAACTGTGGAGAGTTAAACTGAACTAAAACAGACTGTGGAATGCTTGTACATGCAAATGCATGGCTTGTAGTACACATGATCAAGCTAAGGATTCTCACAAGCAGCACAAACATTTGATCTCTTGGACATAATAAACCTTTATTAGTCCTAAGAAAAAGGTTGATGTCAAATTTCCACTTAACCATTAAAGAAACAAAGCACAAAACAGATTCATCAGATAACCCATTACACACAAAAACTTGCATTCATTCACTGATGCACATCGCTCATTCAGTGTGTACACATGCATTTGCCCACTCATATTTAGATATAGTCCCATTGGAGACAAGTTTAATTAGACATAGCAAGTTGTCCTACCTGTAAATAGATAAAGCATTATACATGTGACACTTTTTTTTTCTTACTTTGCTGCTCTGAAGGCAAGCCATTTAAATTCCAATTTTTGAACAGCAGTACACCAGAACATATTAACATTTAATTACTGTCCACATTTCCAAACCAAAAATTTAAGACGTTAATTTTATCCAGTATAATTTTTGCTGAGAAGGAAATGAGATTATTTAGGACATTCACTTGTAAAAGTGTGGTATTGTGCCTGTTATGTCCACATTTATGTTCCTAACTGTAACTCAAAATATGGGCGGTCCGGTAGCACAACGGTTAGCGCCTGTCACAAATACAGTGAAGGTTGGCTGTCCTGGGTTCAGTTCTCGTCTCGGGCACGCTGTTCTTTCTCTGCATGTGGCATCTGTTCACAGGGCTGGCTGCCTTGCCATGATATAGCCTTAGTTGCTGGCTCGGTGTAAAACACGAATTTAAAAAAAAGTAACTCAAAATACAAAGATGTCATAAACCACACCACTCTCTTAATAAAATGGTCTGATGAACTTCACTCCTCCATAGATGGTAAAAAATAAAAAGGCAACATTTACAATGTTTTCAGCCATCAAGCATCAAGAAAGTAAAATGAGACATTCTATATTGTACAGTAATCACCTTTATTCCAAAAAATATTAAATATTCTCCCTTGTCATTTTTTGATCCAGTCTAAAACCTGGCATATGTTGTTGATATAGGCACTCTCAGACCGAGGCATTACAGAAAAATTAAGTGGTTTAAAATGGAAAAAGCTCATGTTAATTTTTATTTATCAACTGAAATAAAAGGGAGCTGTTGATTGCTAGACATTTGCCACCTTTGTCAGAAATCAAGCAAACACACAAACTGTCTGAAAAAAATATTTAAGAACAATTTCCTGCTGATGGTACAAAGCCTGCACATATTTTTTTTAAATACTGGTTTGAAATGAATCAGTTCAACATCATACAGTGTTAAGTCATCATATATGTGACAATATTTTTCATGGTGTTATTTAAACACCAAATACTTTCATCAGTGTGGTTCTAAGATGCCAGATAAAAGACTGACCGACCAATTATAATGTGTCATCATCCGCCCATAAACGAAATGACGAAATGCAAAGAAAAAAATATTTGCCAGCTTGTCTACATCTGAATATAAAGCTAACGCTTTCCAACAAAGAAGCCAAGAATGAAATAACCTATGGCATTGTCTTCAAATCAGCCACATTAGATGACCAGAAGCCAGAAAGCTGTGAGGTGAACACACACACACACACAGCCAAACCTAATGTACTGAAAGTGAAAAAACACCAGACTTTAAGGTAAGTCAGACCTTGAAACCAGTGGTTTTGCTAAACAACTGTTGCAATGTAGCCAAATCCTGGCTAAATGAAAGCATGTTTGTTATGTAGATGCTGACTGAACTACGAAGCCTCCCATTCTGTCAGACAAGCTAGTGCTCTGCTTTAGAATACAGTCAATACCTTGGATCATAAAAAAATCCAACCAGTTGAGGCACTGTTAACATTCCAACTGAACCAAACTTTGGCCAGCAGAGGCACAGTTAAAACTCAGATTGAACCTAAGCTGGCTGCTAAAGTGCAACCACTTGTAAATCAGATGCAATAATTTACAAAGATGACAGTGGTAGATTTCAAAACAAGTGAAATACATAAAATAACAATTGTCCTTTAACTGAGATACTCAGACATTTTTAAGACTCTAGTCTCCAAGCATTTCTATGTCTAACCCACTACTCCCCCCCCCCCCACACTAGATGGATTACATGACCAAAGTTCTTGGGAGTTCTGGTGATATATTCTAAAATGGTTGTGCTTCAGTAGATATTGATGATTCAATTCTCTTAGTTCATGAGCAGTTTTTATAAGAATGCTGATGATATTTAGCTAAGTTTATCACAAGTTTCTATAAATAAATATTACTAGTGTCTTCTTTATTTCCTGTCATGATTGGATGAACAGCAAAACATCACAAAGGACATTTCTTTTACAGAAACCAACAAAAACAATAACTGTGTACAAGAAATTCCACCTGAAGTAAGAAATGTAGGAGAAGAAAAACATCCAGATGATTTGCTGGCCATGGGACACTGAATGTAACAATGTGAATTAAGGTTTTATTAAGTATATTCAAAAATGGAACACCATGAACAATAACAAAATATCTACAAGAAAGGTGTTAACTTTCAAATCAGTGTGCAAGAATCAAAGTTTCAAAACAACTAGGACTACTCCAGTCCATTGTTCAGTGTGGCACAGAGCACAGGAAATCCACTGGACACAACCTCAACAATTCATCAATGAATATTGTTAAACTATTTAAATGGGACTGTTTAGCCAATGCTCACAAAACATGTTTGTACTCAAAACAGCTTTTGATGTCATCCTTGCATGATTTACTCTGCCGTTGAACTGTTGAAGGTCACACCTAAGGAATCCAATTTATTGTTTGTCTTAAGACTGACGAGAAAGGTATAATTCTTGTAAATTATATTTTGTCCTTTAGATCAATGTTTTTGATGTTGGTCATTTACTGATAACTTGCAAGCAAATTAGTATTTATTTATTCACCAGGATGGGAAAAAAGGTTAAGTTCCACTGACTGCACCTCCGACACTTGCAAATTATTATCTGTGTCTGCAGTATTTAACTAGATGACAAGATTAGGTGTCATCGTCAGAGAGAGTCTCATATTGCGATGACAAAAGTGGCTTCGGCTCCTGGTCTCTGGAGCACACCTGCTGATGCTCGGTGTCGCGCATCATTGATGACACGACTGGCTGAGTGGAGCCGGAGGCAGAGCTAATTGAGTAACTCCCCAGCCCCAGGGTTGAAGAGGTACTCACCACGGACCCTGAGGCCATGGGACTGCGCTCAGTGCTGGAACTGTCTACTCCTGCATACCCCCCAGCAGTTCCTCCACTACCTTCTGTTGAGGCAGCCCGAGCTCGAGGGCTGCGAGCATGCTGAACATACGTCAGGGCCTCATAACTGCTACGGCTCTGGCCTGCTTCACCAGGTTCGTATCCAGATCCTTCCACATTTCCATCATCAGGTGCACACCGTGGGGAAGCACCTCGCTTAGCAACTTTGCTTTCTCCAGACATGGTGGAACTGTCGATGGCATCAGACACTTCATCGGGTCCAAGACCTGCAGATGTCTTGCTATCAGAGTGTGTTGAGTCCACGCCAGTGTTTGAGACATCAACTTCCCGGCAGTCCCTAAGGCTTCTGTAGACAGTGCGAGGGTCATCTTGCACTCCCAGGTCACGGTGCTGATGACTGCTGCTTGAAGATGACGTAAAACTTTCATATGCCTGCGCCTCATTTCCATCCTTTCCTCCCAAAGGAGTCAAGTGATCCCCGCTTGCTCGCCTTTCGTCCATTGAACTGCCAACACCGGAAGTATCAGCTCGGGTCTCGGAAGAGCCAGTGGCCATGCTCCCACTCTTGCTGCAGTCAGAGCTGTCCACATGACCTTTGCGAGGACTGCGACCTGGAGCACCTAGAGCCATGTAACTACTGGGCGGCCGTCCTCCTGCATCTTCATCAGGGCTATCATCAGGAAAATCATATAGGTCCGAGCGGGCAGACTTCTTCTCTGAACCTGAAGTCCCTCCATGCATGGAGGCAGCTGTTGTTGTCGGCTTGGTACCAGAGCTGGTACGGGCAGTGTCTGCTGTGGTCCCCGTCAGTTTGGTGGTGGAGGTGGATGGCAGGAGACCAGAAGCTCGTGAGTAATCCCGACTGGATGTGGTAGGGAAGGACTGGAATTTTTCTCCAGGCCCTGGAGTGGGGACTGAAGGGTCATCACCACGGAACCGGGGTCGGTGCATGATACGTTTTTTACCCGAAGCAGACTGCGAAGATCCTACGGAGGGTGAAAGGGATCTACTTGAGACTGAAGAGGAAAGAGAAGCAGAAGTCTCGACGTTGGAAGTCAGCGTGCTGACTCTACCCCCAAGAGATGTGCAGTCCAGTGCCTGCTGGGCTGGGTGATGTTCCATTCTGAGTCCTGCTCCTCTGTCTATTACTCCACCTGGCTGACAGCCTCCTACTCCAGACGACGACTGACTAGATTCTGCAGTGTCTGAAGAAGATGCTGTGGAGCTGACAGTTCCTTCATAAGCAGATCCAGGCTGTGGCTCCACTGATGCTCGAGATGATGGTCGGCTTCCGTATGTCTCCCTGGTTGGCCCTTGACTAGATGCATGTAAATAACCCCCTTGTGCAGATGATGATGACAGAAGCGAGTCTTCTCCACCAGCATGATGCTGCTGCTGGGACACAACCTCTTCTTCGCGTAGGGTTAACTCGATCTTGGACTTCACATACTCCAACGATGAAATGCTGTGATCGGCTTTGAAGCTAGAGGATCGAGCTTTGCTTATGGTGCCTGCACTGCTGTCTGCTGCTTGAACACCTACAGAGAAGAGAGAAACTATGAGCGAAACTAAATACCTGTTCTTCCACGCCACACCTGGTTTATCAAAGAGCTCAGATGTCTTCCATATTCTGGTGATTACTACTTTTCAAACAAGAAATATTAATAATAATATTCATCTGTACATCCCCTACATCCAATCACATACACATATGCACACACACACAAGCAATGGTACTTTTGGTGTTTATCAAAAAAAAAGGGGGGGGGGGAAATTACACATTAACACTCCATACGTTCAAACAGCACAGCAACTGATATAAAAAAAGGATTAAAAAAACTATAAAAGAAATTGAGCTCTTTTGATTATTTGACTGTCTGCTTTTGTATAGGTATTTACTAACTTGCTGTTTATCAGTAACTCCTACTTTAAATGTACACCCATGTTCAAAATAATGTAACACCAACCTGCAGGACAGAGTACATGTGTGCATCATGTGATATACACCAAAGATTACATTCTTACTCTCTCCCTCACACACACACACACACGCGTGCATGCATGCACACACACACAACCAGAAATGAAAGCAAATTTACAAATTGACAAAAAAAAGGTGACCTACCGCTGCTAGTAAAAGTGAGAAAAAAATGCTGCCATCATTACATACGCAAAGATTTAATGTGTCTTAGAATAATCTTATAAAACATGTTTGTTAGGTGCACCTTCCAGTTCAAAAATGAATGAAGCTTTGAGAGAAAAAAAAATTCATCTTCCTTCTTTTTAATTTTTAAGCACATGCATGAATGTTTATCCTCTCTCTCACAAACACACACACACACACAGCATCTCCACAAATTTTCTCTCCCCCCACACATACAGCATATCCACAAATTCTTTCTTTCTCACACACACACAGGCACAAGGGTGGGGGAAAAATAAAAATACTTGTTTTCTGGCTGTATGAGAAGTAATGGCTTGTTTTAGACAATGCTGTGTTTATCCAAAATAGGACTAAAATAAAAAGCCAAATAAAAGCTAAATACTGCCAGCGCTCTTCTTCCCACAAAACACACAGCTGACAGTTTTTTGCTAGGACTAGGACATAGCCATTTGCTAGCTCCTGCTACCACAAAAAGGTATACTTCTGCAATGCTAGTTCCACATAAGGGTTCCTGGTGAGTTTGAGCCTACGCTGCATGAAAGTGTGCTGGCAAACGTATAAAACATGCAAGATACCATCAAAAAGCTGTGGAACAAACAGAAAAAGCTGAAACAAGCATAAACATAAAGCTGAAACATAACAAAGCAAGACGTGATACAACAGTCGGAAATTATAAAACAGACAATGCACTTTTTCTATTTGTTTCATTACTCTGAAAAATTGACTTTTCTTTCAATCTAATCAGCTTTTCATGTTCTTCAAAACTTAAAATCCAGATGAATATGACCCCAGCTGGAAAAAATGTTACAAGGAATGGGTTGCTAATCTAAAACTAGAATATATCTAGAAAAGAAAACTCTCCCACTAAAATGAATAACTTTTAAGGTGTGAATTTGTTCTGATTCTAAATAAGACTACAATAGTATTCACAGCCTTAAATAAACAGAGGGGAAAGAAAAAGTCTTCATCTGACATCTCTGGGTTCTAAGACTTGAACAAACCAGACCAAGAGCGCAGGTAAATAGACAAAAAATCAATTACTGAATGGATGGGTTGCGAGAGGGAAACAAGTACAAATAAAACACAATTAGGATGGGAGATAGCAACTTGTGATGAGACATACTCTCCTGAGTTATGATGCCAACTAATAATCCTGTAAACCTGCACCTCTTTTATTGTGTGTTATACACTCAATACATCGTAAGGGAACTGTTTGGCGTAAGAACAGATGATCGGAAAACATGCCATAAAGTAATACGACCACACCACACCATTTTATCTTTGTAATTGAGGTCAAGACAATGATTAGTTTCACACTTCTGTTAGTAATGTCAGATTCACATTTCTTTCTCATTTTAGGGCTGCAAACTTATGACGTGGCAGGTGCACTTGAAAATGTAAGACCTGGGTGAAACTCTCTTTTAAGTCATTAGAAAATATTCCCTGATGGAAATCTAAAGGCTAAGTGAACAAAATGAGAAAAGACCCCACTTTGAATCAATTTGAATTGCAACATGAAGACCTTCAATGGCTGAAACACTTTCCATTGTGATGCATCAGACGAGCACTTAGTTACAGATATTTTCTAGAAGGAAGCTGTTGACTGACTACTTGAATTGGGCACATGCAAATATCAAGCCACAACACAAATCTGGCACATTCCTTGGCAGCAAAAGCTGGGTAGCAAACTCCTATTCCAATGCAAAGAATAAAATGATGAATTTATACCAACCAACTCAAGGCAAGGAATTTAATAATAAAAGAAATAAACAAAAAGAAAGCAGGATTATAAATAATACAGAAAAAGTGAATATTTCTCAAGACACTGATGCAGTGAGGCCATTTCTCATTCCTCATCTTATAAATACAAAAACAAAAAAAAGGTCAACAAGGCTGTCTAGTATCTGAAACTGGACCTTTCTTGGGCTGAAACATGAGTCGTTTGGAAAAGTAATCAAGCCAGGTGGCAAGTAACAGAGAGATGGGCCCAACAGGGACAGTTATTAAAGAGAATTAATGATCACCCAGGTCCTACCTTTTCAAAAAGTTTGGGTTTTCGGAGGGTGACGTGCTAGCCTGAGACTGTCGTGATGAGTCCGCATAGTATTACCTCCAATCTCAGCACCGCTGCTGCTGGTGCCACTGCCGATGCTACCACCGCTGGCACCAACACTCATGCCAGCTCCACTTCCGCTGCCGCCTGTGCTGGACGCTTGCGAAGTCTGGGGCGATCGGGATCGCAGCTGGTCTGGTGTAGCTGATCGCCCCACCACCCCTTGTCTCTCGATGGGAATCTTGAGGGTGCTGCTGTCCAAGGCTGTATGAGGGCTGCTGGCTGTCTGAATGCTGTTGAGTCCATGAGGGTGGGAATGCATGGAGTGAAGAGCCTGGGACCCCCCATAGCCAAGAGAGGCCAGCGTTGAAGGTGACGATCCGTGGGACTGCTGCTGTTGTTGCTGAAGCTGATTTGCCTCCTGTTGAACAAGAGAAGGGCTTGTGATGCACCCTTCCAGGTGGTTTCCAGGTCTGAAGGGTTAGCAGCTGTCTGCCAGTGCCAGCTTTACAAATGTTCTATCAAAATCTTACAAATGTTCTCTTTATAATTACATTCTTTTTCTGTGTGCTGCCATTGAAAAAAAGAGCCCTTTTTTGTTGGCAAATGGAGTGGAACTTAGTTTTTATTATTATTTTTAAATGTAAATGCTTTTGACCACACTTCGCTGAACCAACAGAAATCTAATAATTTAATAATTATGGTCATAATGTTGAGATAATCAGAAAAAAATGTCAAAAAATAGTTCTTTAAAACTCAGTTCTGATGTACTGATATGCCAGTTTCCATAGGGGCTGAGCATTTGCTGCTGACGAACGGCTGGACCTGCAGTTATTTTGACAATTGTCTACCACTCTAGGGCTGGATTGCTACATCCTTATGTGGAATAAATACTCTATACAGTTGCACACCTTTAAATTTATTTCTTATAAGATGTTACAACAGAGTTACTTTTAATGTGAATGCATTTATACTTCCTGGATAAATAATGCCGACTTAAAAAAAGAAATTAAGAGTGAAAATCCCAGATGTTTTATACCCTGTACTGATACCTCTATATCACAGAGGAGAAAAAGAAAATAAAGAACAAAAAGAGCCTTACACTCAGGGCCTGCTGCTGGACTCGCTTGCGCCAATTATGGGGAACATCATGATGAGGTTGGGACTGCACTTGTGGTGCTGATGCTCCCGGGCTGTGCACATTTCCACTGAAGTTACGTGAGCGATGAGCGTCTGATGATGATCCCACAGATGTTTCAGAAGATGGTCGCACGATAGGGGAGGCGCGGGTGGAGATAGAGGTTACCTCTGAGGTAGTGAATGTAGGTGTAGACTGCACTGTAAGAGACAATGTCAATTTTTTTTTTAAAGTGAATATTGTAGAAATTTGAAACGATTGTCAAAATATGTCATTACACTTGGTATCTTATGTCACCTCTGAGCAAGCATTTCATTTCATTTGCCACAAAACTGCTGTGTCTTTGTGGAAAGATCTTCATGATATCATGTATCATGAAATTATGTGGCCATTCCTTGTCATTAAACATCCAGCACACACCACCCTGATCGACAATGCACAAGTTGATGCCCATTTACCTGAACAAGGTGTGCTGGTGCTGTTGATCTGGCTCAGCAAGTTGGGCACGCCCACCGCCTCGCCCTCTCTGCTGCTGCCACAGCTGCTGTAGTCGCTGATGATGATAGCGTCGATATGATCCCCTAAAGTGATCATTCGTGAAGAGCTGTTGTTGCTTGATGCACTGGTTCCATCATTGCTGCCACTTGTTGCCAGTGAGGGATCCTGAACACTAGAGCCACCCAGTGAGGAAGAGTGAGGAGCTTCTGGAGCTGGAGGAGTTCTCACTCTGCCCATCTGCATAACGGGTGTGGCAGGGGAGGAGGTAGAGTCCAATTCAGCCCCTCCCTGGACAAGAATCTTCCGGCCAGGTTTGTACTTGCTTGGCGTCGCTGATCGTGATGGTGATGATGATTCTGCTTGTCCAAAAATAAATACATAAACCAACAAATTAAAAATAAGATCTGAAGAATAAAAAACAAAACAAAGTTAAAAAACATAAAAACTTGGTAATGTTGATAATGGAAATTCCATCAAGGTCAGAGGACTGGTAAGTTTTATATTTGTAACTCCAATTCACTTGCTACATCAATGAGTGATTTCATAGTTTCAGCTTTAGAAACATAGATTCCTCTTCTTTTCCCAGGCATGGCACTAAATAAGTGTAAAAAATGCAACTGATGATGACAAGTGCGCACAATGGGAAACTAATAATCACTTTGCACAACAGCTCTAGATTGGAGCAAACTGAGGAAATCCAGCAGGGGTGTGGCAGTGAAGGGATGTTGAGGAAAGTGTTCTAGCCCCATGTTACCATGCTGGCAGCGAGTGCATTTTTTTATGAATGTTTGTTACTGAAATTACATAACTCCCCCATGTTATCATGCTGGTAGTGAGTGCAGTTTTTACGAATGGTTGTTGCTGAAATTACAAACCTGGAGGCCCTGACCCTTTGCTCATCTCAGGCATGGCCCCACTTCCTCGCATAAGTGCTGGAGATGCATGTTCTGGTGTTTTCAAACAGGTATTGCCACTGCTGCTAGCACTAATATTGCTGCTTCCGGCTTCTGGAGTGGTGCGGTTGATCTGATGAATGATGATGGCATCAATGAGTGTTGCTGCTGTAAGCGAACGACCGCTAGTGGATGGGGGTGGGGCATTGCCTGGTGGGGGCTGGTGTGAGTCCTTCTGGAAAGCAGCTAGAATGGCAGCTGACCCATGGCTCTCTGCCAGCTTGCTGATGTAGGTCCTGTCTGTTATCTGGCGGTGATGCTGTGAGCTGTCTGTTGAAGATGGTTGCTCTGATGGGTGTCCTGGGGAAAACAATGTTTATAAACAGTTGTATAACTAGGTAGACGGATGGAGAAAAAAGACACATAGAAATATGGATGGATGAATGGATAGAGGATCAACATAGATGTATGGTTAAACAGATGGGGAATAGATATATAGATAAATGACTAGTCATAAGGATGGGGAAAAGACATAACTATAGAGCTTAACAGATGGAAGGGGGTGAGACACACAGCTATATGGCTAGACATAAGGATGGGGGATAGATGCAGAGACACAGATATATGGTTATGTGGACTAAGTTACAGACAGGTGGATGTAAATAAGAAAGCAGACAAGGAAATAAACTATACAATTTTTCAATTTTTAAAGCTGATTTGAACAGGTCCACTTGCTTCAGATATCAGTGATAATTTTAACAAAATTCTAAGGAATAGTTACAAAGCAATATCTTCTTTTCTAAAAATACTATATGAACCTACTTTAAAAAGTTCGTTATGGTTCTTATCTCCATTTCAGTCTGTTTACTGCTTTCCATTTGCAATACAAAACATTCTGCCATTTTGGTCATTGTTAATGTAGGGAGCTTTCTGGTTAAAAGTGGCTTTTAAAAAAAAAAATCTTACCCCACCTTTGAGTTGTTACTCGTAAAATTACATCATTTTCAGATGCAAAAGAGATCTTGTAGACAGAAACACAGATTGGTAAATTGTCAAAGTTTTAGATGCTGAGTTTAATCATAATATCTTGCAATACTGTACCTGGCTCAGTCGATCCAGGGTAAGGTGAGGTGTTAACAGGACTAGGGCCATGCTCTGAGCGACTGTCTGGCTGGTTGCTAATGTAGTTAGAACTCTCCCGGCCAACTCCTATGTCTGGATCTCCATATGGGTGGTGAGGATGAAGCTTATGAAATCAAAGTGAAATCAAAGTACATCAGGATCAAGGTTGAAATTCTCCCAGGTTCAAATCAATAATTCTTTTTCCCTTAAATATATACATGTCCCAGATGCGAAGGAACAGAATGAAAAGTGAATTGCTGTAAAAAAAATTGTTATCACTAAGTTATGAAAGTGCTGCAAACCTGTTGAATTTGTTGCTGACTTGGTTGTATGCCACGTCGAGCATGCATCTGCGTATTGTGTTCCCAGACTGTCCGCGATGTTGGCTGTGATGCTCGCTCCTGCAAACAAGTGCATGCATTAAAAGCATGCAAATAAGATACCATGAAGCCTTGTAACTAGAGACAGAAATACATGAATTAGAACAATGACTTGTGAAAAAATGGTGGCTGTGGAACTACCAAAAATTGCATTCATCCTATGAAGATGACAAAGGCAAGTTTTGTTTTCATAATACTCCTACTTTTATCATCCTTCTTTTCAAGTGTGGACACAGACAACTCATGGATAAATCAACTACTTCATCGAGAACATGAATCAGATCATCATATCATCTGAGATCAGACTGAGCATCAAAAGAAATTGCTCTGCTCTGCAATTTCTTTTCAATTTAAATTCTTTTTAAATGTTACCTGCAAAACTCGCTCTTGCACTGCTGCTCTCTGACGTTCTCGTTCTCTCTCCTGGTGAATGTCACCCATTTCTGGTCGGTAAGCCCCAGGATGGCTATGGCTGTGGGGGTGGTGAGGCATGGATGGGGACAGTCGAGTGCGGCTCTGCTCCACAGATGGTGGCACACCCAGCATGGACTGGCGGGGAGAAGCAGGGCCACGCTGGCAGAACAGTTTAATCACAAAGTTACCTTCAAAATGTGCTTTGCACTTGTTTAACATTGCTTTTTCTCATCCTGTTACTGGTTTTGCCCTTAAAATGAAGTTAATATTACGATCACTTTCAATTTTCTTGATGATCTGCATGCTCTTGATATCTCTGTTGTATACTATTTTCTGTTCCAAAGAGTACTCTCCTTAACGTGCAATCAGATACTCCACCAATTTATTATTATTATTGTTTTTCTACTTGTTCTTGCTTTAATTAAAACAAAAAAAAGATAATGAATGAAGATTTAGGACCAATTTTATCTGTTAGCTTTAATACTGTGTACCTGCAAAGTGGTGGAGTCAGGCTGATCTTTAGCCTCTAAAGGGTGTGGCTGTCGTCCAGTTCCCATAACTATGCTGGGTCTTACATGGTACGACTCTATGGTCATAGGATGAGGATGAGCAACTGGCTGCTGGGGAGGTGGTTGTGGTTGTGAGGGTGCCACCATAGCTCTCGTCCCTGGCCAGTGAGAAGGGTGGGTGCTGGGTTTGTCTTCTCGAGCCGTTACCATGTGTGGTGAAATCTGAAAAACAAGAAATTACAAACATATAGAATTACAAGATTATTTTTTTTAAAAAAAGCATCTACATGGCTGCTTCCTCGTTATTCACCTTATTTTTAAACATGCTGTACAGTCATCTGGATGGAAGGGGTGAAGACCGAAGAAATAGCCCTTTTGAACAGTGAAGATGGTATACAAAAATAATGGTGCATATAAGACTGATTTTGCAACTGTTGATAACAGTGTAATGTCATTCTGGGTACATTCATCAAGCCACCTGCCAACACCTCAACACCAATAGCTTTGGAGAAAAACAACAAAAATATGGCATCATTCTGCATCAAATCAGACTGCCTGCTCAATCTGAAACTTCTTGTACATTACCTTGCCCTGCATGGGATCACTGCTTGTTCCAGATGGTGCTCTGCTTTGGGTGATGTGATGATGTAGCAGCTGGGGACTGGAATTTGCCAAAGTCCCTTGGTGTGGTAAACGAGCATCTACAGCTCGGGGCGGAGGTCCTGGAACAAGGTCACGGCCTCGTGGGGAAAGATCTTCACGTTCAGGATCCTGTGTATCAAGAAAGGACTAGGTTGAGTGGTTGTGCTTAACCCCACCATCACCCCTAGTGCAAAAAATAAATAAATAAACAAACAATGCTAAAGACTATGGGACTATTCGTCAAAAGTACACAATATTCACTGCACCTTTTTTAGAAATTTGACAAAAAAACCAAAAAAAAAACCCAACATAATTTAGATATGAACAGAGTATTTTTAAAAACATGAAACATATCAACCTTTCGTTGCTTTGTTGCCATTTGCTGTGCCAAATAGAAGTCATGATTGATGGTAGCTCGGGAGCTGTAGGTGCTTTGGTCTTCCCTAAAAGCTCCATGTGGATATGAATAATATGGCCCACCAGGGCCTCCTGGGCCACCTGGCTGTGGTGGTTGGGTACCTGGAGCAGTCTCCTGTCTCTCATAAAACCCTGGTTGTGGTGGCCCATAGCTCCCCTCATACACCAAGTGACCAGACCGGGATGGGAAATTGGGATCCATGACCATGCGTGAACCTCCTGTTGTTCCCTCTGCAGGAGGGCCCCCTCGGCCCCCTCCTGAACTTTCTCGGTTGACAGGTGTTCCCTTGGTAATTGAGCCCTCCATTCTGATTGAACTGGCACCAGAGGTGGGTGGGGTGGTGGTGGGCTGATGGGCGAGGGTCTCCATTCTGCGAGATATGTGCCCAGCCATATTTGTTGCATGGCTGGCAGGTGAGACTGACTGTGAATGGGTCACTGGGGTGCCGTGAGTTATAGAACCAGGGGGCACCATCAGATGACTGTGAGACAAGGAAGAGGATGACAGGGGAGGTGATCTTGACAGCTTGGGTGAGGTCTTAGAGCCCCCACTGTTTATAAGCGGGGGAGGAGGAGGAATGCGAGCTGCTGGAGAGTGACGTGCTCCTTGATCAATTCCTGCAAAAGGTGATCCACTAGGTGGAAGGCCCCCTCTGGCACTGGTGGGTATGCTGGGGTCACCTGTGTACATACTAGGAGACTTGTTTCTGCTGTCTGGTCGCCGTGGCATCTTAAGTGCCAAGGACTCAAGCTGCACGGTGCTGGTAGTATGGTGAGAATGTGCAGGAGGAGGGACAGCAGACATGTGAAGCTGTGCAGCATTGTCAGGAGGACCTCGTGGGTACATGTCATATGATCGTCCACGGTCAAAAAAGTCATGAGGATTCCCCTTATAACCATGTGGGCCCTTTTCCAGAATTTCTGGCTGGCGACGGGAAAGATCCTGTAAGAACAAAAAAAAAAAAAAAAAAAAAACCTTAATAAAAACCAAAACTGCCTTCCCAATTTTCAAATGACAAATGAGCTGTGGACAAATTTTAAAATACATATGGAGGACAAGTATGACGATATAAATAAGAGACACGTTGATAAGCTAAACAACAAAATAAGTGAAAGCAGCAGACATATAACAGAGGAACATAGCTGTTTTCAGACTCTCCTATTCACCTGTACTTCACAATCTCTCCCAGGCAAGCCCCTTGGGTCTCTCATCTCCCTGGGATCTCTAGCATCATGAACCTCCCTGGGGTCCCTGGCATCCCTACTGTCAATTGGACGCAGCATGCTGTATGGCAGCGCAGCACGGGGGTCAGGAAGTGGCTCACTACGATCTTTTCTCAGGTCCTGCGGTCCACCTGGACCAACTCTCATGAGACTGTGAACCGGGCCAGGCTCTCTGGCACCTAGAAAGAGCAAGTCAGGAATGTTGCAAACAATTTGTTATGACGCTTGTAAAACAAGGGTGGGGAACGTCAGGCCTGCAGGCAGTGTACGGCCCGTGAAGTCATCTGGCCAAGGCAGTCATAGATTTCAGTAAATTTAATAGATTTTTTGGTTGCAATGTAAATGTATATTAAGCGATAAATAACAATAACGTAAAGGGACATGCAAGGAATGTTAATTATGGAACAGACAGGACACATACAAGCAGATGACAGATAGCTACATATGCTTCTCGTTGACAGACCGCGTCCTATGTGGACATTTCTGGAGAATTATGCATACATATGACCATCACCCCAAGCCGAGAGAAGATCACCTCCGGTTTGATGTCGGCTGTTGATACGCGTAGTGTTCTTTGACCGTGTCGACTTATACAATAAAAATAAAAAAAATTATTGTCGACATTGCTGTGTGCCTTAGTGTACAGTTCAGACATACACATGTTCAACATTATCCTTTCATGGATTTTCAAAGGATTAGCAAATGAGAAAGCTTTGGCTGGTAAAAAATCGTCAGGGTTTATTTGTGCATGTGTAAGCATGTCTGTGTATAGCAAGTGTGTAAATACTGTTATTTTAATAACCAAGGAATAATTTTTTTAAAGAAAAGTCAAACTGCACGAAATTGACCCCAATCACCTTTTGGGGCCTCAAGTATGAAATTGCTCTGCGCGAGTAATAACTGACAGTGCTAAAGCTTATCTTACGTTTTTTGAAAAAAAAGTGTTATGCTTTCTTTAGCCATACTACATTTACTTAAAATCTACTTCAGGTACCAAATTATAACAACAATAAAGATCAAGGGAAGCCGAACACCAAAATGATCACCACTTACGAAGAGGACGATCTGGCTCCACGTTTAGGTTACGTTCAATGGCGGAGTGGATGAGGTCACGAACACATGCAGGTCCTTTTCCAACTCCTCTCTTGTCCTGTCCTAGAATTCCCTCTTGCAGGACATGAGGTGAGAGAGTTCTGCGGCCACTCTCATGAACACTATGAAATTAAAACAAAGTCAAGCTTCGGTAATGTGGGTGGGGCAGTGGGTAAGGGATGTATAAAATGCATGACATTTCTAAAACCCAAGAAAATTATGATATTTTATATTTAACGTTTACATTCACTGCAAACCAAAATTTTAAAAAGTAACAATAGCCCCCACGATTAAAATTAGTAACTGCTGTGTAGGCAAACATGCATAGGCATAATCTGCCTCATAAATGTCCGGTTTTCATCAAAGCATTCTGGGTAAGCAGCACTTTACCTAGGTGGTCGAGGAGAGAGCCTGGTGGGATCCACTCCGACTCCTGGCATCATCTGCATGGGCAGGAAGCCAGTCAAGCTGGTCAGAACTGGGCCCTGGGCTCCAGGCTGCACCTCATGGATGTGCTGCAGCTCGCGAATGACCTGCACTTCACCACTGCTTGCAGGCCTTCCACCTGGCACTGGACTTGCACTGATGGAGGTTATAGCAGACATCCTTGATGGAGGTCTTGACCCTGGTCGGCTGCCTTGACCCCTGGCATCAGGGGTGATATCTAGACGAGCCCCCAGGGCAGGAGAGGTGCCAAGGTTGTGTCGGGGACTAGGAGATGGTTCACAAATCATTGTCTGGGCAGGACCACTATTAGTGTGAGCTGCACCACCTACGGAACTGAGAAAACACGTTCAAAATTACTAATAAGACACCCAGGAGCAAATTTTGCAATATAAGGGACTTCTGATTACAAAACTGAAATACGTCATCTAAAGCTACAGATTTCTTCATTTATTAGATTACATCTGAAATCCCTCATATTAAAAAAAAAACAAAAACATGCATCTTACAAACAAATTTAGCTTTGAAAACAATTAGGGGTTCACATGCTTCATTGACTGTCACCCATGTCTGACAAACTATTGGAAATCAACTCAACATGAATCATAAACTACTGAATATACCACTCTCCCTAAATTCATCAACACTACCTGCATAGAAGTAAAGTTTTTACTCACTACAATTACTAAATATACTTGCATGAAAGTTGAAGCACATTGAAACTCCTTTTGGTGAATAAGCTTTCTCTGCAGGTAAATGTAAAAATGTCTTAAGGAAAGTTTTACCTGGGTGTGCTACATGACGGAGCAACCATTGGTGTTGATGGTGTGGAGACAGTGGGTGGGGTGGCAATGGTTGTAGTAGCTGCAGCAGCAGACGATGAGCCAGGTGGGCCCTCGTCAGCGCTCATGGTAGCTGAGCTGTCGTTATCGATGCTGCGCAGGCTGCCCTGGGAGGCTGACAAAGGCTTGTTGGAAGCAAGAGAGCTAGGAGGAGGCAAGCCAAGAGAGCTTGACAAAGTGGCATCAGCCTCCCTGTCTTGGATGGAATGGCCACTATGGTTAGCATCCCCTGTCTGACTCTCGCCTTTAGTAGAAGAAACATATTCAATCAAAATCTGTTCATTTTCTGAAGATCACATGCTATCAATGAAAGCAATGTTATCACTAATGGAGAAGGGGATGCTTTCCAGAAAAATTAACCAACACTGAAAGAGGCTGCCTACTGAAATAGTAATTCCAGATGTGTGAAAATAATTTAGCAAACAGAATTCACTACATGTGCTGTCTGCTTCACAACTGACCGGAAAGGAGAATATTTCTGAGGCAAAGATGGAGACAAAATGTATTCCTTACACACACCTTCTTCTGTTGGCAATGGAGTAGGACTTGGAGCACTTGTAGTGTCAGAATCATCGCCATCTCCATTATCCTCTTCACTTGAACTGACATCCTCTTCTGAAACAGCTGTTGTGGTAGATGCCACACTCTCTGACATGGATACTGTCCGTCTCTCTGACTGTAATAATGAAGGAGAACAGAAAATAACTATCAACATATAAAAACCGACAATTTCCCCCAATGAAAACTCTTAAAATAAAAAGCAATATTTGTTTTCTCTGAAAATACTGATGCTTGCTCCCAGAGCAGTAAGTTCCATAAGAAGCTAAAAATTTTGCTGGTAAAAAAGTTACTGGAAAATTACTCTCTTATGGGGGCTCCACTTGAAGCTGTCAAACACCATGTACACATCAATATCTCTAGTACAGTAGTAACTCATGCTTAGAAACTTCAATTTTCAAGAAATGTGTACCTGCTCCTTATGCTCCTGCAAGATGGCCTCCAGGTTAAGCTTTTTCTTGTAGTTAAAGTAGAAATTTTTGCACTGGGCCTCTGTCTTGGTCCCTACTGCTGTAGCAATGGCAGCCCAGTCTCGCCCATGTTCTCGAAGCCCTGTTGACAATTTCACAGTTGGTTACAACTTCCCTCCCTGCAGTGTTGCTCTCATAACTTGCCAAGTTATTGCTGGCAATTCCCAAAATGTCGACAACTGTGTCAGTTACTTTAGGGGAGACCTTGGTCCATGTACTATTAAAGGCTAAAGCTCTTGTAAAATTTTTTGCCTCATTGCTTTTGCTGTTGGGAATAAGTTCAAATAATGAAAGTCTTTAAATAGTAGTAATTCTAGCAGGTTAACATCTTGGGTAGAGGGGAATCCAAAACTAAACATTGGTTCTCTACTGTCTAAGCAGTTTGAGTATTGCATAGACATCATGGTGATGTTTCACATTACTGAAACATAATAAAACCACAACATGCCCACCTTGTTTGGCAACCTCCATCTCTTCTTCAGTCCAGCGTGATGTCTCTACTACATCTGTAGTGGAAAGAGAGGCTGCAAAAGTTATAAAGCCGTGAAGATTGCAAACCCTGGCCATCACCATAGCCACGTGTGCAGGCTGATGCCCACAACCACAGGGTGTGACAAGCCAGGGGAAGGGGAAAAGTGGGTTGAGAAAGGAGGAACAGACAGGCTGTTAGCCAAGTACTTCCAAGAGACATCACACAAATGCACTTGTTATACCAGTAATAATTAAATCAAATAATGTGATCAACAAACACATCCCTGGCCTTTGCAGCCTGATCTCCAAATTTCTCACAATTATGATTATTATAAATGCTAAAGCTATAGGGTGTTTTGTAACTGTTGCTCAGTTGTACGGCTACTTCTTGAAATAAATGTTATGCATTTATAATTCTGAGTCTTATGTTGACATATTACAGTGAACATTACCTGCTAAACTATACCAGTAATGATAGTAACTCTAGCATACATACCAAGAATGCTTTTCTTAAAAAAATTCCTAACTTGTACTGCATCAAAGAGACATGTCTGTCATGAATGCTCTTAGCTGTCAAAAGCTTTTCTTAAGCTTTATGCTGTGCCACAAAGTGTGTTAAATGGAAATAAAAACATAAACGTAAAATGTAAAATACCTGATGTCAAGAGATTTTACTAATAAAGGAGGCGATGTGAGAACATTTGCTAAATGCTAATTGTATCTACAGTTTCATAAACAATTTTTAAACTGCGTTTACTTAAAGTCTTTGAATAAAGAGTAACTTTCATGTATATTACATTCTGACAAAAGTATTAACTCACCATCTGTGCTCTCTGGCACCAGTGGCACCAAAGGCTCATTTGTCTGAGGGTTTGTGCCCAGGCGCCGAGCAATCCGATTAAAGCACGCAGAGCAACACTTGCTCATTTCTTCAGTCAGCTCTGATGAATAATAATAATTAAAAAGGCATGCCAAGTCTTTGTTTCACAGCAGCACATTCCTCTACACATGCTGACACAGTAAATGACTAGCATTAAACCCAAATAAATTTTTTTTATGCTCTTAAGGGAGGACTGAAGCTATCAGTACCTGTCGATTTAGTGAGCTTAGCTTTAAAACAGAACAGTGTTGTCTGAGATTCTCTCTCAGGACTGGAAACTTCTGCCCACCCACCAATAAATGGTGAATGATCACAGCATATTAAATGCCACAAGATGAGTGGTTCCTGTCCACCCTAATAAGTGCCTAGTCACAGTAAATCACTTTTGCTATAGTCATTAGTCTGCCCCCTTTATCAGGGATAAAAAGGCAAGTAGTTTGGACTCCTCCAAAGGTAATCTGACGAGCTTCCACTTACGGAGATCTTTTATGATGGGTTCCTTAACCTCATCTGAAAGCTCATTCCACTTTGGAGGGAATGGGCGAAGACGTTTCATCTTCCGTCTTGGAGTGCGGCAAGTAGGTATAGGGCACCTATCACGTCTGAAACAGTGTTACACATATTAACTGTGAAATTAGCAGGACTGATTGTGACTGACACATGATCTATCATAAACAAAAGATATCAGGTGATATGAGATCAGTCACTATACAAACATGCTTGCTTAAAGAACAGTCCCATACAGTCCCTTATTATTTTTGTGCCTTCATGCAAACAAGAAAATGTTGAAATCCCATGCTCTTTCCATTCACCTTGGCAGGTAGGAAAACTGACTTGTGGGCTAATATAGTGAGGGCAAAATACAAATACTACAGAAACCATCAGTGTGCAGTAATGCTAGCACGACACAGAGGATCAGAGCCATGAGGTGTCAGAAAGGTGTGAGCATTTGCTGTGGACGAACAGGCTTACAGTCATCTTGAAAATTTTCTACTCAGGACTTACAGTTCAAAAGGAACTGCTGCACTCAAACGTGACAAAAAGAAAAAAAATTGTGAAAAGATAGGTTCTTGATGTTAATTTCTAGATATCAGATTAAATTAGCTGAAATGTTTTTGTAAATCAGAACAAATTACTGTATGTCCCATTTTTGTTCCTTACCTCAAAACACGTTGCTAAGAAAAACTGCTTGACACAATAATTTGGAAAGAAAAAAGAAGACACTCACTGTGTGTATCGCCGGCGCACTGAACGACATCGGCAACTGCTGCACACTCTCATCTCTGGTCTGATTTCTGACTCACTGACCCCATAGTCATCACAGTTGCTGCGGGTCAAAGGTCGGCTCATGCCAAAGTCTTCAAGGTGGGCTTTGCAGACTGAACACTGATGAGTGCCACCTGCAATACAAAACAAGTTCCATCTGACAGGGAAAACAACCAGAAAGTAATACTCAGACGCATACCATAATGTTGCATCTTCTGCGCGCTCAGACCATTATTCACGGATTGAGGGATAAATTATGCAGAATTACATTAACAGAATAAAGATCAGCATTCAAACATGATGTTCACCTATATGGTATATGAATCTGCAAAAAATGATACAATTCACACAACAGCCTATAAGGTAGGGCCAGTGAAACGGATGTTTCAGGGGAAAGACAGGGGCCAGGTGCACAACACATTTCTAAATTTAAACACTTTTAGGCCTTAAATCTTTTTAGATAATCAGTTTAAAGTGCAAACCAAAATTTTAATTTCTAAAACTAAAACTGCTTTAAGTAAGATAAAGTTGTTTAGGTCTGACTTTCCGTCCTGTCAGTACAATCTTTTGTATGTTCTTGTGCAATGCATCTAAATGGCAGAGAAGAGATTTTGCTTCTTTAGAACAGTTTTAAGGTTTAGAAACGTCATGCAACTGGCTCCAGGCCTCTGTTTCTTACTAATTTGATTGTATAGTGTAATTTCTGTGCACTGATGCAAAAAATACATAGGAATGTGACAGTTCAAAGCCTGTAATCCCTACTTACAGACAGGTATTTATTAACACTCCTCTCCTTTCTCTGCTGATGAGAGTTGTCTAGTACAGAACTGAAATATATGTGATGTTTACTTTATCTAGAATCAGTGCTACATTTCATCACTTGTTTAGGTGGATAGACAGGATGGATGGCTCTAATACAATTTAACACTGGAAACAGTGAACAGTCCACAGATACAGAAGGCATACCTGTGCCACCAGTTGTGCTCTCTTCAGAGCCTTCAACCCTCTCTTTGTCGTCTTCTTTTTTTATTCTGAAAATTTAAGAAGCAACTGTTCAATTATTTCATTAAAGTGATAATAACTATGCTGTGGTAAACAGACACATGTCACAACGAAGTGACCATTTTTCTCGTGTACGCCAATGCACATTCACTGATATGGGTAAACAGGGAAAATATGTATTTGTAACTACCTGTGCACACGTAGGAGCTCCTGAGTCCCCTCCACTCTCCAAAATATAATTATCTTCAAAAATATCTCTTTGTCAGCCTTCCACCAACGAAATCTCAGAATAAATGTTGATGTCCACATAACCCTCCCTCTTTTAGCTTCCAAATCTATCCTAATCCAATTACAACCCTACTACCAGACTAAAACAAATCCTAACACCTATTCCAAACTTTAAACAAACCAAACCCAAAGTTCCAACCATTACTTCTTCAATTCTATATAAAAACATGTATATGTGCCCACACGTATGCACACATATGGATGAATGCATGTGCAGAGACAAGCAAGAAAGATCAAGAAATCCAAAGATGCTCACCCGGCAGATACAGAGGTAGCATCACCACTGGAAGATGCAGGCAAGGTAGGTATGGTCTCATCTTTGACTTCCTCTTTAACTACCACCTGTTGCTGCTTAAAAAGTGCAATACAAGAACGCTGAAAAAGATACAGCTTCTGCCTTCATGAACAATGAATTGTCAGCCATTCCTGTAACTTAATACTGAAGAGTATTCCTTACAAACCTTTAAACTCCTATCATTACAGCCATGTGCAGAATGCAGCAGTGTCTTACTTTCATATTTTTGAAATAAATATAAAATTACAAGTAATGCTAATATCAGATTGTTCTGAAAAAAAAAAAACACTGGGTTATAAATTCTTTTAACAGGACTTAGTACTGGCTTTTGAGTAACAGAAATAATAATAGTTTGAAAATCACAGTGTCATTTTGAAAAACACGATAGTTCTTAACCCCAACTTCTCATTTATGTCCCGGTTTAAAGTTACAGACATCATTTCGAACTGCCGATCAACTTTTTTAGGAATATAATAGTACCTGAGACTTTTGCAATGCCTTTTTGCTTCTTTTCATGTTTTGTTTGCGAAGCAGCTGTTTGTAGTTCTCATTTTTCTTGGTCAAGTAGTAGAACTGGATACATTCTGCTACACTCTATATGCGCAACATGCGCAAGAAAGGGAAGACATACATGTACAGATCCATTGACTCTAAGGCATGTGTCTGGATACAAGTACACACCTATATACATGTTTAGATCCATTGACTCTATAGGCAAGTGTCTGGATATAAGTACACACCTATATAACAAAAACTTTTGAAGAACCATGCAAATCTTTTCCATTTTTCTGTGATAAAAACATTTTAACTTTTGCACAAACTGAAAAAAAGAATGTTCCCATGCACAAGATCTATTCAAAAGAATCCTCACCTTCCTCGGCAAAAATGAGGCAATAAGACCAAAACTCTTAGGATGCTGAAGGTACTTTTCCTTAAATATCTGTTTCTCCTGCTCAGTCCACCGGCCCAAGTGATTCTGCTCCTTGCTAACAGCCACAGGGTCCTCCAGCAGGCCATTATTGTTCAGAAAGCGCATCCGCCGTTGTCGGGCATCCAACATCATAGGAGGTATGACTGCTAGATTCCTCATTTTTCTGTCTTCTTCCTACAATATTTTAACATAAGTCAAGACTTAAGGATGCTGTGGTATGAGAAAAAAAATATCAGCTGGATTTATTAAACTTGATGCAACAAGATGCCGACCTTAGGAATTTATTCTGATAGCCAGAAAAACAAATAACCTTTTTTTTTAAAATTCTCCAAGCATGTATGCTTATGGCGCAAAATGCTAACAGTTTTATATAAATAAAGTTCAGTATTTCAACATAAATAGATGGGTGAATGGATACACAAAGAAAGGAAGGAAGCTTATATGATGCTTTACAAGAACACTATTCTTCTACAGGTGCTCTAACCTCTTGCTCTTGAAGGCTATCAGCTATCTGCTCCAGTTCTGCCTCACTGCGAGCGTAGCCGCCTATACTGCTGCGGGCACCAACTTTGCTACAAGGTAAAATTCACTGATCAGTAATCAGATAAACTATCTCCTCTTTTTCTTGAGGTACATGCATCAGTGCTTTGATATTTTTTTCAAAACACGTCAGGTGACCAAGTAACATTTCACAAAATGCCAGTGTTCTCCAAACTCTAAAATGTCTCTTTCCTTAATTACAAACATAACATATTAACAAAAAACCTTCGTGCACATTCAGCTTCAACTGAACATATTCTTCTGCTTGTTTGTAATGGTTGCATTAAAACTGGCTTGATTTCTTTAAACAACAACAAAATTCTTTTGAAGCTTTTTGGCTCTGCACTCATAGAACTGAGCCAAGATATCTGGAGACGAGACTGTGTATTTATGTTTGCAGGTTCTATTCAGCAGCACACAATATCAGCCCTGTTCTAGCTTTCCTAACAACAGTCACCTGTGCTGTCATTTTCAGACAACATCCACCTTATTTCATCATATGATATGCACTAAAAAAGCTCAAGACCACCCTGCCCCCAAAGACCTGCTCTTCAGGTGCAACAGAGGTTTAGTGTTTCAGATGTTCTTCACCTCTTCTCAGCAAATTTTGTTCCCCACACTCAACAACACCTCTACCCCACCATACAGAAGGTAATCAACATTTTATCATCTTGGTCACAATAGATTCTCACAAATTTGTTAATATGAATCAGGCTGCCTTTACCTTCCAAAACGCTCTTTATCCTCACGATTCTTTTTGATCTCTGGAAACACTTTCTCATAATATTCTCGAGTCCTTGCATCTTTTGCCCTGAGGAATAAAGAAACATCTAAATAAATTCTGAATGAATGACTTTGATGTTTGATTTTTGCTTGAATAGATAAGGAATATCATGGTTTTACTACACTGGCCTTCAACCAAAATGCATTAGTCATCTGTTGGTACAAAAAAATGAAAGAACAAGTTTTAAGCACATTTTTTTATTATAAGCCAAAATGGCAGTGAAGAAAAAAGAATACTCAACCCACCCCTTTCCAAAACTGCTGGTACTGTAGATTGAACAAGGAGAATAAAATTTCAGTTTCATTGTGTTTCAGATGACCCTGTTTGGTGCATATTCCTCATAATTATTTGTGCTTTCGGCTGAAGATAAAACGTTCAAGCATCCTAACTAAAAGTGTTATCTTACAAAGTAAACAGCCTTCTAGTGTGATTATTGCAAAAACAAAATTGCCTTAATCTGCCCCCACACTGTGGATGGTCCAGAAATACTGGACTAAGCTCAAACACCTGGACACCTGGTGACTAGATAATTGTGGTTTTTTTTTTAAATGAACAACTGAATTCAAGTAACTAAGGAATGACAAGCTGGCAAGCTTACTTTCGCTTTGGATTGTTTTCAAGCTTTTCCATCTTCTTCAGCCATGCTTGCATCAGCTGGTCATAGCGCTCTGTTAGGTAGCGCTCCTAAAACAAACAAAATAAAGCCCTCCTCATTTACCAACAATGCAAGAATGGAAGGAAGAAGACGACAATATGAGCAAGTTTAGGGACTGACACTAATACAGACACTACTGAGCCTGTTCACAGTATAATTTGTATTTCCTTAAATGGGAAGCAGACAGTTTAGTGATATCAGAACCTGAAGCCTTGCACACAAGCTTGTTTGATACTCCTGAGATGCAGTGTACTTCCCTGCTACTGATTCTTTAGATGATTGGGGAAGAGAAGGCATTGAGGAAAAGAAGTTGGACACCACCCTCAAACAACAAAAATAAATAAAAAAGAAAGCAAAGCTGGCTTAAAGAAGCGTGCAGTCTCCAATATCTAATTTCCCAACAATGGTAAAACTACTGAACCTTTACCTTAAATAAAAGGAAGTCTTAACCCCCATCTGCTCTCTTCATTAGTTCTATGCCAGGAAAAAAAAATGTTCATAAAATATCTTTCTCACTCCTGTCTACACATGCATTTGTTTCAGGTAACTCATGTTTGCTGCTTCAAAAAAAAAAAAGTCACAATCCACACTGTTGCTTCATTCCAAGTAACTAAGAATCACGTCTGCAAGTGGTCGATATCCCCCCTCCTCCAATAATTTTATCTTGAGGATCTTCAAAAAACCCCAGCAATTTTAATTGGTAGTGGGTAAACCCCTTGTGTTTTACTGATAGGGGAAACGCTGACGGTTTCCAATCATTTTGATGTTACGCTACCTAAATCAGCCGCTGAGTACAGCTTCATGCCGGGACCTGTCAAGGCTAGGAAACTAGTTCCCCGCTGGATCAGCTGATTCGCCTGTTTCCTGCTGCTTTACAGTTGACCCTACTCGGCGGTGCACAGGCCATCAGTCAACTCTCTGGAGGGAGAGGCCAGCCGGTGCTGCCCCGCCCACTAGGTAGGCACCGCCTTTGTTGCTCATTTGACAAGCCGCCCAATGGCCAGTGCAAGGTGATCGTGCGTTAACTGGCGGAGAATTAACAGCACAATAACAAGTGCACTGATTACCCACAAAGGTGGGGGAAAATGTGTGTGTGGGGGGGGGGGGAGTGTGCAGAATGCCCTTTCTGACCTCAACAATGGCCTTGTGTTGATCCCAATGTCGGCGATTTGGTATAGATAAGCGCTCTACGACTACTAATAATGTTCTCGGTTTCGGAACCAAATCTGTGAGATATTTCATTTCCCGACATGCACATGACCTTTTACACTTTCAGCCAAATAAAAGAGTTCAGGATGTCACAACAGCAGACTGTTAACTATTTAATACAAGCTGCTGTGTTTGGGAAGGCAGCTCGAAGCAATGACACCCACTTCCTAACCCGTCTCTCCCAACCCTACACGACAATATATATATACACACATAAAATCCTGCATGGGCATAAAAATGTACAGCATCGCTGCAAACTACAAGGGTATGCATGTTCAGTCAATGTAATCTATTCACGTAAATGGCTTTGATGGCACGCAGGTCAGAGCAAGGACACATCGTGCCGCTACCTAGACGACGAGAGGGAGCAAGAGAGAGAGATGGGGGTGCGAAAGGGAACGCGACGCCCAGGTTGTTGGCGACACGAACTTTGTGACCAATTTACCCTGGGGTGCCCCATGAGCAAACCGCCCAGCACCCACCTGTCGACTAAGTAAATGGATGGAACATCTCTCTTTCACTCCCCCTACCCCAAACACACACCTGCCTCCAGGTTGTCTTTTTTTCTCTCCTTTTTTTCATTCAGTCTCAAAGCTGCAGTGGCGTAGGAACCGGGGGGGGGGGCAGGGGGCAGCCCAAAGAAAGATGCTGGGAAGGCAAGAATGTGAACGTTATTCATTGTCAGCATGGAGCTTGCCCCCCCCCCCCCAAAGCCGAGCATCTTCCTACGCCACTGAGCTGTGAAGGTCTTGGACGACCCACTTTTTGCAAGTACTTATAAACGTTTTCAGCTGATTTTTGTTTTCCTTGTTTTACAGCTGAATAACAAAGTCATACATGACTAGGACTGACTAGGCTTTGTTTAATTAAACCATGCTACTGAGCAGTCATAGGATGCTGGCCCATGATGTTTCTTCCTGCATGCAAGACCGCTATCGACCGTGCTAACATTACGGTCTGACTTGTATGGACAAAGTCATCTGCAACTGCACTCATTTGTCAGCGAAGTCATATACCCCAACATGGATGTTTTAACCTGTAGACCAGTTCACGAATGTACGCCGAGGACTTGGGTGTTTGTTCGTCGGCCCTGCGTTCAGTGAAAAGTCTATAACGGCAGGTACTGACTGCTCTTTTTACCTCCACGCGACACGCGCCAAGATGAACGAGAAGTGAAAGCAAAGGAAAGAATATTGGTGGCGGGTGGTGGGTGGCGGCTTCCAAACAGATTGGGTCTGACATTTGGTACGGGGTGACGTTCCACACGAGGGTGGCTACCGGCGTCACGAAGTTCACCACGCCATTCGGGAGGCTGCGCGTGACGAACCTGCAAGGGGCGGAGGTGGGGAGAGGGGTGGATGTTGTATGCTGCGAGATGTACATGGATGTAGGTGCGTGTCGCGGGCACCAACAACAGCAAAGCGAGCGATAAATGCACTGACTGATGTTAATCAAATAGCCAGGTGTTTGCACTACACGCATGCGCGCCAAACGACGTGACCAGGCCAATAGCGTGGTGTGTGTTTACAACTGGTCTGCGCATGCACCAATTCACGTGCACAATAAGCAGCTGTGAACTACATTTCACTCGCGTGATCAGAATTCTTGATTAAAGCATAGAGGCAAACTGGCGACTGGAACACAAAAAGTGAAGGCGTAAAAACTGAAAGTGGTGAGACGCGACCTAGTCTATCACGTGCGGGACAGAACAATGCACGTGCGTGTGACAAAGACGGGAACAGTCAGTGTTAGAGCTGCGCCTTGTCCAGCCTTGGGCATCCCCTCTTGTTGGGAATGACTACACAAAGCAGTACTCAACTTTCGTGGAGTACGTTAGGCATAGACTTGGACAAGCAGTTATACGCAGACAACCACTATCACGACGCCACCACTGCGGACTGCCACTGTGCTGGAGGGTTTGTCTCGTTTCTCATTCCAAAAACCTGCCTTTCTAACGAGCCCTCAGTGAGCGAGTAAGAACTAGAGAAAGAGTAAATAATAAGTACTGGAAGAAACCTGCGATAGCTATTAGGCCCCCGTGAACAGGTCCAACCGCAACAGAGAATCACCGGAAATCTGAACCCATGCTCGTTGATGTTCACCGCTGTGGTGACAGGCGTACACTTCTACATTTGACATCTGTTTACAGGGCTGACCGTCAGTGATTTCCCCTCTACCATGTGTGAGTGAGAGAGAAAGCGTCCTACAAGCCCATTTATTATTCACGCAAGCGATTATGTTTTCCCCGACTGCATCGCCCATTCCACTAGTCCAGACTTCTGTGTGCGCACATGATGCATACATAACTAAACGTATGTGATTCCCCCCCCCCCCCCCAAACTGGTCAACCCGCGAAACGTCACACCAGTTCATCGACATAGTCACCGCATCAACACGGTTCAGCCAATGACAATTATTTGTTCCTGTTTGAGGTGTGTGTGTGTGTGTGTGTTGGGGGGGGGAGGGGCATGCAGGGGTGCTGGAATCTCTCTGGTGTGGCTGCATGTCAACCAGTACAACCGGAGACATTTCCCCACTCACCAAGCATGTCAGCACTGTGGGGTCAGGACGGTGTTCACCTCGACTTCAAAGGTGCAGCCGTTCTAAACCCCTACCCGCCCTTCCTCCGCCCTGCAGGCGTCTCCTACTAACTAGTCAGTTGGTTGTATGTTGTAACCAATATTAATTTGATAAATATTAATTTGTACATGCATAATTATATGACTGTATGGTGTTAAATGACTTAATGCATATATCTTTACTTGTACCTGGACATGTTGTACTTACCCACAATTGGTATATATATATATATACCTGAAGGTTATGCTCCTCCTTGAAATGGGCCGAAGGCCTACTCAATAAACTGATTCTGATTCTGATAGCCAGCATCAAGAAAACATAAATCATAACCACATATATGAGTAAAGAAACTCCACGTGTGTTCTAATGAACGGAGTGGTTCTCAAGGCGGTAAAGAATTACAGCAGGTTTTTAAATTCACGACTGATGTTTCCTAACTTTGACAGCTACACTGCATGGTATTCATAAGCCGCTTCTTAACCTTATTAAAAACAGGGACAAACGTTTGCCCAAGCATGGACAAAGCTCTTTAACATGGTGTTATTAAAACTTAGCCAAACTTGGCCATACGTTCCGGTTAAGAAAGGCCTTTCGTCGGACACACGTTGCGACTACGACTATAGGGAATTTGTACTATGTGCGGCAATGAACATTTTGCCAAATATAGTCGACAAACTGTCTTGTATATCAGCTTCTTATGGTAGGATAGGGCAGTAACATCTCGATGGTCACACTATCGGGGGATGGGGTCTAAGGGGGAGCTGAACTGACAGGATCTGCAAGTGTCGCTACCTAGTGACCTAGAAAATCGCTGTCCTCTGTAGTGGGAAGTCAATGACCTCCCGCCTAGTAAGCCATACGACAGGTGTAAGAAGTGGTGTCATTGACTTACCCGTATTCGTCGAGCCTGGTGCCGTCGTTTAAGATGCAGAATGAGGCGCTTCCGAAATTCTTGATGCCTGCAACACGAGTTACACGCGCGTTAACGTCGAGACGGCAGTCGCCGTGGGCCAAAGTTGCGAAGCGAGAGCAAGTCGTTTCCCAGGGCAAAATGGGGAGCTCAAGGAAAAGCGTCTTATTTTCGTAGCACCAATGGCATGCCTAGACCCTGTGGACACTTGCTTTACTCTAGGACATCCTTGCCACCAATTTTTAACTCCTGCTCCAGGGGTGCAACAACACCTGAACTCCGCTTTATAATTTTGGAAACAAGACGGTTGTCCTCGAGTTTCTCATGTTGCCCCAGGGCAACGACTTATCCTCGCTTCATAACTACGGCCCCAATAAAGCAGGCAGAAACCTCGGGTGACAAAAGCAAGGTAGAATGAAGGAGAAACATGTATCAGGTACAGGAGAGTTACAAACATGTATCAGGTACCAGGAAACAGGGTCATATATACAGGTTTGGTTCCAGTCTCTCATGCCGTCGGGAAAGCAAACAGCATTTTGAAAGAAATATGCGACAAGAAATAAAAACTGAAAAGGAACACGGATAATTAAGTCATTTTATAAAGGAACATCGTGTTAGTGCTTCTATGTGGAGATCGCTTTCTTATGCGCACATACACGCACAGACAAAGACAAGAGAGGGGAGGGTTTCCTAAAGCTCTTAGACACAGTTACATTTAATGGCAGTTTATTTAAAATATGTGGACTTCATTGATAGCGTCAAATGAAAGTTTAGAAACTTTTTGCATTCGCGCGACCATGTGGTCGTTGAGCTGGATCGCCGACTCATGGTTGTGTATCACAGCCGAAAATGTTCTGTCAAATGACACTAAACATGCAACCACAATAACGTGTTCTGCTTTTGTATCTTAGTCGCAATGTACACACAATTAAACTGTAATCGTAGTTGTTTGAAAAACAATCGCAGAAATGTGTGGACCCAAGAAGTGGTGCAAGAAAGGTCCCATTTATTTCTATATAATATACATGGGTGTACAGCAGGTAAGGTAGGAGAGATCTGTATACCTCAGTTCATAGAAAAGTCAACCTCATAACACCCTTTCACACTGTACAAACGACTACTGTGGTTGAACGATCATGAAAATGCATGGGATTTGTTTGCGGTTTGCTTGTAAATTGCAGGAGTGTTTGTGAGGGGAGAGGGATAGCGCATGGTACTGGGGTTGGGGTGGAATGGGACTGTAACTCGGAGACTACTACTATCTGTACAACTTAATATCCCACCCCACGCTTGATGAGTGAAGATGGGGCGTTAAGGAACAAGAGAGGAGATTAAAAAAAAAAAGCCATATCCCTCACCTGCGCTTGTTGTCATGATAGATAGGTGTGTCTGTTGGCTGATGATAGAGCGGCTGCAACCAGAGAAGGAAACAATTTTACGTCAGCCGACAAAAAGGTCAACAACAACAACAACAACAACAACAACAACAACAAAACTGGTCAACAAACTCTAGCACATAGTGACAATAAACAATTCAGCTCTCTTTCACACTGATTCGCCCAGAAATCATATCCAAAATAACGAACTAAGAAATAAGAAAGGCACAACCCAGATTTAAAAATAAAAAAAAAAAAGGTGCACCATTTCACGAAGTCGGGTGTGCCGGGTATTTGCCATACCGCATGTATGCACACTTGTGAATGGAGAAGTGCAGGCGTTAATGCATGTGCACTCAATAATACACTTCGCACTCAATATACCTTCACATAATGAAACCTTTCCCCAACACACAGACATGCACACACAAAGCAGACCTGCAGACCAACTCTTGTCACGTGGCTACGGGAACGAGTGGTGAGACTTTGTGGTCTGGTGATTAGTGAACTCGACTGTGCAGCAGGTCAACGGTTCGAGATCCGCTCGGGAAACCGGCCCACAAGTCCCAACTATAAACGGGTACCTGATTTATCAGGGAAGTTACTGATGGCGGAAGGAGAAGGAGGTGCTCCGTCTGCCACATTCAGTGTTTACTGCCCATTACGGCGCTTTAACTATGGGGTACTTTAGCAAGCAATACCTAATGCACACTTAGCATGGCGGGATATCCCTAGGCACAGCACCTTTGTGTCCTGCGTGTCCCAGAACAGGTGCAAAATCAGCTACTGACTTGCAATATAGCACAAGGTCACGGATACAAATAACTCATCTTTCTCTTATTCACCTCTTCCCCTAGGAACAAACGAGACAGCAAGAGAGTGAGAGAGTTATGGAGCGCGAGAGCAAGGGATACACTGTATCCTTAATCCGTTGAGACAAAAGGTAGTATTTTTCTAGCGGGGAGGGAAGACGAGCTTGCATGAAATGCATGAAACAATACAAGATGAAACGATGACTGAAAATGCAACAGGAAGCATTTAAAATATTTCTGTCTGTGCACTGTGCACACGAGGGAGAGAGAGAGAGAAGAAGTCAAGGAAGCTGGGTTCTGAAACACTAGGACTGACTGCACGACAAAAGCCGCCCCCTGTCGGCACATTTGGACAGGAGGAAAGCTATAGCTCAGCTTATCACGGGTATGTTTAGGTGGGTCGGCCGGTGCTGCGCTCAGCTGACAGATGGACCGTATCGATTCGCTCTCCCGCATGCAGCGAGCTCCGCCATTGTATCAGAGCGACCAGGAAGCGCGGCCGCCTGCAGGCACAAAAGCCGTCACGGCTCAGCGCGCAGGCCAGGGTCGCCACCTCCTGCAAGCGGACTGGGACAGGCGGCTTAGTGCAGGAGGGATCAGCCGGTGCAGATGATGACTATGGCACCGCACGTTCCTCCTGCATGATGGAGTTAAATTAGCAGGTAACTCTTCTGCCAGTCTCTCATCACCGCAACCCACCCCTCCCCCTGTTTTTGTCCAGTCCGACTGACACGGCGCCGAAAGGCACCGACACGCGGCGGGCAGATGAGAAAGGGGGTTAAAAAAAAAAAAAGAGGTGGGGATAGATGCACGCCGATAGCTTCGCGCGTGGAGGTATGCGCGTGTTTGCGTGAATATGCGAGAGACAGAAGATGTACGTTCCTAGGAGGCAAATGGTAAGCCAATACATATTAAATGTAAAGAAAATAATCACTCTTTTAAATATAATCCCTAAAAGCTGTGACAATATTAAAATCGATGGCCGCTTGCCCTAACTGTCATCCTCCCACAGATTAACACCCAATCAGACCTTAGAAGGTGACGTCAGAAACGGACTGCCTCACCGTTTTGTTTCAAAAAGAAAAAATGGTGGTGTGCATGTGGGTGAGTCGGAGGAGCTGCGTGGGAGGGGAGGTGGGGTGATCAAGATTACACTTGGGCCTGACTTGTAAATTGGCGAACTTGTCTACAACACGGGTCTACAGATTCTGTGCGAACGTACAGCAAGCTACTCGAAGATGCCAACGTTCGCTTCGCGCGACGTCTTTCCGGGGTCTTTTTTTTTTTTTTTTTAATCCAGATCTGAAGCCGATATGATTCGTCCATGTCCATGTGCTCGAGTATTTCCGAACGAATCGTGAAGCGGTTCCCCTGTTGTATCAAGGAGAAGCCCCGATTAAAAAAAAAATCTAAACAAAAAATTCTCAAAACTTTTAGGGGACTTGAGCCTCACGTCATGTGACCGAGCAAGTTCCAGCGATAGCGCCCCAGAACAAGGCTCGTGTTTGTTAGTATATAGACGAGGTAGTGAAAGTGCGAAAAGCACAGATAGAAAACAATGAAATGATTTAACGGTTGAAAAATGAGGAAATCAAAAGAAAAAAGTAGAAGTTGACGCAGTGCGTCCACCAGTCGACAGATGGTCCTAGTGGACTGCCAAAAGAACTGAAAGATGATGCAGTAGGTCCTAAAAAAAATAATCGAAAGAGAAAGATTAGGCAGTGGAATAATGAAAAGGTAAAAGTTAAACTGAGTGACACGAGGCAAAGAAAAGAAAGGTGACTTGGGGGAACTTCCACAAAGGCAATAAAACAACGTACAGTAAATGCATAGTAATAAAAGTCCTCTGTCAAAATAAGAATGAATGGGAAGGATCGGGATCGGAATCCTAAATCGAATAATATTCGTTGGACGAAAACGTGTAGAAAGGCGATACCGATGGCACAGGAATCAAGGAGGGTGGCCGGGTGGCTCAGCAAGATGCTAACCCTGCATCCTTTTACAGAAAGGGGCACCGCCTTCTATTTGTCTGTCAGCCAGCGACTACAAAATGTATTTCCTCCTTCCCTCCCCCGATCATCATCACTCACTAACGAGCAACAGTTTGAGATATGTTTTCGTTGCAGGTATTCGTGCAACCGACCGCTGCGGCTTCTCAACATGGTCTTCTCCATATCACAAACACTACGTCACACACCACGTGTCATTCTTTTGTTGTCCTGACATAATACAGCCGAGCGACCACCACCAAGCCACATGTCTCCGGCGTTGTTTTAATCGGATCATAGTTTTCTTGCTAGCGTCCTGGGTTTTTTTTTTACTATTTTTTTTTCGCAACTGTCACAAGCTCCTCCCTTGCTACTTCTCTCCACTTACAGTCCCGCACTCTTTCGGATTCGTATCATAACAATCGCCCTGCCCCACTCCGCCGATAAAATCTAGGCATTACACAAAGTGACGGAGGGAGGGAGAAGGAGAAGGAGGTGAGCGGCAGTTGACAGTGGGACTACTTTAAGATGCTGCACCGACTTCCTCCCCAGCGGGGCACGACCCTACTTGAAGGCGGCGGGGCTAGGGACCAGACCTTTGGATGACTATTGTTTGTTGTTAAATGTTGTGCACTGAGTTGCACCCTGGACATGCTTCCTGCTCAGCCCTGTCTGGGCGCAGCCCTCTTCCGCCTAGTCTTTCCTGTCTGCTAACCCCCGCCTCATGCATGCAATGCACGCATCTACACACATACCCTTACCCACACACCCAGAGAGAGAAAGAAGAAAGAAGGGAAGAGTATATGAAAGAGAGATGGAGTGGAACGCCAGTCTATAGATTCGCATAACGTGTGATGTGTCTGTATGCGTGCATGCATGAGTTCGTGCAAGCAATCGTCGTGACTGTATTGTTTCTCTTGCTCTCTCTCTCTCTATATATATATATATGTGTGTGTGTGTAGACTATTCACACATGCAGAGAGAAAGAGAGAGATAAAATCAAGAATACATTAGGCAGTATATCAAGAAGCACAATACAAACATTTTAGTGCATAAGCCACGCACTCTGCTAATGCTTAACGCCAAAGACTCAAAAATGAAAGGTGGGGGGAAAAAAGAAGAGAAAACATGAGTTGTAGAAGGCAAGAGGAGGGAGTGGAGGTACAGAGCAATACTGACCAGCTCAATCTTGGGTCCCAGGTGGTCCAAAGCCTTGTGAGCAGCCTCCGACTTCCTCTGCAACGGATAATAATGAAACGCTTTAGTCCAACGGGTATATACACAGAAAAGTCCAGGTTAGGTAAGCCTTGAAAACAAAACCAGCAGTAACTGGGTGGGACGACAACCCACTCGCTGTCCGTGCAAACCAAGTGTTGTTTATTTAGAGTGAGTGGGGGGAGGGGGAAGAAAGAAAAAAAGAGAATGAGGCCGCAGCCGCCCGACCCTGTTCTCGGCGTAGATGATCTGTGCGATGCTCTGGTTTTTGGTCTCCGTTGTCGGAATTTCTGGGGATGCCGGTTTCTCCTCGGGCCCTTTGGAAGCCTGCGCGTCTAGCTGCCGCTGTTACGTAACCGAGCGACCACATGCGTACACACACACACGAACGCACGCGTGCATGCACGAACACACACACACACACGTACGTTAAGGAAAACAAATATCAAGACCAACGCTTTCCAAGGTATAATAAGTACTGACTGTTACACTTATTATCAATCTTTTAACAAAACCAGTCAGAGATTTCAAGGTGAAAGTACTGAATAGCTGTCTGTCATACTGTATTCGCAATGCCCCAGCAGGGCAACATTTTGGGAATGACTTCTGGGCCTAATTACAGAATAATCTTAAAGAAATTGGAAAATACCAAGTTTAGAAAACAAGCTTATGAAAATACAGTTGCGAATTATAGTGAAAATAATAATAAAAAAGCATTGTTGACAATAAGTTTTAACACAACCTCAATTCCACGGTAAAAGCTGGGGTTATAAAACGCAAGGTCTAACCAGAACAATAACGCTGGTCTCTCTAAAACAGCCAAAGCTGTAACAGCCCTCACCTCCTTCTTTTTCAGTTTCTGAATCTGCTGCTCGACAGAGGTGATTTCCCCTTCGAGTTTGGAGATGCTTTGTAGCAGTTCCTCTTTGTACTGTCGGTTGGTGCTGTCTTCGGTGGGCAAAGTAGGCGAGATCGCTTCGACTTGTGGTGTGTAGGCTGGCTCCTGTTCATCAAGCAAAAAAATAAAAATGCAAAGAGATCACAGGAGCGCCTGAAGCACAGCTCACGACCAATGTAAGTGAATGATGATGATAATGATGTTTAGCGCTTTTCCGAAATATAATCTCTGAGCACTTCACATATATGAGAAACTAACAACAGACAATCCTATATGAACTTTATCTCGGACGCGCATCACACACACATATATATATATCTTACCCAAATAGACAGTCCGAACATGGGTAAAATCATTGATTTTGACAAAACAGTTTTAAGTGTGGATTTGATGGAGGTCAAAGAGTCAAAGACGTAGAACTTATGTGCAACATGGGATAAACTCAGCTAATTGCCTTAACTTATTACAAATTAATTTTCCGATCATCAAATGCCCCCTTTAACTGGCAAATAATTTCGTGTCTCAAAACACTGACATGTAACAAAGCCCCCCTCCTCCGCCCCTCCCCCTTTCCTCCAAAACTGCTTCCAGGGTGTGTCTGTGGTGGCAGTTTCGACACACCCCTGAGGTCAGCAAGTGCACCTGACTATCTGCTGCTGTTTGCTCCAACAGTGGATGTGAGCAAGGTTTGCCTCTGGGTCATGATGCCTTCCGCCAAGGACGCTATTAATTTCATACAGCGCCTCTTCCGGTTCACGGCGGTGCACCCAAACCACGAGGAGGAAGCGAGGAAAGAGTGTAAGCACGTACACGCGCGCACACGCACACTACGCACCAACAGCTGCTTACGCTAGTGCTAAACTGACCAGCGCGTCGCTAAAAGGCTACAAACACTATTACAGTGCGAACCTGGATACGACAAACTGGAGACGGGTCCCCTTACCACCACCCACACTCCCATTCGTTTGCTGGGTGATCGACGTTCGGCCATCAAAGAAATGTCAGCTATAAATAGAAGGCTACGTGTAAGGACAGGGTTTTCTCGTCGTCCTCGTTGGTGACAGTCTCTTTAAGCACCTTTGTTAGACGGTTGCGTCATGCCCGAAGTCTACATGCTGCCGCGAGAGTTTTTTTTTTTTTTTAAAGGTCTTCGATCGTTCCCCAAAACTTGACAGACAAAACAGCGAGTTCAAAGACAGCAAAGGAGTAAATAACAAAAGACGAGGCAAACGATTACGAAATTTGAGATTGGGGAAATACATCTAAAAAAATTAATTCTATCGCTAACAAATGGCCTATAAAAGTAATCCGAAAAGTCGTGAAGAAGAGTAAACTCTATACAAAACTCTCCAAAGAAATAAAGCCTTGATGATCCGACCTACTAATGAAAAAAAAAAACAGTTATGGACACCTACCCTCTTCACCTCCACATCTACATGGAGAGGCTGGGCTAGATCTGGTCTCTCCGACAGGCGGGGGCGTTTGGGCGGTGCAGACTGTCCAAGAGCTGCATGCTGGGAAGGACCTGCCACGCTTGGCGCCATCACTGCCAAGTTGTCTTGTCCGTAATGTACATATCCTTCAGCTCCCCTGCAAACACAAAAGACAAACGACATGCACAACAGAATCTATGGCATCCGCGGCTGATGTCTTGTGGTCGCTTCCTCCAATAAAACACAAGACAACAAGTTTTTCGGCTGCCTGCCTGGAGGTCTCTTGCTCCAAGAAAGCACGAGACAAAGACAGACAGCCCTTCCCCGCACTTCCAAAGTTTGAGGAAAAGGTCACGCGAGATTAACCGTAAACGTTTCAAATTAAGCCAGTTGAACGCGCGCGCACTCAAAACGATGACAATGACAGTACTTTATTAATCCTTGAAAGTGAACAAGTCTCTATCTCTTCCCCTCGTGTCGAGCCTAAATAAAATTCCAAACTCTTAACGTCTGACTTTGTCATCTAGCACTGATGCTATTGCCAGGAAGTCGTGTATATTTTTCAGGCTTCCTTGAGTTTAGAGGATGAAAAATGTCAATTCGTTTACAATCTGATAATAACTGCTAGGTATGATGTTATTTTCTGTATATCCCCTTCTCCCGACGGAGCTTACACAAGATAACGCTAACATATCCAACTACCATGACATACAGTACAAAGGTCAGCTAGTTCCGACTCTAGAAGTAACGGTAGAACAGCTCCGCGGGCCACAACTACCCCCGGGTTTCCTTTCCCTTAATGCCTACAGCCCTAGCAAGCCATCTGTAGACATTATGGACTAACGGAAACACGACACAGCACTAGCAAAGCTCTCTGTAGCCTTAACTATGGGATGTACCAAAACACAACACAAAGAAGGCCGGTCCCTGACTTCGACAAGACAAACACAATCTATGCCCTCAGACTATAAAGGTCAAGGTAAACACGTAACCTTTTAGCCGATGGAGAGACGGGTGCTAAAGACTTATCTTGGAGTCTAGAGAGAGAAAAAGTGTGTGTGTCGGGGGCAGTACCCATCTTCTCTCCCTCACTAACATTACTTTCGTAAATTCTCTAAGAGGTTAGGTAGCTATTTAACAGCGGGGTCAGCTGGAGGAAACAGGATGCGACACACGGACATCTCACTGGCATCTGCGTGCCTACGTCCTCGGACTCTAATGGTCTAACCATTCTGCCAACCAGTTTTCCTACGTCAACGGTCAAGACAATGTGCACTACCACACTGCCAGTGTCTGCCGCTGCCCAAAACGTCTCTGACCTCCTATTTCGGAGGTATGTAGTGGAGAAGAGGAAAAAGGACACTTGACAGACATCTGCGAAAGTAAAATAACAATTCTACTTCAAGCAAAAATATCTTCTTGCTTCAAGCGAACAGTTCCTGAACGACAAGTCGACGACACTGTAGTGCTTTGTTCTATATTAAATGTGGTGCAAACTATAGACACCGAAGATACCGCTTGCCCACAATGAAGAAATGTGAGATGGCCAACAACTCGTTCTTTTTCAATTCTGGCGTCCCAGTGTTTGCTGCTCCAGGTTTCGAAGAAAGACCCACGGCGCTGTTAGGCGCGCCGTCACCAGAGAGAGGCACGAGGGGACCACATTAACCCCAAACAGTTAGCGACGAGCAAACACATGGCAACCGCCAACACACATCACCTATTAATTACTACCTGCCTTTATAGTGCGGCAGTGCCCCGACATTCTAATTAACTCACGTTTACCTCCGCTCAGGTCCTGCGGACATCTTTTGTGTTTTAAGAAGCGTGGTGTATATAGGAACAATACCAAGAAGAGAAAAATAACTATTTCCAACTATCTTCATGGCTTTACTTTATTAATACACGTTCAGTAGTAACATTTTGTCACAATACGCCCTAGAACGTACATATATGTAATTTAAATGTACCTGTACGTTCGTGTATAAATATCTGTAATTTTAATGGCCCAATAGCCTTGTGACCGTCAGGTTCATTGCGTTTAAGGCACGGCATTGGAAGGCGGAGTCCTTTTTGGCCTCTCCTGATGTCTCAGGTTCTCTACCTGCTACCACAGGGGTGGGGAACGTCCAAGGTCCGCAAAATCGTTCGCTCTGGCCCTGCCAAGGCAGAGCTCAAAATTCGGTAAATCTGGGAGATTTTTCATAGCAGCGCAAATTTGTATTATGTAAACTGTGATAATAAGGTAAACTTTGTAAAACACGCAAGGAACGTCCATGGCGGGATAGACAGGACAGAGACGAGTACATGACAGGACAGACACTATGCTTCTTGTGGACTGCCCGCGGCCCGTTGGCCTGTACTGTGGTGACTCACAGGACAGTCAGTGCCAGACAGGCTGGGAGTGTACACGTTTCTAAAGTGTTAATTAACATAATGTGACTAAGCTACGGCTTTACCAAATAAAGCAGGCCAATTTTTAAGTAGATAATATTGTACGGACTGCGAATGATAGCTATTCAAATGGCCCTTGGCAGAAAAAAAAAGTTTCATACCCCTGTGCTAGCTTTTTTTTTTTTTTTTGGAGGGTGGGGTTCCAGTAATAAGCCCGAGCAAGGTTTCAACCAGCAACCCCCTGCTCCGCGTTCGAACGCATAACCACCAGGCTACATCTGCCCAATATCACATGCCTTTCAGACTCGGCCGTATAGACACTTCTTTTCCAAACGCACCTTCCCCCCCCCTTAAATAATGGCTTGTACAATCATCACTGTGCTCTACAAGCTGTTGTATACACTAGCGTACAACTGCAATTAAGCAGGTATCTTCAATCCCCTGCTGTGCGCTGTTTTGGGCGAAGCGCACAAACAAACAGGTGCGCTAATGAAATGTTGACTAACCCGTGATGCACTACATTACAACAGAAGCAGAACCAAGGTTAATTAATGTGCTCTGCTGACTAGATCGCCATCAACAGACGTGCCTTTAATGCACTCTGTGCCCTGACATTAAGTACAAGGCAACCAAATCTACTTGTACCAAATGACAAGTCGTGCACCACGCCACATTAGCACGTGCAAATGGACGTGTCATTGTTGCTAATATATTTTTATTTAATATCCTGCTGATTCGGGACGCTATTTTTTTCTTCGCCTCAACGAACCTTTTATAGTGAAATCAACAATTTTTACGAAAATAAATAACCATTTCGCTAGCTCATTCTGCACTCACAAATCTTAAACCCGAAACCAAACCCCCAGCAGCAACCCTAGACCAAAGATTAAAAAAATTGTACCTACATGTATATATTATATAGATGCAGACTTCTCAAGCTAACGAGCTTAATAAAATAATCTCCAGAATACAAAAATGCCAAAACAAGAATAAATATATTTTTTTAAACTCTAGACCAAGAAGCTAGCATAAAGTGGTTTTTGTCACTGTGCTATAGCGGCTCCACTAAAAGCAACCAACAATGAAACTGTTTGAGTGTACAGATGGTCATCGGGACGTCCCCCAAGTTGATGCACAAAATTTGCATCCGGGATGGTGTTTGTTTCTGCGGGATAGAGCAGGTGATTCTGCACAAGCTGAACCAGACCGAGAAGACCTCGCATGCAACAAAGGAGAAACCTTTCTTTTCTGCCAAAAGATCTTCTCAAAACAAACTTTGGATATCGCGATATTTAAACGTCTTAATCCCAGTTCTGACGAAAATAAATAGACTGGGGTGGGGTGGGGGGGCTGGAAAGGTATCTCATCCCGTTGACATGCATCAGTTGTTTTCCCATCACCGTGGCGCGGCGCTCTCGTGCACTGCGTCACCTGTATGCTCGCGACCTTTATCGCTCTTTCATCACACTGGCCACCTGTCCGGACTCCGCCACCGCCACATGTTCCGCCCTCGGCTGCACCCCCGTGACCCCGACCAGCGCCAACGATTCTGCGGGCGCGCGCGTGCAGTGCTCATCCCCAGTCAAGCACACCCTTTCCTTCGTTTGCCATCCTCTCAGTGATGTCGGGATGGGTGGGAGGGAAGGGGTAGCTGCGCGCATACGCCACTCACCCGGTAAATCGCCGTGACCTCTCAATTCGAACGCTGCTAAGTGTGGCTCAGTTCTCCACTAAAAGCTGTTACCTTTCATTCATTCGTTCCTTGCCCGGTACCAGACGTTGGGGTCGTTGGATAGAAGCGGCAGCTGACAAGGCCTGCCACGCAGGCCTTTCTTGGGCGATGATGAGCAGGTCTTGCACAGGACGACCAATCTACTCCTTCACGTTCGTAAGCCAGTTCTTCCTCTTGGCTACCGCGGTGTCGACCTCCCTTTAAGGTACTTTAAAAGACAGTTTTCGACACAAAAACGTGCCGGGTCACATGGCGAAACCAGACCAGCTTAAAAGAAGGGGTTCCTGGTTCCTTACGAGGGTAGCGACTATTCCTCCTACAAAGCCACTGTTTTCCCGTCGTCTGTACGAGATCCGGAGCAGCCTCCTCAGGCACTTGTTCTCGAATGCCTGGACTCTCCTCTCCGCACTGGCAAGCAGAGTCGACATTTCATATTTGTCAAACGGGATCGGTGTTACGAGGGACTTGCACAGAGTGTAATTTGTACTAAACGTGATGTTACACGTGCGCCAGACCCTGTCTAGCCATCGCCGCTGTTGCTGTCGCGACTCTAATGCGGGTATCTGTCGTGGAGCTGCCGTCTTTGGAGAGGGTGCCTCCCAAGTATTTAATGCTATTTACCTCTTCTAGCCCTACTCTGTTCATGTAGATCTCTGCTTTGCCGTTGCCAATGACTATGACATTCCTCTTTTCTAGTCTCCATTCTATATGCGTTCGAACTGTCTGTCAGTCTGCTGGTATGGTCTTGCACATTTATGTTGGTGCCTTCTATTGGATCGATGTCGTCTGCAAAGCGCAGGTTGTAAATTAGCCTTCCACCGATGGAAAAGGAAGTATGCAGACCGTGGAGTGTTTCACGCAGTGTTCTTCGGAAAAGATGTTGAACAGCACAGGCGACTGCTCCCACTTGGTTATCCAGCTCGCTGAGCCCTTATACGGCGATTCGATGACTTGGACGAGACCCTCCTCGCTACTGAATTTTCGCATTACATGCCATAGCCCCCCATGCCAGACTCTGTCAGAAGTCTACAAGTTGTGACTGACGGTCCAGCTGATGCTGAAAATGCTTCTCTATCAGGATGCAACAGTGGAAGATCTGCTCAACTGTGCTCTTACCTGCTCTGAAGCCAAGACATTTCTGCTAGCACTTCTTCGGCGCTGGTGCTTATGCGATTCTGTATCACTTTCAGCATAACTTTGGTTGGGTGGCTGATCAGGTTTATTGTTCTGTAGTTCTAGCACTGTTTGCTGTTTCCTTTATTTGGAAGCCGAAAGACTAGTGACTGCGTCCACTTTTTGGGCCGTTCTTTGCGTTCTCAGAGTCTCTGGCATAAAGCATTGATGGCCTTCGGTATGTGATCCCCACCTTGTTTGGGCAGTTCACCTGGGATGTTGTCAACGCCAGGTGACTTTCCTCCCTTCAGACTGCCTTCCACTATCTAGACCTCTTCCCGCAGGACGGGTGTCTGCTTCTCGTTTCAGCAAGTGAGGAATGTGTATCTGTACACTGCTGTTATTGGTTGGCAATGGTGGGGATGAGGGGTAGTAAGGGGTCAGCAGCAAATCTTAAAAGAAAAGAATTTCTAATTAAAATGTCCACACACATACACACAAGTAAACACTATTTACTCGACAGAGCAAGCAAGTGCGTGCGCGAACAAGATGGAAGCAGCACGAGATGGACGGGAGAGGAGCGTGAACGTGCCTGGCGTCATGGGGCACGAAAGTTGGCCTGCACTGTCGCACAGCAAGTGCATCTGTACGGGGCATGCCTTTCTCGTGGCATCTCATCAAGAGAGAAAGGATGGAAGGGAGTGGGTCATAGTACCAAGCTCGACAGTGCCGTGGCGTGGCGCGGCAGAGAGGGCAAGGGAGACGGGCTTTCCACCCACTCTCAAAAAAAAAAACAACTACTACTACTACAAAAAAAACCACATGCGCGCACTTGAGACAGAAAAACCGATACTCTCTCGCTTTTCTCCTCCTTCAAACTTGCGGGGGAGGGGCGGGAGCAGTTGGCCTGAAACACCAGTAACGTGCAACCGTCTTCTGCCGCCTCGCTTTTTGGCTGCACCTTTTCCTAAAATTTACAAAAACTATCAGAAGGTCTAGACCATCCACCAACACTACTTTGAAGGGGTCACGTCCACGGTCACGTTCGTCAGCCTCCCCCTGTCCCCTGCTGTGCAATCACGTAAACAGCCCGGGGTCACAGGTAGAGTTTCATACAGTCATTTAGTGTACATCAGAGGTTGCAGGGTACCGTTACCCAACTCTAATCAACAAATGGACTGATGGATGGATAGCAGGCCAGTTACTGCTTTTGTAACAGAGATGTCCCACGACCCTTCGGGCTACGTATATATATATATCTTTGTAACAGAGATGTCCCACCTGACCCTTCGGGCTAAGTATATATACATGTATTTTTAGTTTTGTAGCGGAGATGTCCCACTTGGCTCCTTGCGGTACGTATTATATTATGTAGTTTTGTCACTGTTTGGTGTTTCTGTTTTTTGTTGTTGTTTTTTTTTTTGGGGGGGGGTCCTTTTTCAGACTCTGGGTGCAAAAGAAAGCAATAAAAACACAAACAAAAAGAGCTCAAGGGACCAGCAGCAGAGGGCGTAATCGGCCTAAACCAGTGGTTTTCAAATTTTTCCAGACGAGTACCACTTTAGAAAGTTCGAAGTGACCGAGTACCACCTCCCAACCCTACATACAGTTCCCGTAAAATATCTAAACACATCCGTTTATTTTGGCGCATGGTGCTCGCGTACCACCCGTCATACCTTCGACTACCAGTAGTGGTACGCGTACCACAGTTTGAAAACCTCTGGCCTAAATGGGCCTGTGGCAATGAATGTGATGTGATAACACGTGTAGTGGGAAAGTCGCATCATGTTTTCCAACCGTTTTTTTTTTTTAACGTCAGCTTTTTTTCGGGTGGATAATACAAAGTCGTCTGCTGTTTTGGTTCGAGATGGGAGGTATTCTCGTGCAGTGGAAGGAAAAAATTAATTGTTAGCGTGGTGTGTATCCCGCGGAAGGATTCATTTTCGATAAATTGCTATATCATTTATTCTTGTTGTTGTGAAGATTTCTGAACTATTTTTGGCGTTTCTACGTTAGTGTTAACTGATTTAAGAGAAGTCGCCCGTGTGATCTGAGTGAAGGTGATGATAAATTCTTGGACGTTGGGCGTCGTATTGAATGGACTGAGGGAGGAAGGGAAGAATCATTTGTATGAATTCACCCTGTATTAGTTGCGACAAACGACTGACGATTGTTGCTTTTAAATCAACTTTGTCTCTTTACCTAACTGAACACAGGCATCGATCCTATAGTGAGCAAAGGGCTGTGGGAAGGAAAACATAATAGAGTGGGAGTGAGGCATGGAGTTACGTGCGGATAATGAAATGACTTAAAAGAAACGGGTGATGGTAATATTTTAGTGGGGTTTTTTTGTTTGTTTGTTTCTTGTTGTTGTTTTTTTTTGCATCGGTTAAAATGAAACTCGGGGCTTGGAAAGTCACGTGATTAAATGTGAAGATCCGCTCACATTTGGTGCGGCACCTCGGCTGAATGCTGACACTGATATCACATTTGTTCCGCAAAAAAAAAAAAATGGCCCAATGAATAGCCGCAGTCGTTGGTCACACCTCTTCCAAAGAAACACCAAACTGTGTTAGACTTACAGAGTCACAAGCCTTACCTACCCGATGCAAATAAAGTTAAAATATTCCGATCATCCGGTTCATTAACGACAGCTCCACGCCCAGCTCTTCCATTCAACCAGCTCTGTTCGATGAAATCGTAGCCCCATGTTTAAGCACCTTAAAATGGCTGAGAAATATAAGTTAAGCCCCCTTTAACCCTAGCGGAACATGTGTACTAACACCTCAATAGCTGACATCCCTTTCTGAGCACGGAGCTTCAGCATGGTTCACGCATGCTTACTTTGGTGCCAACCGGGTGCTTGAAAGGTGAATGCAATAAATTATGTGTGTGTGTCGAAGTTTTCTTCTTGTCTTACATTCAGCGGTACCACAGTCAAGCCGGATAAAGTCTGCAGACGGCAGAAGAACAGAAAAGCGCCAAGTGTCCTGCAGGCAGAGTTGGTGCTAGTCGCCCACACACGGTTGTTCTGTTCATGTCAGCGACGCCTACAGGGCGACAGGCTGTTTCAATAAATAAATACTGTAGCCTTGTCGCGTGCCCTTCCTTTCCTCTATACATATATACTTTTCCTCGTTCCACCCTTTTGTGAGAGGGCGGGGCATTGTCTCGCAAGTATCTCTTGTAAATGAGACAATGACGAAGCACAGACGCCTCGCGGGCCTTTACAGGCGGCGCTAAACGCTGGGATCAAAAGCGAAAGGTAGGGGTAGACAGGTGTGGAGGAATCCAGTGCAGAGGTGTTAACGGGGTGAGTGTTACGAACATGCGGGCTAGTGACGATGCTCGAAGATAGTTACATCTTCAATCTTCTTCCCTAATCTCTCTCTCACACACACACACACACTTCTTTAATGCATGACTACATGCCTATTTTTCTCTTCTGAAGATGCCCTTTCTGTGGGACGGTCTTAGTAAGAGCTAGTGTAAGTCTCATAGTCCGTGAGTCTTTCAACCAGCACAGACATAAATGTACACTGAACGTCACCGCAGGCAGGTCGGTGACCCCACGGAAGAGGCGTCTACTCCCCAATTAACCACCAGGAGACGAATTTCCTGAAAACTGCTGTTCGCGGTGAGGGATATCAATTTTGTGCCGAACCTAGTGCAGGTCAGGTACATGAGTTTATTTGAATTTTTTAACGGCTCGTTTCTTCAGCCCCACCCCACCCCCTGCCCTCAATTCATTTTATCCATCGTCAGAATAATGCGGCTACCAGTGGAGAGGTCAAAGGCCAATGTGAGTAGCAGTCACGGCGGTGGTGTCACCAGCTAGCAAGACCTGTGGCCTAAAAAAGAAAATGACTGGGGTCCATAATCACCTTCGAGGTAGGGGTGGGTGGAAAGAGGGGTTGTTGGGCGACTGTACGAGACGGAGGCCGCATTCAGGTGTAAAGAGTAACACGGGCTGGCGTTCGCACCGGACGACACACAGCAGCCCCGAGGTCACGATGTGGGGCGTGGGGTATGGGGAGGGGAAATAATTTATCTTGATGTCAACCGTTGTCAACTTCAGATGACCAATCTGATTAGATCTGAACGTTCTCGCACGGTAATGTAAATGCATCATTCACCCTAACCAGGATAGAAAAATATGTAAGGATACTCAGGATAGAAAAATATGTAAGGGTACTATAGACAAGCTCATAATTTTAGCCACTCTTTGCAGCAGTCATGCTCTACATTAAATGTATCCACTCGCCCGCTACTTCATTACTTTACACGTCACTTTAGTACTCACGTGACTTGTCCCGTTCTGTACCTGTTGAAGCGACATATACTTGTAGACTTCCCATTAATCAACGCCCCACAACATTAAAATATGCGCGGGAAAACGTGCTTAACAAATTAAAGCAAATTGCCTGCTATTTCAATCCATTTGTGCGAGCATACGAGCAACGAGAAACCGATAAGACTTTTTAGTGTACCTAATATGATCAATCAATATACAAAAAAAATTCATTTCGGACCAGAAATTAATAACCAGCATTCATAACCATTCACAACTTCCTTGACTCAATACGAAAACCACCTTCATTGCGTTTTGAGAGTAAAGCTAGGTTTGATTATTGAAATATTATTTTCAAAATTTAGTGCATACGTTTATCACTAAGACATTTTAGTATGATGATAATGGGTTGTAAACTAGCGAATCACTGGATCTTTTACCACATTTTTACTCTTCAATGTAATTTGTTTTTGGGGGGAGGGGGATGGGCATAAAACAAAGCATTCGTTTCACGCTTTTTGATTATGAGAAGGCATTTGATGCAATTAACAGTGCTTTTCCATGGTAAAAGTTTATTTATTAATTCTGGTTCGTGTGATGGAATTGATTGATTGATTGATTGATTGATTGATTGATTGATTGATTGATTGATTGATTGATTTCGTCTTATAACGCGCAAGTTTCCGCATCTCAGAGACACGCTCAATGCGCAGTGATCCTAACAACTGTGAGAGACAAACTCTGCTGCTACCAAGCGCATGAGCAGTACTCACATTTATTCACGGAGGGAAGGGGGAAAGGGAGGGGGAGGAAACCGGAGTACCCGGAGAAAACCCCCCGGCACCCAGCCCCGCGAACAGGTGTCACATACAGAGAGCGTCCCGAGACGAGATCTGAACCGCTCACTGCAGTGGTGACAAGCGAGTGTTTTAACCACTACACTACCGGGGCCGCAATTCTTGAGATTACAAAGGATATGCCACTAACTGAGAAATCGTACGTAAAAGAGGTACTCAACTCATTGATGTTTTCTTTTCACCAGTGTCTTCATGGAGTCTAATAAGGAGAATGTTTATCACCGCTACTTTCTGCAGTGTAACGGAACTACCTACGAGCACATGTTTTGAGATAAAATAGGTCTGATAACCTTATCAAAAAAAGCTAGAACTTGTGAAAGATGTTTATGAATATGTCATATAGAGGGTTGTTTTATTTTTACTGTTCTGCTGATGATAGTGTGATGTGTGCTGTTTGAATGTGGTACATCATGGCGCCTAAAAATTATTGTTAACAATATGAAAGTGATTTTCTTCCCTAGAGGCAAAATCACGAATTTACCTAATTTGCGTTTGCTGGTAAAAAATAGTGGAGGTTATATCTCATCTTCAATGATTAAATATTTTAATTAGAATAATAAATTTACTGTTACACAGAAGAAGCTGTATAACAAAGCTTATGTTTACACGTGAAAAGTTGTCATATTACCACAAAACCTGCAAGCCGATGTATTTGATCAATGATTGTCCGAAGTATAGTGCAATTCTATGTTTAAGCTTGATAGTAAGCTGCAATTGTTATTCCTCAAAATAATTTTGAATAAACTCCATCAGTACAGAACTCTGCTGCACCTCTGGTGGTTAGAGCTAGGAACGAGATCCATCTTCTATGCTCCCTGCTATTTTAGTAAAACCTCAAACAATTTGAAGTATTATGATTTTCTCAATACAAACAGAAGCTTTTGACAAACTGGCACACTTCATGCGTGTCACAATGAAAAAATATTAGTTGAACTAATTCATATGTCGTGTCAGTTTTTATAAAAATCTTGTTTGTTCTTGTTTTAAGTTAAAGGCTCGGTTTGGATGGGATCTATCATTAAGTAACTCTCGTCTTAATGGCGTCAGTTCCACAACTGGCAACCAAATGGTGCAGCAGAAACGGCACTCCACCATTCTTCCACAGTACCCTTACATACACTTCACCCGACACTTCCTCCTTGGGAAAAGCATTCCCTCCCCAACACACACACCTCACGTATTCCCAAATACAAAGAATTACAGAGATGGGAGGAAGAAGCTAAGGGTTCATGGAGGAAGATGCAAAAAAATTAGAACACCCATTCCCCTCCACCCCCAACAAACAGCATCACCATCATCAGTAGAAACCCAGGTTACAGCTCAGTGGCTAAATAGCTTCCCTTCACCCCTTACCCACAAAGCACACGCCTCACTCCTGTGTATCAAGCTTCTCTAACAGGCCCTGACAGACGTTGTCCGTGGCAAGGAAACGACTAACGACATCGGTAGGCGAGCCGCGAGGTGGCTGAGATAGCTGGCCCTGCACGAGCGGCGCAGCTGCGGCGGGCGGTGGGTTTATCGCCGGCCAGCATCTGACGTGAGCTGCCAGTCTCCCCCCTTGCGGCAGCACCGGGACGCACGGGACCACGGGACGCAGAATGTGGCGGCACCAAGCACGCCATCGCTCCAGCGGCAGGCAGACAGACGGCAGCTACAACAAGCGGACGGCTGAAGAGTGCAGACCGACTTTCACCTCCTTCACCCCTTCCCCCCCCCACCACCACTACCACCAACCCCTTTCAAGCACAAAGCCCAACAACTCCGAGACGCATGATCCGTTTCTGTGGTTAAAAAATACCGTTGGATTGGAATACCGACAACACTTGTCATTAGTTCTGCTAAGTAACACTTGTATGTGCGAGGTTGAAGACCACTTGCATGTTGGCCTCTTAAGCTTCTCTGAGGATATATTAGACCTGACCTGCACTAAACAGCATAATACACTAGCGTTAACGACAAGCATCAAATAATCATTATTGTTTATATGCTGCGTGAACTATTCGTAAATCTTTCTCACTCTTACGATACTATAGAACCGCTTCTCAAAAACAAAGTTCTTTTGGATAATTGGACAACTCTCGTATGCCCTATTACCCAGGCACTCTCTATCAGACTGAGTCGCTAGACAACAACAAAAAAGGGTTCCTTCCTTGCCTACCAACAGTTTGCTAAAGACAAACACTAAAGCCCATCAAGTAAGAGCTGCCCTTTGCACGAACCTGTAAGCAAAGGGAAGCGATGCGTTGCAAATATCATTTCAAACAAAATTGGATTGGGGAGTTTGTTTTCCAAGTTTTTATTCTGAGTGGCTGTGGTAACTGGCAAGGGGCCGACATCAAAACATACCTGACACCGTGTTGCGAAGTAAGGTCACCAGGAAAATGATACAGTGCCTCAAACTTCGTAGCTTATTACCCTGAGCTTTTCAACTAAATCATTTTCTTTTTCTCACACTTTGTGAAGCAACAGTTACTCGGCGCACATGCAGACACCAACTCACAACTCCGTGTCTCTTCCAGTCATTTTTAAGATAAATAAAATAAGATTTTTTAAAATTAGAAACACACTTTTACTTGAAATGCACTAAAAAGGGTAAAATAGTTGTTTTGCTTAGGTCTCGGGATTTTCTTCAATACATATAACTTAGTGTGAGGGGCATTGGTGATTACATTTCTAATGGCTTGAGAGAGTGCCCGTCACATTTTTTTATATTTTAAGTGCAATTATCCCGGCGAAGAAACTATTGCATGTTTGAATTCTGTTATCATTTTTTTCGTTTTAGTAACTTTATTCCCCTTCTTCAAGGCCGAATTCGGGGAGGTAATTTATATTTTACTAGTGCTAGAGCAGAAGTTACTTATCTCTGCAAATTCGTCCTGTAAGTTCACAAGCAAAATTAATGATAAAAAATTATTTTACTATTTGTTGACTGGTGGAAATGACTTAATATCGCATTGTCACCGAAAATGAGTAACTGGTAAAAATTTCTGACCTCGAGGACTATGGGAAGTGGGTGAAAAATCGATTACAAAATTCAACCGAATATATACACACATACATTATAAGTTTAATAAAAGTATGCAAAAAGCAATATTATTTATGAGTAAGTTTGCTGTACGACATTGAATACAATGAACTAAATTTTAGTGAATGTATTGGGAAATGTTAAAACCCATTTTTTTTAAATTGAGATCTTGATATACTTTTTGACAAACTGCCTTTATCATAATTTGGTGTGATGTCAGCATTCCTCCTATGTTATGATTGGGTACCACTGCTTACAACATGTTTTCCTGGAGTATTTTTTATTTTCTAATTATTTTCGCTCTATTTTGTGTGTTTGTGATGTAATATGAAAAAATGTATTGAGTAGGAAGAAGAAAAAGAAAAAAGTCTTGAGTGCCGTAACTCACTGACCTGTCTCTGTCGATCTGTGGCGGCTGGGAGTGGTACTCAGACAGAAGGGATGGCCGGCGCTTGACCTGCAGAACCTCGGCCTCACGCAGCCGCGCGTCCCGCGGCTCCAGGTACTCCCGCCGCTGTTCCGCCTGCTGCTGCAACAATCCAGCAAATGCGACGACTGCAACAGCACCGACATCGAGCATGATGGACAAGCAAGGGACGAAGTGTCGTCGGGACATTTCACGCACACAAGCGTCATCTTGTTGCCGTCCACAGGACATTTCACACACAAAACGAATGTAGCCCTCCACAGGACATTTCGCACACAAAACACAGGGATCATTTTGTCACTTTCGACAGGATATTTCACATATTTGGACATTTCACACACACACACACAAGGGGCTTCTTGTCACTATCGACGTTTTCCTTATCGTCGTTAATATCCCCACCGACCTAACAGTAAGAGAAGGGAAGGTACTAGCCGCAGAATAAGGCAATACACTAGCAAGACTGAAGAAGTTATTTCCGATTGTTTAGTTCATATTTCACTATCTACGGGCATGCCGCAACCTTCCTCTCACACCCCCAGGCATCAAAGCTTCCTTAGCGAACATTCCCGACGATTATTTTTGCCAGGATAGTCAATGAGGCGAATCTGACCAAGAGCCATGCCAGTAAAGTCAACTTTTACTGCGGCAAGGGTTGATGAGAACGTCACCGGAAGTCAACCTTTACCGCAACTGAAAAGACACATTGCCCGCTCCTTTATCCAGAGATGGATCACGCTCTTTGATTTGTCCTTCCCTGCATCCTGGTAACATTAAAATCTAGCAGTCAACACTAGCCACGTAAACTGTGTCATCGTTGCGACTGACCAATAAGCGACACACTGAACCCTACTTTAACACCCGCCCCCCCAACACCATCTCACTGTAGTCTGATTCGCGGCGCAATGTGGCGGAGGAGTGGTTAATGCCAGCAGCCGTAGTTATGAAGCGAGCGTATAAGTCGTTTTCCCCAGGTCAAACTAGGGATCTCAAGGAAAAGCTTCTTATTTTCGTATTAATAAAGCTATGCCCAGACCTTTTGGACATTACTTCGTGTTTCTTTACCCCAGGGCATCTTACCACTGCGTTTTAACTACAGCCCCATCAGTAAAACCACCTCTGCAGGGTCTGAATACCGCTCTGTAACTTCACCAATAAGACATTTGTCCTTAGTTTTCCCTTTTAGTCCCAGGGCAACGACTTAACCTCGCTTCATAACTACGGCCCCTGAAGGTTCCTGAACAGGATAACGGCCGTTTTGGTTCGAACCTCAGAAAAAGATAATGTTGGATAAAAGTAATTACAGCATTCTCAAAAATAATTCATCTTCGCAGTTTCGACGGAAAAGATTTTTTTTTAATCCTATGAGACCCTAGGTATGAAGCGAGGTGAAACGTTGCCCTAGAGCAGGATGCGGAAAACTAAGGACAAGCGTATTGTCTCCGAAGTTCCGAATCCACGTGAAGACTCCGCTAACATTGATTATGTTACTCCACCTTAGGGCGTCCTTGTAAACACCGCCCTGGAAGTCAAGGTACAACTGCGGTGTCTGGATATCGCTTTATACCTACTGAGTCAAGACGCTTGTCCTTGAGTTCCCCACTTTACCCCAGGGCAACGACTTACCTTCACGTCATAACTATGGCCCCTGACTAGTTCTTAAATTAAATGGTATGTTTGCCAGCAAATATCAGTATCAGACTGACAATGACAAATTCATTTGGTGGTTTTTTTTAAGTGATTCCATCGCGTGCTTTTGGGGAGAGGGGTAGAGGAACTAAGTAGTCGAAGAAACCACCAACGGCCACTAACTCCGTGAACACGTCCAACCACCACACAGAATTGCTGGAAAGCTGAACCCACGCCCAGTACAACTGCAGGTCTGGCTGGCGGAGGACCTGACGTGCTCTTGATAGCAGGATTCTTCTTGCCTCGTAACCAGGATTTCCCTTACAGAAATCAAATAACTATAAGGGGTGACTATGACACGCATGTGTTTACCCTCTTCCTTCGCCGCCTTTACTTTTTCTAAAAAAAAAAAAAAGGTACTCATTTGTGCTGAGTGGACAAAAGAGGTGGGAAGGTAGAGCGGTCCCAGCAGGCATTGAACCGGCAAGTTCTAGCACCAGGGTCGAGCATACTGACCGCCAGCTGGTGACATCAATGAAAAGTACAAAGATTATTAAAGAATGAGCGTCACGTGGCCGTCAAAAACGTAAAATCTGTATTTGACTCGGTCAAGTCTCAAACACAGACACGTATCAAGGTCGCAGCCCAGATGACTAAGCGACGCCGCTGTCAGAAGCGTCCATCAAGTATCATTCAGCTGACACTTCTTTCTCTGGGTAAGCAGCACTGCACTCTCTTTACCTTCCCCACGTCCCTAGTCCTATGTACAATGACGCCCTGGGGGGAAGAGGTCGATTCGAATGGCTGGTAACTTTGCCGCCGTTTATTAAGAACATTTATCAACATGTTACCGATCCTCTACTCGGGGAAACAACAGAACAAGGTTGCAGTGTAAATGTTGTCACTCCGCGGTAACAAGCTCGGGGGTAATGTTTCGTAGCTGCTATATTTATCAGCTTGCGACATTTTGATTAAGCTAACGAACGATCCTACACAAACAGAGCGGAGACTTTCCATCTTGCTTGCTGTCTTGCTTGTTGTGCAAGCCATCAGAACTCTTGGGGTCAAATATATTAAGCGGGACAACGGCCAAGTCTGGGACAAAGAAGTCCAAAGTCGCTAACCGAAAACTAAAGGGAACGAAGTAAGCACCATCGAGTTTTCTCTCGTCTCAGACATCAACAACAGAGACGATGAAGTGTCAGTGGTTTTATGTTTTATCGGTTTTTCACCAATGACACTGAACTTTTGTTTTAATTTTTTAAAATTATATTCTGCCTTTATTTATGCCGGGTTTGGCCATTGTCCCGCCTCTTGAACACTGATCTTTACAGTTTCTAAAATATTATAATTCGTTCAAAATAAACCAACGGCTCAATACAACCAATCATAGCAGTTAACACCTCTCTAACGAGTTTCCTCGCTAAATTATGCAACAATCCCCCATCCAATCTTAAAACTGCACGTACCAATATGATAAAATCGTCTGCAACATGCCACCAAACAATGACGCACAATGACAATGGACATGGCAGACATGCTAACCACCTTGCTCACTGCACACGCCAACAATCACAAGCAATCAGAGAGGATACGGTCAGCATGCTAAGCTGTCTTTGTCACAGAACAAATCAACATTCACACACTGATATGTCCAGCACACTAGCGGCTGTACACGCTATACCACCCAAACACCACGTGCAGTGAGAACCTACAAGAAGAGCATCATTGGCCTCGCAGATCTTCCGCATGAAGTTGCCCATCTAGCGCGCAGGGGGTGGGGGTGAAGAAGCTGCTCCCTCCTCTTTCTCCTCTGTTCTTCACCTCGCTCTGCTGCCACCAGCAGCCGCCCAGCTGCCCAGATGCCCTTCCGCGCATACGCACGTGCCTGGCTCCTTCCGGCGCGTGTTGTGACGTCTCCATATGTAACTCCTTTACTTGTACATCGCGAGACACGCCCTCTCCCCTCCTCCCCCAAATAAACGGGTGGAGATGAGGCGGACAGGCGACAGGACACACACCAAGAGTAGCAGCAGCAACAACAAGACTACTACCACCACCGTCTTTCACGTACACGGGCAGACAACACAGTTCACTCCAGAAGGTAGCCTGCACAAGCAGCTGTGTCCTCGGAGCTGTGCGCGCGACGTCCCCAACCAGGCGCAAGCTGGGTGCACACAGCACCCGATGCTACCGCCGGGACAGACCACGGAACCAAGAATTGCACGTACAGCCAAGGTGATCCGGAGTCTAAGGCGCTTTTTCTCTCGTTGCGTTTGGAGATCAAACCTCAGTCACGTGAAGAAGAAATGCTGACTCATGGTCCACTATCCGCCAGGAAACGTCGTGAGCACTGGATTTTCTGAGAACCTCAACGACGACCACCACGCTTACAAACGATTCCCCGCAACTTGGCACCACTGCTTCGGCCTTCACCTGCCTTGACCTGCAAGATTTGCACCCCCACTTGCCCAACTGACTCGACAGTAATTTAAGACACTAGTTAACACCTAACGACAGTAATTTGTTTAAGACACTAGTTAACTCCTCTCGACAGTAATTTGTTTAAGACACTAGTTAAAACCTCACGACAGTAATTTGTTTAAGACACTAGTTAACATCTCACGACAGTAATTTGTTTAAGACACTAGTTAACTCCTCTTGACAGTAATTTGTTTAAGACACTAGTTAACACCTCACGATAGTAATTTGTTTAAGACACTAGTTAACTCCTCTTGACAGTAATTTGTTTAAGACACTAGTTAAAACCTCACGACAGTAATTTGTTTAAGACACTAGTTAACTCCTCACGACAGTAATTTGTTTAAGACACTAGTTAACTCCTCACGACAGTGATTTGTTTAAGACACTAGTTAACTCCTCATGACAGTAATTTAAGACACTAGTTACCTCCTCACGACAGTAATTTGTTTAAGACACTAGTTAACTCCTCACGACAGTAATTTGTTTAAGACACTAGGTAACTCCTCACGACAGTAATTTAAGACACTAGTCAACTCCTCACATCAGTAATTTGTTTAAGACACTAGTTAACTCCTCATGACAGTAATTTAAGACACTAGTTAACTCCTCACGACAGTAATTTGTTTAAGACACTAGTTAACTCCTCACAACAGTAATTTAATTCACTAGTTAACTCCTCACGACAGTAAATTAAGACACTAGTTAACTCCTCATGACAGTAATTTAAGACACTAGTTAACTCCTCATGACAGTAATTTAAGACACTAGTTAACTCCTCACGACAGTAATTTGTTTAAGACACTAGTTAACTCCTCACGACAGTAATTTAAGACACTAGTTAACTCCTCACGACAGTAATTTAAGACACTAGTTAACACCTCATGACAGTAATTTAAGACACTAGTTAACTCCTCATGACAGTAATTTAAGACACTAGTTAACTCCTCATGACAGTAATTTAAGACACTAGTTAACTCCTCACGACAGTAATTTAAGACACTAGTTAACTCCTCACGACAGTAATTTAAGACACTAGTTAACTCCTCACGACAGTAATTTGTTTAAGACACTAGTTAACTCCTCACGACAGTAATTTGTTTAAAACACTAGGTAACTCCTCACGACAGTAATTTGTTTAAGACACTAGTTAACTCCTCACGACAGTAATTTGTTTAAGACACTAGTTAACTCCTCACGACAGAGATTTGTTTAAGACACTAGTTAACACCTCACGACAGTAATTCGTTTAAGACACTAGGTAACTCCTCACGACAGTAATTTGTTTAAGACACTAGGTAACTCATCACGACAGTAATTTGTTTAAGACACTAGTTAACACCTCACGACAGTAATTTGTTTAACACATCAGCTTACACGTCGTGACGTTTTAGTTTCACACACCATCTGTTAAATGTTTCAAGCCGGTCACGTCTCTAACGGTAGTCGTTGTAAATCATGGGATCAACTCATAACTTCGACACGGTCGCTACTTTATATTGATTTATTGATTTATTTATTCAATGGTGAGTGTGGAACGCAATATTCCCACCTGACAAAACGGCTGTCGCAACCCATTCATTAATCGTATTCAACGAAAAGCAGGTTTTAATGTTTTTATGAATATTTTAGCTCTACAACAGTACTAGGAAAATACAAAATATCGTTACTCGAACATTAACGAGAGTTAAGAGAGTAAACGACTTTTAAGCAGGCGAAAGAGAAGAGTGAAGACTGCCGAACGCCCTACGTCTGTCTACTCGCTAGGATCACTAGCTGGTGACCATTAGTTGTCTATCTACATACTTGCAGCACTTAAACTGAGGCGTTTAGCCCTGTTAACAAACATACAGCAAGCACAGCCCTAGCCTGGCAAGCTTTCTGTAACCACATGGTGGTGTTTGCTGGAGTACACAACGTTATTCACCCGACAAACGCTTGCGAACACAACAGCCTGTCCTGGGGAAAAAAAACCACACACACACACACACAGGGAGTTCTCGACAGCAGTGGGAGACATTAATAATTTGTTTTTAATGCACTGAAATATGATTCCCATCCTTTTACAAGAGGTTGTGGCGGTGTGTGAGGCTGACGGAAGGAGAATAAAGCCGAGTGGTTACATAATAATCAGGGATAGCTGTAACTCCCCTCCCTTACTCATCTTGAAACGTGATCGGTATTCTACAAAGTTTTATGGGTTTTTTTTTTTAAACTACACTACTCACGACAACACTGTAAGGTCGTTGAGTCTTTTGTCCTGTATTCTTACAATAAGTTCCAGCCAAATGACACTATTTGTTCTTATTTCATGCGAAAGTAAGAGGTGTGCGCGCGCGCGTGTGTGTGTGTGTTTCGGCCTCCCCCCCCCCCACACACACATGTTTATTATTATGCATTACCATAAACCGACATTCGCAGGTCGCTTAGTGTTTGAGGCGGGTCATACCCTCGATCGTCTGGTTTTTCGTAAGTCACTAACAGATGGTCACGAAGTTGCTCACCACGGGCGGGCGTAACACTCCTGGGGAACGATTTTAGGTTTATATAGATTGTGGCATGGAAACGAAGCGGAACGAAACAAAGCACAAACCAAAAACACTGAAATCAAACTGCAACTGGAACTCTAGATCCAGCCACTGTCAGCACCCATAATTTTCAAGCAGTTCTGCACGGTCTCTAACCCCATACCTCATCGCACTTCAGGTAGCACAACTCTGTCGTTAATTAACAGTAAAGGGAACTTTCGAGAGTATGATTTTATCGCTCTTTTTCTGATTTTCCAACTTTAGCCCACTGCATGTGATTTAAGAACTAAAGAGTGAAAATAATTAAACAGGACGGTTCACTCAGAGATTTTAAAGGAAACCTATGCATTTTCTGTTGAGTCTTACTCCTCGACTTAGTCAACGTATCAATTATCGAATACGCCTCAAATACTGAATATCATGTTACGCAGTCTTCGATGTATTATTTCTCTATGCAATCGCCTTTGTTTGGTTAACATATTCAGATATATTCACTGGTAATAGTTCGGGACGAATTTACAAGCAGCCAACAATCCTAAACCTGATGCGGGTCGTCGTTAATAAATAAAACTACTCGTCATACTACCATATCGAGTCACTACTACCAATTCGCAAAATTTCTTTTCATTAAACTTTCTCTTTAAAAAAAATTCACAGAGAAACATATACACATCTCGCTCCTAATACCACCATAGCAACAGAAACTTCTCCTCCACAAACACGTAATGCAATCAGCTTTCTGAGACTGGTTCTGTAGACGACAAATTACTGTTTGTTAACACGCGAACATTAACCAACAGCCTGATGTAACGGACTTAGTTTCGTCACCCGGTTCAACAGCCAACACTCATTCTAACGAAAGCTTTTGAACTCTGTGTGCGTGGAGTCGGGGTGGACGGGTGGGTCAAAAATAAAACCTACTTGGAGCTGATAAGAAAAGTACTAGCTTTACCAGATGTCCTCCAGATCGCTTTATACTGCTGACTTGATTACAAGGCTACAACATAAGGATGATAAATAAAAGTGCAATGAGCGCTACGTACAAAAGCCTGTTCTCGCATAAGGCGCCACCTGACGTGTACTACCGAGTCGTAACAAATTTATTCACAAGGAAAAATCTGCGCCATTGTCAAGTGCTTTAGTACAACTTTTTTAAAAAGCAAGAAAAAAAAAACATGTGATCGCAAGCGTTGTCATATAAATAATTTTGTGTACTCCAACAATTATTGAATTCATAACGCGAGTCCCGCAGTTTAAAGAGTGAAATTCCCAAAACAGGTGGCGATTCCGCCGCCACCCGGAATACTTTAATAAGTTACCTATCTTATCAAACCTATTTGCAAAGTAAATGCACAGAAAACACTTCTGGGCTTCACTCTGGACACTCGATCTTCAGGCGAACAAAGTGGAATAAAGGGAGGAGGTGTGAAAACGAGAAAACAAACTTGCCCCAAGTGCGCGCGCGCACACACACACAAACACACACACGTGTGTGCAGACTGTCTATACTCCTGGGTATGAACTCGTCGATTGTTGTTACACAGCTTCACACCACCCGGTCTGGACACGACGACCACGCACAGCTGCACAATGGTGCTGTCACTGCCTCCAACAGGAAAAGCGAACAGCACTCCAGCCAGTCACCGACACGCATCACTTACTTAACTCCGCCTGCCCCGTCGCACAGGATGAGCTCTACTCCGCGGCCACTGCCGTTAGGGGGGGGGGGGCTTGCGGTTCCGCTCGACTGGTGGGCCAGGGATTTGTAGCGAGATGTAAGTCGCGTAAGGAGGGGATTAACGTCCAGCGGTAAGATAAACCAGAGAAGCAGCTGTTACACGCGTTGATGACTCGGCAGGATCACACACACACACAACTTCAAGCTTTGCGCCGCTGCCGCCTTGACTAGCCGCATCCGTCGGCCCATAGGCTGCCCCATGCGCTATCTACCATTTCTACCGCCGCGCAGGTGCGAACCGCCGACTACGCCGGGTTGACTGCGAGAAGTAGCAGGATCACGAACCCCGCTAACTCCGCTCGCACTCCCTCCTTCTCCACCCCCTCCCAACGTCTTTTCTCCCAAAGAACAACCTCCACTCCAACCCCTCTTCCAGCAACACGGGCGCCTTCTCGTACTGAAAGGTGGAGCTTTGTGCAGCAACATCTTCCTCATCTTCAATCACTCTTTCCCCAACTAACCACAGTGGGGGTGGAGGGGTGAGGAGGGAAGAAGTGGTACGTACTATGAGGGGGTGTTGGGGGAGGGGGTACAGTCTCGTTGTACGCGCGGCCAACATGAATGATGACGGAAGGCACGCCGCACTATGCAGGCGAGTCAACTGAGGACACCAACACGGAGGGCAGGACGAACAGGCGCGAACGCCAGCGATGGCGGTGGCTGATGAGTGGTGGTGGTGGTGGTGGTTGCAGGAGGACGTGGATTTTGGAGGAAGAGGTGGAGAGAAAGGAGGGAAGGAAGGTAGGACGGGGACGGGGCGGGGCGATCGAAAAGGAAGTGGTAACCCATCGCTGCACGAAAGACGATGGGCTGACGAGGCAGGCGAGGGAAAAGGAGACTAAAGTATGGGAAGAACACGTATTGGTGGATGGGAAGGGGGAGTGTTTCTCGCACATACCATAAAGCACGCGCGTGATGTTTTTATATTTTAGGGTAAACAAGTTCTGCCATCCCTCAACATGCGCGCGTGCATGAACGCATGCAAAAAAAAAAAATCCCCAATCTTTAAACCGTAGCACTTTTTTCAAGTGGGATATTGTCATAAAAACTGCTCATAAACTAATAGTGCGATGAAATTATTTTGATGACTAAATATCAATCTCTCCGTACTTGTTGCCGACCTCTAACCCTCGTGTATACAGATGCACACATTTACGAGACCGTGACGGTGGTGGGGTGGGGGTTAAAACTGTTGTGAGATGTCTTTTCGTTTAATACGACTGTTTATTCTACAAGCTGTGTAGTAATAACGTGGTTTTAATATTTAGGCACTGAACTCGTACATAAGACTGGATTTGGGGAGGAGAGAGAGAACTGATAAGCATACAGGTCACGTGCTAATAAGGTCTGGTCCCCACAGCACCCTCCTCCACTTCATCCCCCCCCCCCCGAGTCGCTGACAAGGGGATGATTGTGTTTTACGCCGTGCCAGCAACTAAGGCTATAATACATAATGATATTATCACGGCCGATGACAAGGGAGCAGCACCGAGGAAGACAGAGAGTTGAGGACCTGCGACTACTAATGACGAAGCTGCAGGGAGGGGATGCAAGGAGGGGGTGGGACCAAAAAGCCGTGCATTTGTTGCGCGAGTTCTTGCGACGAGCGCGGCGAGGACACGAAGGTTAGTGACTCCCTTGCTGCCTCGTGACATGGCGGTCCTCGGGTAGCTTCAACGTTTCACACCAGCCAACACAAGCTACGCAACCTGCAAACCTGGTGTAGGGTGCACAGCACGCGACTCGCTCTCTCGCACCCCTTCCTCCCATCTCTCATTGGTACCCTCTCAAATTACGAGGTAGCCCAAGATCGCTCTGAGCTCTGCTTTAAAGACTTTTTTTTGTCACCGGCATCATCTTTGACCGCAGAAAATAAACATTAAAAATATAAATGCACAGAAGCAAACCCCCTCTCCTTAAAAAAGAAGTATTCGACATTCTGTAGATATCAGGAACATTCAAACTTCCTGCCAACTTTAGTAGGAATCGGACTAACTATAAATAAATCTACTGTATAGATTAATATTTTATTTACAGCAAAAGCCATACCACACATTTTATTAAGTCAATTTCTCTCGCTACTTTCTTTCTAAGAGTTCTAACACCACCGAAAAGAAGAATGTTGACATTTAACACTTAGCATTGATACATACCACACATGCCTCCCCCACCCCTTCTTCCAAAGTTCCCCCACCTGCGTTACTTTTCTTCTGTACAAGAGGGGTGAACGAGAGGAGAGAGAAGTGGTGGGAGATGGTGGGGGTGCGGGCAGAAGTGTGAGAGATCGGGAACAGACGAAGCCAGCGGGCTTGACTTCATTACCAGTTTCACTCAAAAGATTCTATTCATCGATCGTCACTTCTCGAAGAAGAGATCAAACAAAAACAGGTCTGTGAGCTCGGCATGTTGGAGGGAGGGGTATGTGTGTGTGGGGGGGGGGGCGCCACTGCCCCGGCCTTTCACGAGAACGGATCATGGAGGCACCTTGTTCTCGTCCTCCCCATGCACACGCGTATTTCATTCAACAGTTCCTCCCAACAATAACCTTTGGCAATAAGGCGGATGAAAGGTACGATTTAAAACGCAAACAATGGGGGGGGGGGGGTTCGGCACGAGGATAAAAAATAGAGCTAACTCGCGGCAGCAGGAGTTCGCGCACCCAAATCAGTCGGTCTGGTTTTCTTTGAGGACCTTGCAGCAGAGAATGCATTACGGGGTTTAGTTCGGGAACCTAGTTGTGCACGCACGCACAGACACACATACATACACGCACGCGCGAGCGAGAGGACCCCCCCCCCCCGCTTCATTTCCCCGGTTACAAGAATCAACTTTAGCTGGTTTCAGCTTTCGCTAGCATTTACACTTCACGATATCCAAAGGCATTTGTTTCGACATTATTGTGAACATTCTTACCCTGTGTCAAAGATTACGTGGTGAGAACAGCTTTTTCTCTCGGGCTAGATTTTTTTTTTAATTTGAAAAGGAAGGCGAGTAAACAAATGACGGAGAGGTAATTTTCCACAGCAGCAAACTTCATCTCCTGCTGCCCCGTTTCTCCTCCGCCCCTCCCATCCATCTATCGACATTGTTTTACTTTGAACAAAATGAAGTTTATACACAGTAATGGAAACATTCTCTCTCTCTCTGTACCTTGTGTCGTTTGCAACAGTCCTCATTCAGTGACACTTTCTACCTTTAACCTGAAAAGGAGATTTTTAGATACAAAGGTAAATCAAGAAAAAAAATCTTTGCACGTTTCCTTTCTAGCACTGAAAGCATTTTTGATGTTTTTTTTTTCCTCGGTTGCATGTTGCTCCCGGGGATGCACACACCAGTTGGACACCCGTGTCACGCAGCCTACTCTCCAGACTGCTCCAGCTGTGCAGTGCGTACCTGACTCCACAGAGGGTCGGGGGAAGATATGGATACAAAGAGGAAAGGAGATGGTCACTGCTCGCATAAAGTCTGGTTTGTATCTGTACATTTACTCGGCTGTTACAAACTTTTTTTTTAAAGCAAATAACTGCAGTAAAAATGTTACAGCAGTTTTTGTCCACATCCACGATTCTGGGGGAAAGACAATTATACTGCGATTTCTTACAAACACCAGCCAGATTTTTCCAGGTCGCTCATCAATAAATCCTACACGAGACAGACTTTCCATGAAATTCCAATTAACGAAATGGGAATTTGAGAACAAAAAAAAAAAAGTATTTGTATTCACCGAATTATCGTATATGCATGCTAACAGGCATTTCATTTTTTGTTCATCAGCGTCTCCCTCTCCATCACTGCCGCTTCTCTGCTCTGCAACCCCCCTTACCTCATCTCCCCCCACCCCCGCAATAATCCAGCTGTGCCGTAATGGCAGGGCCCTCAGAAGGTGAAATAGGTGTGCACGAGTTGATCTCGCAGGCCGGAAGCAAGTAGAACAGCAACCTCCCAATTTCTCGCGAACGCGAGGGAAGAAAAGTGGGGGAGGGAGGACGCCCTCATCACCTGCGGACCTTACCTCTCCACTCTGACTCCACCCCATCCCCCGAAGCGTATGGAAGATGCACCCCAATCGTTGGGAACTGCACTAGAGACATTGCGTGAAACGCCCGGGTCCTCAAACACTTTTGCCGACAGGTTGACGGCGGCCAGTTACAGGGGGGGGGGGGGCTTAGCAAACCCCTAGTTGTTGCGTTTGCTTCATGTCAAACTAACGACCAGTTTATCGGTGCGAGGTGAGTGCCTACTGACGGGGGGGGGGAGGGGAGGGGAGGGGAGGGGAGGGCTCTGCATGGGGCGCCTCGGGCGCAAGGCAGGCCTCCATGGCGTGCAGCGTGCTGGGTGGGCCCGTGTGTTTTCTCGCCGCTTGCGTGGCGGTGCAGTTGAGGCCGACAATGGGGCAGTTGAACGTCTCCAACAGTGGATCGTGGGTGTGGGTGTGTGCGTGTTTGTGTGTCCAGCCCAGGCAGTCTCCCATTACCGACCCAAATGTCCCAGTGGTGTTACACTCACATACCCGACTTACCAAATATATCTAGTCAAACCATCACACCGGTGTGTGTGTGTGTGTGAGGGAAAGAGGCAGCAAGAAGAGAAAGAAAAAAGCAGATATCCAGTAAAGGCGTTTGCAAACTTTTCCCACGACAAGTTACTATGGCAACGTGCCAATGCCTCCGTCAACGCAAACCTCCTCCCTGCAGTTTTCAATGAAGAGATTTTTCGTCGTCAGCGATGCCGTTGCCGTGGCAAAACACCAGTTACAACCTGGAAGTAAGTCGAGCTGAAAAGGGTAGGAGTAGTGATACCGGCTCCCTGCAGAGGATGTTTCTCTTCCCTAGTTTTCCAAAAACCTGATCCCTGCTGTGTCTGTAATCACGGAGTAGCGAGGCCAGCACTCTGATATACGAAGATGAAAGATTGTTTGGTGGCTGCACTAAGGTCGACGAGCACGCATTGGAAGAGTCGCCTTTCAGGTCTGGGCTGTTCTTTAGTTCCACGCACTTTGTGGTAAGCTGCTGGTCGTCGGCTCTCATGTTCAGCTGCCGACCTTCTCGCTCCGTTCCTCGTCGAAAACAGGGAAGAGGATGGAAGGCAGGGTTGAGAGCACCGGACGCTGTGGAAAGTGAGTGAGGCGAGGGCTAACGACCACCACCCTGCTCCTTGGGGGCAGTATTACTGTTTGTTTTTTTTAATCTTCGCTTAATACTTACAGCCTTTGCAAGCTCACGGAAGCCACACACAACAGTTGATCTACATAAAAAAAAATCGAAGTCCTAGGTGCTGCCTCAGCACTTCGAGTTCACAGCTAACCCCGGAGGTAACGTTACCTATGGCTTGTGATTACGGCGACTGGTGGAAACGCCGGTCTGCCATTCCCGGAACCTGCACCGCAGTGTCACCTGACAGGTGGTATGCGTCTCCAAACTGGGAGAGACGTCGTTGCCCAGTCGCTTCAGAAAGAAGGTGAAGTGGTGCAGGATGGGCGTAGGACACTGGCTATCGGTTTTGACCAGCCTTTCCCAAACAAAGAAGCAGGCACGGACAGACACATCGTCAAGGTGGGGGGGGGGCGCAATGTTAATTTTGTTTCGCATCAGTAGATTTTCTCTCCACGGGAACCTTCAACAACAAAACTGTCTGAGGAACCTCCTAGTTGTAATCAAGGCAAGTGACGATTCTTAAGTGCTGAGCAAATCAACCTGTAGTTTCCATTTAACCAGTGCTCTGTTACAATGATGATCGTCACAAACGTGCCCATTTTTAAATTCATCCAAGGTAACAAATAAATTACCACAGGCTGAACCAACCCACCCCCCACAAAATACACTTCCACGATTTATTTTCATATTTGTGTAGGGGGGGGTGGCCGGGAGGCGTCCCGCTGGTAGTGTACTACATGTAATTTGTTTTGTTTGGAGTGGAGGACTGGTGCGTCAGACATCTTTCAGCAGAGACCATCTGGCAGACCACAGAGTTCCATCGTGGTACGATGGGAGTAATTAAGGGATGGCGCGGAGCTCTGGACGACTGTTTCGCTCGGGTCAGTGAGGTGACATCAGGACGAGGTACGCTGACAGGCTGGATGGGCGTACACATAGTGAGGCCAAAAAGGTTACTGCTGTGACGTGACTAGAATGTGGGAAATGGGGAGATCGTTTCTTAGACGTTCGACTGGAATGGCATAAATTGTGTAGAAGCCTAGAGAAGACTCACTGATGAAGGAAAAGAGAGCACAGACATGCGACAGAGAAGTTTAGAGGAGACAGCTCTGACTTAACAGCCTCTGACAACGCGACGCAGTGGTTGGTCATAGTGAAAACCCGTGTATAAGATTCGAACACTTGCTGACTAGTTCCTGCCTCTGTGGAGTGTGTGGGAGAAAGTAGGTGTAACACCATTACACCACAGCCAACCTCACCACTCGGTTATGGACAACATTGGCACACAGTACCCTGGTGACGTCAGTATTGCTGCCAACGTTGTCCCCACCTCCCCTTCATCACGCGCTCTGTCTTCGACTGCCCAGGAAACAACAGTCGACTCCAAGCTTCCAAGTGGTTCACTGTGTCCAGAAGATATTAATGCTGCGCCCCATCCGTCTCCTTGTGCAGGCTTCATCTGTATAATGCCAAACCATCGCCCCCCCCACCACCACACACACACACACACACACACCCTAGTGCTGAGCACTCACTCAGAAACTAGTCTAAAAAGTACTAATACCGAGTCTTAGGTCCGCCCATGACTACAGATAAATATCGACGTCTGTTGAACCAGTTTCACTCCTGACACCTTAATCGGGGTCGCGACACCGTGCACCAGGCATGCACGCACGATTTGGGTAGGGGTGGGGCGGCTTCAGGGCAGGTTCGCCAAAATGCGGTTTAAAAAGAACTGGACAAGGTAGAGGAGGTAAGAGGTACATTATCCTTGATGATAGCAAAAAAAAAAAAAACTTCCTGACGTTAAGGTGGCTGCACCTGTTTACTTGCTGCACTAGCATGCCCCTCGACCTCGACTGTGACCCCCAGGGGTGTCATCCGGGCATGCGCATAAGCAACAGTGGCCGCACATCCCGCCACGTGACTGCAGCATCTGTGTTGCGGCTTGCTGCTCGGGGTTAAATGCAATCGCTCTTTGTCAGCACCGCCTGCGGACAGCGCTTCTGTCAGCATGTCCTCCAGACAACACGTGTCTTAATGATTCTCACGGGCTTGTGAGTGTGTTTGTTTGGGTGGGTGGGGGATGGAATAGGTGAGCTGTTGTGAGTTATTTCAACAAAACGGTATCACGATCTCAGCCTTCTTTTTCCGAACATACACTGCACGGCGGAACAGGTCATTTCTGGCACGTGCCGGTGACTACCTTACAAGCCCAATCATCACGCGCGTGAAATGAATATCCACGTGCTTTAATTTGTCAATTTATCTGCAGCTGTTTTCAATAATAACTATTAACCATCGTTGATTCGGGTTCAGCTATTTATTTTTCTGTATGTAACTGACCAGGAAGCACAATTGTTCAGCCGTAGTTTTGGGTGTTATTTTACAATTTATAAGAGTTTGTAGATTGCACTAACTCTATTTTGTCATCTTAAAGCAAGTACACGTTTCTCACTCTTATGAGGCTTGATTGCGCAGTGTATTTGGAAAGGCCATCTCGAAAGAAAGCTGAGATTGTGATAACTGTGAAGCAGTGCCACAAGACGATCTGCTCAAAGCACCCCGTGTAAGCCTGACGTTTTGTAAGTTAAGACGCCCACCCTGAACAGATCCTTTCCTAACTAAACGTAAATTACTTAACAAGCAGTAATAATGATAAACATCTATAGAGCGCTTTTCCAACGATTTGCTCAAAGCGTGGTACAGAAATGATATACAGAAGTAAACTAAATCATCAACAACCATACAGTCACATTCTCATATAACAGACACCGCTCACTTCTACAACAGGTTGATGAGGATGTAAAGTCAGGAGGTTTCAGAAAAGAGGAACGAAAAGGAGCCACAAGAATTAGATGTAGCATCTATGTGACGGCGAAGAATGGCAGCCGTTAAAGTAAAATCGGCAGCAAACAGAAAATAGGGCAATTACAAGTAGTAAAACAAAAAAAAAAGTTTAAGAGAAACAAGAATGCAACATGGAATTAAAAGAAACATATAATACGAATAAACAAAGAAGTTAAGCAAGAAAGCAGAAACATCGCTAGAGAACAAAGCAGCCGCCTGTCAGGTGCAGCCTCGTTTCCAGCATGTTACAGCAATGCAGCAGACCTTAGTAATAAAGCTTCCAAGACTAACAAAGACTGTATTTTTTCTTTTGCTTTTCTATCTAATCAAAACTCGAATGAGTTGTTTTTGTTTCTTTTTTTTTTTTGGGGTGGGGGTGTTGATTGAAAAGTCGTGCAGTCTGAGTACAAAATGTTTCAGTGTTCCCCCATCACCACCAAACAAAATTGATCAGATCACAATATTCTTCAGTTTGTTATGAACTCTTTTTGTAAATAGGTGTTGTTTACGACATTTCTGGTTTATATTCGGACTTTTTTAACAGCACGGCTGAAGATGTGACTCCACTGTAGCCGTGCGTTGAAAATAGATGGTTGATGTTCGGCAAGTTGATGCACGGGAGGCAACAACATTTCCTATTTCGAGCACTCGTGTATTGTCTCCCTTCACACAAGTACCTGCGGGTGTACACGTGCAACTCTAGTTTCCTGCGCCATTCCTACCCTTCCTTCCACCTCCCTTTCCTTCTCCCACCGAAAAAAATCTTCATCCTTACAAAATTTCCTTGGAAGTAAATATTAATTTCAAAAACTTAAAAACTCTAAACAACACCATGAGGATGAAGGTTAAGGCTAAATGAAACAGCTTTGCATCAGAAGTACTTCCATCTCCTTGACAGCAAACTGGCCTTTGGCATCTAGCAGACTACACTCAGTTTATCTATTTCCTCCCTCTCCATTTCTACCTCTCGGAATGATTCAAAGAACGTTACTGCAGGAAAAATGCAACAGCTACGATGTGAGGAGACAAAAAAATTTCTGATTAAAAAAATCATAAAAGACAAATCAATTATCCCTTGCACGCAAGGTGCCAGATCTCTGCCAGTGACTGATCTGAAAACTGCTGGAAGCAATATGACACACAAATCTAAAAAACAGTAAAAAGGGCAGAGAAATAGGAAGAAAAAGAAATCTTTGGAAATCAGCTCAGGCTAAAAGTGACCGGGGGACCTTATCCCCACAGACCCCATATTCTGTGAGACTTCAATCAGGTAGCTGCTTTTTGGATCAGCCATATATGATGACTGTAGTAATGGATGAGATGTCAGCAGGAACAGGAGGACAGGATCACAGTGCTGTATATTGATGATTTGGATCAAAGTAAGCAAAGATACAAGAATGTTTAAGGTAACACAAAACCAAGCAAAAGAGCTAACAGGATAAGATACAAAAAGGTGAGACTGAGAAACAGAAAGGGAAGAGAGTGGGCAAAATGGCTTTGAGCTACCTACTACCCAGTAACTTGCAAGATGATATTTTCCTTTTCCTATGTTTTTCAATTTACAATCAAACCGCTAAATATTATATTCCTTCAACATTTTTTACTGAAGAAGAATGGGCCAAATAAAATTTTTAAAAATACCCCAACCGGAAGATAATAAAATCTGCAGGAACCAAAGTCTAGAACAGCCTTTGCAAAGAGCAAACCGTTACACAACCATAACCAAAGACAAGTTGCATGCGTTTTTCAGTTAGAACACTTTTAGACCTCAAATCTATTTAGCTAAAACAATTTTATAAAACGCATCTAAGTATGATGCATAACAGAATTTTAGAACTTTACTAACATTAACTACTGTTTCCGGTCTTATCAGCACATGCTAATGTAAAACTGAAAGGCTGGGTATAATATCAGAATATTAAAAATGGTGACTGGGGGAAAAATACTCCCCCTAATGTTACCAGCTAGCAATAGACGACGGAAAAGAAGAGAAAAATAAAGCATTACCCATTCTAGAGGCAGCCACCATTCTCAAGCCAAGTAAATCGTCATATGTCAAATGCACAATTTCATTTTTTTAAGAGCTAGAAAGAGCAAATGGCAGACGATGATACTAAAAATATAACAAATGGCACACAATAGATGTAACTAAGAAATAATTTCAAAATTAAGGAAATCAAAGTAAGACGCCCTCTCCCCCCCCCCCCTAACAAAGAAAAAAATTATCTCCTTGCAAGATAATTCATAAGGAAAGCAAGAAGAATCATTAAAAATGTAGATATTTTTCAATTAAATAATTATTTCTACATCAGAAGTAAATTGCTGAGGAAAATTAACACAGCAGAACAAGCTTAATAAAGTCTGGTAACTGCGAAACGGCATCTATTTTTCAATTACTGCTTGTTGGAGCATTATTATTTTAATTACTATTTCTAGGTGTATTACTTCAAACAGGTACAGCCCTTTTGTTTCTGTACTTGTATTTTTTATTGGGCGGAATGTCTGGAATGGCGTCTGGCGATCATGTGGCTTTTCATACAATGAAAGCGAAAGTTGCTTAGTGGCACTAACAGCCAATCAAAAAGGACCCCACATTTCTTAAACAAAGTCATGTAACAGCGAGTTGGATAAAGGTGTATTAACCCCATACTGTCCGCTACACTAAAAAGGTCTCCTTAAAACTGTAACAATTAAATGAGACGCCAAGTGGGAGAGGATGTTTGAGAGAAAAAGGTATGAAAATTATTGCCTTGACAAGTACGGACGGGACGACGTCCTCAACATCCCCACCAGTTCCTGATACCACCATCCCACCTCCTGCCATGATTCAAGAGTGAGGTGCGTCTTACTACACACATCACGTTACATGCTCACGGGCAATTCGTACATCACACAAACACGCCAATACCAGGATTTCAGGCAATCCAACGTTTCTCGACCAAAAGCCCTTTTGAGATGAACATTCGCCAGCAGACATTTGATCGTATCGATTGCGCTGTTATGACAAGCAGGCCCGCTCCCATACACGCGACACAAAAAGAAAATAGTTAACATTCAGACTAAGCAGCCTGCCCCATCCAACCGAGATAAAAGCCTGATGCCCCTTCTATAAACAGCCGCGGCAGCATGCCAACTAGACAGGCCGAAATAAAGTGGGACGCGACATTTCAACACACACACGCACACAGAGATTTTCAACAAACAGTAACCAAGAGGCGGATTCAGAGAAAGAACAAAAAACAGTTTTAAAAAAAGTAAGTCTTAACAAACAATAAAACCTCATCGGTTGTGATACTATCACTCTGCTAAGTTAGAGATGGGGGTGAGACAGTTAAACTTGTTGGGTGCTAAACAGAAAGAAATCTATTCGAGCAATCGAGGAACAAAACACAAAAGAAAAAGACACGTTAGCATCTTTAGCTGTGTGTAAGGGGTCTCCTCATCACAACGTTCTTAGTATTGTTTATAATCTTGGTCAAATCCCTCTTCCCGCCCCACTCCATCTCTCATTTCGAGCTCCTGACCCCGCAGATGACAAACTGGTGATGTTTTCAACCACTTCCCGGACACTTCGGATGCAGGTCCCTGGTCAGGGGCTCAGTGACATCAGTGGGCCGCTAAACCCCAAGCCAAACATTGACAAAACTTCCCTTCAAAACGCATTTGTCGCAGAAGCCGTATTAAATTAAAAAGTCGGGGTTAAGGTGCTGGTGCACTTTGCACAGACAACGTGAAACTAAAAATAGATGGGAGTTGCAAGGAAATCTTCATCTCCATGCTTTGTTTTCCTTACCCCGATGTCGATGCCTAGTACTGGGAGAGAGAGAGAGACGCAACACCCACCCATAAGGTGTGGCAACTCTCTTCTCCCACGTTCGATGACACTAATAAACTTTAAAAAAAAAAAAAAAAGTTTCTGCATGCACGACAATCGGAGATGTACACAATAACTGCTCACGTTATTGCCTTCAGTGAGTCACTGCCATACTCTAAATCAACATCTTTCCCATCCGAATGAAGACTTTACTCATCTATTCTCTCTTCGTTGTTTGAAAAACAAAAGTGTGAGTAGCGGTGTCCACACAGTCGATCCATCTTTCTCGACATGGCGTGCTACACTGTATTGTGGTCTGTAGACTTAACGTAAAGCAAAGGCATCTGACATCCGTGAGCAAGAGCTTAGACAAGGTGCCCGGCGACATGTCGCGTCTGACTTCCACAGTCCACTGGATTGTTACACAGTCACCCGATTGTTTTAGTGTGACCCCTTAGGCCTGTTATTTTGACTGACTGTCGTACCTTGATCTACGTGGTCGTGTGGATGATCAAGGTAGGAAGGACGCTGTGTGTGTGTGTGTGCGCGCGCGTGCACGTTCTCGTCTGCATTCGTAAATGTATGAAAGATGTAACTCAAAACTTCGGTGGTGGGTAAGGGCGCTATAATAGATGCTATAGATAGCAGCAAACTCATTAACAACTGGGACCAGGGGACTAAAATGAGGCTGGGATGGTGAACGCCAGTCTGCCAACACGCTCACAAAATAAACAGTGTAGCACTGCTGCCCGTTAGCCAAAGTTTGTGTACTGAATTATCAAAACTCATTCTTTCAAACTTCACAAGGAAGCGTTTCAGCTTTTATAAGAAAGAAAGTGAGGATTGAAGGAAAGAAAAAAGAACGAAAAAAACACTAATGCTATAATATTTACAAGCCCCTGAATAAAGAAAATATTTACAAGCCCCACTTGGGCGGCAATCGAATCATACACCAATATTTCACATCACAGCTCTCCCGACACTGTCCATTTCCTTTCCTCTTTTCCTCTTCGCAAAAATACTAAAAACGTCACAACAATGTGCAGACCAAATAAAGAGGTATCTGAAATGCCAAAACTTTTTGAGCAGGGTTCATTCATTCGACTTCATCCTTGGCCAGTTGACGCAGCGGCTGACGAGGCTGACGTCACCACTTTAAGCCTGTTGAGCGGTGGTGAGCAGGTCCTGGATGAAACGACCAGCACACTCCTTCATGTCTGCAAGCCAGTTCTTCCTCTGTCCTCACTGGCGCCGTCCCCCGTCCAAAGTATCCTGATTTCTCCTCTCTATACCAGCAAGCAGAGTCTATGAATCAAATCCGTACTGTATGATGAAAACTTTGCTGCTGGCAGTCGGTCTCCTTTGAGACTCGCTCAGTCCAATCCGCGGTCATGGTGGCTTGAGACAGCGTACTTCCTCTCATCTCTAAAGAAACTGAGTGTAAACGTTGTTCACGCAACCTCCTCCCCTCCCCCCAATATCGTTGTCTACGTCCAGAAAGACTGAGCACGTACTCACGTGCTGCGTGCAGCGTATGTGGTCCTTTTGCACTTAACTCTGGGAAGCTGCTTTGTCTTTGTGCCAAAGTAATCACCATCAGGAAGTAGTGAAATGCATGCCCTAATCTGCTCTGACCCAATGGAAACCGAAATGATTGTATTTAAAAACAAAATATGTGCTGAAGTCATTAAATGGGTTAATGACACAGGAAAATTCGATGTGCATTAGCCCGGTAACCGACATTATCTCAGTCTACAGCATCTATTATCAGTGTCAATGAAATCTCGGTATTAAATTTCCCAATAACGCAGCCATGCTTGCTATACACAGGGCTTGGGCCATTTTAATAATAAAAATGAACGACCCTCAATTTTTCAAAGGGGTGTGGGGGGCCGTGGTTACCAAAGAAATAAAAACACCCGCTGTTTTCTTATGCCTTCGTGATGCTCTCCTGGCACCTGCGAATACGTGCTAGGACCTGCGTTTAAGTTTCTGGCTTTTACTTTAAACTACCTGGAGAGGTTTTAAAAATAAGTCGCAAGTCACTGGTCTAAGTCGATTATTTACACCAAGCTTAGTAGTCGACCTACACGTAGACCAAACTTAGCAGGCGAGAACAGAACCCTCAGCCTCTCACTGCATTGGTGACAAGCGAGTGTCTTAACCACTATACTAATGTGCGTCACAATAACGCAGGCCTGGACATCTCTTTAAATAGGATCTAGCAAAAAAACCTCCATTATGACCCCTCTTTTTGCAAGACTCCTCCCCTCTACCCCTCACTCCCGCCGCTATCCGAAAGAGCTGACAGGGAAACACGATCTCTCCCGAAAACTGAGAGGTAATGAAAACGCAGCCGCTGTGCAGCGATCGATTGCAGTGCACTTCTGCTGTCTGCCGGAATGCTGGACATTTCCTTATTTTCGCCTCATCGCGCCGCGTACTGATAGCCAGCACAATAATCGCCAACAACCATCCCGCCCCCACCCACTACCACTGCCCGTCCATCTCTCTCTCTCTCACACGCGCCTCCTCCGCATCTATAGTCACTGCTCATGTCCTCCCAGTTTTTTACTCCCACCACGATCCCCATCACCCCTAGTCTCGTCCTTCCTGCTCTGTCTTCTTTCATTTTTCTCATTCCGTGCACCCTTTTTCTGCCTCTCTCTCCCGAATTGCTTTGTAGTTTCTTACTCGATTCGTACGCCAACACTGTGATATAAACGGGGGAAGATTGGAGTTGGAGATGAAGGGGGGAGGGGAGGGGGGAGAGGATCTCTGAGGGCGAGAATCAGCTGGATCTCCAGCCGGATCTTCGGGCTGCAACCTGCCCGCCAAACGTAGGGCAAGTGCACATAAAAACACACATCAAAGCACACACACACACACACAAACGCATGGTGGACAAGGAGTGACTCACAGTGTGGTACCGGTCGCGGACGTACATGCCGTAGTGAGCGGTGGAGGACAGGTAGCGAGCCTGATCCCCGCCAGCAGGAGATGCAGCAGCAGCAGCCGCAGCCGCCGCGGCGTAGGCCGGGTAGTGGCCCTGAGTGTGCTGCACGTGAGGTGAGGGCGGGCGACCGCGCTTGTAGGGGGAGCTGGCATCGTGTGGCGGTCCCCCTAGACCCCTGCAACAAACAAACAAAAAAAATGAAAGAAAGAAATAATAAAGACGGGCTGCGTGCCCAATAAGCAGCACGCCCGGAGTAATCAGTCTGGAGACCTCCCAGACAGTCCGTCTCAACAAAGAAAAAAAAAAGATAATAATCGTAAAGACAGGCTGGGTGCGCAATAAGCTTGATTATCCAGCTCTTCGACAGGGCTGTATGTCCGCTTAAACACCCCAGCGACTCCGAACAAAAGCTCAAATATACACGGCAGACAAATTACAAGCCATCAGATAACCAACTCCCTGGCGAAGAATGAAGAGAAGATAAAAGTAGCCAATGGAATTCTACCATCTTTATATTCTTTGGCACTGTTAACACAAACACACACGCGCACACACTTTAGCTAAACAATAGCATATCAGAGCAAACAACAACAGTCCCAGCTGTCTCATTTTCTACATGTGAGCAGGGACTTTTTAATTACACTTTTAACTGCTGCTATTATTTTCTTCTCAAGACAGCGACCCGATAGTTTAAAAAATATAATCCTCCGAACTATTACAGTTCCCATAGCAATCAGTGCATAGTTCGGCCTCTCCAAAGTGGAATAGCGAAGCTGAATGGTTTAAAGTTTTAAACCTTTGAGTGCCATCTGAATTTCCTTCACAAGCGCCGACTGCGAAATAATGAAGACTCTATCAAAGCAATGCAAGCAAATCAATGCGTTTCATTGCATTACGACAGGTCAAAGAACTGTTGAGGGCTGGACCGTCTCCAAAACACATAAATGACCGCTTTTGTGTGTAGGGGAAAAAATATCTGAAAGCGCGTGCAACTGGGCGTAGTGAGTGGGCGTGGAGTAAGTAGTAAATAAACAAACACGCGACACTCAAAACCACACAGAGATGAGAGAATCGATGCTCAATTACTTTCAAGAATATTCCGTACCGCTGAACAGCAACCAAAGAAGCAAATGCTAACGACTGTTTCACTTTCATTATTACATTGATACACTTAACAGCACTGGCTGTGCCTACCAGCATCACAGTGGGAAGATGCGGGCGAGTTGTGGAGAGCGCCAAACGGTCTAGCAAGCAGCACTGACATGTACTGAACCTTACACTGCAATCACTGCGTATCTCAACATCCACAATGTTGACTCTCCAAATTTGATTAGGTTGTATGCAGTGCTGGATGCGATTTTAACAGCCACTACCGTCACATGGCACGATTCCAAGGTCACGAAAGGATGATCGTTCGATCTTCGTTATTTCCTCTTCGGGGTGGTGTACTGAGCAAAACATCTCCCCTCCCCTCCCCCCCCCACACACACACATAAAAGCTGCCCGAATGGCAAGTGCATAACGACTACCCGCACACACAGACCAAGAAATAGAGATAAAGAGACAAAGAAAAGAGAGATACAAAGACCATGAGATACTGACACAAATCAAACCTTTTTTACCCGTCTGTTTTTTCTACCCACGTTTCGAAAAAGACTGAAGACCCATCTGTTTCTTTAAGATGGACTTAAACTTACACAGCCAAGCAACACTTCTGTCTTTATTTTTTACTTTCCTGGTGTTTTATCTATTTATTTACTTTATTTTTTTCTCATTTTTTATTTATTTTGTTTTTGCTGCGCAATGAGCATTCTTCTGAATGGATACCTGCGCATTACAAATGAACATCATCATCATCATCATCTGTAACTTGAGCGAGCATACATACAGCTAATGAACAAACAAGCCTATACCTAAAGGACAATACCGCCAAAACAGTTTATCTCGCACACTACCACCGCCAAGCAGCCCCCACCCACGCGGACATGAGCGAGATCTTTGTTTGCCTTGTGACCTCCACTCCAAAGAAGTAGGACATGAAATCTCGCGTGGACCAAAATAAGCCTTCATTTGTCGAAAGGATATCATTACAAGCGGCGCCCATGCGTCAGAAATCAAATCTTGCCGGTGTTCCCACTCCATCCAGCTTCTCCCTCAGCGCCGCTAATCGAACAGTCTACCGCCACTCCCAGACCAACCGACACCGCACCAACCCTCTCTCTCTCTCTCTATCCTTCCTTGGCCACATCCCCCCTCCTCCCAAGGACAACCAGCATGATGTGAATGCAATAAGAGGGGGGAAAAAAACACTCTCTGCACTGACCAAAGCAAAGAAACATGTCAGCAGTCGGTAAAAGGTTTTTGCGCTTGCGTTTCATTCATAGTTCCTCTGCCACCACCACTACTACCCACAGCGAAACCTTTGTCTCCTGAAACTAGTGCCTTCCTTCCATCTCTCTCTCTTTCTCGTAAAATCCATTACGAGGCTCAGCTTCCCGACATGAAGCTCATAACCAGACGTCCCCTACCGACATTTCTCCATTACAGTGATCGGTGGTCAAAGATTACGAGCTTCTTTATAAAAATACATACGCAAAAAAAAAAGAAAAAAAATGTCGCGAACTCCATTCTTGACAAGGGTCAATGATTAGCCTGACGAAGAAGAAAAACAAAATGGGAACGAAGGAGATCAGCATGGGTGGAGGGCGGTGATGATCGTGCGGAAGGGTGGATGCCTCTAATGAACCGGTTTTCTTTTTTTTTCTTTTTTTTTAAATCTCCGCCGCTGTTTAATACCATGGGCGGCGTGCGCTCTCACGTAGTCAACAGCGGGTTAACCAGGTTTGTCTGAACCATTTCTTTTGCCCTTTTCTCCTCGGCAAAGTACCGCCATAAACCGTCGTCGTTGTCTGCGCCGAAAAATGTTGCAGTCTCGTATATTTTTGTCTCCGGTGACAGCAGCCAATCAAAATTGTCCAGCCTTTGCAACCTCGTGGGCAACAGAAAGTTTCCACTACAATGGAGGGTTAGTTTTTTATTACCTCATTTTATAATTTTTTTGTCCCAAGTACTGACACGTGACAGGCAAAAAACATGGGCATCAATTACAAATACTACCCAAATTAAATGTGATCCGTCGTTCAACAAGAGAAAAGACGACTGGCTTCCCTCCTAAGCAAACAAGTAAATAAAATCTTAAAAATTAAAAAAGCAAAAATGATGATGACAAGACAATATCTAGTGACGCATGCTAAAGTTTTTACCACTCAGCATCTGAATCGACATAAACTATTTGCGTCTACGAAACAGCTATTCATTACATTCCTGCAGCAGATGGTTAGAGGTGGCGTAAGAAGAAAATCACAGGCATATTTGTACTGAAAGATTTAGGCAGCCCAACCCACAGGGAAAGGTGGAAACGCGGATACACAATTAAACGTCAAGCGTAAACTTCGCCAAACCGCGGAAAATGTTAAAAATATATGTTCTTAGATATATTTCCGCTAGTATATGGCTTTTCAGTTGTAATGTTTAGTTTTAATTTGTAATATTGTGGCGACCATTGTTAGCTTTGGCACAAGGTCTGTCTTTCGTGTAAACCTTCACGTGTGAATTTATTTTTAAAAGTTCAAAACTATTTCCTTAAATGTCGCGAAACCCATTCTTGGCGAGGGTCAATGATTCGCCTGACGAACAAGGAAAAAAAGGGGAACAATGGAGATAGGTATGGGTGGAGGGCGATGATGATCGTGCGGAAGGGTGAATGCCGCTAATGAACCTGTTCTCTTGTCTTTTTTTTGTCTTTTTTTTAAATCTCCACCGCCTAGACTTAGGAATCGTGTCACTTCTCTAAATTGTGCCGAGAGATTAGCGCTACATAACAACGCAGCAATATGTAACCAAGACAACGATGACTATACAATTTTACCCAGACACAAAGTTTCAAATAACGGGACCAAGACACACCTTAACCTCTATATAACCATGATACACCCAGCTCAACATATATTCACTAAAACACGTTAAGCATTAAAAATAAAAGAATAAAAAAATACAATGAGGCAGATATTTCAGTCGTCTTTTTCTATTTTTATCTTCCGCAAACAGATTTGGGGAGGGGGGAGGTTAGGGAATGAAAACGACCAGAAAGATTTCCCCAAAAAATTAAAAATAAACAGAAACCAAAACCGAATATACAGGTAAGCAAAAATAACAGAAGAGTGAGGAGAGGAAAGAGAAGGCAAAGGCAGGCGTAAATATACAGGATGGTGGGGTAAAGGCCACGGCGAGTTGGTGTATGCTGTATGCGGTAGGGGAAACGGTTTGACCAAGACCTGGAAGACCAGTCAGTTGCCACAGATGTGATTTTTCGCAATGACCATGGTCAGGCTTGTGTGGTCTTTCTTGACTGACTCCTGCCCCCTCCTCCAACCTTTTTTTTTTATTAAAAAAAATCGCTTTTCTCTTGGTGTCCTCCCTCTTATTTCCAGTAGGCGAGCACCATGCGACACAACACACCAGGACTTAGAGCCGCCATCTTTCGTATAAACAGTCATTAAATTTTTAATATGTGTTACGGTTTTTAGCTTGATAGCAAACACTTCTCCATCAGAGGGTGATCGTGCTCGCGTGCAGAAACTTTACAGCATATCTGTAAACATTGTTTATTTACCCATAACATTCATATCTGATGTCGATTACTGGTTGGAAAAATCGCTCATCCACTCTGCCTGTCCAGTCCGAGTCCTTACCTTTTCCAATACTGATTGTACTGCACAAGTCGGCCGTTCCACTGTGGCGCGGGGTGCGTCTGACCGTAGCAAAACCCGCCGGCGGAGTACATGCTTCTCTTTGTCACGGGTGACTGATGGCGACGAGAGAATGGCACGGTTATCCCCCCTCGTAACAACTGCCTCGCTGTACCTCCCTTGTCGCACCTTTACGTCTTATTACCGAGACAGCTGTCCGCTGTATCTCCCCCTCGTGACTGCTGCCTGCTCGACACTCTTGAACACTGGCTGGTCTGCCTCCCTTGTGACAGCTGTCCGCTGCACTGCACCCTCCCGCGACAGCTGCCTGCTCTACGCTTTCGTGAAGGCTGGTCCCTCGATACTTTTCACGACAGCTGCCTGCTCTACACTTTCGTGACAGCTGGCTGCTCTATTCTTTGACGACAGCTGCCTGCTCTACACTTTCGTGACAGCTGCCCCGTGACAGCAGCGCGTGGCGGCCGACACCTACAGCGGCCTCCGACTCCCGCGAGACACGATTGATCAGGCCAGGCATCTGCCGCTTGCCGTCAGGAAATGGAAACGAAGCACCACTGGCAAAGGAGGGGAGTGGGGAGGGTGAAATCCCTTCTTCTTCCTTCTCCCGGTGACGAGGCCTGCTCCGGTCTCGAACGCAGCCCGCTCACGCTCTCAGCTTCGAAACGCAGGAAACGGTGGGTGCGCGCGAGGCTGAAGTATACGTCTAAGCGAGGAAAGAGGCTCTGGCACTTGGCTGACCATTTGGGTCTTTCCCTCTTCCCCCGTCAGCGCTGTCCACTTTTAGTCAACAAGGATCGGAGCTGCTGTTAACATCACCGTCACCACTACCATCACCACCAGCAGCACCACGCGACGCCGCCGCCGCTCGCATCACCTCTCCGTCGGGCAGGCAGACGAGAGACATGAGATGGGGTATTGAGGGGAGGGTGGCGAGGAGGCCCAGCTACGTGACAGCAAATCTTAAGATGGCTATTATTAACCTGAAATCCGAAGACCCTTGGAGCCCTTCTTCGAGATGAACATGTACACACCAGCGGTGCCCAGAAAATCGATGTGCTAAGTTTTTTTTCGCTTTAAAAAAAAACGGAGCTGTATCTACACAAGGCTCTTAAGTCACTGGGAGCTGGAAGAAGAAAGACGGTGAGTATAGATCAACCGGCGCAAGTTTCTCTCATCTAGTCTGCTATTACCGAGCGGTCTGACGAACAAAGTCTCCTCTACGCTTGCCAGACGTGGTGGCCTCCGCGAAGGAATGCTGGATGCAGAAGCTGTTGCTTCCAGCTGTGTCATGCAGTACGTCCATGTCTGGTATACTCTCAAGTATTTTAGGAAACCCTTTTCTCCTCTTCTCGCACGTCACTGGATGATCAATGAAATGCCACGTACTCTTCTTCTGGTTGGCACGTCTCTCTCTTTCTGCCACCAGTCGAGCCAAGACTTGTCTTCTTCCGAGAGCATCTTATGTTGTCGTGCCAACCAACCCGAGACGCCCAGGCGCGGACAACCACTGGCTTGCGTACAGTTACTAACTCCTAGCGCCGCCTCGCCACCTGCGACACCCTTCGCCGCAGACACAGCCCCACGAGTGCACCCACACGGGCCTGACGACGAACCGGTACTTTCATCGCGCAAGGCCTCTATGACACCGAAACTCTGCACATACCCCAACACACAAACTCCTCTCTGGGTCTCGACGACGCTGGTGACGACTCAGCGATGAAACACTGGAATAGCCGCTTTTTTTTTTTTTCGTCAGAGCTCATGACAAGAGAGGAGGTCAGACGTAACAGGAGAGAGGAAGGTCGGGTTCCTTTCAGCACTTCAGAAACATCTATCACTCGCGCGCCTTTCCAAACTTCACGCCTAACCGTTTATTTCGAGTTTTTCTTTTTCTTTTTTTTCGTCTTTATTTATTTATCGGTGCGGGGCGCCTGAAAATCAGTGAGCACACAACAGCTAATCCTCCCGCTCTGGGATCTGTTGTTATTAGCCGCCATCAGTCATGGCACGCGCCTCACCCCTTTCCTGGGCACCCTGGCATTTCGCTCCCCACCCTTTCTCCGCCTTAACCCCGCCCCAGCCCCTGTTACGTCAGCACCGCCAGCTTTGCGCAGGCGAAGTTCTTTGACCTTCGGTGCCCTTTCACATGCAAGCGCCCTCGCGCGCGCGTGCGTCTGTGCGTGATCGATGCCACAGATCGGTTTCGCTTCCAGCACGGTGAAAACAAGAGATGTCCCCGCCGAGTCCCCGAGATACTTGTTTCTGAATAGGCTTACACGGCAGCAGCGTGCTACAAAACAAACATTAAAGATAAAAAAAAAAAAATGGGGGAAGGTCATCACCTGGGCACGTGCCGCTGTAGCTCGAAGAAACCTGGTGTAAAATGAAGGGAGGAGGGGGGTAAAAAGCTCGAAGGTCGTGCAGCACTCAATAACACAGTGCATGCTATAGAGAACGATCGCTTGCAGCGCAATGGCCGACAGCTAATATCTGCAAGATCCATTTCCACGTGCGTGCCGCGATCATCAGCGGCGGGAGTCGCTCCTATCCCCCGCCTTCGTTTTAACTCAGGAATGCAGACGGGCTCCAGCTATCTAGCACCCCCCCCCCCCCCACGACCACCTCGTCATCGTCGCTGTTGAGCATTCCGGGAACAAGGATGTTTTTTTTTTATTTAAAAAAAGGCTCTTCTCGTAAAGACCCCCCCCCTCCCCCGGCTTATCTAGGAGCATAAAACGGTGCGTCGACGGCGCTGAATATAGGGCTAACTGGCTGGTGCAAGCCCCGTTATGCAGTGAACCGTACACAAATGTTTTAACGTGGGAATTTGTAAGAGATCCACAAAATGGAAGAAACTGTAACAGGTGCGGCCTCGGGTCGCCAGTCGTGACACGCAACAATGGGTAAATAAATCTCCAGTTTCTTGCTGGGAGGGAGAATGACGAAGAAACTTCTCTTCCATCGACAAACTGTGCAGATCGTCCTGCTCTCGTCCTCTCTCAGTCAAAACAACCTTTACTTCCTCTTCCTTTCGGCGATGCGAAGCTAGTTTGATTGCCGTGCACATGCACGAAAGCACACGGGGTATATACTTCGGGGCATTTATGTTTACCAAAGGTTCCCTCCGACTGAGCCGCTGTTTTAAGTGGGTCAAGGCCAACCAGTTTCAGTTTCCCCGATTCAGTCGGCGTCTGTCTTCTTGTTTCGTAGGGACACTTGGATATTTTTCTGCCGGGAACGTTTCGTAAGTCGTACGCTTCCCTTGGATTAACTTCCCTCACCCCCGGGATCAAATTTTGTTTGTTTTTGTGTATGCGTAAGGGCGGGGGGGGGGGACAACAAACTGGAAGCAGCCAGACCCGTTGTACATCACATCCCTAGCTGGACAGCGAAGGGCTCGCAGCCAGTAAACATCTAATATTTTGTAAACATTACAACTGACCTCTGCCTGTTAACCATTTAGCAGGCGGCGAGCGACACTGTGCACTCGGACTCCGGAGATTTCATGACAGAGGAAAAGACCAAAGATCAGACTAGGGGAGGTGGGGGGAGGTGGGGAGAGGAGCTCTGATGTCACTTCTGGCAACGTTCCTCGGCATCGCGTCTTAAAAAAACAAACAAACAAAAAACCTGGCCACGGTGACCTGACAGCTCGCCTCCATCACTGTCTCCTGTCTCTATGACAACGCCACTCTTCCTCCTCTGCCGACGCCTCCATCACACACACACACACATGCGCGAACAGGCCCTGCCCCTCGGCAGGCGCAAACTCTCTCAGATTGCAATTTCAGGATTCCACCTGCCCACCTATGGGTGTGTGTAATTCGCTGTCAGAAATCCCCCGCTGTCTACCCCGCAGGTGTTTCGTGGCTGGCGACATGGCAAACTAGCAGCGGGTCCAGGGCACAGAAGCCGCATGCCTGTGACGGATGATCACCTAAGCACAGTCAAGTGCCCACCTAATTTGGGGCCAGGTGCACAGCAAGTCGCTAAGCGCTAAAAGCTGGTAGTCTAACTAAGCTGCGTTATGTCTATTTTAGCCGACCGCATCGCGAAAGCCTTCGAAGCGCCTAATGACTTTCCGTGCACCAGGTCCCGAGCGACAAGAAAAGATTGGGTGAGGTCTGAGCGATTCGAGCGGAAACGATCACGGACAAGGGTTTCCTCTTCGTCCGTTCTGACCATCTGCTGGGGCTGTATAAATTCTGAATCACTCGTTCACCATTTCAACATCTGTCCCAAAAATTGTATCCCAGCGTGCTTCAGTCTCTAGAGTAGTTCAAGCACAATGAAGACGAATAAGCATTATCTGAAAATAGAAAGCATCTGAAAATCAAGGACACGTTTCTCGTAAGCAATGAAAAGATCATACTAATTGTTCTCCAAGCAACTACGCATGGTCAAACCCTGTTTAAAAAATCTCAACTTAATTCGTCTAATCCTAACTATGGTGTGAACGGCTACGCTAATCAGAGTTGTGACAATCTGTCAAATTCCACCCATATGTCAATCCCTTCGTCTGACGCGTGGTGGTGTTTTCGCCGTGCAGGTGAAGCGGTCTGTAACAGTAAACAGGTAAAGCCAAACACTCCTAGTGGCCACAGATGCGGTAAACTGGCAACTACTTCACCCTGTCAACAGCTTGGTATGGAGGGGAAGACCTAAACTTCTGCCTCTCTTCACGATCTCAAATAAATCTCCTGCATCCACTGACGTAGCCACCACAACGTATCGCCATGCCAGCTACACGGGAGAGGGTGGGGGTGAAGAAAAAAGACGAGACCAAACACTGTAGTTGGGGTCATTATACATGCAAAACATATAGTCTGAATCCTATCCAGACAACCTTCACACTCGGCAGTAAGCCATTTGTCGCAACCGCGATCACACACCCAGTAACCGTAAGGCCCCCAAACGCCATTGACCGGAAACAATAACATCAGGCATGTTCAAACCACCTTGCATATTAATTCATTGCTCTGGCAACATGATACCTTATATTATGTTGTATTGCAAAGGCACCTGACCACACACACCACCAGCGTTCCATGGCTCTCGGTAGAACACCGACATGGCAGATTACTGCAAGAGGAGCGCCAACAAGGCACTTAAGCTGTTATTCGACAAAACTCTCTTCTCATTGGTCATAAGTACAAGCTGGAGTTACCATTCTCTTGCTGGTGATGTTTAAGTGGAGGTGGTGGTGGTGGTGGGGGGGGTCTTTTACCTAGACACATATCGGCGGAAAACTGTCGAGAAACATGAGCTACAATGAGCTTAACATTTCAATCTCAGTTCTTTGCAGAATGCATCTTCTTCATTCTTCGACTACCTTTCACCTGTCGACATCTTTTAACAACAACAACAACAACAACAAAGTCTCCGTTACTGCGCCTGTCATGAGGCAGGTGAATGTCAAGCTACTTTATGGAGGTTCAGAGAAAAATAGGAATGACAAAATGTTATAGTGTTTACTGGAACACTTCAACTCGACCTGCCAAGGGACAGAACGCGCATGTTCAGCTGCAACGCATGCCTCCAGGCAATCGCACAACGGCAGAAGGTGAAAACAGAAGAGGACGTGTATGTCTATAGGTGCTACATCTGCAACTTCATCAAAGGCAGCGAGCAGGTGCTGCAAAGCCAGCACGGTTTAAAAAAAAAAAACGAACATAATAAAAGGACGCCCTTTTAGTGCAAGAACGGCAGGAGGAAGAAAATCAATAACATCGCTATCTAGTAATGCCAAATAAGAACACGCTCTTCTGCCGAGAAAGCCGTGCCGACAATAAATCACCTTGCACCCTCCCCCTTCCACCCTACTCTCTTTCTGTAGGCGAGCGCACAGACCCGCGCGTGCACGAGGTACGACCTCCATCAGTTATTAATTTTCTTAATACCAGGCCTTCATCTGACATTCCGCACTCATTTTTCTCTTGAGTGAGAATTAAAGGTTTGGAGAAGAACGTGAGGGGGGGGGGGGAGAGAAGCTGACATTTTCCGAACAAAGAGCTACAACAAGCTCGTAATGAAAGTCTGTCCCTCCATGAAAGTCCATGTTGATGCCTCCGCATGTAGCAAAAGAAAACGAACAGTGACATCTCAAAACGAATTAAATCAGCATTACGACTAATGCTTAAGGGAAAAGAACTGAATTTCTTTTCAAATGTAAAAGAAAAAAAAAAGTTATAGATCCTGTGCCCCGATGTAAGGAACATCTCATTAGACGGTATGGACTCTGACAGCGATTCTTATCTCGCCCGGCCTACCTTACAGGGCTGATAGGATTTTCGCCGGCATTAAAATGAGGAACTGGGCGGATGCATCAGAAAAACGCATGACAGTGCGTGTAGGGGTCCTAAAAATAACTAAAGTCGATGCAAACTCACTGGGAACTTCTTCTCCCCCTCCCCAGATATCCTGTTCTATGACAGCGATGGCCGTCACTTAATCAGCAGTAAATGTCAAATGCTCTGGAGAGAGCCACCGACACGAGCGAGGGTCAGGTTTCACACCTCTTCATAAAGACATACACGGAACATAAAAGGTGAGACGACAAACAAACAGGTAGAATAAGACTCCCCAGCGAATAAATTCTCAACATCCTTCCTTAATATTTTCTTTATGAAATCATCAAGCAACAAATTAATTGCAGCCTACCTGGCATCTGTGATATATCTCGCCATTCAAAAATTAAATGTGAGACTGGAGATGCTGCTTAAATAAACAATGTAAATAAAGATAGTAATAGGTTTTAAAAAGCATGGGTAAAAGTCATCCCTCAAGCTTTCTTTTAGGTCTTTTAGGGAGTGAGGTGTTCAAGACCAGACTTTTTTGGTGCAATTTTTTTTGTGTTTGCTTGGTGTGTGTGATGGCAGTGCCCATCCCTCTCACGATTGCTGCACCACATGAGTAGCAAACCAGAACCTTTGGATTCAGACGACAATTTCCTCTACTTATAGTATGTTGTACAAATGTCTGCTCTTGCCAATGATATTCTAGACACAGAACTGTCAATCAGTAAGCAGTAGTTTTAAGTGGAAGCATCTTGCTAATATAGCACCAACACTAATTATCTCTGATCTGGGCTGCAATCTTCTTTACAGCTCATCAAAACTTCAAGTGACTGCATATTTAAATTAAGTGTATACATGTGTTCTTTAAAACAAAGTATTATTCTGCAAGCCACTTCTGATGCTTCTAATTTTTTGGTTCTTTTTTCTTTTTTGGTATGCATGCATTCTTTTGAATTTAACTGCTCCATCAAAAGCAAGTTTTAAGTTAGCCATCTACACTGAGTCTAAGCTGCAAAACATGATAGGACACATCTTTCGCTGGATTCAAAAGGCACCTCTGAGGTATCTGTACCTTATGTTTATGGACCCAGCTCCAGCTAAGAACATTAGTCTAACCACAGAGGCACATAAATCCAAACAAGGCTGTAACAAACATAAAACATGTTTCAATCATAAAAAACTAAAAGGCCAACATCTTGATGTACTATGAAGCAGGCTCACAGTACAAGGCTGTCAGTTCAGCCAGACTGGATGATTAATAGAGTGAAACCTTACATCGATTCTGTCAGCCCTCTTAAACATGAAGCTACAGAGCATTCTACCTGGCATGTGGTTGTCAAATAATATTATGCATAAATCTAGTCCATCTCCAGAATAAGCCAGTAAACTTGTAGGAGTTTATCAAAAAATTTGCATTAAAGAATGTTCTAATGTTCTGAGCCTGATCCTCCAAGTTTTATATGGCTGCATGGCCACATTCTTTAATCAGGTGAATGGGGATGATTCGCTATCAAATGATGTTGGCTGACAGATTTACAGCACACTTTCTTTCTTGGAACTTTATCCTGTAAATGACTCACTGAAATAAACTGACCTAAAAAAACAAGTGATCTCTGCACTTTATCTCATTCCAAAGAATCATCAAAATCTCAAGACGCTTTGTGATTTGGCCACTAGTATGGTGTATGTATACATAATGCCAGCATATACACTTGGGACAGAGTAAGCAAAAGTAATCACCACTTTAATGTGTTACTTCAGAGTGATTATGAAGGTGTTTGTAATCAAAGTGTTTTTTTATTTTGTAGAATCTAATTAAAGAATTGTAAACAATATAAATACTGTTTGGAAAAAGTGGCTCATGTAGTAATGAAGAATCTTAAACAGAAAAAATTTAACATCCTTCCCTAATATTTTTGGCCCTGCCAAGAAAGCTTACTAGAAAAGAATTTAAAGAGCTGCTCATTAGTAAGATAAAAAAAAGTAGACCCAACTAAGCGCAGTCTAGTTCTGTACTCTGAAACAGAATTTCTTAAATCTGATGACTGCACATCCTTACAGCCATGTTACAACCTACAACTGCCATCTTTCTAATGTAATGAAAAATCCTGCTATAATAAACAGATGTGCCTCATTTCTAAAAAACATTAATGAAATAATCCCCCAAAATTAGTCAAACACAAGTAATGTCCACTACTGTAATTACATGAAAAATAAATGCGCATCTATGAAACTTTAGTTGATTAGTGTTAAAATGCATGTGTGCAGTCTTTCTCAGACAGCCAAGATGGCAACAAAACTCTTAAAATGAGAAAAAGGAGAATACCTTACAGTTGCATGACCTAGTAGGAATAAAATGTGTCATTTCCAAAATCTGAGCCACAGATGAGACAGAGTGGTTTCAGTTTACATACTGTGTATTTTCTGCCAGCCTACACAGCAAGAACCACCATCTTGGCAGCTAAAGTCAGCTTACGCCGCTAACTCTTCTGCCATGAAATCTCTGTCATGATTTCTAATCCCTTTAAGATTTTGATGAACTTGTAAACATGTTTTATCAACACAATCACACCAAGATGGCACCTAATGACAACCCTTTACAGTGAAGCCTGAGTTTTCGTTTGGACTACTTACATTTTTTTTTCTTAAATCTGATGAGGGCTTGCACTTTCCAGTCACTTGCCCTGCAAGCATCTATATATCTGTTAACCAATGTTTCAAACTAGAGTATGGCAAACACACAACTGTGAAACCTCTATGTTCTCCGTATGTGTGGAATGTAATCAAAGTGGACTTTCATGCCACATTTTTTGTGACAGTAATGTAATTGCAAAAATACTGTCAAAACAGCAAGCTTTGTTCTGTCTTAATGCATTGGCAGACCCAATATATGATCAAAAGGAAGTAAAAACATTTTTTGTTACTTCTGGCTTTGGGTTGTCTGCTGCGATCATTTCAATGTGAGTTTGATGCTATACATGCTGGGTCTGGAGAAGAGTTTAACAGTGAGTGGGATGCTATCTAAATGATATGGGTTGCAGTGCTCTCCTGGGAAAGAAATTCAAAAGAAAACACCACTGGTGCAGATATATCCTAAATAAAATCAAGCCTCCCTTGCAATTCTTTGTAATAGTAATATGGTGCACTCCCTCACAAAGACTTCGCAGAAAACATCAAATGACACTCTGTTCATCAAACCTGCACTAAAATTGCTTGCCTAAAGCTGAAAGCTGCAGGCTACAAATTTGCTCTGTCGATTATAATCTTTGCAATCACCAACAGTTTATGTGACCAGTGAAATGTCAGATGGCTAGAGTACAGTCCTCCTAATCTTGTCACTAAGGCACCCAGTGTGCTTGTTGAGATTTTAAGCTTTCCCCAGAACATGATCTTTGCCTGGGGAAACAAAAATTGATGAAGGAAGAAATCTATTCCCATTCAAATCTGCATTAGCCCACTTTATCTTATCATCTTGCACTGAGAACTTTAATCAGCAGATGTGCCCCTGTGTAAATGAAAATTCTATTTATAATATTTTGCTGCAATGGCTCCTGTCCTTTACTAGATGAACCCTGTTTTGCATTTAATAATTTTATACAGCATAAGCATTTTCCAGCTGAAACAAAAGTAAACAGCATTTTAATGTCAATTTTCTCATTATGATAATTGGAACAAGTGTTTGACATTTTTATGAAGAGACACCGACGTAAGCTTTGTAACTGCAGGAGTCAAGGGTACCCAGGTCAGATGACAAAGTCATCCTCCCACCTTTTCGAATTTCCATGCTCTCAGCTATTAACGTCGTAACCTCTTTATTATAATAAGGGATCTGTTTTTGTCATGCACATAAATATTCTGAATTTTACAGCATCAATAAAAAAAAATCAGCTACCACTGATAACCAATATTTATAGCAGCATTATTTCCAGATTATCAAACTTTCAAGGTCAGCAGAAAGTGATTTTGTTTCCTTAATATGATATGTACTGAGACAATGTGCTTTGAAAAAATTTCAAGTGGAAAAAAAAGTTCTAATCTGAAACAGACTCAGGGATATATGAAGGAGGTAGAAAGAAGGAAGACAAGGGTGAAAAGAAGTCAAAACTGTCATCTGGCAAGTTTATGGTTTACGTCCGCTGGACTGTTTCTAGTTTTTCAATAAAAGCTGTAGTGGCATTGTGACTTCAAAACATCCATTCAAAGACAGGTTAGCAGCAGTAAATTTAGTCTCTGCACTTAATGTCGCAGGCCAATTCACACTGCTTTCATTCAATTTTTGTGAACAAGTGCAAGAAAATGGAAGGTGAAAGACACCCTAGCAGTGTAGTAAACTGACAAATGTTTGCAGAAAGCCACTTAATTTGCTGAAGGCTGGCAGCAGCGGTTACCCAAAAAAAAACCCCCCAAAAAAACCTAACTGCTGTCTGCTTCTTGTTTCCATGGCAACAGATGCTAAGGGTGAGGAACAATGGAATATCCAGTGTCAGTGCCTTAGTACAGGCATCAGAAGTAGGATTTCATCTGGTTAACTAAACCCAGCAAATACTCTTCTGCTTTAATGTTGATTCGCTAGTTTCAAGAGCACTTCCTGTGGAAATTTAAAGAGATCGACAACACATTCAAGTGGTTCACCTTCATTGTGTTGATACTAGTGACAAACTGTCATATAAAAATTTCCTCAATGAACAGTGTAAATTGCACCCATTCACAACCCTACCCACCTACCAAAAAAAATAAAGCAGAAAGAAGTAGCTGAAGAATAAGCCAAAGATTATGGGCTTTTTAAAATATATAATTTGTTTTATACAGCTTCAAAATATGTAGTATCTGCTCAACTTAACCCTCTTGGTTCAAGATAAAAATGAACATTATAATGACTGGCTTATAACTGAAGACTGCAAAGACGACAGTGGTGAAGTTTGTTTTTTTACTATTGCTGCTCTGAGATAAACATTAGACCAAGAAACCTATACATTTTTGGAAAGTTGAACCAAGAGAGTTAAACAACTGGTTGAAAATTATCTTATGAAAAAAAACAAAAAAAAAACTAAAATCACAATTCCTTAAAACAAGAAAAGAACTTTATGTACACCACTAGAAGAGAAGGGGTTAATCCACTGGCAAACATTTGAGGAAAGAAAGCAGATTCTGATATTTTTTTAATTGTGATTTCATATCCTTTGGATGACTATTAGCCTGATCCATTCAGTGACTTTATTTTTTAATTTACTTGTTTTTAATAACAACAAATGATGTATCAGTCATTGTAAACTGAAGCAAAAAACCCACAAAAGGACCAGAATACAGAAAAATGCTGCAAATTAAACATACACAGATTTTTTATATATTTACAATTGACTACTCACTTGAACATGTACTGTTGGAAAAAAATCCCTTTTACTTGATAAAAGTGAATTTCCCTATGTAGAGGTGAGCTCAATGTATTGTGTATACATGGATTTACCACCAAACTTTATTTCTCTTATTCTTCTCCTATCAGTTATAATGCATGACAAGCATGTGGATACTAAATACGATACTGCACTACACAAACCTCATCTTATTATTTTTCTTACAGGCATAAAGCTAGTCTCATAAATGGATAAAAGGTAAAGGGAGAATACTGTGTCATTTGTAACTTCAAAAGTCTCATTAAAGAAAAAGAAATATCTTTTATAAGAGAAAGTGCTGATTGAGCAAGAGGTTGCAAAAGATAGCAAATGCAACAAATATTACCATAGATAAAAAAGAATAACGAAATCTTTTGGAAAGAGGCACTGATTAGTTTTGGTATCAGTGCTATAGAATAAATCATCTTCACTATGAGGGCCAGTGTATGGCTGCTACTTGTGGGATATCGTGCCACCAGAATACTTCTGAAAGCTACTTCTCAGTCAAAAATTAATATAGCATTTTTTTCTGAACACATTGCATTTTATAAACCATCAAATAACTTTATTTATATAGGTCAGAACCAGTAAAAGCACAATATTTTTGCTATTTTATTCCACATTAACTTTCACTATAAAGCACCCTCGATTTCAAAAATACAAGAATGAATGTTGCCCACTATAACATAAATCTCTGTTTATTTTCAAACTTTATGTTAAAAGTTGTTTTATTATTTTGGAGTACTTAATAATGGTTAAAAATGTATATAACTGTACTCAAGTAACATTTTTTAATGTGTGTAAAACAAAGAAGATGACACAAAGGAGTGTGAGGCTTCTCATCTTTTCGCTTTCACAGTGAGAACACCTTGGTTGCGAGCAGCTTAACCCAAAATAAAGTAGCACAGACCAGCAAAACAGCATACACAATTAAACAGCATTATCTTAGGCAAATGCAATTAGAATTTAATAAAACTGTGGTATTCTAAGAAGAATTGAATGTACATTAAGATTTTCATATCGAAGATGTATTGTCTCAAGGAAAAACTATGTTCTTTCGTTGTAATGTTGATCATTAGCATTTAGCAGACCACATTAACAATTATTATTCATAATTAAATTAAGGATATTTGAATTTGTGTAATTCCATCAGTTTTTCTTTTTAATATCATCAACGTTCATTAATTTTACTTTAGTTTGGAATATAACAAGTCTACTTTTGCAATATAATTATTTGCACTTGATCAGCAAGTTTTTGTAACACAGGCCAAAACAAAGTGGCAGAGCACCAATAATGTCCAGTATAGAAAGAATTTTATAATATTTTACAAAATCACTATGAAATTGGTTTTGTAGCAGGCACAACAAAAAGTATGAGAATTTAACCAGGTTTGCAGAGGTAATCTTGCTTGTGCATACTGGTTTCAGTTCACATGCACTACAGGTCTTACTATGCACACACACATTTCTTTGTTTTCAGTCAAATAAAAAAAAACATCAAAACATACTGAACAATCCTATGCTGATGTTTTTCTAACAATTAAAACCAGAGTGCTATTAAAAAAAAAACAATTAGAATCTTATTTAGTAAATGATCCCAAAAGTAATACACATAGGCCTAAATGTCTAAGGGTTTTTTAAAACTAAATATTATAGGCTATGTATAAATTAAAACCCAACGTGCATAGGAAGGTAAGGTTGTAGACAGAAAGATCACAGCTACGTCCGTGGTTAGACAAATGTTTTAAGAGTAAAGTTTCGTTTGTCAACACACGGGAAGGTAGACAACTCGTCCGACTTGCAAATGGCAGCATGGCTTTGGCTATGGTGGACGATCGCTCACTAATTACTGTCCCAAAAAATGGGCAGTTAAATGCTCCCATACAAAGAAGATAACGAATTGTATTGTAGTGTTAAGGGGGAAAAGAGAAAAAACAGATCAAATTCACCAGCGCTTAGTTGCAGAAACAGTTTTGGGTTTCATCGATCCAAATTAAAATGTAAAATATGTTGATACCAGCTCAATCTTGTCTATGAATCGTTACTTCGCTCGCAAGGAAGTGAGCCTTAAATGGCCAGCTATTTTAACAGTATATGATATAAATATTAATGCAGCGAAGATTTTAGATTTTTCTGGCATATTTGGTAAAATATTATAACATTCAAGTTCCCCAGAACATAAGCTTAGAAGAAGGCCAAGTCAAAGCCCGTGACACGGGACGCTTTGTTTTCAATCTATGTTGGTCAAGTTTGTTTACTAGGTCAGTAGCAATGACAGCAACATACGGATTGTTTATCAAGCACATCCATGCATATGTATGTTAAAATAGTTAATGAATATCTTGCAAGCGTTTAAGCCAAATAATCCATGGAAAATAAAGTGAAATCATACCTTTCGTTCGGTGGCCTTCCTGACATTACTGTGCTTGAGAGTTTGCCATCAAATCAATAACGCACTGAATGTTTAATTACAAAATAATTAGAGGTTATCAGTGAATTATATTCTTAAGATATGGGGACCAAAATATACTTTATGTAATATTAAAATGCAAGCTTAACTTTATATTTTGTTCCTTTTGATTCATATTTTACTGCTGAACTGTTATGTTTACATGCTGTTACAAAATGGCAGACCTACATGAACCTGACGTGGGGACGGCGTACTATCGTTCTAATGACTCAGTCAAGAATCTGAAAATTAGGTTAGTAGTCCTAAAGCAGGTCTATGTTTTAGGTTCATATAAAATTATTGACTGCGATAAAGAGTGGGGCATCAAAATGCTGACAGCTTGTTTTGCTCAGCCACTTTATAGGGAGACTTGTTACTACATGTATCATCTTCAGTTGTAGCTGAGCACTAAATAACTTCCACTTAATTATTTAAAAACCAATAGTACACTAAGCATAGTAGAAGCGGTACATGACTGCAATGTTGTCAAGACTGCTGAAATTGCACCGATCGCCATGCCAAGCACATTACGGTCTAACAAAATTACTTGTAACTGATCCATTGTCTTTAATGTTCAGTTACTTTTTCTATACTTCAGAGATATACACAGCGTATCAAATACACGTTTAACGTTACAGGGAAAAACATATACACTTAAGGTAATACAGCAATTTAAGAAGAAGAATTTATTTGTCAAGTGACATTACACTAAGAATTTGACTTGATGATGTCCAGCACTTACACAACAAATACCAATCACACTCACACCCACACTTGCATACGCTCTTATGAGTGTATGTGTCCATGGAAACTGCCCCACAGTCCTCCACCAAATTTCTGAAATACTTAAATCGTACAATATTTATTATAAATCAAACCACAACATATTTAATGTTCTTGAAACAGGGAAAGTCCTAAGTCCTGACTGATCACACAGGCTTGTAGTCCAATTTCGATTCCAGTTTCTTGTTGTCCGAGATTTTTCGTGCTGCCTTCATGAAATCTTCCTCCATGACATAGTCTCATTCAGCACAAACGGCAAACATCCCAGCCTCGGTGCAAACATTTCGCAAATCAGCACCATTGAAATCCTCCCAGTCAATCTCGCCATGCTTTGCAATAGAATTGCCATGGATTTTTGGGTGTATACAAATAATGCGAGTAGTGGCGTATGCAAGTACAATAATATTATTATAAGTATCAAACATGATCTAAGGACACTCTGCTCCAAGAGTTGTAGTTAAATGCTCTGTTTTAACACTATAAAGAATGCCAGGCTTTTTCCTTTTTTATTTAGGAAAGTGTCTCACAATTTAATATCTGTTACAGACAGTAAAATAGTTGTTCAAGGTTTTTAATGTTTTCTGCAGGCTTAGAATAAACATCTTTGACACAATTTTGTCTCTGTGGACTGCCCTGCACTTGTCCTATAAGTCTGCCTGCTTGTCTTTGACTGTCACAGCTTCTCTTTTGTTTATATCTGCTACTCACTTTGTCTCTTTCTCACAATAAGCATTCTTGTCATTTTTGTTTCCTTCACTCCGTTGATTGAAGTACGTGTTTTACTCCCAGTCACTTTACACTCATCATACTGATAGAAACAGAAACATTTTAGCAATATTTTAAATGATTATATAAACTATCAATTTTTGTGCAAGTCAATTAATCTATCCATCCACGTGTATGTTGTAAATATTTGGTTATGGATATGTGTGTGTGTGAAAGAGAGAGTGTGTATATGTGTGTTTATGTATGTGTGTGTGTATATAAATATATATAATTTGACATGACAGAGTAAATTTGCGACGAGTGACTTCAAGCACTATGGCAAGCAGTATCAATACTTTGGGACAGTTGGGTGCTGAACTAGAGATGGCTGTTATGAATGAAGTGGCATTGCAAGACCATGATGAACGGACCTTCCAATGGCAGGAAAAAGTCTTTAGCCAAGTAAGAACGTACACATTAAGTCAAAGTAACAACCATTAAGACTAAGTGATATCAAGCTATTAGCTTGAATAACATCATTCATCATTATTCCTCTTCGTGCCTTCTGGCACGTGAGGCGACAGCAAGGGAACTCCATCTGGTTCTGTCTGCTGCTGTTCTAGGGGCTGTCACAAGTGATAGACTGATAGGCCTCTGTTCTTGAGGTCCTTTTTGATGGTTCACCTCCACGTCTCTTTGGGCCTCCCCCTGTTCCTCTTTCCCTGCAGTGTCCATCGCAGGGCTGTTCTGGAGATTGAGTCTGGATGCATGTGGCACACAGCTTGAATAACATCATGCATAAATTTTCTCCAAAAAAACCTTTTTAGCTATAAATCCTTGACACCTTATGAGTAATTACTCAAAAGAATATTCTTTCTTGCTTGAGATATTTTATGCTAATTAGAAACACCCATATGCATTTAGTATATGCCTTCTGTTTTCTAAAATAAGTGTGAGTTGAGAAATGGCACATTTGTTATCAGAAAATGTGTAATTTTAAAGTCGTATTTTAAAATTTGTTTCTGGCAGAGAGAGGTGGAGCTGTATGGAAACGAGCAAAACTGCTTCAATGTATTAGATAAGAAATACCACGAAGAAGTGACTGAAATCATGTAAGCATGATTGCCCTGTGTATGTTTACCTTAGATACCTATGTTTAGTATTTCCTGTCTTATTGTAAATTTAAATATTTATACTAATGAAGCATCAGTTTTGTGTGTGTTTGTGTGTCAGTCCACACACACACACACAGAGAGTATAGAGAATATTAAATATTCTGTAGTGTATTATTTAAAATAAAAACCAGCAAGTTTATACATCCGTTACAGATATCCTCTTTCAGCTGGCTGAAGCTGCCATTCAATTCACTTCAGGTCACCACTCTAATACATTTACTTCTCATAACAAAATCCCAAAATGTGTCAGTGATGGATATTAACAAAATATTCACTCATGTTACATCATTTGTTAATACATTTAGTGCTTGCTTTTGAATCTCTTCAATCTTGAGTTCATATGCGCCTGAATACATTTTAGCTTTTTCCCTGTAGTATCTGTTTTTGCAAGAAGAAAGTCTCCATGCAGAGAATGGATTAATTTGATGAAAGCTACTATGCTGGTTACAATTGAAAAGTGAATGCCATATTTTCCTGCTGTTTGCAGTGCCAAGGGTCGTCCTACTAACAGACTGTTTTCCTATGTTGACCATGACCATTACTCTTTTCAGGATGAGGTAATCCCCACTGTAGTTTGTTCTGTTATTTCCATAGGTTTCATTACCAGTAGTAAATTTAAATGGCCATAACTTAACTGTGTTTGAGTATGTGGTATTTTAAAATAACAAGGTATTAAGGATCGAACAGTAGTTACAAATTCTTTTTTATTGATAGATGTTTAGCTAATATTTTCTAGTTTTATTCACAGTTACTGCATTTGAATTTCTATTTAGTATCACATATTAAAAATAGCTACAATAAGTATCCTATTCCACAATGTTATGGTGGTGTAACTCTCAGAGTGTTTGCTACTTGACAACTTCTACAAATGAGAAGCCAAGCAAGCTGGCTCAGAAAATGGCACACGTGCGATGTAGACGAGTTGGTGGAAGACAGCTTAAGGAAAAGTAAGTAAATAGTCCTGCCATTTAATGTATTGTGAATGTGAGAGAAGGACTGTACACTAATGTGTGCGTCTAGCACCTACATATACATGTTCATATGCGAGGGCTGGTTAAAACATCATATAATGAAATGTGAAGAAGCAGGATCTATTTTGAAGAAAAGCAACTTTTTACTGTTTCCTGACTCCTTCATAGGTACTCTAGCTCTGTTCACTGTCTGCGCACTTTTGAATCTGCAAACCCAGCATGAAAAATACTTCTTGAAATTAGCTTTAGTCTACAAGCTTTGCACAGTGGGGGTGTTTTGGACTTTTGTTTTCATGCCTCTGTTGCCACTGGGAAGGTAAAACAGCTGATAGCCAAGTGAGTCTGAACCCAAAGGTATGCTGGTTTGTGTGGCACAATAAGTTTTCCTCAGCAACCCAGCTGTCAGGAATGGGTACCTTACTTTATAGAGGGTTGAGTAAGGTAAGGCAGCAAGGGAAAAGAGATGGGCACTGCCTTCACAGATGACCCTGAGGAAAGTGAGGTCTCTAACACCTTACTCCACAATGACTTTAAGGGGGCACTCCTACATTGCCACCTGGAGAGTAAAAATGGTATTATAAGTTCAAAAAGGATAAACGATGAAAAAAATGCATTTTAATAAATAATAAAAGTGATAATGAATATTTGTACACACATTTCTCCCCAACAACAGAGCTCATAGCATTTACAACAACAACAAAATTATGTGTGAACAATTCTGTGAATCCATACATTCAAATGTGCTCTCTTACACTCTCTCTCTCACACATAAAAATATCAGACTATTCAACTCGAACACCTCTGACCAAAAATCAGTCACTTATACATTCAAACAGTCACAGCAACTGACAAAATAAAAGAGGGAGGTCTCTGTCAGAGTCAGTCAGTCAGTCGTCCCTTGCCTGGCACCTGGCGTTGGGGGTGAGCACATGGATAGACGGAGCAGCTGACAGGGCCCGCCACTCTTGCCTGTTGTGGCATGTCAGCAGGTCCTGTACAGTCATTGATGTTCGTAAGCCAGTTCTTTCTCTGGCCACCGCGGCGTCGGCCACCCTCCGTCAGCAGGTCCTGTACAGTCATTGATGTTCGTAAGCCAGTTCTTTCTCTGGCCACCGCGGCGTCGGCCACCCTCCAAGGTGCCTTGAAGGATAGTCTTCGACAAGGTGTCGTGCCGGGTAACATGGCCTAAGAAGACCAGCTTACATCGCTTGACTGTTGATAGTAGAGGTTCCTGGTGTCCTACAAGTGTGGCAATCTTGTTTCTTACAAAATCGCTGGTTTAATGCTCTTTGTATGAGATCCGAGCAGCCGCCTCAGGCACTTGTTCTCGAATGCCTGGATTCTCCTTAACGTTTCGGCGAGCAGCGTCCACGTGTCCATGTGTCGCATCCGTAGAGCAGGATCGGCACTACCAGGGATTTGTACAGCCTCTACTTGGTAGTGAACCTTATCTTGTGGCTATGCCAGATCCTATCTAGCCTAGCCATTGCTGCTGTTGCTGTTGCAATCCTGATGTGAATATCTGGCATGGAGCTGCCATGATAGTATGGTATGATTAGTGACTGTGTCCATTTTCTGGGCCATTCCTTGCGCTCCCAAACTCTTTGGTACAGGACAGTTAGGGGCTTTGTAGTTTCTTCCCCACCCTTCTTGAGCAGCTCAGCTGGTACGTTATCAATGCCTGGTGACTTTCCTCCCTTCAAACTATGTACAACTCTTTCAACCTCTTCCCGTAGGACTGGTAGGTCTGCAGGTTTGCTGTCTCTAGCATGGTTGTTTTGGAGAATGTTGGTGTCGGTGTTCAGCTGGTAGTTGTACAGGTCCTTGCAGTATTTTGTCCATCAGTTGAGTACAGCTTTGCCTTCTGTGAGAAGGTGACCATTGCTGTCTTTGATGACTGAGATCTTCTGCTGGTCTGTCTTAGTGAGGGTCTTAAGAAGTCGGTAGGCCTTTTTGATGTCACCTCGTGCCATTCCATCGTCTATGTCCTGGCACTGGTTCTCGATCCAGCTCTCCCTAGCTGCCTTCATCCCTTTCTTGATGACACAGTTCACTTCTTTGCATTTGGTGGCTGCTTCTGGTTTGCTTTTCTTTTCTGTCTTCAAGGCCCTTCTTTGGTCAGAGCTGGTACACAGATTAGAAGAGATTGGTTTTTAAAGATCATGGATTACCAAGGCTAGTGCTGATAACAGTAAACAGCAAAAAAAAAAAATAATAATAATAATCATGGCTTTTATGTGTGTTTCAACCAACCAACCCACAGGTGCTAATATCTTCATAGTTACAGCTCATTTGCATCGATTAGTCTATATTGAATGAGTTTTACATGTGAGATTTGTTCATTAAGATGGTGAATTTGGATTGTATTGTCCAAAGATGGTGGTCGTGATGATAATATTTTCAGGCTTTTTAAAAAATGACTCACTTTACAGGGATGTTGGTGTGATCCCTAAAACGAACATTGTTGAGCAGAAACCAACTGAAGAGCTCAAGAACAGAAACCGCTTGGAGCCTCCACCCATGCAAGTGATGTACATCATGGCTGATCTCAGTCCCAAGGAGAGGTATGATGACTCAATGGGTATGACATCCAGGCAGTTTATGAAGCAGAGTCTACACCTTGTTCAGTATTACCTATGTGCAACATTTCTAGCACTGTTGATGTACAGTTTCATTGCAAATTAATATTACATCATTTTTTCAGGGTGCATTAACTCAGTCATGATGCCAGACTTAAGGAGCTATCTGTCCTCAAAAGACTTTAAATTCTTTAAATTTAGTTCTTTAAATTCATTACGTTCATCATATTTTTTTCTGGACAGAGTCAGCACCATCAGGGCAAGCCTTGACCACTCATCAATCAGTCCCAGCTTCTCTGCTAGTGCACCCTTCATAGATTACATGCCTGTAACTGAGCACTAAGAAACCCTGTGAACTTGATTCTGTTCCGACCACCATCTTGTTTGAGTGCCTCGACCTATTGATTCAGGTCATTACCAAGATCATTAATCACTCCTTGTCAATAGACTCTGTTTCTCCTTCCATGGTCACTCCACTATTAAAGAAGCCTAGACTTGACTCTATCTGTCTGCCTGCACCCAGTCTGTTAGTGTCCATAGCTTCACATCAAAACCTGCTGCTCTGCAATGTGGAGTGCCTCAGGGTTCAGTCCTTGAGGCTCTTTTGTTTACTGCCCATGTCTACAGCCTTTTGGTCCTGTGATTTGCCACTCTGGTTTGCAGTACCACATTTATACTGATGATACTCGGCTCCTGACATCTGGCCCAGCTTGCCAGCTCCACAGACTGTTCACCAGCACCCAGCAAACTCTTGATCGTATCAGACACTGGATATTGAAGAACAAATTACAGCTCAACAATGAAGAAACTGAAGTCATCTCGATAGCCTCTGAACATATGTTTAAACATATATCTTTGTACGCACAATTCACTTTCTCTGGATCCATCCTTACTTTTTCCCAGTTTGTCAGGAACCTTGGAGTCATTTTTGACACATTGTTGTCTTTCGAGAATTATGTTAACTCTCTCTGTAAGTCCATTTTTCTTGAAATGCATAGGATTAGCCACATTAGACATCTCCCCTATTGTGTTTCCACCAAGCAGCTTATTTTGGCATTTGTATTGTCCAGGCTCAACTATTGTAACTCTGTTGATCTCACTGACCACCTGCTTGACAAGCTCTAGATGGCTCAAAACAATGCTGCTTGCATTGTATTCTGCATGTGGAAGATTGATGATGTCACACTACTTCTACACCATATGCATTGGCTGCCATTTCGGGCTCGCATCAAAATCAAGTTTGCCATGCTTTGCTATCATGTTGTCCATGGCCCTGCCTCTATTTGTCTGTCTGAGCTTTTGTCACCCTACCAGCCTGGCAGGTCAGTTTGCACTGCCCATGCTGATTTTTTCACTGTCCCATGTATGGGACTGGAGAGGTTTGGTTGTTGTTAATTCTTTCTCCAGCCCCAGTATTTGGAATGCCCTGCCTCATTCTCTCCATACAGTGGAGACGCTACATGCTTTGCAGTCTGGACTCAAAATCTCTCTCTTTAGGAAATACCTAGTGACTAGTGTAATCAGTTTAACCTGTTACTTTCTCCTTCTTCTCCTCTTTGTGTTCCTTTATGTTATTGGAAGGGTTCACTGGGCATATGTGTATGTATGTTTGCCTGTCTCAGTCATATAGCATTACTACCTACTGCCCCTTTTATCTTGTAAAGTGCATTGAGCTTGCCTCCATGTGTTATATAAATCATGTATAAATATAAATTATTCAGAAAATATTCTTGCTGTAAATGGGTTCTTGAAGCTATCATGGTTCATTTTGGTTTTCTCAGGGCATCCGAAGAGCATGATGAGTACGAACTGTGTAGTTTACAGCTTAATGCAAATGGCGTACTATGCATGAGACCAGACTTCAACCGTGGGCGCAAACCATATGTTATTGAGACAACTGGAATGGGCAGAGGTAAAGGTCTGATGGTGTCAACATACTTGCCCATCTTTTCACCTTCAATGGCCATCTTTGGCTATAAACTTTACTAACCATGCAGTCTGCAAGGTCACTTTTGCTGCATGTCACAAAGTGATGTAAGCATCTGGAATCCCAGGATTTAAGCTTTCTACCAGACAGGTGTAGGATTATGCTGTCAATGGAAGTTCCAATACAAGTTTTTATATGCATATGCATTTTTGTTTTAGAGAAAGCCCAAACACTTGTACTGATGGTTCCTGTCTAAAAGTACTTCAGTTCTACAGTATAGATAGATGTTGATACTTGGGTTAGGCACGTCATTATTGTTAAAGATTCCTTTATCCATTAACATTTATAGATAAGAGTGATGGAAGGGGAATATTTCCAACAACCAGAGCTTGTATCTGGACGTGTGATTTTCAAGCACTATAAATTAATACATTCAGTATTTATTTGACAGATTTGTACACAGATGTATTATGAACTAAAACTAAGTTGCCTGAAACGACCTTAGCATTCTTAGGCAATCACTTTGCAATGTCTGTGAGTCTTTTTTGTTTGCATGGTTTTACTGTTTTGTTTCCTATTGGCCTGTGGCAGATGTGTATTAGTGGATTATAGTAACTTAATAAATATAACTCTCATAGTCTTTTTTTTTTTTACAGATGTATATGAGTACACCATAGAACATGTTTCCACAGAGATGAACAGGTACAGCAGTCCTTGCAGTGTTTAATGGTTGACTGTCTATCAGAGGAAAAGATGCTATGTGCCAAATGTTAAAAAAAACTTGTCATCCACTGAATGATGGTCACTTAAAAATAGTTTATTAACTGCCTTATAGTAATTTATGTAATGTTGTGTATTGTGCCACTCAAGCAGGCTGGTATATGCCATCATTATCATTTGAATTGTATCTTTTCCCATTTGTTACCTTCCCTACTTCCAAAGCTTTGAAAGTTATTTTCCCAGGTAATCCAAATTAAGTTTGTTTTATTTACATCACATTTAATTAGTTTAAACAAACGCTGCATTTAGTCAGTAATTAGACATAATTTTTTTTAAATATGACCAGATGTGTTTAATGGTTGTTAATTTGGGAAGAATATTTCATTATTACAAATAATTTTTGTGATCCCTTAGACATACCAGTTAAACTAACTGTTTCTTCTAAATAAAGCTGTGACATTTAAAAAAAAGTATCTCCTTATTGACATAATTATAATTGAGAACAGAATATCTCCTTATTGACATAATTATAATTGAGAAAACAAAGGCGAAAGGAATGGTATGGGTAATGTTAGGGAGGTCTGTACCACCATAAAAAGGCTGAAAACAACCTTTTGGGGCTTACATTTGGGATTTCCTTAATATATCTGAGAAAATGACACAAAACCTTTATCTAACTTATAGTTCTTAGGCTGACAGTTTCATAGTGAGGAATTTATCATGCTCACATGACATCTGCAGGTGAAACACAAGAAGGGAGATAAACTGAAGTGGTAAGAGCAGGATCAACAGAGATAAAATGGAAGCCAATTTATCAACTATATCAGAAGTTGTAGAGAGCGAGAAACTTTCATTGTCCTATCACAAAAGCAGTAAGACGGCAAAGTGGTGATAATAACAGCTGTATTTTTACAAGGATTGTATCTCATTTCTTTCAAACATTTGCATTGAAACAAGTTATCTGACTCCACCCCTGCTTCATCAATACTTTTTAAGGCTGCATACTATTCTCTGGATTGAATCAGAGAAGGAAATCTTGAAAAAGTTGTTTTGCAAGAAAAAAAACTACAGCCTTAAGCAGACAGTTTAAAAATCTGTTGTTCGTTTTATCATCATCATCACCATCATCAATACAATAATACAGTACAGTACAAAGGCAATTACAGGCAAGATTTACAGGTGCTTATGTGTATGAAATATACAGCTGAATGAATACATATACATCTTGGCTAGTGAATAGAGTTCTTAATATATGTGTGTATCTATAATATATATATATATACACACTCACATTAGGTCACCTCAGGTTGACAACATCACGGCCAGTGGAGTTGAGCAAGTGTATGACATATGGAATGAATGAGTTGTGCCAATTTGTTCTGTATAAAGGCACTGCTTACCTGTGGCCAGACCGCAAGAGTGAGAACTGATATGCTAACGCATGATCATGAATAATAAGGATGTGTTATCATCAGCAGTAGCATCAATCATCAATCAATCGTCAACATTTCTGGATGTGATCAAGCATCCTTATCATTATCTTTTACAGAACAGAACAAGATAAGGAGCTGAAGATGTTCAGAGAGGTCTATTCACGGCACAGGGAGTTCTTGAATGCGCTTGTTGGTCATGAGTTTGAAGTAGTAAGTTTCATCATCTGAGTACAATGTTGGTCGAAACCAAAGCATTCTATTCTGGTTTCTTAGATTTTCATATAGATAATTGTGTAGATAGCAGTGTTATGGTTCTATTATTTTTAAGAAATTAACAGAATATTTGTGTTTCAAAATGGACATGTTCCAGTAGTATTTGTGACACTTTGATGTAAGAAGTTGAACTGTGCTATTATGTTGATTATGTGCTAATTTTTAGAATGTCATTTAACATAGTTGAAACTTTTGTCAGCCATATTTACAATAAATTTGACTACTTTCGGCAGTAATTCTTATGCATTTGTAACCTGAAAGAGTACATTCTGCTGCAGCCACAGCCAGATGTACTTCGCCTCGTTCTTTATGGAGAAATGGGTAAGAAGATTTTTAAGAGTAGTTCTCACAGTTAGATTATATTTGCTTTATATGAAAGTAGTACTGTTGTAAATGGCTTCCCCTATTCTGACAGCACAGGAAGGGTATCAGAGATGCTGTAACCTGTAATTTTTTTCTATTTTATGTTAACTTATGTTTCTTATTATTTTTAGCAGTTATGTGCTGGCATAGATATGCAATTAAAAATAAAAATGTTAAAATTTATGGAGGTTATTGGTTAATCATAGAATAACTCAAAATCTTCACACACAAATTTTAGAAAGTAAACACTTATCTGTCTTGTCTTTCATCACTTTCTGACCATTGTTTTCTTCTTCTTTGTCTTTACACAATGAACAAGTGCAAGTAGAAAAGAAGTTCACTGGAGAGAAATTTGTTCCGGTCATACTATTATCTCCATTCTATATAACTGTTTATCAATGCAGGGAAATGTGTTCTCACTAATTTTTCAAGTGGTTGTGCTCATATATGCATTTGTTATGTACAAAGTTCTAGCTAGTGTTTTTTAAACTGTTAAGAACCAGCAAGCATCCAAGTGCTCAGATTATTTTTTCTTTGGCCAGTATCAGCACAGGGATTTGAAATGGACAATATTTACCTTCATTTCTTTGTGGACCTCCCGAAAGGTTAGAAAAGAAAATAAATTTAGCAATTTTAAGTATCTTAAAACTATTTAAGTTAAATATATTTATAAAATGTTAGTGTTTACAGTAGCATTGAAAGTAGTTGTCACTGGTGATCATAGCACCATACACAGTAGCTGTCATAGTCAACTTTAATTTGAATATGGGCAATATATAGTGGTATAATAAAGTTTGTTTTATCTCTTTTGACTGCTAACAGAACTGGTTCTTGAGAAGCTGAATCTCTTTTATCTTTAGGTAGATGCCAAGACAGGTGTAATGCTTATTTTTTGTGCTTGTCATTTAAAGATTTATGCTTTTTGGCTTAAAATTTTGCAGTGAAATAGGCCATATAAATTGCAGTGTAATAGGCCACTATAAATAGAAAATATACTCAAACTTAAGAAACTTTTGCATGCCAGATTGGTATGCTGATCGGGAGCAACAGTTGTCATGGGTCACACAGACCTGTGCCACAAAGACCATTGGCAGGGTAAACAACATTTATTGATAAATAAAAGTCACCCACAGTTATGTGTTATATTTTTTACATTTTATCCTTTCCTCAGAGTAAAAATCATAGTCTTCACACAGGAACTGTCAGCATTATGAAGGGCATATCATTAACAGTTTTAGATTGCTGAAAAGAGTTTTGATAAAAGTGATTCTTAACACTTCTGATACTATCAAAAAATAGACTGAGTTGTGATTTGTGTTAAAAAATTGTGTTCAGTGATAAGCAAAATGTGGAAATGAGAAGGAGTTTAAAGATATTATTGAGTTAATTATTTCGGTCTCAAAAATCTTTCTACTAACGGGGAAAAATGTTGGTGTTTGCTGTATTTACAGGATGAAGTGGCTTATTTTAGTTTTCCTTTTAATGTTGAGCTGTACTTCAAGAGGAGTGCCACAAGTTTCACAAACCCAGGTCAGTGTGTGTCTGCTTTATTACTAGTATTAGCTAGTCTCTAAACTGTCAAGAATTGTGAAAATGCATATTCTTGTGTTTTTTAGCATGCACACATTGCTTACTGCTGTTCAAGGATAACCTCTGTGGTGACCCTTGTCTACCACTACATCTGTCCAATCCCCCGAATTACTAGTAATAGTACTGGCTGTCAAACATAGATGAGCTAGTAGCGGCCATATGAAGGAATGAATGAACATTTGTTTGTAGGCTTTACCACATTGAGTTGAATTACTGAAATAATCTTCTTTGTGTATGAGAGAAATTTATAAATATATTATAATTTAAAAGCAAAAATAACAGCACAAAGGAAAACGAATATAACTATACGGAAAAAGCAAACATCATGACAAAATATAAAAGCAAATATAATAATGCAGGTAAAGTGGATCTAAGAATTAATTGTAGAAAGGAAAAATATAACAAATATTAATATTTTGGGCATGAGTTCAAAAACAGTGTAGATTTGTGCTGGTTTGCTCACAGTTTTTTTGATAAATTGCTAATATTAATTAGTAGTGAATCTTGTAAACTATTGCTACTCCAGGTTACTGTCTGGTTTTGTGCAATAATTTGTGAATGAATTTGCAGATGAAATGTTTCGGTTTCCACTGCTTCTGATAGAGGTTTTAGCAGTTGATTCTTGGCATCGCTTTTACCATGAAGGTTATACATACATCCATCTTCCAGCAAACCCAGGTGCCAGGAGCAAATCTTTGAATATTTTCATATAGATCCAGTGGGCTATAATTATGTGATATATAATATCATCTGTAATTTTTTTTTAATGTGTAAGTGGGGGCTGTTTTTAAATCCAGCAAAGGAATGGCCCAAAATTCAGGAAACTTTCAATTCTATGTGTGCAACTAATTTTCTAAAAATAAGCTGTTTAAGAAATGTTTATTTTACAAAGTTATTTTCTTAAGAAGCCAGAAAAAGTCACAAATGATAAATGGAGACCATGAAAAGTATTCTGTTTTGATAGAAATCAGACTACAGATTATAGATGTCACTGGAATAATTAATAAAACCCATCTTGTGCAAGGATATTTCTGTTGTTCATTTATTATATACTTTTTAAAAATTTCTCCAGTCCTGCTCATATTTCAGGATCTTACACAATCACAAAAGACTGCTGGCGACCTCTTGGAAAATCTGCAGTGTCTCAGCTTCGAAGGTTTTTTACTGGAGGCACGCCAGAACTCGAAGATCCTACTTATGTTGTTGCACCTGCCACTTTCGAGGTCTGTTTGATGGAAAATGTCTAGCTACATTTGCCTGCTTTCTCAAGACAAGTTACAGATAAACAGAACTCTTAAGACCTAGAAGCCTTGTGTTTTAAACTGCTCATAAGATCATGCCTCAGTTGCAACTTTTGAAGGGATAATTTTCAACTACCAAGTAACTGTCCCAGGAACAACTGAAACCCCACTGAATCTGGATGCATATTAAAAAGCAGCATGAGTGAACTGCTGTAAAAAGTTTTCTTACAAACAGATGCATTACAAACAAAAGTATATATATATATATACAAAGATATATGCATTTTATTTTCAGGGCCACCATCTTGGCAAGTTTGGCTTTAGGACTGAGACCACTGGCAGTGTGACAGCCAAGATCAATATCATGATGCAATCAAGGCAAGTTGTTTATTGATCTGTTCTTGTTTGTTTGCAATCCATTCCTAATATTCTCACTTATTTAAAAAATGTGGAATCATTTTGGATAAAAATAAGGAAGTGCCTTCAATTTTCTTAGCTCTTTATATGCACCATATGCATACACACTTTGCCAAAGCTAACGGTATTTCAGGCATTTCACACTTAATTAATGTGATGGCAGTAAAATCTTTACAGTTAAATGAATTTATAGCTAAAATAAATATAAAGATGCATATGCATTATTAGTTTCCTGTGTATTTTTTCTTGAGATGTTAAGACATCCCATATTAAAAATTATAATGTACCAGAGATTTCAAGATATATATTATATACCCACCCTTCTACAAGTCACCAGAAGAGCAGTGATCATTTGCATTAAAAGGGAGACAGATTACCAGTCATCTTTGAGATGTCTTTTTTTTTCAGAAAATTCATGGAGCAAAGGGCAAGCAAAAGAACAGCAGGTTCTATCCTGGACTCACTTGGGTATAATTTGTTTCAGTCATTTTTGGAATAAAAACAATAGGAGAAAGGGAACACATACACACACACACACACAATACTGATGATGAAAGGAGTATAGGAAGATAGTACAAGGTTGGGTGGGATGTTGGAAACAGAATAGATTAGCTCCTCCTGTTTGTCTCAAATTTGCAGCCTCAGTTACCAATAAAGTTGACAGCCTTTTCAGATATTTATTTTCACACTTGTTCACCTGTTGTATGCTTTAAGTTTAAGACAGTCTTTTCATATTTCTTAGTGTCAGACACATCTCAAATTTAAATACGAGGATATTTTAAAATGCCATATTCAAAGGCAATTTATTCTCAGAATTTAAGCATCATGCATATTCCTATAGGCTTTTGAATGCTGATATGCCATGCCTTTCTTACTCAAATAAAAAAATAAAAAACCTGTTGTTAAATGTTTTATGTGTAGTTACCTAATACTGTGATAATACATCCAGACAGTATCTGTGGATTTAAGAGGAATTTATGACACTTTAATAATATTTTAAACAGTTGAATTTCACTTGTCAATAATATTGGATTGAGTTGTGGTCTTTTTCCCTCTTCCTTGTGTCTGGTTATTGGACATCTGTTCTGCAATATTTTAGCTCTTTTTATTCTTTATGAGCTGCATTAAAATATAATGTTTTAAGTAAGAATTTTTTTAAAACCTGTCTTGTTCTAAACTAGTAAAAAAATTGAAACTGTATCAGAAAGTTTTCATTTTCTCTTTTAATGTAGAATTTCAACAATGCAAGCCAATATTACAAGTGTGCTGGGTGAGTTAAAGGCATTTGATTTTTTGCAAGTTTTATAATACAGAGAACAAACTGAGGGCTTAGCAGGATAGTTAACTCTCTTGGTTTGAAAGGCCACGATCGTGGCTTTGCCAGGTAGCACGGGCAAGGCAATTTTCATTACTTTTTATTGCAAAGTTCAACTTTTCTCTTTTCCAAAAATGTATAGGATTCTTGGTCTAATGTTTATCTCAAAGCAGCAATAATAAAAAAAACAAACTTCACCACTGTCGTCTTCGCAGTCTTCAGTAATAAGCCAGTCATTGTAATGTTCATTTTTATCTTGAACCAAGAGAGTTAAGAGGGATTTGTTGTAAATGTTTATCTTGCAGTTTTTAAAATCTGAAATAATTTTGTTTTAAATAGCAACCAACAATCTATAAATAGATTGTAACATAATTATTGACCCATTGGAAGTTGCCCAAGACTGGCTTGTGCTGCATTACGTTTTGCAGCCTTCAGCAAAGCTATTTACAATGTACGGCACAATATTTTGTTGCCTGGTCATCTGTATTTTTCACAAGGAATTGCAAACAGGACAAGACTGAGGAAATTAACTCAGCCTTTGTGTGTTTGTGTGTGAATTCCCTCCTTTCAACTACTTTTGCCATCTAGTTAAAACCCCCTAGTTTATGGCTTTTGATCTCACTTTGCACTTTGCCAAAAGGAGCTAATCCTAAGGCAGCTGTTGAGATAGTCTTGCTGATTACTAATTTTGACATGGATTTATACCACGTCAAAAGTACACCATGCAAATGAGCAAACATTTAATTTATTTATCGTAATTTGATTTTCACCAGAAAATTTGAAGTATATTGTGCGCTTTGTTTCTTGATAGAATGAGAACAATATTTAATGAATTTTGTGATCAGTTTTTGCACACATAAGGATTATATATTGCATCTACTCAATCAAGAAAATGAAGAAAAAGCTCCATGCTGAATGAAACAATTTATGGTTAAAGAAATGGTCTTTAAAATATTGTGTGAAATAAGGGGGTTTCAACTGAACATGCTTTTGCACTAACAACGCATCATGCTGTTCTAAGTTACTGATTTTCATAGAAACATGATATTCAGTTTTATTCTTTCATATCCATATATTGATGGATGTGAAAGTTGCAGATGCAGTTTTGTTTTAATGACTTTTGTAAATAGGCACAAGTTTACATTTGCCATCCCTATCCTACTTCTCTCTCAAAATAAAAAAACTGCTATCACTTGCATTCTTACATAATCTGTAACTGTGCTTTATTCAGATGCCTTCAAACGTGCCCGTTTGAAGATGATGCAAGCACGAGAGGCAGCAACCAGAGAACTTTTGAAAGACATCAAAAAGCAAACCTGATTTGGGCAACTTCCTCCTCTTTATCCAGTTTTGGGAATGCATATTCCCCTATTCTGACAGCACAGGAAGGGTATCAGAGATGCTGTAAGCATTTCTGAAATAAACAAGATTTTGATCATTTGTACAGAGACAGTTCCCAGTCACAAAGTACCTGTTGACATCATGACACTGAAGTCTATGTTTACCCAATATTTTTTTTTTTATTTTCTCCATGTTTTCATTCTTCTGGTGTAGATTTATAAAGTGATTCCATTGGCTTCCCGCTTCCCATTTTTATTGCATAATCAGATTGAATCTAGTGCTGCCTCTTATCTTTTGACTGGTCCTTTGGCGAAAATCATTTCCTGATGGAAAAATTGTGAAGCACTGTTATTTGAATCTCAGAACTGCCGTCCACATATAAATCAGTCTTTAAAACAAATAACTTTTGGAAATATATGCACATCCATGGACAGTGTGGTAAAAACAGTATATAAAGCAGCCCATCACAATCCATAACAAAATATGGTCACCAGATGCTTAGTTACTGTGTTACAAAACAGTAGAACTCTATTTGCCTTTTCTATCCACCACCTACCCACCATCAAATCCTTTCAACATGCACTAAAAACACATCTGTTTCATGAGCATAACTCATTACACCAATCAACAAAATGCTAGTCCATTTTCCTTTCTTTCACTTTTTTAGTCTATGGATTATTTGTCAATAGCTGTGATTATAGTTTATTGACTAGTCCACCTGCTCATCTCCCTCTACAGATTTATGATACTCTCCATCCTTACTGTTCATTCCCTGGTCCCTCTTTGCATCTTTTATATTTGTCTTTCATTACTATTCTGCATGATTATTTCTCCATCCATCCTTCTTATGCTGTCCATGTCTCAAGTGCTGAGAATATGCGCCTTCATAAGCATGATCATGCACTATATAAATCACACATTTGTTATTATAATCTTGTACACTTTTTACATGTACCATCACATGGTCATATATAGTGGTTTTTGTTTAAATTGTGGCAGCTGTATCAAGCAGAATATATGCAATCCCACTTAGAAGATGAATTTGCAGCCATATTAAACACATAATCATTTTCTGGTGACTTAAGTGATTGGCATATCAAGAAGGGTTTAAAAATGCTTGCCATTATGTTGTTCTTGTTTTAAAACTTACTGTTCAGTTATTATTTTTGGGATGGAAATTGAACAAATTGACGTGTCAATACTTTTTGTGTCTACCAACTGCATAGTGCAGTGTATGCGCATGTTTTTGTGTTAACATACTAGGGGTGCCTGTGTACTAATGTACGTGTATAGATATACACATTCAAGAGATCCACATTTTCCATGTGATGCAAAGTAAAAGTCTTCCCCAAACTTTTTTTTTTTTTTGGTCAGCGGTGAGTGAAGTGTGAGTTTTTTTCAGGGTCAGCTTTTTGTGGACCCAGTTTCCATCTTCTTCTCACTACTTTGTCTACCTCAACACTCTTTAGAGCCAGGTGCCTGTACCTAACAGCTGGGTCATAGGGAGAAGTTCGCTGCATCACACAGGTATTGAACTGGTGCACCCCCACTTTCAAACACTGAGGCTCTAACCACTGAGCTACCTGTTTCTCCAATGATGCAAAACCAGCATTCCTGTCTACTAGAGCATTTCTTTTGGGTGGGGGGAGGCAAGTGTTGCATAGCAAACACTTTTCTTAAATGCCTGCAAGAAACCTTTTTTTAATGGTGTATATATGCTATGAAATGAACTATCTAGAAGCTACCAGTTACCTTTCATGCATGTGGACTTAAACACAGAACATGCTACACAATGAAAGTAAAGCAACTCACATGTACACATCCAAATGTTAGAATGTTTTAGACCTGTAAAGTTGTTCAGCACTCAATGCAATCACAGATTAGTTCAAAAGGCAGCATGGGAAGAAGTAAACCATTCCAGTGAAGATAAACATTGCAGTCCTACAGACCAGTGCGCATCCCTTCCTCTTAAACAACACTATATAATGTCAACATGTCTGTATTTTTTTTTAATTTGGAAAAACCAATAACATAAAGGGTATTACAAAGATAAAACTAACTATGCTCTAGAGCAAAAATACACAAACTATATAGTTTACAACCTTCTCATAGACAAAAGAGCATGCCTGCAAAATTTAGTTAAGTTTGGACAATGTATATCTCCATAGCATTTAACCACATACACAGAAAGAGAGAGAGAGCTTGCTTTACTTTTAAAATCTATGCAGCTGCTTCTGCAAAAAGCACTATGATGAACAGATGTCTTCATTTCTATGTCATCTATCATTTATTTATCATCCTTCATTTAGTTAAATCTATTTATATATTTTTTGCCTTCACTAATTTTCTAAGACAAAAACAAAATATAAATAATACAATCAACTTTCTTAAAAAGAGGTAAAAGCACAAATAAGCTAAAATGTACTAAGCCAAAGAAGATAAATTTATCATTTGTAATTGTATGTACATAATAAACATTTTCATATATTGTGATATAATCAGTTAAACATATACATGGGTGCATGTAAACAAAAATTAATGCATTAAACATAAAAGGGTTCAAATGAGTTTTAAAGTTGTTATGTGTCACTATCAGATAAAAATGAGAAAATAGGAAATAGATAAATCCATACATGCCATTTAAAAAAAAAATGTAACAAATACTACTATTCTGATAAAGATGGCTGCCACATTTCAAATTGGTGGAACATACCTCCAAAAGCAATGATGTTCATATAACCAGTCACACATTCATACATGATGTATAAATGAACACTCACACCTGCACACAAATGGCTAAGACCTCAGCGACGATAGTCTTTCAAACGTGAAGATGAACTACTTGAGGTTGGCTGTTGGCCTTTGCTGATGTTGGTAGACCGCAGTTTGTGACTACGGCTCTGTGTAGTGGTATGTGAAGACACAAAGTTTGGTGCAGATGAATTTATAAAGTCCTGGGTGTCAACTGCAGACTTTTGTTGCTGAGGATCACACATGAGCTTTAACATGTGAAGGATAGCTGTGGGGTCTACATTTAGCTTCAGCAAGTCCAGTATGATTCTATAAATGGAGAGAGAATGTAAAAACTTTAAATCAAACCTGGTATCTTATGTGGTAGGATATTAGCATTCATGTTAGGTTGTGCATCTTGATTGATTATATCTTCAATGGCTTGATTAAGTTTAATAAAAGATATATTACTATTCACGTTAAATCTGCCGCTTACAGCCCACCAAGGTGAAAAGTCTGAGACTAGAGCCCTTATATCTGTACATAAGGTCAAATTCTTTGTATGGCCTAGGCAGTGACAGAATAAAGAATCTATTGAATGTGCTGACACAAATTATCACAACTGGCCTTATCGGTTTCATAAGAGGAGAAAGTAAGCATGAGTTTATGTGCATAGCTATTCAGAGAGAGAAATGGAAACAAAGTCTGCATAAAGCCTACTACCAACTTGTCCATACCCACTGCTTAAAGCATGAATGCTTTTGCACTTTTTTGAAAATTGTCTATGCCAACAACTGAATAACATGTACAAGATAAAAAGAGACAAGAAACATTAAACAAGAATGTGCTCTAATATTACTAGTAATAACTTACTTGAATACACTAGGGTCCATGGTTATACCAGCAAGCTGAGTAAGTTCAAAGAGCTCTGCTTCATCCGACGTCAGGACATTCTTGCTTCTTATCTGGAATCTCAACACTTCTTTCTGCTCACTTGTCATAGTTAAAGCTGTGTATGCAATATAGATGCTTAAAAGAATGTAACTACTGATATTAGGAGGGAAGGCATGGGTGGTTTGAAATAACTATCAGTACCTCAAAACTGGAAATAAACTACGTCATTTTCTGGGAGAGTAGTTAGAGTATTTATGACATTATCCATAGCACCTATACAAAGGTGGGATCCACTAGACAGTATAACTGGGTAAATCCCACATATTTATGTGTGGTTTTCTTTATCAATTATTACAACAATTGCAATTAATTAGTATAACATTTTGTCCATGTCAGAACAGGTCCTAAAGTAAAATTTATAGAATGTTGGTAAACTTTGTGTCATGCCTGTCTGCAGAATAGTTTGTATCCTTAGCAATCCCGCTGTTCAACAGTAGATGAAATTTCGGCCATGTGTGTGCACTCGTGTGATGTAAACTCGAGGTTCTAGTTGTAAAATCGCGTGGGGTTTTTTTTTTTCGCCTTTTTTTTCTGTGATGCACCACTCTCTTCATCATGTAACTAGCTCTTGTTCTGGGTTGTTTTTTTTTTTTTTTCGTAACTGAGCCCGCTCCTAAATTAGAATGGCCCACTGGACTTAATTGTTTCGTATTTGTTAGTAAGCACTCTTTTAAAAGGTTAAATATAATACTAGCGTCTGGATGAAGATTTTAATTATCTTGATAATAAGACCTAAATCAATGGAATAATTGCACTTACCAAGAATTTATATTACTATCTTATATGAAAGTGTGTAAAAGAAATATAACTGAGGATTATAATCAAGAAATAATCACAATTTAAAACGTTTGAAGCTTTATATTCTTCGTTACAACAGCAAACACCGCGCCTACCCCCCTGACCTTCACCTTCACGTTTATATTATTACGCATACTGAATGGATCATAATTTTGAATATTTTCTTTCCTGTAGTACTTCTGATAATGTGAATATATCTTTTTGCTTTCACATAACACAAAAAGTACATCCGAAAGAAAACGATATGAGTTGCTAAGCAGCCATCTTAGTTGTAACTATTTCTTGAACGGTCAACAGGAAGTCGTCATGATAAAATATATGGTGTGACGTTTCGCCCAGCCATTTTGGCCAAGCTGTCCAACAAACGTAACGAATGGAACGATTTTGTCTCGCTTAACTGACGTACTTAGTACAAAAACCATGTCGGATTCCAAACACCAGTCTACGTACAAGGGCTGGTTGTACAAGTGGACCAACTACTTAAAAGGATATCAGAAGCGGTGGTTTGTCCTACAGAATGGGCTGCTTTCGTATTACAGGTGCCCTTGTTATCTTTTTGAAAATGTATACCACTTTTTCATCATTATCTTTTAAGCTGCCAGCCGACATAACACACAAAAATGCCCCAGTAAAGAGGTGGCTTATCGTAACTGGCCCCTACTGTTTCGCAGTTGGATCACTGGTCTAGAGATTGTAACTTTCAGTCAAAATTCCTTAATTAAAACAAGAGCCGGTATTAATGAAGTATGTAGTTTTCATACAGTTTATTATCATTTAAACCTTATGTCATGAATTAAAAACTAGAAAATTGCATTAGTATCTTAGTGTTATATTTGTGTAACAAAATTTCAGATTGGATGGGTTATTCGATCCGAACGCTTGACTATCACCATATTTCTACAAGTTTTTGCATTGTCACTAGCAGTGTCTTACATGGGAACTGAGTATTTCCGGATTTTCCTGTATAAACAAGATCCTGTTTACTAACTTCAATAAACTGATGTTTCGTGCCGTTTAAAGTGATGCATAAATGATATCGTTGTTTAGAATGGCCTCAAATAACCAACATTATTCTTATTCAGTTACAGCCCAGATTTATTATCATACCAAGATGTCTCTGATACACTTTAGTGAACAGAAAATCAGTTTAATAGAATCAATTGTTTGATAATTAAGCATTTAGTTCAATTGGCAGTTCAGTCTTTCCCATTTACCATATATTTTTCTCAAGGTGGTTCTGGAAATCGTAACATTTAGTGTGGGTCAACCATATGCATGCAATACATGTTTTGTTTGGTTTTGGTCAGCTAAAACTAGCTTGCATTTAAACAGGTGCAGGGACTAAGAGAGGTTTGCCACAGCTCAAGAGAAGTATAACTTAAAGGGATTTTTTAGTTGTGTGGCTGTTGGATTAAATAATAGCAGAAGATTGCAGGACTAGTTTAGGCCAGTGACCGGCTTACTCCCATTGTCTACCCAGCAGTGGATAGATATCTAATCTTCCAGGAAAGGTTAAAGGTGGTGTGGGTTGGGCTTTCCCTTCCATGATCTGTGCCTAGACGCCTTACTGCCTCCTCAATTTACAGCCATAAGGACTATGAGGCTATGAGATTTTTACATTTTATAGTATTGCGATCCATTTTCTTATTGTTATCACAGCATAATATAGTCATCCATCCTTTCAGCTATATCCATCTCATAACACATTGGAGTCTGTTGGTGATTTTGCTTCAGAAATATCAAATGTTTTGGTTGGCCTTCTATGTTATGATGTGCATGTTTCATGAAAAAAAACACTGTTCTGTTTATCTTGTAATAATAAGAAGTAATTAACATTTTCTCCCAAAGGCTGGTTTATTTCTTGCATGATGCAGCATACGTCTCCTAGTTGACCCAGCTTTGAAGTGGGTACCATACTCCTTTTAGAGGGTTGGGGAAGATAAGGCAGTGAGGGAGAGGACTTGGGCACTGCCATCACAAAAACTGGTCCCGAGATAAGTGAGGGCTCTAATACCTCACTCCTCTATGATCTTTACTGTTTCATTTATGTTTTAATGAAAAATACAAATCTTGCATTCTTTGCTGATTATGAACTTCAGTGAGCTTGTCTTATTCTCTCTAATAATGATTTTTTGTTTGCAAGCTCTTACATCTGTTTTATAACCTTAATTTTTATTGCTGTTTATTTAGCCTAAATTTTAGGTGATATATTTTGTAATGTATTGGACATTCGATCATCTTTAGACTCTGTGTCAGTGCTTGACAGCATCTCCTGTGATGTCCTCCCAGGATGCTCCATGTCCAAGTTCCTACCAGTCTCTGAGACCGATGTGAAAGCGGTTATCCTAAAAGCTAAACCAACAACTTGCGAGTTAGATCCGATGCCCACAAGCCTTCTGCTCGAGTGCCTAGATACTGTACTTCCTGCCATCACTAATATTGTAAATGTCAGCCTGTCGTCAGGTGTTTTCCCATCTTTGTTCAAAAATGCGGTGGTGAGGCCACTTCTAAAGAAATCCACGCTTGACGTCAATGTCCTGAACAACTACCGTCCAGTTTCCAACTTGTCTTTCCTCTCTAAGATCATAGAGAAAATAGTTTTGACACAGCTCTGGGCCTACTTACAAGAGCACCATCTTATCCCACAAGCTCAGTCGGCGTATAGACCTTTCCACAGCACCGAGACCACTCTTATTAAAGTGACAACAGACATATTATCTGCTCTTGACAGTGGTGATGTCTCTCCATTAACCCTACTGGACCTGTCTGCTGCATTTGACACTATAGACCACTCTCTGCTTCTTCACAGACTTCACACCCTCTACGGGATTTCTGGACCTGCCCTCTCATGGTTCAACTCCTATCTCACTGATAGGACCCAGACTGTGTCAGTTGATGGTCAGACATCTCGCCCTGCTTCACTTTTCTGTGGTGTTCCCCAAGGCTCAGTACTTGGCCCAGTTCTGTTCATCCTGTATACTAAGCCCCTTTTATCATGCATCCGGTCTCACCAGGTTTCTCATCAATCCTATGCTGATGACACACAGCTTTACTGTTCCACTCCGCCGGCTGAGTCTTACTCTGCTATTAGCTCTATAGAAGCTTGTATCAGTGATGTCAAGGGCTGGATGCTAAAAAACAAGCTTAAACTAAATGATGATAAAACGGAACCCCTCTTGTGCCATAGAAGAAGACATCAACCTTCACTCGTCAGTCTGCCCAATCACATCAAGGTGGGCGACAGCAACATCACCTTCACGTCATCTGTTAGGAATCTGGGATTTATTGTCACTGATGACATGACACTCGATAGACATGTAGCATCTGTCTGTCGGTCTGCCTATTATGAGCTCCGTAAGATCAGTGCCATCCGTCACTTTCTCTCTACACGCGCTACCAACACTCTTGTCTGTGCGTTTGTTCTTTCTCGACTTGACTACTGCAACTCCTTGCTGGCAGGCTGCCCTGACTACCTCATTCAGAGACTCCAGAGAGTACAGAACTCTGCTGCGCGTCTGGTGCTTAGAGCAAGGAAACGGGACCATGTCACTCCTCTCCTTCGTTTTCTACACTGGCTACCCATCTGGCTACTGTGCTGCAAAACAATGGAACTCTCTTCCTTTCCATATCCGCCACCTTCCTACAACTGAATCTTTCAAATCTGCACTGAAAACGCACCTCTTCCTTGAGCATTTCTCCTAACAAAGTCCGCACAATGCTCGTCCTTCTTAACCCCGCCCCCTTCCCTCTTGCTACTTTACCCATCTTTCTCGCAGAATCACTATATTTTTCTGTTCCTGTTACTTGATGCCTTTTAATGTTTTCTGTTTCGTCAGTACTGTCGTTTTCTTTCGTCCCCTTTGTTCTGTGTCTACTTAGTCCACGTCTCTTCCTCGTTTTAAGCGCTAAGAGCATGCTCTCTATGAGTGTGAATATGCACTATAAAAATCTTCACTATTATTATTATTATTATTATGTGAATGTTGTAGGCAGTCATATAAAGAGCATTGGGGTGAACTATGCATCATTGCTGTTGCCTGCATTGTGATGAAGGATTCTTTCAAGTGCCTGTTAGGGTCTACACATGTCCTCTGACCCTGACTTGACTTTTGCTTAATTTTTTAATAAGGAGGTCTATGAGGTATTAAGAAAAAGGTGGACAAAGCGACTGAACAGTCCTGGTCTGTTTCTGGTAATGTAAGCACCAGCATTGATGGATAGTAATGTTTTTCATTTTGTTTACATTCACATTCTGTTAGATATCCCTTCGCATGACTGGCTAAGGCTGACAGCACTCTATTAATTTTTTTTAACAGACAGGTGAAGTTGGTTTTCATTTACTAATAGTCAATGTGGAATGGTTGGCTAACATCATATGTGATGTCAATGAAACAAAGTAGTGATGCAATGGCTCCAAGAATGTAGTACATATGTGATGAAATAATATTGCTGGTTTAATATCTTTGTGTTTCCAATGCCACAAGAACATAATAATGCTATTGAGATTTAGTGTGTACTCGAAAATTAAAGTCTTGTTCCTTGGCTAATTGGCCAAGGTTAACATCTTTTAGTACATTTCCTTTCTGTCCTCAGCATTGATGTACACCTAGTGATTACTTGATATGTAGTTTTACTTTTTTTTTTTTCTTCTTGCAATTTTTTGTCTAACATATCTGAACTTTTTCATATCTGTGTTGATCATCGTTTCTGAATTCATCCTAAGTGCATTGAGCACACTTCCGTTAACAGAGAAATGTGCTTTAGAAATGCATTGTTATTTATGTTATTTTTTGGAAAGTGCCTGTTTTATCAAAACCTTACTCTTTGTTTTTAACAGCTAGTTACAATCATGTAGAAAAGTAAGTTGAATATTAGATGATCTCTTCACTTGCTGCTGAGAGAGATGTATCACTTCGGTGAGGCAAATATCCTCTTAATAAGGTCAAGAGGAAGTCATCAATTAAAATACTGTGGCATCACTCATCACTTATGTCCAGTGGTAGGCAACATCTTCAAGTCTCCTAAATGAATGCCATTGAAAGTGCTCAAGATAATACTGCAAGCTGTTTGTGCAGGCTTAGACCCAAAATAAGAGTGGTAAACGTACTGTATGATGAGTAAAAGTGCCGGAGAAGCATGGATTTGTAAGGGTGGATGGTTAGTTCCCCTGTAGATCAAGTGTTAGCACAATTCAACAGGCACATATTTTGTGGATGCATAATAATGAGTCTTTTTAATAGAGATCAAATTCGAAGGCATAAATACATTTCTGTTTGAGCGGCCATTTTGTGGCAAACAATTTCAGTGTAAAGAATGTGCAGTATGTATACTGAGCATTTGGTGAGTCAGCCACTACACATGTGCAAACAAAAATATCTTCTAACTTAGCACCAATATTTAAACCTGCTAGATGGTATGACCATGGCCAGTTATTCAGTCTTTGCATGTGATTCTTTGAAAGAAATGCAGGTAATAACATGTATAGGCAGACTGTTATACATCTTTCATCGACCTGACTGAGGCAGTCCACTTCATTAGGTGGAAAATCATGATTTCTTTGAATTGTCTGCCTTTTATCTTGTACTTTCTGTGTAAAGGTTAAGGGAGTGGATCAAGTATAATGAGTGCTTAATCCTAGATCTACCACACTGCTAGTTGAAATAGGGACACAGTTTTCCATACTTCAACTTGTGTTCTAGCCTGATGACAGTAACAAAAGAAAAAAACTAAGGCGACCTTTGCTGGTAACTTGCTATCTGTGGCTGTGCATGGATATATCATTATATGGCTACACATTGTTACTGATGCTACAGAGGCTTTCAATATCAGTTCAGATTCAGAAAGTTTGACAGCTGTCAAAGATATGCTTACAAAACATACTTTTCCAGATTCCTATCTGTGACAGAACATCAGAGTAAGCACTGTGTAGTTGGCGTGTCAGCAGTGAGCTGTGTCAGATGCAGATATTTTTTCATAGAAGAGAAGGAAAGGTGTTGAAAAATGCTAATAGTGTTTATTTTGTTTGCCTTCGTCGATTTAAAATAAACCATCACATTTACCACGTTTTCTTCATCATCCAATTTTTTTCTGAAATGGAGATTTGAGTTAGATAATAATAATAATAGTGAAATTACATTACACTATATTATATATAATATAATATATATATACTTTATTATGTATATACTTTAACATTATATGCTTCATTACATGTAACACAAGCTGCAGCTGCATTTGTGGGAAACAGTGTTGGGCTGATGCAAAATTAATAATAATAAATGTTTATTTATAGAGTCCCTTACCACATCAACTAAGGCAGGCTCAAAGCGCTTACACATATGAAGTCACATGAGCACACACTCATCAGTAGGCATGAAGTGCATTTTCAAAATTGATTCACTATCGTTCAGATCATGACTGCCTACTCAGAAGATATACAACAGTGAAATAAAATTGTACATTTTAGTTTAAATTTTGTTTAAATTATTTCTAGCACTAAAGCAGGATTTCTTTATGGTTCCCAGTTACTGTTAATATTTAGACTGCACATTCCAGAGAGATTTATAGGCTGCAGACTGTATTGAGATATTACTTTCCTCTGTAATTATTATTTGGGTGGGGGAGGTAGGTATAATTTTGGATATATTGATATTTTATAACAACATCATGAAGCATAACTGATTGCATATAGTAATTAATATTTGACAACCCTGATCTTTTACCAGACTTGAGGAAGTCTGTGTTAAAATCAAGTTCCAAGAGTCTCTGTGTGCATGGGTTGGGTATAATAATAAATGAAGATTTTTATAGCGCATATTCACACTCATAGAGAGCATGCTCTTAGCACTTAAAACAGGGAAGAGACATGGACTAAATGGATAGAACAAAAGGGGCGTAAGAATAAACAACAATACTGATGACAAACGGAAAACACAAAAAATATGATTTGGACAGAATACACTCATTGACTTTGCCATATTTGTTATGTCCATTGTCACATAATTGTATGCCTCATTCAGACTATGACACAGTTGAAAACCTTTTCAAACTCTTTGTTCTTGCTTTTATTTCAAGCGATAGTTTTTGTGGGTCAGTGCTCGGTGAAGTGTCTCCTGCTCACCAGTTCTTTTGATGTTAACTGTTATTTTTATTCAAATTTGTTTCAGAAATCAAGCAGAAATGGCCCACACTTGTCGAGGCACCATCAATCTTGCAAGTGCACTCATTCACACCGAGGACAGTACAACAATTATCATCTCCAATGGTGGAGCTCAGACTTTCCATTTGAAAGCTACATCAGAGGTGGAACGACAGAAGTGGGTAACAGCCCTTGAGTTGGCCAAATCAGAAGCTATTAAGATGCTGGAGGCCGGTATGTTTGAAATGTCCCTGCAGTCACATTACAATGTTGTTCGTAAAATGAAGCCTTGCTAAATCATAGAAATCTAAAAATATTAAGCAGCATGTCTTTAGTCCTTAAACACTGCTTGTTCAGTTATCACGTGTGGCTTCATGTCTGGTCATCAAATGATCATCTTTGGTCAAGCAATCGTGTCACATTCAGCATTAACAAATTAGTGAGCAGAGCCTGTGCATAAGGTTTATAATCATGTGAGATGGGAACCATGCTTAACCAGTAACTGGATAAGTATATTCCATAATTTCAAGGGAAATAAAATGTTAGTGGCACATCAGTTTTATGGAGTATATATAAATCAAGTACCTTGAAGTTCACATGTTAGAATTTCATTTGGCATAAATTTTGCAATTCTGACAAATATGCAACATTTTCCTCCACTATCATAATTGCCTGCTTTTTTCTGAGTTTATAACATGATTATAATAAAGGAAATAATCCTAATCTTTGAAAAGATCATCTGTGAAAGCTGATGGACAGTTGAACGTCTTGACATTAATATACCGGATTTGCAGTGCTTCTCTTCTGATAGCATGTGAACTCAGTTTGGTTTTTCAAATAGACATTCTGCAGGCAACCTAATGAGCAGCCAAAACAAAAATCCACCTATCATTCTATGACTGGACTTGTGCTGTGAACAGGAACATTTGCAGCCTGGATAAGTTTTTCGAATGATTTGTGCACAGTGGAGCACCTTCTTGCTAGATATCATTCATACTATCTTATCTGGCATTCTCTAGACAACAATATTGCATGTTATGTTGCCTGGATCCATGTCTGTTTTTTTTGGGGGGGGCGGGGGTGTAATGCCCCATGAGCCTGTTCATAGGACCAGGATATGGCAGTACAAATTCACTATATTATTATAAATAAAAACAAAATTCTCATGTAACTTTTATTTCCTGTTTCCATGTTTCCTATTATCTTTTTGGTGTTGGAATGCTAGCATTTTTAATTTGTAATATCTGGTGTTGATAGCTTTACTAATTACATGCTTTCAGTTTAGGTGCAGAGCTTGCTTATTATTTGGTGTATAGGTTTTATTATTTTTTTCTTCAACATTTTGATACTGCTAGCTTTAACACTTTGATACTGCTAGCTTTCACCAGCTTCTTTGCCAGTGTACCCTTAACACTACTAATCTGAAGTCCATGTTTTTTGTCCTACTTTTGGGTTTTTTGGTTGTCTTTTTTTTTTTTCCTCTCTGATGACTGGAGCAGTGCTTGTCATTGATTCAGAGAGTGATGAAGAGGAGCGGCAACAACCTGACAAGAATGAGCTTCAGCTAATGGTCAGAACACTGGCCTCTAAGCTTGAGGACCTGAACACGTGCAATGACCTCATTGCAAAGCATGGCAATGCACTCCAAAAGACATTGTCAGAACTGGAGCAGGTGGACGATCCAGCAGATGCAGCCAGCAAGCTGAAAGCTGTGAATGAAAGAGCAACATTATTTCGGATCACATCTAATGCAATGATTAATGTTAGTATGTATTGTTTGATAAGTCTGATATGGTTTAAGTTTAGCTTTCCCATTAAAACCTTACATTATTTAAAAGTGAAGATATTTAACTAATTATGATTATCTTATCTGTATAATCTTTATAATCTGCAAGTTAGTTTTAATCTAACAAATGATACTCATTTAACTGAAACACTAAAGGTGGTGAGAAAGGGTCTGGTGGCACAATGGTTAAGTTGCCAAGACACTGAAGATTATGGGTTTTAGGTTCAGATTTTGCCTCTGACACGTTTAATTTCTCTTAGGATTTGACCTTATTTTCAGGGCTGGACTAGCTCACTGTCATTATGACCTCGGTTGTTAATTCTTTGTGAAAAGATAAAAACAGTGAAGCGTTTACACAGTGAAAAATATTTGTCTTTTCACTCTTGCCTTTTAGGCTTGCTCTGAGTTTCATGATCTAGCAGCTGTACAAGGCAAGCGATGGCAGAAGCTACTTCAGCAAGAGCATGAGCAACGGCTCAAACTTGAAGAAATGGTCGAGCAGCTTGCCAAGGACCAGATATCTCTTGAGAAGAAAGCTCGCATGTCTGTGATCACTGCCAAGGCTGATGGACAGAGGGGTATGCTGTTATGTCATGTAAAAGTAGAAGCATTGGGCTTTAAATTTAAGCAAAATTTTTGTTCTTTTTCGTTTGGGACAAAATATTGTGGTGCATTAAATTACCAGTTAGGAAAAGGTGAGTTTTGGGGAGGGAGGATGTAAATGTTTTATTTGGCAAAAAAAAGATAAAGCTGAACTCTGAAGAGCTTACTCTTTTTTTTTCTGTTTATCGCGTCATTGGAAAGGATTATTTCACAAAATGTTCCAAGGTATGGGAAGAACTATTCATTCAAAATAAAAGTGTTTATGGGATTTTGCAGTTGTAAGTATAAAAAGTGTCTGAACATACCTGGTGCCTTTGCTTTACAAACAATCCTTACAAAGATTCAAAGGCATTTTCACAAATAGTAGAAACAATAATAGCATTTTTATGTGCATATTCTTTCTTGCCATGCACACACATTTTGAAGCGTTCAGCTTGCCACCCTGAGTTGCTTCCCCTGCATCAAAAAAGATGGCAACGCAGGTTTCCAAAATATTTGTAGCCAGAAAGTAGAACTACATGTGATGAAGGAAGAAAATTAGTTGTAGTTTAAATCATCACATAGTTAAAGCTAAAGCAGTCACCTTATACTGTCAAGTGAATCTGACCGTGTCTAAGCAGGCAAAAGATGAAGGGAGACCTTTATCAAGATCATAAGTGATAGGAAAAAGGCATTTCATGTGTGAGATAAAGCAGGATTGAGGTTTGTTTTTTTTCCTTTGACCAGCATTGTGCTGTTGCCACAGCTATCATATTTTTAGCCTTTGAGCAGCATTGGCATTGTTATTTAGGGCTATCTCTTTGGGAGAGAAACAATACCTGAGTATGCACTATCTGACTTTGTGAAAGATAGTTCAGCAGTGCTGAGAATGACTCTCTAGTGATAAGCTACATTGGACTCACTCTCTAGAAAATTTGCTGCAGATCTACACAGGGCTTTGTATGCAACCAAGGACTTTGGAGTAGCCCAAACTGTACAAGATGCCATCATAGTTTTGATGCCAAGCTGAGTAGCTGTCCTGCAGTTATATTGACAGCCAGATGCTCCTTACCTTGATTTCACCTTTAAAGATTTGGCATAATTAAAAGACCAAATGTAAATGCATTAAGGCAGCATTATCATGATCATTATCATTATAGCTTTAGAGATGATGACTTTTTGAAGATGGCAACTGATGACATGTAACGTGTTGTAAAACTTATTTCGTTAGGAGTAAGAGTAGGAAAGTGTATTGTGGTATTGTCCAGATGGAGGATTTTTGTTACAGAAAATTCTAGAGCAATGATTACCTGAGTAAAATCTACTAGCCTATCACCTAAATTTCGGAACTATGCAAAAAATATGCAAAGAATTTGTGTGTGATTATTACACTCAAGAAATATATCTACACACTCAATGCTTCAAGCATATGACATTGTCAGCAGCTATAGGCTGAGTGACTGGGTACTTCTTTTTTTTTTTTAATGTTCTCTTTAAATGTTATCAGTGTTATCTGGGTCTAACAGGTGTCGCGCAATGGATAACTTTTTTTTCTTACAACATTACAGCACAGGCGTTAGCACTCCTTCGCATCCACACAACAAACTGTGGGATAGCGATCAATTAAAAGATAATAATACATTTATGTATTTACAGTGATCTAGCAAAATCAATAAGTATGTGGTAATTATTTGCCCAGCTTATCTTTCCAACTTCTTTTAGGTATTGTGGCCGTGGGCTGTTTCCACTGAGGCATCGCAGTTACCGCAGTTTCCAAACACCAGCTTTCTTATATGTGTATATATATCTTGACATAGTCCAATTAGCAACTTTTTTTCTTTTTTTGGTACAACATAGTTTGATGATACTCCTGTTCACAATAGCACCACTCTGACCATCCTCACTAGCCATTAACAGAGTGGTGGAAACTTGACCAGTGGACTGTTGGTGGTTCCATTGGCAATTAAAACTACAATGTGAAAAACGAGTTTTCTACACTGAGGCAGTATACTCATTGAGAGGTTTTGTAGAAAATTTGTAGCCTAAGGCAGCCATCTGTATGCTGTCATATACAGACATCGATTGTAATTGGTCATAACAGCAAAGAAATTACAGTTTTTGTGGAAACGTGGCCAGTTTATTAGAATGTTGTCAACTCAGCATTTTACCAGCTGTTTGTGAACTATAATCGCGCAATTACATGTTTGTGGTGTCAGGTTATTGTCTGGCCGTCAACTCTTTAAGGGTTAGGGTTATCAACAACACTAAGATGAGGCATGCCCAAGTGGAGATATTGACTGAAGCATATTGATTGTCGGTCCAGCGCGTGCGAGACCGCTTCTTGTTCGACCTTAACCTTCAGTCCTGTGTGTCATGTTTTGGCCCTGGTAAAGCAGCTTGAAGACTCCGAGCCGTGGCAGGGATGGTGTTGGGTGGAGATTGTAACCAGTGTATGGCTGTGCATAGCGTGGTCCAGTTTTTAGTTGTGGCGACAGTTGATGCTGTCTGCTAGACGCCAGGTGATTGCGCCTTGCGCCGCACTTTGGCCATAGGTCGAGGTTCAGGGAGATTGTGCGTGCTAGGAACGTGCAGCGTGCAAACAGCAAGCGTTCGTTATTACCCAACGAAGAGAGGGTGGGGGGCAGGGGAGTATTTCTGCTAGAGCTGCAGCTGATTGTAGGAAGCCGACCGTGGCAGCTTCGCAACCAGGTAGCTTCCCCCCCCCCCCGCTACCACCACTTCCTATTTCTCCCCGCCCAACTCATTATCGGCGACGAGACGAAAAACGTGTCGCAGGCCCCCACTGCACATCCGTGTAACATGAGATTTCAATTCAAACTACTGCAGTCATCGTTAACACCTGTCGCGCTAGACAGACGTGACACTTGCCTGAGTTGCAGTTCTGACACAAGTGGACCCACGTCGATCACAGCACGCGCGTTGTGGCTGACACTATCGTCCGGCATGTCACTTAGTTTTTCGCATACGTGAACGACTCCTCGTTATTCTACATCTCGGGGAACGACGGCAGAGATGCACTCACGCGTTCTAGTTTTTTTTTTATTATTTTTGGGGCGCTCCTGACACGATCTATATTTAGCACAGCCGTGCCGCTTTCTCCGCCTCTGGTGCTTGCCCGTCCGTAATTTGCCGCAGCGGTGAGCGCGCGGCATGTTGTGTTGCCCCCGGGATGCCCTATGTGAGCCGTCTCCAGAGAGCTTTGTCGCTGCAAGCAAGATCAAAATGCATTTCTGCCACTGAAATCATCTTCGATCCTCTCGGGAGCCAGCGTGTTGGAGGGACCGGACATGGCAGATGAGTGGGAGAGGGTACGTGATTGAAACATCTGGCGCCGTACCCTCCGCAGCGGCACTCGTGTCGGCGGGTCCGTTGCGATAGAAACGAAGTGCAAGGGGAGGTGGCTAGGGCCAGCACCTGTTTCTTTCCCCGGCTGTATCAAGACTAAATCATTACTTGCGGCGACGGTGGAGAACGTCGTTGCCCTGGACTTCGAACCCAAGTGCGTGCACGCACGCGCGCGCGAGAGAGAGAGAACAAGAGAAAATGGCAGTGAAGAGGTCAAAGCTATGGCCTTGACCGCTGTGTGACGTGAGCAGAGGCATCCAACAATCGCCGTGGAGACTTTCACTCGTGTATGTGTCTGGTGCTGTTTGCGTGTTCTTGATAGAGACGAGCCTGTTCGAGGCCATCGCACGTCCATTTCGTGTGCGTTGACGCCCCCCCCCCAAGCGACGCTGCATGGATCGATAAGCTGCGTGGGGACTTGTGGTGTGTAGGGACGCGAGCTCGTGCGGCACGCGCGCTTGTTGTGTATGAATGGTCGTGTGGGGTGACATTGGTGGGCAGGTAGCACCGGACCATCCACTTGCTTGATATTGTGTTTGTTATCAGGAGCTGTACACGAGCCCGCTCACGATTTTGATGCATCGTTCTTTTCTGGACAGTGGTGTAGATTTGTGAGAAACGTCAGGTGTGACAAGTGTAATGCTTACCCCGGTTTGCGCGTGTGGTTTGCAGGTGTTTGCCAAGAGAGCTTGGTAGTAGCTGGTAACTATCATTCAGATGCCATCTAAATGGGAAGTTGGACAGATATAATCAGTGTGGTTTGAGGGCGTGAATTTCATCAAATTTTAAAGAATTTTTAACATAATTACTGCCCTAACAAGCCTGCGGAGATCAAGTGCATGAAAGATTTTTTTTTTAGAAAAGGAAGAAAGTGAAGTGTGTCTTTGCCATCAGGCTAAGACATTGTTCCATATGTTTCCTGTTGTTTTGGGCTGTAATATTTCCGCATTGCTAGTCACTCATCAATCAAAGTCAAGGTGACCGTCATCTGAAGTGACTTGTAAGCACTCATTAAGTGTTCAGATAACCTTGCATGCTTGAAATCAAAAGAGTACAATCCTGTTTTTATTTAGTGTGTGTATAAATATAGAAACCCCTCTAATTGCATAGCTAGCTGCATCTGAGCAATTAAAAATTGTCAACAAGATGTGGATAGAAAGGTCATTTCTGTGTATGATATACAGGTAGATATTAAAAAATCACACACACACACACACACACACACACTCAGATACCTAAATCCTATCCTAGTTTTGTGAAAGATTGTACTTATCACTTCATAACAAACAGCAGCCCAGTAGCTTAATCTGAGAGTTCTAGATCTATTTTGGAACAGGATATCTTGTGTCTTCTTTTCATTGTTCATTGGGTAAACATCCCTCTTCGGCATTTAAATGTGCAACCAAGATACAATAAAGTGCTAGGTTGGTAGGATGAAATTAGGATCCAAATTTGGCACATGTCAGAAAAACATTGTTGTTTCAAAGACAAACAGTTAAGGTGACAACTTTAGCATTTAAGGCAATCAAGACAAAACAGTTCATACATTGCCTTGTACTTATTGCAGCTGCCCTCAAAGTGAACATAAACATGCAAATAACTCTGTGAAAAAAAATATAAATATACGGTACACTGTGAAGTACCTAGAGCTGTTTGCTACACTCTTGTGTGGTAACAGGGAGTCGGCACATCCAACATGGCTACAACTCATACTTCTGACTGCAATACCCCAGGATCTTATGTAATAGGTAAAGGATACTGTATAGAGAAGAGCAATGGTAATCATGTATTACAAGAAAGATCAAGTTCAGATGAAGATCAGGTCGTATGTAGCTACAACAGTGTAAGCTCATCCGAGTCGCCAGATCCTCAGCAAAGGGATGTGGATGCTGCAGAGACAGAAAGGATTGAATCTGTACCTTTTACGACACAAGAAACTGTGTGCAGTGACAAAAGCATCACAACCACTTCAGCGGTGACTTTGTACAGTGAGAAAGCTGGATATGGTGCTGCCTTGATCACTCAGACCATCCCAGCAATCAATGTTAAAGATGGTGCAAATCATGATGAGCCCAGTGGTGATTTTGATGACAGTGATGTTGGTGATGAAGATTTTGATGCAGTTGTGCAGGATTTCCAGCCTGACAGCTCAGTACAAGAGGATTTTGCAAGTTACATGGCAGCTATCAGTCGAGACGACAGTCTTGTGCAGATTTATTCAGGAGGGCAAGAGAGCATCTCAGATGACTTATACCTTATTGAAGACAGTGAAGACTTCACAATCAAAACAAAACTCCTAAGTCCCCAACTTCCTGACAAGAACTTTCCAGGTGAGTTGGCAGACCCACCAAACACGTTGGACCAGCTGATAGACGAGGTGGAAAATAACCTAAACACCCTGTCTATACTGGAAGCGAAAGAAGTCTGTGATGGGAGTACTTGCAAGCTTAAGGAGGACAAAGAAGGCTCGCTGGAGGAAGAAGACAGTCTGTATTTTGAATACCTGAGCGATGATGGTGTGAGTGCTGCCAGCAAGATTTCTGCTGCTGATCTAAATGGTCTTGATGGCAACGATATGGCAGCTGCTAATGGAGATGACAAAGTGCTACCCAGCCACTCTGGTATGGTATAAAATCTTTAAATATTATTTGAAAAGGAGTGGTGTTTGTGCATGCATGCATGCATGCATGTCAAAGGGGTGGGACAAATTTTGAAAAATGTCTGGGACTATCTTATGTTTCATGCATTAAAGGCTACCTTGAGTTAAACATGAAATTAAGATTGAAGTTTCTAGGATTTAAACAGACAGCTGTCATTAGTAACAAAAATTGTGTAGTGAATTTTTTTTTTAAGGAAAAGTTTGTGGATTGACATGCATTTGTATTTCTGAAGGCTTTGGGTATATACCAATGAGACATTGACCATTCAAAAAGCTAACATTTGTGACATGGAAAATGAGGTCTTGACCTCTTTCCAAAACCCAGTTGAGAACTGCAATGTTCAAAGGCTTGTATCTCATGAACACAACATAATTCTTTTAATCAAATTTTGGGAATCTTTAATTTTTAATGAACAAAATCCACTCATTTACAAATAATTTTAGACTGGAAAGGCTAGTAATATTCCTTGCTGGTAGAGGTATTTAAAAGTGCACCTAAAAATATAAAATGCCACAGTAGTTGTGTATAAGTCTGTACCCACATTATCCTAGATAGATTGAGGTTTATAGTATAAACACTGCACTAGTTGCAATAGAAAGTTGTTTTTAATATTGGCATGTTAGAATAAGAAAAACAGAAACTTTAGAGAGCAGCAACTTTTTAGAATTTTTGTTTATTCAAAGCATGCAAAATGCTGTCAGCATAAGGTTAACGCGTTTTTAGGTGTTAAATTATTGAGTAAAGTTTTCAGTGCTTAGCTGTGATGGCCACTTCTTGATCCTGGACTTGATTCCTTACTAATTGTTTCCCTGGCAAGGCAGCTCCCAGTCTTGGATTCTCGTGCTGGGGATGAACACCCAGCTTCTCTCTCTGGCTAGGTGACTAAGCTGGCTCACCTTTCTCTGCTTCACTCCAAGCTAGATTATGGGTCCATCGTCTGTGGCTATGCTCAAGAGTCCTATCTCAAAATTCTTGAACCTATTCACCATCAAGGGCTACACATCTGTTTGGGTGCCTTTTGCACCACTCCTGTACAAAGTTTGTATGCAGAAACTGGTGAGCTTCCACTTTCTCTCTGCTGTCTAAAACTTATACTATCCTATGTCTGAAATTTTATACTATCCTATGATGAAAGCTCATCATGGAAACTCTGTCTACCATGCTGTTTTTGGACCTCAACATGCTTTCCTGTATGCCATTTGTAATCCTGGCAATGTCCAAGCAGACCAGGCCACCAAGGCTGCTTTCAATTTCAGTCACTGGTGTCATCTGACAGTAAGTCTTTCCTCACAGCCTATGTTCAGTCCCTATGGCAATACCACTGGCACCCTCTGGGCCAGAACAAGTTACACGGCACCCTTCCCTGTGTATCTGACCGCCTGCCTATGTGCCATTCTGTGCGGCAGGAGGAAGTAGTAGATTAAGGTTGGGACACACCTATGCCATGCCTTTTACGAGGTTGTCCTTGGTGTTGGAGAATTTGTTACAGTTGTACATGTTTTAATAAATTGTCCTTGTCTCCAGTGTATCCACCAGCAATTTTTTGCAGCAGGCACTTTGTTTTTTCAAGTTAGAGCCGTCCCATCGGCAGCTGTTTTTTCATTTTTATATAAGATGTTGCTTTATCATCAGATTTAATGTTTTATGTTTTGTTAGATTCTGGTTCAAGGTTCCACTTTACTAGTGGCTTAAAAGTTACATCACCCCTCTTTTACCTATTACTTACCATTTTATGTTATTATTTTGGTTTTTATTGTTTAGGATGCTATTATATAACCTGGGATTTTTTGTTCCTAAACATTTTAATATATGATTCTCTCGTGATATAGCGTTAGTTGCTGACATGGTGAAATACAACCAATCAACCGTCCCTGAAATAGCAGGATTTATAGTATTTATAGAAAAAAAATTCAGAATATGTGAAGAGATGAAGCAGGTTCCGTTAAAATTTGGTTTAATATACCACTGGCAGGGCTCTAGCAAGGTCTTTCACCCTTCTTGCAGATACAAAATACCGACCTTACCGCCTTCTAGTTTCTTTATTCCTGTTTTTGGATTGGTTTGCCATCGGTTCCTATCACCCCAGGGTAGGTGTCTCCCTTCTGCTGACTTACGTAATAAGCTTAGGCCTAAGTTGGGATTCACTTGCAAGAGATGTCCGCAAGCACAGTCATCAGCCACTAGCTTCCGCCTAGAAGCGTGTCATCGATTTTAGCACTGCCTCCGAGGTCCCCGCAAAAGTAGAATTACAGCGGCCACTGACACAGTAGCCTGCTCTACTCTAGGCTCTACAGCGACGTCAGCCTCAGAGCATCAGTTAGAGTCGACCCCATCAGTTTCGTATCGAACGGTGGCCAAGAAGGCAAAGGCAGGGGAAGACAGAATCGTTAGCGAGACAGCAGACGATCTGAGACTTTTTTTTTTTTCGTTTTGCGTGATAAGCTTGAGTAGCAGCCTCCAGGAACACGTCCCACTGCAGCGTTGTCTTGCTGTGTATATGTAAGAGAGAGAGCTAGATGCCGATGTTGTGGCCATCACGCAAGCCGCATCAATTATTCAGTAGGGACGGTCCAGCGCGAAGGATACGGTGTGCTGTTCCGTGTGTGGCCAGCCGCTGGCTTGGGGTTTTTTGTCTGCACTGCCATCCGTAGCACTGACCTACTTGCAAGGGTTTTAATTGTGTGTGTGACGAGGATCGAGAAGGAATTCTCTGCGAGCGGAAGTGACTGGTACGTGATGGAGCCGGGTACAGGCAAGAAGCGCCGCCAGTACAGTCGCGTGTCTTTATCGCCCAGGACGCCTGTCTCGTCCTGAGATATCTCTCACAACCATGTTTTAAAGACTGGGCTTTGGTGAGTGTGTAGCTTGTGTCATGATTTGGTTTGTTGTTGTTGTGGTTGTTTTTTTTTCTTTTAAGTTGCAGGCACATTGCATAAAGTATGCAGTTTCGTGACAGGAGAGTTTGGGAGATTTGTAGATCTACATGACGTACAATTTAGCGCTGTTGTAGGTCGAAGATATTTCTCGAAATTTGTATCTAGCGTTCTACTTTCTACCCGGAATTCTAGTCAGGATAGACAGGACATCGCATAAGAGCAGAAAGTAGTTTTATTGTGAAAAATACTTCCGATGTTCTTGCTCACTTTCCGTTGTGGGTTTTTTTTTTTTTTTAACTTTTATCTGTGTGTGCGCGCTTGAAATAGATACAAGTGTCGAAAAAGTGGTGTGCTTGTGTCTGTGCCTTCCTCCCACCAAGAGTGTGGTGTCCTGATGGCAGACAGCTGTCGTAAACACTTGTTGCCCAGATGCTTAGAGAATACATGAGCGCAAAGATTTCCAAGAAGTATCGTTAAATAGGACAGTCGGTACCTGACTTCCGTCTTGAAATCAGCTGCAGGCCGACGTTGTACAGCGTTAGAACGATTTTGCATGTAACCACTCGTCAGCTTCGATGGAGGTTTGTCTAGAGGGGGCCTCTACTGGTGTCGATCGCCCAGTTGACTGGCATATCCCTCATCCTCCTGCCTGCTCACGCCCCAACCCGCACCCAACACCCCCTGACTTGTAATTCGAGCCTAACTAGACCAAACTGACAAGCGTCCACCCGGTGACTGCTCAGATCCTCTGTGATTGCGTTCCTTGCGTCTCACCTGCATGTTTGGCATCAGAGATATTGACCACCAGGGAATAGTTGGCAAGCGGTCATGCACAGATTTTTGCTTTTGGAAGTTGGGGTGGGGGGGGGGCGAGTGTAGTGTGTGTGATACATTTCGTTGGTTCTGAGAAATGAGGTGACTTGGTTTTCTCATTGACTTTGCACATGCAAAAGGGAAGTCCATTATGTATTTATCAAAATGATAGGTTTTAGTAAATTAAGTATCAGAACACTTTGTACACTAAATATTAAATTTTAGCATAATAGAATTGATATTGGTTACATTGTGGACCGCAAATTTTTAGTGCCTTCTCAAAATAAGCAGAAGCTACGTGCTAGTTCTATCAGCAAACTGTGATCTTGTGTAATATTTTTCTGCTCAGTGGGTAATGAAATTTTCTAGTTATTATCAGTCCATTGAGCCTGCAAAATGTGCTTCCACAATACAATGTGTGTGACCAGATTATGTAGATTTTTCGCTGAAGCCACAAGATGGTTTCTGTTTATGTCAAATCAAAACTTTTTCTGATAAACAAGATGGGTGATTGATTGACCGCATAGTGATGTATGCAGTTATGAGCCACAAGGATATTTGCAGAACAGCAGCAAGCAATTCTTAGTGTCAGAGACATGAGTAGAAGGTTCAAGAAACATCATTTCATTTTGATTTAAGACTTCCTTCTCTCTTCCTAGAAGTCCTATTTGGGTCTAGATCTTACCTGGTGGCCCCTCCCCAGCCTTCTACGCTCCCCCAAAACTCTTTTACACTTGTTCATCCATGTCAGAAAGCATGGCTAGTGTGGGTCATGACAGATCATTATTGCAGCGCTCATCTATTAATGCCCTCTTTCCATCAGTGTGTACCCTAAGGGGACTTGTCTGTAGCAACCTGTTGACTAGGAGCTTTGGCGCCCTGCCAATTCAGCGGTGCCTGAACTTTGTACTTAGCTAGCACATGTGAGGTCAGTTCCTGATGATCAGGGTACTATCCAGCACTTGTTCAGGCAGGGCAAAAGTCAGGGGTAACAAAGCATTTAACCTCTGAACTCTTGACAGATAAACAGCCTCGTGGTACATGGTACTCTTCAAGTGTCTGTCTTCATAATAATAATGTTTATTTATAGAGTGTCCTATCCCACCACAGAATGCGGCTTAAGGCAGTTTACATAAATGATATCCCACAAACACACACTATCAGCAGTCATCAAAAAGTGATAATAATTACCAGCATTTATAAATTCCAGTTAAGCAGGTACTTATGCACTCATTCAATCTCTGTGTCTCTTACAAATTCATTCTTTGAAATGAAATTTAAAAAAAAAATCGCATATGCATGCCATCATGGAGATTGTGGTGATCAGAAGGAGTGTCCTGGATAGTGAATGGGGCCATTGATCATTGATCAAATTCCTGTAATGGTGAACATGACTATGATTAGAAGTGACAGTGAGCATAGCCAAGACTAAAAGATTAATATTGATTTGGTACTTTTGTACTTATGACATCATTTTTATGGAACAGATTTGTAATCAGTGAAACATCCCACAGCATGTGATGGGGGCTGGGGTGGATTACCATTATCTAGTGCAGCCGGATATCTGTTTCATGATCATATAAACATTGGAATTTTGAGGATGTATATAGAGCATAGTTTTTTGGGATACAGGCCTACCTAAAGCCTGTCATAGACATTGTCCTGTGAAAGCTAAAATTATATCATCCTTTCCACCATTTCTATTTCCATGCGTAGAATGGTAGAGGCAAAAACCAATTGCAACAGAAATGGAACCTTTTGGATTGGTAATATTAGAATTCTAGCATGCAGTTTAGTGAGTCAAGCTCACTGTGGCTGTTGATTTGTTTTTCTTCTGGTGAATTTGAAGTGGAAGTAGAACAATCCTCAACTGATAGTCTGTGCAGTGGGTGACAGTATTTTGACAAAAGAAGGTGTAAGCAACATCCAGCAGGCAAAAAAAAAAAAATGACGGTAGCCTGGGACCTTTTGTTACCTCATGACACGGTGTTTTCAGAACAAAATTATTCATTTCTGCATTGAATGCGATAATGTCAACTGTCGCGAACCAGTGACAGCTACTTTTTTGTGAGCTTTAAATGAAACACACACACATATACATGTATATATATATAATTTTTCATCAGTTAATGTTCAGTTGCAGTTTTGTTTTATAGTTGATTTGTTTGGTTCCCCCCCTCCCATCTCTCTACGTTCACAATCTTCTGCATTTACGTTTTTCGATTCTGCGTGAATGCCGTGGGTCAAAGGTCGCCAAGAAATGGGGCGAGATAACGGGACAGGCCTAGGAGATGGTGATAAACATGCAAGATAAATACGGCGATAGAATGGTGTGTGCAGGGAGGAAGGTGGGCAAAAGTGGAAGGAAGCAGCTTCCTGAACGAATGACTTCAAAAAGTGAATGTTGCCAGTTGTCACCTTGTGGTGACGTGGCCCGATCTGACAGCATGTTGGCACCAGCCCAGTGGACCAAGAACATTTTTCTGTTGCCTTACACTTAGCACTAAACGGCTTGCATCAGAGCAATCGCCACAAGCATTGTTACACTATTTTTGACACTGGTAAGTCTTTTTGTAGTTAATATTTGGGTTTTACAAGTGTACGCAAAGCCGGACGGGTCACCCAGTTTCATTCCTATGCGATTCCTATGGACGATGGCATCTGGCCGTCCACAGCGGTAAAAGCAAGCGGCCAGGGTTTCTGTCAACACGTGCCAGGTGTGAACCATGCGTGTGCCAATCATCGCCGCCGTCTCGCCTGTCGCTGCAAGGTGGGGAGTGCGATGGGAAGGGGTTGGCACGTGCAAATGCCTGTCTTGGATGAGGCTGAGGAAGGGGGGCCGGGAGTGTTGCAGATGTGTAGGTAGTTGTGTTTAGGGAAGGGGGGAGGGATGAGACAGCACAGCGCTCCTCTTCCACACTCTCTCCAAATCGATGGCAGCTCCAGACGCGGAAGGATTCTGGCACAAGGCGGGAAAGTCGGGAGGCTGGGCGTGTGAGCATCCGGTAGCAGCGTGTGTGTGTGTGTGTGTGTGAGAGCGGTGCTTCGTCGATCATCAGCATTGTAACGGAGAGTGAAGCTGTCGTGTGCAGGGAGTGAGGTGAGGGGGGCATTAATGCTGTCTTAGGTATTGAGAGCATAATGGTGTGTGAAGAGTGTTCTGTCAGCATGCGGCAGTGTCAGCGGTATGTGGACATTGTGGAATGTTATGTGTTGATTGGGTTTGGAAGGGGGGGGGGAGGGTCTTTGACGCGGAGAAGTGGCGATTGTTTCCAAAGCGTAGAAAGTGTCTTCCCAGTGTGGTGAGACTTATGTTCTCAACAGGTAGAGAAGGCTTTCGCTGATGTATGGTGGGTGCTTGCCTTCGTGAAAGAGAGAAGGCTTTTATGCTAGCGGCGTGCCAACCGCGATGCTCGACGCCACCGTCTTCCTCCTGGACTTGATGTACTGACAGCTGAGTTGTCGTGTGGTGTCTGAAAAGGTGTAGAATTTGTCTTGACGAGGGGGGACATCTCTGCACGAGACTGCAGCAGTGTGCAGGCACCAGATCCTCAGTGCCCCAGATCTTCTGTGGGAGGAGTTTAAAATCTGGTCACCATAAGCTGACGAAGACACGTGCAAATGACCAAGTTCGATGAACTTCAGGATTGAAAAGACGGAGAGATCAATAGTTTGCTCTCCAGGAGGGTGAGGGTAGGGCGATAATGTCAACTGTCGCGATTTTTGTTTTCTCAGCTTTCTCCGTCAGTGTCATCAATTACCCGAACATCGACTGCAGGTGTCGATGACGTAAGGCTGCTGACAGCCGTCCTTGAGGACAAGTGCACGAGAAGGTTCTTTAGCTAAAGCTACACGTGGACTCGTGCGATCGTTGTCCTGTGTGTGGGGCAGCAAGGATCAAACGCCGGAACTGCAGTTAAACCGCGAAGAAGGAAGCAAGTCTGAAGACCTTAACTTGACACACTTTGTTAAACATGTGATTTTGCTGGGAAACTTTGCCGTCACGACTAGCATAACATGTTCAGCATTCTTTTACTTTGGCGTTTGTAGCAAAAGATTTCTGCCGAATGATTTCCTGTCGGCATCTCGTCACCGTTTCTTGGCTTTTTGGGTAAAATCAAAGTTTGTCGGGGGCGAGGAGAGATTTAGCTGTGGAGAAAGTTATGGTCTTTGACAAAATGACGACCAGAATCGAGCAGTCTTTTTTTTAAAATTCAGAGGGCGTGCCTAGTTCTTGATCACCTGGTTAAAGCTTTTTTTTTAAAACCAGGTATGCAAGCATCCTCAAGGTAGCAGCAGAAAAACACACTGAGCGTACCCTCAACCACTTCCTGATCTCTTTCTCCCACCCTAAAGCCAACATAGAGATGTGTTACAGACAAGGTGCTCTAGAATGGTTTTAGAACTCGTTTTCAAGGCGAGCAGCCCACGCAGTGCGTTTGTGCTGACTCATTCCAGAAGAGTCTCAGATTGTATGGCAGAGACATGGAGCTGAAGTAGGGGATGACATTTTCTCACATTTTTCTTTCATTTGTGCACAGCACAACAACTTGAAACTTAGTGTGTAGCACAGGACTCCCAGCTTGATTCCTTAGTCCATCTGCTATGTTCTGTGATTGCAGTGTCTGCAGCAGACATTTTTTGTCATAATGTCCACATGAACTGATGCATTAGCTTTAGAACCTAATCATACATCAGACACTTTTGGTAACCTTGTTTTGTGGAAAATGTGAGAGAGCGCAAAGACTGGACTACCTGTGTTTATTTCATTATTTGTGAATCTTCCTTCGTGCCTATTTGAGCAGTTTTAAAGCCCTTAAGACAAAAAGACGAAAGAATAATTCAAGACAAACATTGTGAAGAAATTAATTTCCAGTGAAATACACAGTTCAGTACCTGTCTGCCCAGATAGTGAAATGCAGGAGAGGGGTTGAATTACACTATCAGCTAATGTTTGTGTTAGGAGCATGTCTCTTCTCATCCTGTTAGTCTTCACCTTGCAGTTTTTTTCAAAACCGGAATGCACTAGTTTGGCTGGATCTGTAACTTCTGACAGCAGTAAGCACTTGGAATAAGTTTGCTGATAGTGTATTAATTTATGCTTTTGAATGGGTTTGCTACATGAACACATTGTGACCAGGCAACAGACCTCAAGAGTGATATTTTTAAACATTGCCAGCATATTCTTTCGCTACCCCCATGTTCAGCCGCAGGAGCTTGGATTACGGTTTGCCATACTTTCAGAAGAGAAATTTCTAAAACTGGACATTTTCATAAAAAACTGTTAACAGTGCAGTGGCACTATGTGCATATACATAGGGCTGTGAATAAAAGCTTTTAAATGGAATACATCTCTACCTGAAAGAGTTCTTACAAAGAATGACAGCATTGTAGGAAAAAGATCTGCTACTTACAGAATTAAAAAGTTTTCAGAAGCATCAAAATATGAGCAAAATATTTTGATCTTAGTAGTGGCTTTCATGTTTTTTTATAAGTCTGAAATCATGGACTTTAAAAAAGCAACTCAAGGCTGAATAAATGAATCTGGGCATTCATTGCCATTTTACTCTCCAAGATGATAACACCCTTACTTTTCCATTTTATATTTTTGTGTTATGCTCTTGTACTATATATGTGCTCTATTATTATTATTAACTGAAAAATTAGAATATTTTGGTTGAGCTTCACATGATTCCTATCAAAGTGTAGCTGTGGGCTTGGAGCAGTTAATTCCTGCATGGTGTTGTCACCGAGAGTTATGTCACATAGATTGCCTTATCTGTCTCAGCAACACCTAATTTAGTTGGCCTTGTTGTCAGTGCAGTTCTTAAATACATTTCTCTTTTTGTACAGATTCAATTCCATCCGATGAAGAGGACTTCTTCGATGCTCTCGATCATCAGGTGGAGAAAGAGTTTGATGTAGCACTACCTCACAGCAAAGACAAGCATCACAGGTGAATATTCGGCTTGAGCTTCCTGAAATTGTTAGTGGTCTTCAGGGCAGATTTTTTTTAGATAGATTTTACTTGTCTTTTTTTTTTTTTTTTTTTGTTCCTGCTGCCTCTTGCAGTGGCCAGGCAATTTTTCTCATACTGCAAAAATGGACATGGTGAAGAAATTGAATCACAGATCAAGCAGTAGCAGTAGTCAAAAAATACACCCAGAGTTTTCAACAGTATTGCTTGTTGGTAGTGGGGAAATAAAATTTTATAAGTTAACACTGAAAGGTCATCTGCATACATGCATCAAAGACATCATCTGAAAAAAATTAGGAATCATCACAAAACTCACAAAATTTGGGTTCTTTTACTGTATCATTAAATTTTTTGCATGCCTTATACAACAGTCTATGACTTCTTTCTTACATGTATTTACTGCTTGTAAACTGGCATCACTTAGTGTTGAACATACTTTTGAAGATCCAAAGAGAAGTAAATGCTGGATATTATATCTGATAAATCTATTAAACTTTTCCTTTTTTTTTTCTATTGCATTTTGTTTTCCACCCCACTGCAAATAAACGGGGTAGACAAGATGACATGTCCATGTGGATGTGTGAATAGACGACAGTAAGACATTGCATGAATTTGCAAAAATTTGAGAAAGAGAAAAACTTGTGTTTTAATTTGTTGGTTGGACTTCACGCTTTTTGAACCAGGCAGCGTTAAGCCAAAGTCATCAGGATGTAAAGGACTGGTTGGACTGAACTGAAAGAGTTACTTAACCCCTCAATCACACACCCACCCCTGAAAAAAACAAGTTCTTTAAAATGACACTGGCATAAAAATTCCTTTGTTGACATAAATGTTTGAGGATGGTTTTTGGCTTTGTGTTTTTGGTGTAGTTTTTCATTGTTACAGCATGAACAATTTATTTTGAGCATGGTTATATAAGGTCTTTGTTACATGTATGTATACAAATATACTTACGTCCGGCAGCCTTCTCATTTATCTCCTTCACACACACATGCAAGTGCATGAACAATTTATTTTTGAGCATGGTTATGTAATGTCTTTGTTATGTGCATGTATGCATATACTTATGTCAGGCAGCCTTCCCATTTATCTCTTTCACACACATGCATACATGCAAGTGCATGCACATGCATGCACACACTATGTAGCTTTAAATGTTTTTAAACATTCAGTGTCATATTTGTTGCTTTGTCTTCATATCCTATTTCTTAAAAAGACATTTTTTACCTGATTCATTATAATATTGTAAAGAGTTGACAGCCTCACTGAACTGGAAAAAATTGAGAGGCAGTGGTTATTTTTTTGCCCTAGACTCGTGGGAAATAAAGGAAAACTTTGGCCTGGAATATAAAAAAACCCAGTGCAGAGAAACCACTTCAAGTAAACAGTTGCAGGACAGATTTGTCAAGACATCCTGACAGCGGTCAATACTCTGTTACCTAGAAGCAAGTAGGGTTGGCTGCTTTTGGACTTTGTCCAAACTGTCTGGTCTGCTGCTAGCTTTCTTTGTGATCAGTGATGAACCGTTTTGCAGGGAATGAGAAATTTTGTGAGGGTGTTAAAGGTATTAATGCTGGACAGACAGTTCTATTCAGTGTTTCTGATCATTTGCTTCATAGAGATTGAAATGGTCTTAATGGGGTTTTTTCTCATTAATATTTGACAGTTGACATCTTTGTTGTCTACCTATTGCTTGTCCTGTATGAGTACATTAATATCTTTTCATACTTTTTAACTTCTACAATTCCTACAACTTTTTTTATCAGTTCATAATAAAGCAGTGATACATTTTTTTTTTAATTTAGTTCTAAGCACATCTTGTCATAAGCATATATCTTCCATTTGGGTCTCTACCACTTTGCCTTTTTTTTCCTTCATATTTTCTTCTTTTGTGCTGTCTGCTCCTTACACTAGTCGCCCTTTAGTACCCATTATTTTGTTGATTATTAATGTGTTCATCTGTGATACTGTATTATAACAAACTAATATTCACTTGGCATGTATGCTAATTGAAAGGACATTTTTCCTCCCAATTTAAGACGAACTGGTAGTGACTTGAGCATGGAGAGTTATGCCAATGACCTATCCAGTGAATCTGAGTCGGAAGGCAGTGTCAATGAAGCAAGAGTCTACACAACTAAGGCTAACTCTCCAAAGAAAGGACTGGTATGTGATGCATGCACAAGATTCATGTAAACTGGCTTGAACTATGTTAAGTCAGTCGTTGATCATCATATCACGTTTTTTTCTCCCAAGATATTGGAGATGCCTGCTTTAAAAAGCATATAATGATTTTAAAAACAGGACAGTTGTAAGGAAAGCTTCTGTTACATTCTCTTCTTTTTTCTTATAAACACTCTCTTTTATCATCAGATATCTTTATGTCACATGTTCTGTATGCATCACTATCATAAATAAAAACTTGTTAAAGTAAATGTTTAGACATTTGTGCTCACTGGTTATATCACACTAAACAACTTCTGTTGAACCTTGTAGCAGAGACAGGGCTCTGGGAGACGTGACCATAAGAGGACAGGTAGTCAAGACAAAATCCGGATGTCGAGATCCATCCTGGACTCCCAGAATGCAGAAGGCGGTCTGGTGCCAAGGAGGCAGCGGAGAAAATGGATCCCTGAGAAACCCAACATCAGCTTGAACCTTTGGAGTGTCATGAAGAACTGCATCGGCAAGGAACTGTCCAAGATCCCCATGCCTGTGAGTGATGTGTAACATTAGTGGTGGCTTTATAGCACAGCTCACTAACACTTTATGTGGAAGCAGAAACGTTTTCTTTGATGCTGAGCCAAGTTATGTTTTCCACTTTTAAGTAAATTTCCTCCATGTCATTTTCATTAATTTCATTTGTTACCCTGGTGTAGGTCAACTTCAACGAGCCTCTGTCCATGTTACAAAGACTGACAGAAGAGCTGGAGTACTCAGAAATTCTCGATCAAGCGGCATTGTGCGAGGATTCCTGTGAACAACTGGCTTATGTTGCTGCATTTACAGTCTCTGCATATGCAACAACACTCTTCCGAACTGGAAAGCCATTCAACCCTCTTTTGGGAGAAACATTTGAATTTGACAGAACTGAGGATTTTGGATGGAGGTCTTTAGCTGAGCAGGTTGGAGCTTACAAAAAGAAAGAGAGAGAGAGGATGGAGATTTGTGTACATGTCTATTGCATTAGATTAAAGACACTTGATCAACAGGTCTTTTTGTGGGAGGTGGGGGTAGGATTTGTGGTTGGGTTGGGTTAGGGTTAGTTTTGGGAAGGTTACTTTTGGGTACTTCCCCTGTCATTGAGTGACCTCAGAATTTTTTTTTTTTCACTGAGATTTTATGTAGAGCATAGAAAACTGATATTGTTAAGGTTTTTCTTTTGCTTGGTACCAGTGACCTCTAAGAGGCAGGACACTTTAGTTTGCAAGAGTTCAAGTGGATGGCAAGTGATGTAACAGGTCAGGCTTAAGTGATAGATACTGACATTTAAAAAAAAAAATTCTGCTCAAAATTGTGGATTTCAAAGTTATTGTTTACTCACAATCAAGTCTAAAACACAGCAGAGTTTTACACAGCAAGAAGGCCACCATGTTCAGTTGTCAAGCAATATTATTGAACCCATCTGGCACAAATGTTCTGAAGTGCATTCGTCAAAATGCTGGCATTGTTGATCTGGTAATTATGCCATCCAGTTTTGAACCCAAGTATGCCAAGGAAAAGCTGAGCAAAGTAGAAAAGACTGACATGACAGAGAGTGCCTTTTTTTTTTGTTGAATGGTACCTCCTATGTCATTAATTAGGGTTAGTTTGTTTTTCTTTGCAAAAGTACAAAACTGCAGCTGGTGAGAACCAGCTTGAAGCTGTTTTAAACACAATTGTAGGTGAATTGTTTTTTAAAACCTTGAAATTTTGAGAGGAAACAATTTAGAACATCAGTATCTACAATTTAAAGCCAATTTCCCATTTCTCTTGCCTTATCGCTTAAAAGTCTTTTGAGATACAGTGTTTTTTATAAAGACGGAGTAAAGCTCTGTCCACGAAATCGCTCAGAATATGGGTGATTACTATTTAAAAATAATTATGAAACCATTTAAGCCTTCTACAAACATCACTGTGCCAAAAAAGAGGTCAACAACACAAATGTCAGTTTTGCACATGGATACATCTACATTTTCAAGGCAACATCCAGTGGGAGAGCTGGAGTTTTATGTTAAAAATGAAAATCCATGGATAAACATGGGTTTGACCTCTTTCTATGCAAGTGCAAAGAACAGGAGTATGCCCCTGCACACACGTTAGGAGTGAGAAGGGAATTGGAGATGCTTTATCTTTGAATTCAGAGTGTTATCTGTTTTTTAATTCAGTGGCATCTGTTGTAATGCAGGTGTCCCATCATCCTCCCACGTTAGCAACACACACAGACGGACGGGGCTGGACCCTGTGGCAAGAGTTTACTATGACGACCAAATTCCGTGGTCGCTATCTCCAGATCATTCCCATGGGTCAGTTTTTTTTTAAATTTTGATGTGTGCAAGTATGAGTAAGCCACCTTCTTTCATTATTGTTAATCAGTTTTGATTGAGCTAATTGTGGCTGAAGATTTTGGGCTACTTATGTTGCAGTTTTTGTTAGGCTTTGCAATGTCAGGAGCAGCTGGTCTTGTAAAATGTTTGATATGCAATGGCATCTAGTGCAGTATTGAATTATGGAGGGAATGGCATTGTTGAGGGATGTTGGTTAAATTAATTCATGCCATATAAATGTTAGTATGATATTCAAGATCTTGTGCTTTGTTGTTTGATCGAGCTCACACAACATTGCTTCGTTTAGTTTGTCGTTTGTGTGTCATGGCAGAAATTTGACTTTGAAAAAGTGATATTCAGAAACAGACGTAAATTTCATCAGTTTTTGCTGTTAAAATAAGTTGTGACAGAAATTGTTGTGAAAATTGTTTGCATAACCAGGTATTGCACACTTAACTTTCACCAAGTCGGGCGGTCACTATACATGGCGAAAGGTGACAACAACAGTGCATAACATCATTGTGGGGCGGCTATGGGTGGACAATCAGGGAGAGATGGACATAACCAACCATATCACAGGAGACAGGTGTCATCTGAAGTACTCTGCATACAGTTATTTCTCAAGAGAGAGCCCCAGAAAGGTGGGTGAGGCAAAAGTGTTACAGCTTTGCTGCACTGTTGTGAAAATATTGAAAGACACAGCTTGCTGTGGGATCTACAGCATTTATGAAACACTTTATAGGACTGACTGAAAGCAAAGATTGTGAAACGAAGAACCTTTTACAGTCAGAGTAGTGGGTTAATCTGCTTCTTACTGTGCCTAGTAATTTACATCGACAGTGGGTAACAGTATTACTGCAAGAAGTTAAGGTCTCTGTTATGCATTCCTCAAAGAATTCATCTGTGAGTATGCACATAGTTGTATTTTATTGCATAGAACAATAGCACCCACATAATCACATGAATTTTGGGGGGAAGGATTTCCTAATAAGTGTCAGAGTGTAACACCTAATTACAGAGGCAGTTTCATAAGTTTTCCTGTGTGTACAAAAGCTTTTGCTATAAAATCAATTTCATTGCTGAGGAATAGTAGCTATATGCGTACAGGTGACTGGTGTTGTCACCGACTCAAAGGACAATGCTCGCTGGGTGCTTACCGGCAACTGGTGCACCAAAATGGAGGGAGCACCTATTATTCATGTTGAAGAATCCAACAAGGGCAAGCCAGTCTTTGAGACTGGCCCACATAAGCTGCTGTGGAAAGTTCGACCACCTCCGTGAGTGAAACTGGATTTTTGAGGGGAAGGGGTTCTTGTTATTTGACCCTGAATGAGTAATTATGTGCTACATGGGGCATAAAAGCCATAGTCCCAACATTAACTGCCCCTGTCACCAGAACAACAACATATGGTCACAGGATTTTTGGCTACTGTGCAGCAAAACAATGGAACTCTCTCCGTTTCCATATCCGCCACCTTCCTACAATTGAATCCTTCAAATCTGCATTGAAAACGCACCTCTTCCTTGAGCATTACTCCTAACACAGTCCAAACAATGCTAGTCCTTCTTACCTTCTCCCCTTCCACTCTTGCTACTTTTCTACCCATCTTTCTCTGCAGAATCACTATATTCTCTGTTCCTGTTACTTGGTTTTGTGCTTTCTATCTTTGTTTTCTGTTTGTCGTCAGTACTGTTGTTTATTCTTCCGTCCCTCGCGTTCTATCCATTTAGTCCATGTCTTTTTCCCGTTTTAAGCGCTAAGAGCATGCTCTCTATGAGTGTGAATATGCGCTGTAAAAATCTTCATTTATTATTATTATTTATTATTAATTGTGTTAATACCAGACTATTTTCATTATTTGTTTTTGTCATGCTCTGTGTGGAGTGTGTTCAGTCAGAACTAGAAGCATTCTGAACATTTTTTGTAATAAAAGTATTGTAGAAATAAGGGAATATAATATAGAAAGTTCACTAGCATTGCAGCTTAGTGAGGATGTGTATAGGGGCAAGTTAGTGCAAAACAGAAAAGGGTTGAAACTATTTTCCTTTGGTTTCAAAGACACTCCTCTTCTCATTACCAGGAATGGTGCAGAAAGGATTTACTTCTTTAGTCAACTGGCCATTGAGATGAACGAACCCGAGGAAGGGGTAGCACCAACCGACTCGAGAAACCGACCTGACCAGCGCCTGATGGAAGAAGGCAAGTGGGATGAAGCAAACCACATGAAGATTCTTTTGGAGGAGAAGCAAAGGGCTGCCCGGAGACAGCGGGAACAAGAGATAGAAAAAGCCAAAAGTGAAGGTAAGACATGAAAATAACTGGGAATTTGTCCTACATATCTTATTGCTTATAACTATCTTGACTTTTTTTTTGGGGGGGGGGGGATCTTGAAGGAAAGCATTGGGTCAAAATGTCCTTCATATGCTAGAGTCTTGATTTCACTTTTTAAAAATATAAATCTGTCAACTCTTGGCCTAGCCCTGATCAGCATTAAAGAAATTCACATTCAGTGTACATGCATGGCATAAAAAGTTGTAGAATCAATAGCCTTTTGAGTACTAGCATAAAAACAATCTCATGCCTACCTCCCATTTTGTGTATCAGGTTCAGTCTTAGAAGATCTTACCAATTAGTGATACAAGTATACACCAAAAACTTCCTTTTGCATCCCTTATCAATGCCTTGAAAATAAAATCACAAGAAAGGTAGTTTTCAAGAAACTAAATAAAGGTGATTTTCCTCACCTCTGGGTGAAAACCAGGCACGATGTCGAGCAAGTGATTTGCCATTGGTCTGCTTCTAGAAAACATGGCTGAGCACTGCATCACTAGTAGTATAAGTTGTACATAAATCATCGATCTCAAAAGTACAAGCAAAATGCGCAGGAAAGAATTTTGAAATAAGTGTTTTATGCTTGACTGATTCCACAGGGGTGGGAGGCAAAAATATTTTAGGAGACATCAACTTTGGAGAGACATGGTAGGCTAGACATTTTTACTGGTCACAGATTGGTCAAATAAGAAGTGTAGTATCATGTTTAAATACAAGTGCAAACAAGAAATAATAATGCAGCTGTCATAACTGATAAAGCAGACAGCATTGATACAGCTGCAATGGATTCTCATTTCACTTTTGAAAGTGACAGTCAAGCCCTGCAGACATACAAATAGAAACAAATCTAAACAATTCCTTGCATTTGCAACAGTGCATTATATTACTATTATTGTGTCATATTCAGTTCCATGTCAAATCGAGAAACTGACAGCCGTCTCAAACATGGCTCCTGATCAACTGACTCGTTACCTACTTTTAAATATAACAAAATACCTTAATTGGTTGACTAAGACAGCTTCCTAAGGGAAGTCATTCAAAGTAGTAAAATTATTAAAGATACCAACAATTTTTTCCCTTATTTATTTATACGTACCATGATGTGTTTTTTTGACACTACCCTGGTTAAAATTTCAAAGAGTTTTTCATGTTGTATTTACATTTGGAAAACACATCATTTCATTAGCTGTTTTTCCCCCGTACAAAAATGAAAGATTTTTTTTTAAATGTTGCTTCATGAAAGGTTTATCTATTATTTGTTGATTACCTGCAGCCTGCAAAATTTGATGGACATCATTTCTTATTAACCATGATAGCATGAAGTCATTCTTCATCATCAACTACCTTGACATCTACTTGTAGTATTTAGGTTTTCGAACCATCACAATCATCATGCTCAATGACATACAGCTTATAAAGTACTTCAAGCCTACACAGAATTTAATATTATTCTACACTGCTAAAGCTAAAAAAAATTAAATCTTCCGAGGAATCCGATGCATCGCTCCAACCACTGCCAATTGTCTACATGCAATGACTGTGGCATATTATTAGCACATGGGAGCAAGAATTAGATGGAGTTTCTGATTACGGGTGCCAATAGCTAACTTGGAAATCAATAAGTAATTGTATTTTTAAATTTATAGAATATATATTGCAAGCCTTTACAATGCTTACATGGTCAAAGGGAGAGATTTTAAATATTGCTTCTTTATCTTGTTTCAGTGAATGCACGATACACTCTTGTGAAGACATAAAAAGCTAAATAAAATGGATATTTAAGAGACTAACGATGCATACGGTTTTCATCACTGTATTGAGGATTATAAGGTGCTGGGTTTTGATTTTGGCATGGAGTACACTATTCTCTCTGGATGTGAACCTGTTCACAGTGTACTCGAGTACAGTACACCCCTTTCATTACCTCTTCCTCTCATAGCGAAAAATTACAACTACATGTTAGAACTTTCCTATTCAAATAGCAAACCAAAAACAACTTACGAAGTGTTTTATATTACAGTTTAAAGTTTTTTAAAACAGTTTTTTGGGGACAAGATACTTATGTTGCAAATAGTAACATGCTATATAGCTGATTTTCTCCAAAAAGTGTTTATTTAGGTTTTTTTTTCCTAGCTAAAACCAGTATTTAATAAGCCTTTGAGTTAACCAGCGAGATGTTTTGATATCTATGTTACTGCTTAATAATTCGTAAAGACGGCTTCATATCTACTTCTCTTTTTTTGTGTGTCTTGAAGGTTATTTTTTTATGAAAACAAACATATGCACATAAGGTAACATTCATTTAAGAGTACATCCACCAAGCAAGCCATCCAAAAGACAATATATCTTGCACACCAAAAACATGCATGCACCAGTTTGTGTTCTTTTTACATCTCTCATAAATCAAACACAGACATCATAGCAGGCACCTTCGATCCCTTATGCCATAGCCTGATTTCACTCCAGTAATGATATAAATCATATCCATCCAGACATACATAGATTTTGCTAATCTTAAAGTCATATATATATATAAGTATAAAAGTCATGTCTACATGACAAGTTGTCTATATGGTTGCCAGAGTTTAGCAAACTTTTCTTTGTTTATTTCTAAACATTCATTAAATTTTTCAATTTTATACCTGTGTTTCAATATTTGAATAAAGGGTTCTAGCTGCGGGATGGTTTTTTTAAATCTGCAAGAATAAATGTATGCTTTAGCCAGTAGTATAATTAAGTACAGCATCTGTCTCTAAGTCATTACTGTCATTACTGTCTCCAAAAAAGTACAAGATGTTCACTGATAATTATATTTGGAGCACTTTTACATTTGTCTAATATACAATTTTGTAAGTTTCTCCAAAAATCCTTAACATCTTTACAGTTCCAAAATATATGCTGAATACTTTCTTTTTCACGTCTGCAAAGGCTACAGACATCATCTTCTAGTCCCATGTGTGGAATAGAATTACTATTATCCCCAGAATTCTATGAAGCACTCTGATTTGAAGCCATTTTAACGATATCTTTTATATTAGCCATTGCTTTAAATATAACATGCCAGTCAACATTTCTGTTTACCTTTTCATCCCATTTTAAACAGCAACTTGGCATGCATGTGTTAGATATCAGTCTGTCATAGTATTTTAGTATTGCTCCTTTCTGTACTGATCAAATTATTTTAAAAGTTTTGTTTGTGTCAAATGTAGTGGGAGATAACTCTGTTATATTCATTCTATTTAAATTTATGTATGTCTTTATGGCCTTTATACAACCATTAAAAGAGACAAAGTTAATGTTAACATATTTATTTTTTAATGGCTTGATATGATAAAAAGTTTTGCTCTTTCGCCTGTTAAGTGTTTAATTAAGTATATATCTTTCTCCATCCAGCTCTTATATAGAATTGGTTTATTTTCAATCTTAATTCTGTCATTACAGAAGATAGGTTCTATCAGGATTTCTTCTTGTTTTTCGCACACTATACTCTCTCCAAATATCCTATACGCTTTTAATACATCTGTCCAGAAGCTGTTTGCATTTATAAAGGGGCAAACTGCAGGGCCAAGTTTGTCTAAGTATTCTATTATTTTATGTGTGGACATGAGATTTCTTTTCCAGCTGTGGTTGGTTTTTTAATTTTCCGCAGCCATGATAGTTTTAATGGATTCATATAAGTTCTAACATTAGGTATGCTCATGCCCCCAGCATAAATATTTTTAATGGACATTTTTCTGTTAATTTTATCATTTTTACCATTCCAAAGAAACCTAAAGATGGATTTCTGTAAGTCATTTATAATGTAGTCTGGAGGGTTAGGTAGCAGTAGCCACAGGTGAACCAGCTTTGACAAAAGTAAAGGACTTAAGTATTGCTACTCTCCCTAATGGAGTTAACTCTCTTTAACCATGTTTTATATAGCATTCTGATTTCAGCAAGCTTGCTATCATAGTTTAATTTTATACAGTCTTTGAGATTATTTGTAAACCAAAGGCCAAGAATTTAAAAATTTTCTGGATTCCACTGCATCTGTAAATGTGGTAAGAACTTAACTGGTGAATTTGTTTTGCTCCCCATCCATATTGAACTTGATTTATCAGTGTTTAGTATTAATCCGGATATCTTTCCAAATATATCTAATGTGCTCATGGATTCATCAAAAGATAGTCTGTCATCTTCCAAGGTTAGTTCTGTATCATCTGCATACTGTACTATTTTACTTTCAGAGTTGTGGATTTTTATACCTTTTATATATTTATTTTTCCTGATCATGATAGCTAGAATGAATAAATAAGGCGAGATGGGGTCCCCCCTGCATGCAGCCTCTTCTAATTTGGAACCATGCGGATAATGTGCCGTTTACTGATACACTTGATTTGATATTGGTGTAAAGGGTGGTGATCCATTTACAGAAAAGGGGGCTAAGGCCAAAGGAATGTAAAACATCAATCATAAAACTCCAACTAATACTATTGAAGGCTTTCTCAAAGTCAAGGCGTAATAGTAAACCAGGTTGTTTATTTACATTTAAATGTACAATCAGATCATATATCAGTATAATGTTATCCCCAAGATAACTTCCATGGATAAAGCCAGACTGATCCTCATGGATAAGAGATGGTAGAAATTTTTTTATTCTATATGTGATGCATGATGCACCATTCTTATAAATCACATTTAAGAGAGTGATTGGTCTCCAGTTTTTAATTTGATCTCTAGGCTTATCTGTTTTAGGTATACATATAATAACACCTTCTTTTTGTGTAGTTGATAACTCTCTTAGAAAGCCCTCATTCAGTGATCTAACAATGGAAGGGCCAAGCTGTATCCAGAAAACCTTAAAAAAACTCCACAGTAAATCCATCGCTCCCCGGGCTTTTACCATTAGACATTCTTTTTACAACCTGACCTGCTTCGTTTGAAGTGATAATTCCTTCTAGTAGATTAAGTTCGGGTTCAGTAAGTTTTGGCATATCTTCTCTGATGTCATTAAAGTTAAAGTTTTGAATTGCTCGTACAGAATACAGATTAGAGAAAAAGGTTTGCACCTCAGCTCTTATTTATTCCGGTCTTGTGGTGTTTTCTCTTCCTTCTGAGATTGAGTCTGACATAAGAAAGAAGTCTAATCTACTTTATTGTAAGGGTCTCTTCCTACGCCAAATGTATCTTAGTGCTTCTGGATTTAGTTCCCATCATATATCAACCAAGTCCAAATTTGTCATCATCTTATCAATTTGTTTTTGCCCTCTAGTATTGTAACAGTCTATCTGGAAATTCAAAACAACATTCCAGTCACTCCCAATCACAATATTATCTATACCTGATTGCCTCACACATTCTTCTAGTTGTGAAAAGACTTTTGGATTATCCTTGATTATTTCAGATTCACTTTCTGCTCTCCAAGCTCTTCTTTCTGTTGTTTTGACCACCCTCATGCCCTATGTTCAGGCCCTGTGGCAACACCACTGGGACATTCTGGCCCAGAACAAGTTACACACCACCCATCCCTGACTTTCTGACCGCCTGCCTCTATTCTGTCCTGTGCGATGGGAGGAGGTAGTTTTCACTTTAAGGTTGGGATACGCCTTTGCCACGCACTCACCTTTTACGAGGTGAACCCCAAGCAGGTTGTCCTTGGTTTGGGAAATGTTTACAGTAGTACATGTTTTAACAAACTGTCCTGGTCTCCAGATTTAAGGTTTTTATATTTTGTTAGTTTTGGGTTTTGGATTCCTGTTTTATTGGTGGCTTTAAGCCATGACATCTCTTCTTTACATATCACCCTTTAATATTTCTTATTTTCGCAGTTTTGTTAATGATGTTATCATGGGGTTTCTTGGATTATAACCATTTAATTTAACACCACTTGTTCTTGCTGTGATATAGCCTCAGTAGCTGGCACAGCATTGAACCATGCTAACCAACCATCTTTGACAGTAAGGATGAAGATCATGATGACACTAACGTGTACATTGCTGTGTACTTTTTATATTTATATAACACACCTAACATGATTACATTTTGGATACTGAAAAATCTGAAAAGTTTGAAAGGCTGTGAACATTTGTTGTAATTGTGGGTTCTAATTTCCTTTCCTTTGACATTTTTAATGTCAGAATTTATACATCTCTCCTATAAGGGCTTTAAGTCTAATGACCTGTGTCATATAAAAGATTAATCAGTTTTTTGGACACCAAAGATAACGATCATGATAATAGTAACACATGTACATTGATGAGTACTTTATTTCTGTAAAGGGTCAATACAACCTTAATATGTTTACATGTTAGGCTCTAAAAAGTCTCAGCACTTCTAGTAGAAGTAACGAAAACACAACAGTGGTGTGAGTGGGGTGGGTGCGAAACTTCATGAATTTGTTTCAAAATTTTTATGTCTTACGTAAGAAAGATTTTTAAGTCTCATTGAAAACCTTAACAAACTGTCTTTTTTCTGCATTCTTTTAATGGACTTAAGACTTTGATGTTGGTGAATATCAAGAGGACTGCATAACAGTCACAAGTCCTAACCAAATTAATGCATCTTTTCCAGAAGGTAAAAGCTGATGTTTGGAGCTTTTGTTTAATCTGTTTTGTTTGTTTATATTTTAAGTTTACATTTACAGACATCAGTTTTTAGTTCTGGATTTTTCTTTTTTTTTTTTTTGACCATTCTCATTTTATCCCCAGAATATGTCAGTGTTTAATTATATAGAGCTTGTAAATCTTACAGTAAATAAGTTAATGACCTGTGTTCTTTTTCCTTCCTCCTTTAAATGGACCTAAGGTTTTAGTGTTGATGACTATCAAGAAGAGTGCATAAGTGCAGACATAAACCCAAATCAAACTGTTTCACCTTTGCCAGAAGGTAAAAAGCTGTTTATTGGTCTTTGTTGAAGCTAAAGTTTACATTTCCAGATGGCAGTTTTTTTCCAGAAATGTTGCATCTTGTTTGTTTTCTTTTCTGTTCTTGTTTTCAAATTGGACAGCAAAAGAAAAAAGTTCTTTCACCCTTTCCTGCTACACAGGTTGAAACTTGAATCAATTGAGGGTCCTATCAGAATTTACATACATGTATTGACTAGAGCAGAACTTCTTTGTAATCATTCTGCTGAGGTTTTTATCAATACAAATCATATCAGCTTATACTTGAATACTTGACATTTTAATGACTATGAAAAATATTTATCAGATGTGGATATTATAGACACATGGTTGTTATTTAGGTTTTTGAGGAGAATGATCTCCCTTTGCCTAACTGGCTGGAAGGGATCAGCTCTCTGCTGTTTTGTCTTGTCTGTGGATCTGTGTCTTATGGATCTATGATTTTTGTTGTGTTATTTGCCTCTGTTATGCATTTTCTTCGGGGCTTATGGTCCTTCGTTTCTTCCGGGAGACATCTTCATCCATTAATGGCTTCAGTGACCTGTTCTTCATTTTGTCATTTTGCTTTGGGTTTTTTGACTTTACAGGATCATGAGCATCTTTGAACTGACACTTAACTTTACCGACATTGTAGACCATGCTGTTTTTCATTTTCTGATTTACAGACCATGTACTTTGCTACGTGTTCTGTAGATAATATTGTGGATCTAAGCACTTCAGTGATATCATCTAGTGATAAATGCCTTTCGTGTCATCCTGCATCTTGCTTCATGCCTTTTCTGACTGCTGTTGCGTTCACTTCCTCAGTACCAGGTTTGTGTTCAGTTCTCATCTGTGTTGCCCTAAAGCTTCAAATGCATTTTTCTGACAAATCTTTCTATTTCACTGGGTTGAATTTAAATTCAAGACATCACTTGTGCTGATCCTCACTTTGTGAAGATCAACTTCACAGGTAAGTTTGGTGCTGGCAGGAAGGAAGTGTGTGTAAATATTGACAAACTATTCAGGTCATGTTGCTGATGACGTTAGGATTATAGATGCTACAGGCTACAGCATGCAGGTTTCTATAATGTGGTGCTTGATCCTTGTGTCCACGGCATCTGTGCACCTGGAACAAACTTTCAAGGCATGCCTTAATGCTCTGTCACCTTTGACCTCTGTAACTGTACCATCAGCTACAAAGGTTCAGCAAGGCTGTAGATTTCACATATTCTGATGGCATTCATCCTACTATCAGCATGAGTAGCTACACTAATAGGGCTCATGATCAACTCTTTGCTTTTGAGACCAGCTGTTAGGTGTTTTCTATTAGTACAGTGCTTTAAGCCTGTGTTTGATGGTGGGGTAAAGCGTTGCTTAAATAAACTTTATTATTATTACATTTCGGCAGATGGAGTAAGTGGTTTTGGCAGGTCCTTCAGAGGAATAAATAATAGAGTGAATGTGGTAGGGTAGCTGGAGGCATTGGTTTGTGCATGGGTTGGTATGTGGCAAGACATATTTGAATTTTTACTGAGACTTCCATGTTATGTTTAGGATTTGCTGCAAAATTGGATTTACCTTGTGTTCATTTGAGTTAAAATCTTGTTACAGTTTGTTTCCAAATAAAGCATTGTTCTTTATAAAATCTGTATAGCCTAAATTTAAATCCCAAAATGGACAGTTAGTAGACTGTAAATCAGTTCTAGCTTCTATATTGTGTAAGCATGTGAACAAGAAGTGTCTCTTTGAAATATATTTGTATATCAAGTTTCCAGTGAATCCAATCAAGCAGCCCCTAAACATGCAGTAGTGCATTGTCTAAATTCGTATGCTACAGATGGTCCATGAGACCTATTGCATGATGCATGAGCTGAAACAATACAAAATCCAAAGATCAGATAAGGTAAAAGAGAGCTTGAGCCATCAAGATGCAGCCTGCATTATAAGTGTTCAAGGGCATCCACTATCCAGAGCTTTCATCAACACATGAAGTCCAGTGACCATCTCATAATACAAAAATCATTGGCTGGATCATCCCTTACTGTTGTAAAACAAAGCATTCAATAGGCTGATTAGGCACAGCTCATTCCCACTTTAACAAGAAGAGCACATTATAACTGGGCAGCTTGAAATAAAGCACAAAATACCATAACCGATTCGTATCTGCTAAACAGACTCATGCACTTGCTTCAGACAGCTGCATTCATTCGCACTTAGTCACATTATTGTGGATGTTCTTATATTAGTAGTACAGCATCAGCAGAGGAGAAGAATATGCAATTGTAGTCTTTATTTTCGTAGATTACATATTCAAAAATATATGCATGCTTTGCACTCATAACACTTTCTGTCCTTACCTTTCACATTTTCATATAAAGAGAGCAATTGTAGTTTGAGTAGCATACATAAATTGTGAAATGTTACTAGTGAACAGAGAACATTTTAAACACATGAGGCTTCAAAATTTATAGTTGCTATAGTCTGTGGTTTACTATTTATATATTTAATATTCAGTTCATATTCAAAGAGCTTTTTGTCTTTTTATGAAGGTATATATAGTTCCAAAGTGATTAAAATTAACTCCTTACGCTGCTCTTGAAATTTGTAAATATCCATTGCTTCAGTTACTTCATCAAGATTTGGTTAGTTCTTAACTGCTTGTCACATTTTACCTGGAATATTTCCAGACCAGTAAGATATCATCATCAGTAAACATCTGTTGATATGTCACTACAGTTTTTAAGACAAGAAATATTGAGTCATTAGCTTATTTGTTGACATCTGTGTGTTGCAGGAAGAGATATTAAACTCTATCACCCCACGTGGTTCAAAAAGGAGATTGACTCCATCACTGGAAACCTGATGCACGTCTTTACTCATAAGTACTGGGACTCTAAAACCAAACAACAGTGGGACATGTGTCCTGACATTTACTTGTGATGACTGTGTTTGCTGTGGAAAAGCTGACAAAATTTGTGTGTGCACTGCTGTAGGCAGACTTGGGGAAGATAAGGCTGAACTGTTTAAAAAATATTTTTTGTTTAGGAAAAACCCTTCATGGATGATCACTTCCATTTGTCTTTGTCTATTAGGCCTTTGACTGGCTTTTTTTTTTTTGATCTATTTATTTCCTTCATGCTTTCATATCTTTCAATGCTTTCCTCCTTCACCCCCACCCTTGCTTTGGAGTGCAGAATGCTAACATGCAAAAATGTGAAATCTTGCATGTGCATGGTGTGAAATTGCATCCTGTTTTACAGTTAGAAGAGAAGCAAAATAGCAAATAAATCCTAGGGAAAGTCCACATTCAAAGTCGTTGCAAATTCCCTGGTCATTTCCAAGTTACATTGAGTAGTGTCACTTATGTGTGGGTGGTAGAATCCTGCATGTTATTGTTTAAAGATGTGTGTAAACATGTCTTCTCAATGCAGCTCAGATTATCAGGTGTTTGAGTGACTCCTCTAAACTTAAATATGCATTGGTGTCTAGGAGATTCTCAAGTCTGTATCACAGTCTATGAAGGTAAAATACAGTTTAATAATAACTAATTCCTATTCATGGACTCTATGACTTTGGAAGAAGAATTACAGAGGGGTAGGGCTGCAGTGAAACAGCTGCAAGAGTTGCTTTTCTGCAAGATGATCACTGGGGATGAATATCTTCATTCATTGTTGCCTTTGCTGACCACTTTTCTTTTTCAAACTCCACCATTTGACTTAAGATGGCACTATTTCATTAATTTCATTAACTTTTTCCATTTTTAAAGAAAAATTACTGAATGAAAACATGGTTATTTAACAGGTCTGATGAGGTCAGTACTTAGTTGGTAGTATATGAGCAGTGTGATTCTCTCCCGCTTGTTTACCCCCATTCCTCTTCTTCAGTTGGATAGGTTATAAAACAAAGTGAGAATCGTCTTTACTGGTAGCCATTAGATCTGTCTCCAGTTGCTGCATGTGCTGTGTGTGCGTGCGTGTGTGCCTGCATGTTGGTGCACAGATAGTGATAAGCAGAATTAGGGACACATTTGTTTCTTGGTGAGTGGACTGGATCATTATTCCGAAGTAGTGGATGACCTTCCTAAGTTACTTTATCTCTGTAACTTTGCAGAGGTGTTTTTTTTTTAATTACCATCCCTCATTCCTGCTTCTTCATCTTGGCAAATTAAAGAACTGAAAGCTTTAGAAACACTACTGCAGTGTTTCCTTTCCACAATGAATTGTACTGACCATATGTTACATTGATTTTTGTCATACTTTTGGGTCAGTGTTGGAGAGATGCCTTTAAGAAATCCTTTTTTATATTTGTCTTCTTGGAGATATCATCCACATTCATTTTATGCAAATATTAATCAAATTAGAGACAAGACTTAGACATATCTTTGTGACAATTTATAAGATGCTTATAAAATACATAATGTTTTATTATTGCATCTTCAGCTCACACATGGAAGATTATAAGATTGATACTGGGAGTGATATTGAAACAATAATGTGCAGGCATTAATGTCATCTCGACATCTTGAAGGGAGAAAAGCTGTCATAATTAGCCATTTTAAAAATTATTTTGTACGATTATCTATTAGTCAAATCTCAAATTCGAAACAAACTGATGTGCACCTCTTTCATTGTTAAAAGAAATGACAGGAAAACTTGTGTTTATAAGAATGTTTTTGGTGCTGCTTTAGAAGACCTTTGTGACCAACTGTTTGTATCCATTTAGTTCATGGTATAAAGGTATGGTGAAACTGTATAATTCTTCAGATTTATTTGCTTATTTGTGGAAAATAATGTATGCATCAGTTGTAACAAAGAAACAGAAGAACCAGGAAGTCAGTGATGCAGTCACAGTGGTGAATGAGGCCTGTGTTTTGCATTTTAAATATAAGGTATTGGAATGACTGAAAATGAATTTGTTGTACCATTGACATTTTGTGAATTTGTACACCATCAGATAACTTTCAAGAATAGTTACTTAATTTAAGTGAGAGCAGAGGTGGAGTCTTCGCGTGTGTGTAGAGGTGTATGCAGGTACAATGTAACAAAAGAAGGAAAATATGCTTGAAGGAGAAGCATTTTTATTTTATTATTTTGTGGTGTTCACAGTTTTGTAAGCATGATACTGGAAAGGAATGTTGACAAGCTTTCAAAACATGTGTATGTGTGTTTACACAGTTACAGAGAAGTGTGAGAGGACCAGGTAGAACATCCTCAGAGGAGAACATTTTTAATTGCTTCTGCTGTTTGTGTGTTTTTGGATGTTGGAAAGGATAATGCAGATACAGGTATTTGTGTAAAATACCTTCTCCCTCCCCCCCCCCACACACACACGCCCCCCACATGAATCAGAAAATGGCTAGTTCTTTTCATGTATAATGATTTGGATGTGAGAAGTAAACAGAAATCAAGTGCTTGACACTTGTTATTCAGAGTAAATAATGTAATTATTACTCTTGCATGACCCCTGTGGTCAAGTTTCTGCACAGAATGGCTCCATTGAATATAGGGATTACTGTCTGGACTGTTTTAAATGCAGACTCAAAATTTATTCCTGCATCACTTAATTTAGTCTAATTTTACATGCATTTGAAAATCAGCATCATCATGACGAACAGTGATCATGTAGGGAGGTGGGGGATGGTGCAAGATGTATGTCTTGTGAACAAGAATGAACAACATAAGGTTTTTTAATTTCTAGATAATCATAAGATCTTTTTAAATAGATCGGCCAAATCCTGCAATATCCTTGGAAGTGAGTACTGTAGAGAATAGTCTCACTACACCTTTAGTTATCTGTATACTAGCCATGGCATTGCATCTGCTGTAGCAGACATTTTGTCACTTCCTGTACGCTGAATACATAATGCTTCAACTGCCAGAATATATGTCAACTCTCAAGCAATACTTATGAAAAAGAATATAACCCCCAGTATTTGTGGGGTAATTGTGTGACAGCTTTGCTTAGCGAAGCTGTAAAATGAGTGGGAAGACATTGCATCTTATCCTGCAACAATGTCATATCTTGAAAAACTTTGGACATCTGGAAATGATTGTGTGAAATGTTACTTTGTATAATAGAACGCTTGGTGTATGACATTTTGTAGTTTTTTTAAAGTCTTTCAAATAGAATTTGAAAATTCATTGAATTTGTTTGATCAGTGTGGAAAGATACAAAACTGGATGGTGCATGTAAAAGCTTGAGCTTTGTTTTGTAACAGAATGGACAATGAGGAAACTGACATGATTTTGTCAGGCTCTTAAAAATAAGACAAGTGTTCTTGTACAAAGGAATTTTTTGGACTTGAGATTGGGATTGCTGTCACGAGCTTGTCATACGAGAAACTTGCAGATTTTCTCCCTGCCCCTCCCTCCGCATGTGCTTCTATTTTTGAGGGAAACGTGGTGGAAAAGAATATTTCCTTTTGTTTTGCGTGTTTCCGCTTTCTTTCAGTTTGCTTCATTCAGAGAGCATTGTTAACATCGTGGAAACTGTAACAGCAAAGTTAAAGCTAAAACATACTGCAAGCTTCAAACTTTTTAAAATACGGTGTACCAAAGCTGAAAAACATTTCCTAGGAATGTGAAATTTTCATGACTGTGGACGTTCTTTCACACACTGCCTTTTTGTCCGTTCCTCATCATAAAGGAATAAGTTGAAAGGTTTCAACTTTAACATGATTAAGGGCATTATGCTTCACTTTGATGGGCATCTTTTTCGATTCTGGTGAGGATTGCTCATTGCATGAAATCGTGACTGATGGAAATTGCCAGAAGTATGTCTTTTAAAAGAGTATCTTTGCAGATACTGAGCTTGTGGCTGTTGCAGATGTGGTGTGGGGACCTTGTGGGTTTGCTTTCCTTATGTTTATGTTTGTACGGAAAGCTACTACTAGACTTGTACAAGTGCATAAGTAGCTCTTGATCATAGTTTAGATACAGGTGTATTATGTCCTAGGACAGAAGATTTGAGAATATTAAATGGCAGCTTAGAGAACAGTGGTCACATCCATGTAGCAGAGTTGATGGGATGGGACAGCTGTTTATTACATTTTCTTCGCGAGTAAAATAGTCCTATAGATTGCTTGTGTAATACTGTGACCATCAGCAGAGTTGAAAATTTTGACAGTTGATTTTCCACATATTTACTTTTTTCATATAAACATTAGATGGACAAGTGCAGTCTTTTGTGCCTGTGATGAGAAATAACCTTGTATGCTAGAACTACTAGTGTTGGTGCCAGATTAAAAATTTAAAAATCAGATTTGTTAAAGAATACAGTTAGAAACAATTATTTGTGCTATTTTAAGTCTAGGGATTTTTGTATATAAAGAGACTGGTCATAAACTGGAGTCTTTCTTAAAAATTATTCTTTCATATTTTTTTTAATACATGGTTTGATTTTGAACATGCTTTTATTTAAAAGGCCTCTGAAGTTTTTTGGGGGAAAACATTTGAACCAATAGTCTAAGAAATGTTTCATTCTTGTATTTCAAGTAGTTTTCATTTATCTTTTTGCAAAAGCCTTCAGGTAAGTCATTTTTTCTGAAGTTTCCTTAAAAATGACATAGCTTTGAATACCATTCCCTCTTGAATGTCCTGTTCTTAGTGTTTGTGATAATGCCCAAGAATTAGTTTGTTTTCTGGTATAGCAATTTCCATGAGTACTGAAAACCCCAAATGCCCAATCATCACTGCAGCTTTAGGGCAAAGTTTAATAGCGATGCCAGCTGAAAGTAAAAAAACTTTAAAAATAAGTCATGAGCTCTTGGTCGTCAAGAGCAATGTACTGAAAAGAGTTAAAGCGACCTGTATTCTGTAAGAGTGACAGGTCTGACATGGACTAATTAGCCCAGATACCATGTACAGACCAAATGATTGTCTACAGCCGTATGTGCTGCACAAATTAACTGCTTTATTCAGTACCTTTTTTGTGATTTGGATGCTTGTTGATTTGATTTTTGTTTTTGTTTATTTTGTGTGCTAGGATTTTTTCCTGAAATAGTTTGAAAAACTGTTGGTTACTACATTAGATGTTCTCCAGCTGCAACTGACAGGGTCTTCGCGTCACAGGTCTGCTGTGCAGATGCTGGTGGTTGTCCTGCGCGCTGTAGAATTGATGTGTTTTGTCCTAGTTACTTTTGCTTGGGTCTGCATAATGATAACAGGAAATCAGTGAGGTTTGTGAGGAGAGCATATGGAAACTGGCAGTTGTGTGCATTTCTGTCAAGGACATTAGTAGGCAGAAATTGGAAGAAAGTGTAGATTAGATTCTATTGCACTAAGTGATTTTCAAGCATTTTTAGTCTTGTGCGAGTGCTGTATAGTGTGTCCGGTGCGATTAGGAAAAAAAGTTTGCGGGTTTTTTTTAAAACATGCACAAGAGATTGTGTATTCCTGTGTGGAAGTTGTTTGGCTTGCCAAGTACACAGACAATATAGTTTATCATTACACCATAGAAGTTGAGGGTTGTATTAAATTTAAAGTATTATCATAATATAAGACCTGTGACTTGAAGAGGCTGTATAAATATTGCACATAAATTCAAGTTGTTAAAAGCATTTTTCTGAATGCTTGGATGTTTCTAAAACAAAATGAGTTCTGTAAACCAAACTTTTTGTCTTACCCTTAAGCGAGTGGATGGACGTGCATACATGTGCATAAGTAGTAAGAGCACAGTGTTTACATATGGTTTTCAGTCGTATGGATATACATAATTTAAAATACAAGGGAAGATTATCTCCTCCTGGCATGACAAAAAGTCTTTTTTTATGGTAGTTCACAGTTGACTCTAATATATAATAGACAAGTCATTCCTTGTCAACAAGTAGGAGTTTTAATATATGTACAACAGAAACCACAACTTAAAATGTATGAGGTTATTACATTTTTGTAAACAAAAACTTTCTCTTACACCAATAATGCCTCGCAGACCCCACTTCCCCCACGCATTCCTTGTCACTTGTGCCAGGCTGCGGTGGAAGGAATGTCGTTAACACTGCTTTTCTTTTCATTGTATTTCTGACAAGTTTTTTTCTTAAAAAATAAGAGCAAGAAGTCGAGTAAATCGCCCGCATCAAACTTTCCTTCTGTGGAGGGAATGGGATCACCTGACGGGGTTGCCGTAGGAATTGCGGTTCACGTCTTGTGTGCGTTCATGTACATACTGTTGATGCCTTATCTCCCCTTCCAGTTGGGCTACCTCCTTCTTCAGCTGTTCATTCATACTGTAAACAGCATCTGCACAAAGAGGTAAAACGATATGACGCAAAACTTGCCCAGGATAAGCACTCTTTCTCACCTTTAAAGAAAGATCATTCTCTTCTATCCGCTCGCGCAGTTAAACCCATATACACGGGGGAAAAAATGGGGGGGGGGAGGGCATTAGCAATGTTTACCTGTATTAGACATCTGCGAGGCCCGTCTTTCGATGTTCCGTACAGGTGAGGCTGTGATTTAAAGAAAAAAAATCGAAAGAGGTTTACAGGTCATGTGAGAAAGTCGGAAACATTCGAAGTGAACGTACAAGGTGATCGCCCAGACTATGCTGGACAATCTGCAATACCTCATCTGAATGGGGTCTGGGTGATGGAAGAATTTTAAAAACGTCAGTGAATGTGTGGTAATCTAATCTATATAGGCTTAATCTCTCAAATTAACTTATTCCCCTACAACCCAACCAGACAATTCCGCTCTTCGTCTGACGGCCTATCCCTATGATCAGAACAACCACGTGGTCATAGGATTTTTAATTACTGTGCTGCAAAACAGTGGAATTTCGAACCCTTTCTTTTACGTTTTTAGTAGTCACTAGTAGTCTTGCTCACCGTCTTCTGCGGATTCACCATACTCAGTCCTTTCTGGTTGCTCCCCGATTACTCTTTACGTCTTCTATGTTTGTCTTTAATACTTGGCTACGCGATTGCTATCCTTCCGTCCTTAGTATGCTGCCCATGTTCTTATTTCGAGCGTTGTGAGCACGCACCTTCATAAGCGTGATCGTGTGCTGCATAAATCACACTTATTATTAAAAGGAATTTTTTTATTTTCTTGGTTTCAAGACTGTTTTCCTCTGTGGTCCTGATACAAGTCCGTCATCGAATGGGGAGCTCCGGGAGTGCCGCAACATAAACATGTCCAATGTATTCTTTCGGTCTCTGTCTTGATGTACACGTTAGTCGTCTGATGGAGCCTTTGGACACTAATAGTCTAATGGGTTGTCCCAGTCAGTCATTCTTGTACCCTTCCCTCTCTTTTCCTGTCCCCTATGTGCTGCGTCACCCATGGAGGCACTCACTCTGTCTTGGTGCAGGGCGTTGGGTGGCAAACCCGTTGTTGACATACACGGCCCCGTTCTCCAGGACCTCGGCTGGTCTGAAACAAATGCCAGTCGACATATTGGAGGAAGATCCACCATATCTAATCAATACAAAATGGCGAGAAAACTGCTTTCTTCGCCATAAATCATGGGAGCAAGCAGTCATCATCCAACACTTCAAAATAAAATCGAAACGGAGCACGAATAGACCATGCAGAATTAAACAAGGGGAAACAAAAATACCGAGTGTGAGAAACCCAGTCTAGAAAGGTATTGAGAGAAAAGGTGTATTTTGCAGATCCCTTCAACATTCAAACCACGAATTTAAAAAAAAAAGCGACGCCGAAAAAAGTCGCATTCGAGGTGCACACAGATCTACTGATTTATCTGAATGGCTAAGGGCCCTGAACACTTCGATAACTGCGTGGCCTTGAAGTTAGAGCACGACGAGTCTTTTTAAAAAAAACAAAAGCCACAGCCCAGCTAGACACGCCAGTAGATCAGAAGACGAGAGAAAAAATAAAAATCGTAATAGCTAATAAAATCCAACACAGTAACTGAAACACTTAAAAATCAATCACATACAGATGGCAGCGTACAAAATTCTTCCACATGCAGGATAGATCTAACCAAGTTGTATGGAAGAAGAACTTTCCAATCAATACAATTCTTTTCAAATGACACGTTTCTTTCTGGTGTTTTTTTTAAACTTTCTTCATCGAAATTGGAGAAAAGAAAAAAATTTAAGTAAAAGTAGGCTTAAAATGATGCATTGACCTCCACATCAGGTTAAGTCAAAAATGCGGATCGAGACCGCGCCTGTCGTCTGCCAAACCGGCAAGACCGTTTTACAGTTGTGCCTTCGTCAAACGGAAAATAAGAGCTGCATACCTTCTCGGAAGGGTACGAGCAGACCGCTGGATGTAGTAGTTGCCAAAATCCTTCGTGCAATGTGTCTCGAGACAGGTAAGTTTGCTTTCTTTGCACTCCCACCCCCACTCCAACGAAAGTGCACAATGCACAGAATGTTCTGCGACATCTTATGGCTGTCAAAATTGTTATTATGGCCTCGGAATTAAACGCGCGGCACTTTCATTGTTGATGTAAACAGTGAACAACCTTTGGCTGTGCATTTAACATGAAATGTCGTCCTGACGGAATATCTTATGATTACTACATTAAGCTGAAGAAGACCAGAAAAGCTTACCGCTGAGCCGGCCTTATGACAGAATCTGAAAGACGGTGAGGTGGCCTCATCGGTCCCGTGGGGTTGGCTTTTCCTCGACTACCAGGCGGCGATGCCTTGAACGAATGAAATAACTACATATGTATTTCCGATACCACTGTACTAATACTTGCATTATAGTTCAACTCCTAATGATAATTTAATGCTGTAAACTTTATTGTTGCTGGTTTACTGATTCTGTTTTGCCCTAAAGAAAGGAAATTGATAACTTTTTTTGTATGTTCTGTTACACAAAAGTGTTTTTTTTATTACATGAGCTAAACCTTAATGTGAAAAAAAACTTGTGGGGACGTCGCTGTTCTCAGAAGTCTTTCAAAAAGTGCAACTTAAGGCAAGATATAGAGAGAGGGTAGCGTAAGACGTCTACCTGTCCAGTGTACCCTTTCTGCGCCAGTCCACTTTGGTAGCCGTGGGCAACTGGTGAACTCCGAGGGGAGGCCAGGTCAAACTGACCGTAGCCATCTGTTCGTTCAGTGTGCTGTGCCAATGCCCAGAATGATGGATTCTGGGATACTACTCTGTAACAAACATCGGTGATTATGTGAGAAAACCGTGAGCTGTCTCTGTGCCTTCCTCTGTCGTGTTTCCGACACTGTAAGAACACAGCAATTAGTGTACACAGTAGACTTATAGTAATTTTTAGTCCAGATTTATTTACAAACATGCAGTCAGTCGTCCCTTGCCTGGCACCTGGCGTTGGGGGGAGCACATGGATAGACGCGGCAGCTGACAGGGCCCGCCACTCTTGCCTATTTTGGGCGATAGTCAGCATGTCCTGCACAGGACGACCAGTCCAGTCTTTGACGTTCGTAAGCCAGTTCTTTCTCTGGCCACCGCGGCGTCGGCCACCCTCCAAGGTGCCTTGAAGGATAGTCTTCGACAAGGTGTCGTGCCGGGTTACATGGCCACAGAAGACCAGCTTACGTCGCTTGACTGTTGATAGTAGAGGTTCCTGGTGTCCTACGAGTGTGGCAATCTTGTTTCTTACAAAGTCATTGGTTTTGTGTTCTTTGTATGACATCGGGAGCAGCCTCCTCAGGCACTTGTTCTCGAATGCCTGGATTCTCCTTTCCGTTTCGGCGACCAGAGTCCACGTGTCGCATCCGTAGAGCAGGATCGGCGCTACCAGGGATTTGTACAGCCTGTACTTGGTAGTGAACCTTATCTTGTGGCTATGCCAGATCCTATCTAGCCTAGCCATTGCTGCTGTTGCTGTTGCGGTCCTGATGCGGATATCTGGCGTGGAGCTGCCGTCCTTGGAGAGGGTGGCTCCCAAGTACTTGAAGCTGCTTACCTCTTCGAGCTGTACTCCGTTCATATAGATCTCTGCTTTGCCGTTGTCATTGATCATAACTTTGCTCTTTTCAGTGCTGTTCTCCATTCCATGTGTTTGAGCTGTCTGTCAGTCTGTTGGTGAGGTCTTGCAGTTCCTTGTTTGTACCTGCTAACAGATCTATGTCATCTGCAGAGCGTAGGTTGCAGATTGGTCTTCCACCGATTGAAATGGAAGTATGATGGTCATGAAGAGCTTCGAGCATGATGTTCTCCAAGAATATATTGAACAGCACGGGTGATAGGGGACATATTTGACGTATCCCTACTGTGGTGCGAAAGTAAGCTCCTATTTGGTTGTTCAGCAGTACTCGTTGAGCTGTTATACAGTGCTTCAACAACTTGGACGAGCCCTTCTTCAATGTTGAATTTCCGCATCACATGCCACAGCCCCTCGTGCCAGACTCTGTCAAATGCCTTTTTAAAGCCAATGAAGTTGTGGTAAAGGTCCCGTTGATGCTGAAGATTTCTATAAGAAGACGACAGTTGATGATCTGCTCAACTTTGCTTCTACGTGGTCTGAAGCCAGCCCTTCTGCGGTGGTTCTGATGCGGTTCTGTATGACCTTCAGCATGACTTTGCTTGGGTGACTGATAAGGCTTATGGTTCTGTAGTTCTGACACTGATTGCTGTTTCCTTTCTTTGGGAGGGATATGATTAGTGACTGCGTCCATTCTCTTTGCTATTCCTTGCGCTCCCAGACTCTTTGGCACAGGACAGTTAGGGCCTTTGTAGTTGCTTCCCCACCCTGCTTGAGCAGCTCAGCTGGTACGTTATCAACGCCTGGTGCCTTTCCTCCCTTCAAACTATGTACAGCTCTTTCGACCTCTTCCCGTAGGACTGGTAGGTCTGCAGGTTCGCTGTCTCTAGCCTGGTTGTTTTAGAGAATGTTGGCGTCGGTCTTCAGCTGGTAGTTGTACAGGTACTTGCAGTATTCTGTCCATCAGTTGAGTGCCTTCTGTGAGAAGGTGACCATTGCTGTCTTCGATGACCGAGATCTTCTGCTGGTCTATCTTAGTGAGTGTCTTTAGAAGTTGATAGGCCTTTCTGCTGTCACCTCGTGCCATTCCATCCTCTATGTCCCGGCACTGATTCTCGATCCAGCTCTCCCTAGCTGCCTTCATCCCTTTCTTAATGGCACAGTTCACTTCTTTGTATTTGGTGGCTGCTTCTAGTTTGCTTTCTTTTCTTTCTTCAAGGCCCTCCTTTGGTCACAGAGGTCTAGGATGTCGTTCGTGACCCATGGCTGTTTCTTATTCCTATGTAGCCCTAAAACCTTCTGGGCTGTCGACAGTAGCACCTCTTTGATGTTTCCAGCGAGGGTGTCTACATCACAGTCCACCAGGTTCAGTGCGCCAAATTTTCCGCCAACCGTGGCCTTGAAGACTTCTGCAATCTTTGGGTCTTGCAGCTTCTCCAGATAAAAGCGAATTCGGGGAGAGTTTGAGAGTCGCTTTGCTTTCAGCCTCAGTTTTAGGTTTGCTAGAACAAGGTCATGGTCGCTGCCTATGTCAGCGTCTGGGTACGTCCTTGTCTTGGCCCTGTTGATGCTGGATTTGAAGCGTCTCGGCAGTAAGATATAGTCGATCTGATTATGGACCAATCCGTCTGGTGAGTGCCACGTGGCCGTCCTTGATTTCTTGTGGGGATATAAGGTGTTGGCTAAGGTGAGACTCTGGCTCTGTGCAAACTCCAGGAGTCTGATGCCCCTGTCGTTGGTTTCACCAAGGCCAAATTTCCCCACCGTTCCTGCCCATTGCTGGTAGGCGTCTGGGCCAACCTTGGCGTTCCAGTCTCCGAGCACAACCAGGATGTCCTTTTTCGGAACTGCCTTCACAACCTTGTCCAGTTGTTGGTAGAATTCTTCCACTTCGTCGTCTCCATGTGTGGAAGTTGGAGCGTATACTTGGACAATGGTGACATTATGGGGCTTAGCTGAGACACAAATGGAGATCAGCCGGCTGGATACGGGCGTACAGCTGATGACGGATCCCGCCACCTTCCTGTGCACGAGGAAGCCCACGCCATACTCATGCCTGGCGTCCTCCCCACTGTACCACAGTTTGTGGCCGTCGTCCGTCGTTGTTTCCCCAAATCCTGTCCATCTGACCTCCGCCAGTCCCACAATGTCCCACTGATACCTGTTTAACTCGTGTGTGAGTTGGTGCGCTTTTCCGCACTGGTATAACGTGCGTACGTTCTACGTGCCGATGGATGTTCCTTCTCTTAACTTGATTTCTGATTTGGTTTAAGTCATGCACGTTCTTTGCTTAAATAAATTTCAAAAGAAGTTTGTAGATGGAGCAGTTGAAAGGGAGTTTCTGCTGGTTTTAAATAATTGTATTACATTACAGTATGCACTTTTATTTTACATTAACTACGGTTTGTCTGTGTGATTTGATGCGTTAGGGGTGGTGTTGGCCGGACAGAAGAACTAAAGCTCCGTAGCCTGGTGGTTACTGCGCTCGACCTGGGTGCATAAAGTTGGCTGGAAAAGATGGCAGCATCGGGTAATCGACATAAGGGTGTGTGTGTGGGGGGGGGGGGAAAGCGGCTGATGGAGAGGGCTGGACATGGCCCTAGACATACTGAATGTTTCATTCACTCCCCCAATGTATCCTAAGGGAAGCCGTGGGTTAGTGACCTTACTGACTCGTGCACTTTTCCATGAAATCCACCAGCAAGTCACGTGTTCGACCCCACAGCTCTGAGGCGATGTTTGTATCATATGACCTACCTCTCTAGCTCCTCCACGCGTTTCATGAGCTTCTCATTTTCCCGGTACAGCAGCTGCTGTTCGCGCCGTATGCGGTCACGCGTGGAGTGCATTTCCGAGTTCTCAGACCTGTGGAAATAAATTCATGAAGTTACCTTCTCGTGTTGTTTTGTCTGCCGTCTTCTATTCTGTAGTTTTTGATGAACTGACAACATTTGTAGATCCTAAGTCTGCATGTCCGCCCGTCCATTCATCCACAGACATGATTGTATGCATGTGTGTAGCTGCTATACTAACGATACTTATTATTGGTAATTGATTATTGGTAATATTAGTAATACTAATTAGTAGTTCTAATAATACTAACGATATATATATATATATATACATTTTTGTGGATTAACAGACGGGTTTGATCTGTGGTCGTATCGCTGTAACATAATCATGTGACATACTAAGTCGGTGTGACGTGTCTGATACTTTACCGACCTGAGATTTTCGTTTTCCACCATATATTCTTGTAGCATCTCATACAGCCCAGTTTCTGAAAAAATTACGCTTGCTTTCAATGTGAATATCATTCGAGACAGTTTAAAAGTGTACATTAAACCCATATAATACATAGTGCTCAAATTCATAGCCCTTTCGTATTTGAAAAACTAGCCAGGCTACAAGCGAATTTACCAATAACCACTTCCCTCAATTCACCGCAAAACGCACATGTTGGATTAGCGAAATATTATAATGACAGTGACAGCTCAAGTCAGACCAACAACAGTAATATTTATCCTATATCAATATAGTAGCCTCACTTCATGTGTTGCATGCCGGGCGCGTGAAAGCTCTGAAAAGCGTTGTCTATCCAAGCGTGCCAGCGAGGTAACCTACCTTTCTCTTTCTGTTCCTTCATAAACTTCATGAACTTCTCGTCGTTTTCCTTCTGTAGCTGGCCCTTGGGTTTGGCTGGGAAGTCCAACTACCAAAATACAACAAGCATGCCATGTTGGTTGTGCCGATAACAGGGCTGCAGTAATATTGTAAGTTTTCGAACCCACGGTGATGCACGGGCACATAAAATCTTCAGACTCAAAGCTTGAAACAAACACTGACAAATTTACATGCAAGTTACCAGGATTTATCGTATTACTAGTATTAACCAGTTAGTACTTTGTACCGAGCTTACTGTGAATTTAGCAGTCCAACAATTTTGAACATCCACATCTAACGATCTGTAATGGAAGTAAGTTACACGTTGTTGTAAATGATGCGCTCACACTTTCGGTATCAGAACTGCAGAGAAAAGGACATAAACGTCTTTCAAGAAATCAGTCTCACTTGTTGCCTCAGGTAATGGTTCTCATTCCTCAGAATCTTGATCTCTCGCTTCAGACTCAGAATGAGTTTCTCACGAGGGTCCTGGCGACACATGCAAGTGAGGCGACAAATCATCGTCTAGCGCCTTAAGTTCTCTTACGTTAAGCATGTAGCATCATGATGTAACATTGTAACTCTACATCTGCTCAGTACGTCTAGTGCCTCAACTCAGTATTTAGTACCATGTGATCTTCATACTTCTGTCAGTAAATTAGGAACCCCAAACTAGTGGTTAGAGTTTTAAGGTCTCTCTGCACCTGTCTGATAAATCGACGACTTCCTAAATTTTAGTTACGTCCAACAACAAGCCTTTGCCAGAGACGTCCACTCACGTAGTACAGCATGCCGAGTCATATCATTTCCTTCAAGCACGTCTACAGATTGGTGCCGCATGTTTTTACGCAGTCAGCACAGCGCACATATTAACAAACCATCAATAGGCAGTTAATAAAACAAACCAAAATAACATATTTGGAAGTGATCTTCCGAACGTCAGTACTTTGTCATATACCCCTTACTTCTGATGCAAGCCGGCAGGCATATGACTCGCAATTGTATGAATATATTATACCAAGTATGTCCGTGTAAGCTTATCTCCGTTGTACGTGTGTTAGAAATATGCCATCAGCGACATCTGCGTTACCGTGGCAACAAGGAACCTCGTTGTGGGGCTACTTACCATCTTAACGGTGGGCTTGGTCTTGATTCTCTTTGCGCGGCTTGCGTAGCGGAGGGTGTTCATCGTCTCCGTGATGTTGGCAGAGGAAGGCGTTATACAAGCAATCTGACACCACGTTAGGCAAACAGAATTTTTGTCAGTAGTAAAACAAACGCAAAGCAAACATAGCACAAATTGATGTATGTATGTCGCTACCATTAGGTTAATGGCGGTCTGTAGGCTAATATCTACATGGTAGTGACCACGGACCTTCATTACTGGATAAGGGACTCAGGTTCATGTCCGGCTTTCCTTTAGACAGGCCTCGTGTTTTCGGTTCTTTGTTTGCATACCTTAAATAAATTCTTAAAGTAGTTTTCGTAACAAAACAGTCTATACAATTGTTTCAAAAAAATCAAAAACAATGTTTTTTAAATTGTTAGTGGTAAAACAAGTCAATAGCATCTGTTGTGACGATGTTTTTATTTTATAAAATTGTCGTAAAATCTAAATGCGTTTTCTATAAACATACAGAATACATTTTACAGAAAATACTGTTTTTTTTTGCAATCAATCTTCTTTAATAAGGTTCTGATGACAGAAAAGCTTAATAACTCACTTCTAAAATTTCTTCACGTTAGGAAGATCCGCCATTTTGACAGAAAACAGAAGCGAAATCTCTTCGTTTTTAGGGTTTGTTACGATTGGTCACTCCGATGATAGAGTAAAGAGGCAACGAATGAGAGACACTTATCCAGTGAATGAAGGCCCATGGTAGTGACCATCGTGGTAATGCTTTACCAGCCACATACCATTAACGTGATACCATGTCCTCCCAGGCTGTCTGACAGTAGTTTTGTCAGCTTGCTATCTCGATACGGGATGTGACCCTGCCGACGTTTGGCGTCTCCCAGATGAGAAATGCAGTTACCTAAGGGTATTGAACATGGTTTCGTGAGGAAGAGAAATGCGACTACCCAAGATAAAAAGAAAAAAATTACAGCTTCCTGATGAAAAGGAATGTGGCTACCTGAATGACAGAATGTAATGAAGTGGTGAAAAGAAACGCTTCTCCTGAGAGACAAAATATTAAATTCGGAAAAATAACGTGGCTACCAGAAGAACACAAATAATGCTACACATAAGGCTTGTAGAAACTACTATTTGATGGACAAAAATAACAGTTACCCACGGAAAAATACAGCCTTCTCAGAAACAGACTTTCATCAATCCTAGAAAAGAAATAGTCCTCCTCGCTGTCACGAAAAACACAACTGAGAAAAACAGTCACAATCACTTAATTTATTTAATTTTATTATGATCACTAGTGTCAGTAACTCTTAAAGGAGGATTTATATCTTATTTAGAAGAATTTAAAGAAGTGACTACTTGACTGACACACAATAGCAAACCAGCATTACACAGGGCAAGTGCAGTCCCCTCCCCTCGGCCCCACGAGACAATACAAAGCTGCTGAACATATCGACAGGATGGAGTAAGAAACTCTAACATTTGATGCCAAACACTTTTGTTAAGATGCTGTCACACATTTTCTGAAAGCAGTTTTACCCAGCACCAGCAGACTTTTGTTGATGGAGTTTGACTCCAGCATCCCTGGTCCTCCAAATGATCCACTGGCGTCCTTCACCTTTTCGCTGCCTGTAAGAAACACATCAGTGGACTTAGTGAGACGTGACTTGCACGTGTATCACATGATCCTATGTAGGTGTACTAGTACTGGTTACTGGACTACCGGAGGCGGTTTATGAAGTGAGCTCTTTACCCACAAATGTTTGCCAGAGAGAGAGAGAGAGAGATAGCAACGAAACATCATTTATAAATCCCCCCAAATGGTCAAAACTTTCAAATTATCCGTGTGTGAGCCAGTGGCTACAAGTTATTTTCTGACGACTCATCACTTTGATCGTTGTTATCTTACTCACATCACCCACATCATAATCTCTTTACTGGTGTTACCCTAATCACATATCATCTTGCACGCACGTCACTTGTGCTGGCGCGTAACCTCAGAAAATTTCACCTGTCACACGTCACATTGGTGTAAACACTGCTTACGCGTCGCCATAAATAGGATCACATTGCTTACAAGTGGAGGCAACAGCACACGTCATTCTACTCACCTGCCAGGTCCACAAACGACAGCTTGCCGCGCTTGGTGACGTACAAACTCTCGTCCTCCGTGTCTGGCTGCGTCTCCGAGTCGATGGTGACGGTCAGAACGCTGTGGCTGCGGCTCGAGAACTCGTTTAGTCCGTGAGAGCCGGTCTGGCGGTTTTTCAGGCCTGTCGGGACAGACAGCAACACCGCCGACTGAGTACAAATGTTGATCGGCTTTAGTTGTAGACTTGTAGTGTGTGTGTGTGTGCCTGAAGAGAGAAGAGGGGCAGTGGGAATAATCGGCCGTGGTCAACGGATTTTTTTCCTTCTTTTTGATGTAGATCCTAGTACACTTGTCCTAATGTTTGCAGTCAATATTACGTTACTGAATGAAATGTAGACATTAATTGACAATCAAATTGTAAGCATATTATTATGAACTGGGAAAATAATTTAATATTACAATTACAAGGGACCCGGAGAGGTCGTCTGCCCCGGGGCCCGTGCTGGCTCTCGGCGGCCCTGTGTGTGTGAGGGAGGTGTGGTGAGAGAGATCGGTCCTAAATTTCGAGTTCGAAAATAAAAGCTCAAAACTGTCCTAGTGACAGTACGGAGAGCGACAGCAAGTGGCTCACCGTGTTAATGGCACGGCATACGGAAGGCGGAGGTGTCGTTCATTCTGCCACCTTTTATCTTTTACCTTTACCGATATTAGGTACCCATTTCTGCAGGGTAAACGGAGTGTGTGGGTTGGGGTTTCCTGTTATAGACAGAAAATGTCAGTCTCGCTCTATTGTTGACAGACTAGCCACTAGGCTAGAAAGCCCCGCCAGATTTGGGTTATATATTCGACAAGCTAAAAGGACGACTTCAGCAGTGCTTGACAAACGTGCTCAGTGATCCATTTGTTTGAACAGAGAATTGAGTAGTAATAGAATGACAACAACAAAAAAATGAAATCTTCAATGGCAGGAACACGAAAAAGAAATTTATTTGGTTTCTATAACAGCTTGTGTTAAATTCACTACAGTATTAGCAATCTGTATGCTACAAAAAGCAGTTTCTCACACGACGGGTTAGTCATATTTACCTTCAGCTTTTGTACCTTGTTCTGAAGCTGGCGGCAATCCAATCTGAATGTCGTCGACCTCAAATTTGAAGGGCCCTAACAAAGCCCCTTCTTCTGTCTGCATGTAAAACACATACGTGACCTTTCCTCTGCTCTCCTCTATCAACCACTCATCCTCTGTCTGCCCTTCATCCTCAGCCACCAGCGAACCCCCATCGTCATCCATAGCACCGTCTTCTGATCGAGTGTCTCTCTCCATTCTTCTGGTGTCAGTCCCGCGAATCGTCAGCCTCTCATCGACAAGCTGCTCCGGTACCTGCAGTCGTGCTGATGGACGACTTGAATCTGCATGCGGTGTCTCCGTTCGTCCTGCCCCGACATAATCGTTTAACTGTCCGGAAGGCCTGCCTGCTTGCAACTTCCGCTCTCTTCTCGATCTGTCTGCCTCCTCTTCCATCCGCTTGAGCTGAATCTTGGCGCTGAGCTGTCTGAGGCTTTCTCTGACTCCCCGCATGCCATCAATGTCGTCGCCGTTCCAGTCGTCTGCGAAATCGTCGCCACCAGGTGTAGAGACCAGTCGTGGCCTCGCTTTGCTTCGCCCTCGTCTGGAGAGGTCGTCTTCACGTAAACCATCTTCAACATACTCACCCTCTGAGAAGGAATCTGGATCATTGGAGATCGTTATCTGCTCGTGGGTACCTCCTTTCTCTGCCACCTGTCGTTCTTTTCCCTCCGATCCACCCCGAGTTGGACGCCGTCGATCCATCTATTCGTCTTCATGCATGTCTTGTTTGCATGTTTCCTTGTTACCGTTCTCGCCTTGCCGCACTGTTTACATCTGTAGTTCGTTCTCTTTCTCTAATATCCGACTGTTTGTGCCGCGATTTCGGTCGACACAAAGCAACACCTAGCACAACACCAGAAAGACCGGTCGTCAGCCTTAGCACTTTCTACGCAGCAGCTTGTATCCGCTACACCCGGTGCGTATTTTTGGACTCGGACGTGTCTTGATGCCATGCCGTCTCTTTGCTACCATGTACCTCCGTGTTCCTCTTTGTTGGCTTTTTGTGCACCAGTGCAGTCTATGAATATCCCCACCCCTCTTTTATTGTCACAACCATTACAGCTTTCAACTCGCCAGTCAGCTCTCTGACGACTGTCTTTTTCTTCCCGCGTCACTACATTTTGCCGGTCGCAATGGCTGCGTTCACTTTTGCGTGCCACTCGCTCTCGGGGCTCTGTGGTGCATGTTTTATGACCGTCCTCAGCATAGGTAGCCTTCCTGCGGGCGGCTCACACGAGCAGCGAATGTCAAAACAGGCGACCTGTTCCGTCAGGACATGGCTAGATACAGGGCCACCTCGTCCATTTGTGGTATCAGTAGAAGTTATAATAATAAACAACATTTTTTTGTTTAGCGCTCTTAGCTTCTACCACAGCATGAACGTCACACTTTGAGCGCTAATACATGAACGGTGGATATTGTGCAACACCTGTCTCCAGTATATGCATAAAGTATGTGCCGCGTTACATCGGATGGTGACGCTGGAGAAGCAGTGGTGACAATCGCAGTACAGTGGTACCTTGAGATACGAGCTGCTCGGCATAGGAGTTTCTTGAGATACGAGCTGCAACTCGGGTCAATTTCCTTTTTGAGATCCCAGCTGAATTCCGAGATACGAGCCGGCGGTCATTCGGGAAGCCGACCCGTAATTCTGGAAGTTGCTGCGTCGGGCGCTCGGATCGCAGCATCACGGGATCGTCACGGCCTCGTCTCGTTCTTTCTCGCGTGTTACCCACAGAGTGAAGTCGTATCTCGTGTGATATATCTCGTTTTTTGCATCCTGTTCGCAGTTTGAAATAAAATTTTTGTGTGCTACGATAGGGACGAAGAAAGTGAATGAAAAAGACAGTGGTTATAAGGAGAAGAAAACGATGACGATAGAAATAAAGCAAGAAATAATAGAAAAACATGAGCGTGGTGTACGAGTGATGGATACTGCCAAGATGTACGACCGCAGTACATCCACAATTTGCACCATCCTTAAACAAAAGGAGGCCATCAAAGGTGCAAATCCAGCGATAGGAACTAAAATTCTGTCCCAATTAAGGACAAATATTCATGAAGAAATGGAGAAGCTTCTGCTGTTGTGAGTGAAAGAAAAGAGCTGGCAGGAGATACGGTGACGGAGACGGTAATATGTGAAAAGGCACGCAGCATTTACGGCGACCTGAAGAAGAAAGCACTAAATAACAATTATATTTCTATTTCAGGGTTAGGGTTAGGTTTTCTTTCTTAGTAACGTATATATGTGTGTGTGTTTCTGTATTAAAAACATGTACTTTTCCCCGAATTTACGATACTTTTGGGATTTTCTCGGGGCTGGAACGGATTAATTCTGTTTCATTTATTTTAAATGGGAATAATTCGTTTGAGATACGAGCTGATTGAGTTACGAGCTCGGTCACGGAACGAATTGAACTCGCATCTCAAGGTACCACTGTATTTTGGCTACTCGCGGCAAGATGGCAGATAGGTTCTGTCTAATGCTTGCCTGTCAGCTTTTGCTTTTGCAGGTGCTAACACCGAACTCTCGCACTGCGTCAACCGCTTATTGCCACCCTTCTTAACCGTGGGTTTTTGTTGGTTTCTTTTGATTGTTTTTAATGGCGATATAATGCCTAATGATCGAAGAGTTTCCAAAATCAAATAATCCGTTTATCATAAGGTCGGGATGGGGTAGCGTAGAGGATGCTATGTGCAGGTCGCAGATAAAAAGATTCCGTTGGCATTTCAGCGAGGTGACCGAGGTTTATTGTTGTTGTTATTGTTGTTGTTATTATTATTATTATTATTATTCCGCCTTCCTCATCATCAAAGTGGGGCTCAAGTCACTTTATAGGCCGGTAAACAGGTGTCACATCAGGAGAGATGTATGTCAGAACTGAGATCCGAACCACGACACGTCGACACCCCAATCTCACTGTCGTCACTGAGCCACCAACCACATCCATCTACGGGTGAAGGGCGATAAATGGATGGGTTTAGTAGTCTTACGACTTTCTGCAGACAATAATAAGCAAAGGTGAATGGCGTTCGATATGTGCTTGCCAACGCAGGCTGTAGGCAGAATCACTGGACCGAGTGCTTATAACTTCTTATAGTGTCTCACAATGCGGCCTATGTATATAAACACATAATCTCCCTATAACGACTCGTCCGCATTAATACCTTTATTAAAAACTTTTTTGCTCTGACAAGTTAGCAGTGTGTCTTCCATATTGTCGTTTATCTTGGACTCTTCTCGCCCGATTGAAAAAAAAGTTTGATCGCTGAACAACAGAATAAGTTGAAGCTCTATCAGATTACATCTTCTAAAAAAATAATCATATACTGAAAGCTGTGAAAACCCTTGACATTAGAAATTTCATGGATACAGCTAATGGGGGAGCTGTAACTATAAGTTCATTAATTTGTTAAGCATACAGAGCAATGTTCATTACGCACATTTGTAGGTATTCGTGATGGCGTTGTCCTCAGTCTGTGCTTGGAACTGTCTGTAGGAATTAATCTCGAGAAAAGAGGATTTGAAGAGATACTATCTTGCGATGAGCTGAGCCCGGTCATTAAAGGCGAAAAAAGTTTAGAACTAATGTAGACCTTTAAAATACACCTGTTATAGATCTTGTATCCGACATCCTTTGCATTTACAAGCATTATAAAAGTCAGTAACTATCTTCATATTAATGGCTTTAAAGAAAAGTTTATTTCAGACTTTTCGAGGGCAGACCGATCCGCTGCAGTACAACTCTATAGATTTGATTCCACTATTGTCCAGTGCCTGGCTTGATCGATCTAAAGCTATTTATAGCTAAGTAAACAGATATACAGTTAAAAGCTGTCTGTAACTTGAGGAATGTTATTCACGACTACTGTCATAAGAACACGTTACAACGAGGCAAGCGCAAACAAATATTTTTCACAAGCCGCTGGCGTAGTAATCTCTCAAACGTCTATGTAGCAGAGGTCGAAATTTTAATAGGAATTTAAATCTTGAGTCCACCGCTAAGGAAGCGTTACCGCGTTTGTGATCTCAGCATGAATGAGTCTCTGATTGCTGTAAATAAACACTTTAAATTGTAAATAAAGTAATGATTTGTCATTTAAATACGTCTAGCCTTGCTGTCACTGAATATTTACAAGTTTCGAATACTTTCATGTACATAATTGTTGTCTGTTTCTATGGTTGTTATGGTTTTTTATTCTATTTAGTAGAAGCCTGCATGGCTATGAAAATAAATTAAGGGTCAAGCTAAAAGAAGCAGCTAAAAGCAAGAAAAGAAAAGTTCGATGAGTGTCGCAGAAAATGCTGCCTGAACAATAAATGTGTTCCTATGCCAACCTCATCCTAGAATAAAGGTAAAGCGTACCACAGCGTACTAGCTGTAGGAGCAATGAAACTATGTGATTCGTTGTGTCTAGAGCTCAGCATGTGGAAAACGAAGCCCATCGCTCTCTTCCGCCATATTTCCTGATAAATCAGGTTTCCATTTTTGCCGAACAACAGCGAGGTAGGCAAGGGGGAGAAACCCACTCACAGGACCGGACAAGCCTCGAAGTGACGACCTTCTCTTGTATGTCGAGCACACTGACCACAAGCTTGACAAAACATAGAGGACGAGAGAAGTATGTGTTTGTACACTCGCACTATCACTCGCGAGTAGCATGAGTACAATAACATACGAAGGGCAGTGCTGACCTTCTTCTAGTACAGCCATGAGGTCATCTAGCGTTTCACATTCCACGGTGAAGAGGTTCTCCACGTAGAACCCTTTGTTCTTGGACCACCGCACCGACAGGTAGCGCTTGTGGCTGTTGTTGAGCAGGTCAATCACCTGGGGGCAGCCAAAGGAAAAATCATTAGGTGCTGGACCACCAAACGAAAACGTGCAAGGGAGATAAATATCAAGTCTGTATACTCCTTTCAGCAGCCAGTTATCGATAGAACATCCGAAACACAGATACGTTGAACCAGCAGCTGTACGTGATCACGTGCCGTGCAACACATGTATTTATCTACCCTGATACACGCATGTTAATTATTGATGCTAATTGATGAGCTTAACTAGAACAAAATGGTAGATCCAGCATTGACAATAAAATGACAAAGAAGTTGCCAATGTAAGGACCTAACAAACACTAGAAATGAATGCTAGATCCTGCCTTACAGTCGTGTAACAGCGATATGTACAGCAGACTACACATAAACAAACCTTGAAAAACTATCACTAATTACTCCGTGACTTAATGATGCTAACTCCTGCTGAAAGAGTATTAAGGTAATGTGTCAGTAAATTTCTCTCGTAGCATTTGACTAAAACAAAAGCACTCGGCAGTTCGTGATTCTGTTTTCGTCGTCTGGTTATTAAGATGCTTCCAGTTCCATTTCTGAAATATTTTGAATTTGCACCTTATTAAAACTTTAAAATGGCTTTGCAGTTTGTATGTTTACTCCCTTACCCAGCATGCATTTTAAAATTTCTGCCAGTTCGCCTTCTTAAAATTCCAGTTGATTCTCTTCCTTCAATTTTCTGTGGCATTTAACATGCCAGCAATCTGGAGAAAGATGGGTTGGTGATCACTGCCGCCTAGATGGCTGCCCACTGTTCTGCTGGTTCTCTTCTGGATATCTTCTAAGGCGAAGGCGATGCCAGAAGATGATGTTTTCTTCCAAGATCAAGAATAAGATTATTTATTATCTGGCTTCTTAATTAAAGAATCAGTCTGTTGTCTGATCATTCAGTCTTCATCGCGTCTCTGTCTCTCTTTCCTACAGCCTATACACCGTAGTATTCCCTTGCCGGTAAGTGACTGTTGAAGTCGCCGACAGCTGGATGGTGTTAAGGCCAAATGTTGTCTCAGAAGGGCTGTAGCAATTAGTGATGAACAGTTCTTTTCCTGTGGAATGATCTTGATAAGGATGTGCTCAAGATCACAGTCTCTCCGAGTACTGCCTGCATACCATATCTGACGCGGATTAGAACTCCTTTGTTGCCGGTTAGTCTGTCTCGCCTGATGGTTTCTAAAGCCTCGGACAAAGAATCTGCGGGACTTGCAAGTTGGGATTCCTGGATGCAGATGACATCAATCTTATTGTCTCTCAGGAAGGCATGCTGCTCTAGTTTCTTTCGCTGGACGTCTTCTGCGTTTCACTGCACCATACTAAGGGCTGTAGCTGGAGTTGATATGCGACAGTCGCTATATTCTGCTTTCCCCTGCTGGTCAGGTCTGCAGAAACACCAGTCACTGGCGGACCCTCTTTTAGTTGAGGACCCGGCACCGTCCCTGCCTGGCAAGACACAGGGACGACATTATGTCATTATGTCCGTCTGAGGATAAGGCATGTGTAAGGTTGCGTGCGAGCTCGTTTCCTGATGGTTCCCACCCTATGTCTATAATACAGAGCATCACTCCATCTATACTGGGATGGCTGACGGCCGAAATGCAAAACTAAGATGTGATTCGATCACAGTTATGGACACGATGACCTTTGGGTTCACTGGGGCAGCATCACCCCCTCACAGTGTTGAGTCTGTCACCTGAGACAGAGTTGCAGGGTGTGGCGCGTGGAGCCAACAGTATGAGTCAAATGTTGGCTGTAGGCCAGTCTGCCAGTCCATGCTATACATAGGAAACAGCTGCCGGGACATCAAAGATTCTTCCTCTAACCATTCATCTCATATAGCCCGTCAATAGCCACGGATTAATATGGATAATGTTCAGTGATTAACATGGTTATAGCCTAGTTATAATCACTATTTAGTGTGGTTGATGGTCACTGATTAAAATAGTTATAGCCGATGTTTAACATGGTAAATAGCTACTGGCTAGCATGGTTAATGACCACTGATTCGAATGGTTCTGGATGGGTGGATGGAGTACTAATCCCTAATAGCCTATAGGATGTGGTAGTGATTGGAGGAAAGAAAGATGTCAATGGGTAGAGAGAACGAGTACCTACAACTGAGTTTTAATACAAGCAGTGACTTTACCTGCTCATTGTAGATCTCCAGGTAAGAGGCTCTAATAATCTTGCCGCCTCCCTGCTCTTTGATCTGTTTGTACATGTACTTGAAGGACCTCTGGATAATGCCGTACATCTGTGGGTCAGGTGTCAGGCCTGGCTGATGATACTGCACATTTCGAGATTATTTAAGGATTCTGTTACGGCAGCGAGACACTGGCAGCTAAACACTAAAAACTCGAGGCTATTTTTAAGATTCAAGGTATGTCTTCCACGGCTCAAAATCATGTTTCGTAACTTTTTGAGATATTGTACAAAGTAAACACACGAGATTTTTTTTAACTGAGTGAACAAATCATTACTTCAAACAGTTGTAAACAATATCTCAATATAATACTCTCGTAAAAAAGGTGATTTACTAATGTATACATTCGAAGTTAAATACGATAAAATATATATAAAGGCATATACTAGTGTGTGCGTGTGTGTGTGTGTGTGTGAGAGAGAGAGAGGAAAGGAATGAGCGAAAGAGGAACGACATAACTTCGGCAGGCGCTGAAATGCTGAAGTGCGCGGTCGATGTTTCTTGCTGTGGCTGAAAGCTGTACGTATACCCACCCGATTCTTTTACTGCATTGCGTGCACATGTGTTTTTTTTCAGCATACTAATGAGGCGAGCGCGAAAAGACAACGAGAGATTACAAAAGCTCTGTAGCACCGTATGCGTGCGTCAGGCGACAGTTCCTGCTAAAGTCAACTATGTCCAAGAAGAAACACATACATCCCTCAGCGTGTAGTTTATAATGCTACATCATGCACCCATGATTATTTTAACATACTGAACTTTAACTTCTACCAACGGCACGGCCAGTATACGTTGGCAGTAAACACGGGGGCAGTGCGCCCTGTGCGGACCCTATTCTTGCCGCTGTCAGCTATAATTTGAGCTACTCCCCCCCCCCCACACACACACCATCGCATTTCACGAAGTTGTCGGTAGGCTTCGCTAGTCTTGCCGTCTCGCTGTAGTTTGCTCAGTCTGTACGTTTATTTAAGAAGTGATGGGTAATGCCGTACATTTATACTGTGGCTGCCACATTTCACAACGAATCCACTTAGATATCATGTAATAGGCATGTTAACTGCAATGGGAAATCACATTCAAACAAACTGGGAAGTATGGTCATCGACGATCTTACCTATTCATTCACACACATTCTGTAGCCACATTTTGTGGTAGTGGATAAAAAAAATATTGGATCACTATCTTTTATAGCCAAAAGTATAGCTGCATCGTTATTCAGGTATGTCCTGTGCCTATTAGTTTTCGAAGCGAATGTCCATATTTCCAGCTTTTCGTCCCATCAGCGAAACATCTCTGGCTACTTCTTACTGCTGCCGTGCGAGACTGTTGACTGAATGACGGGCCTAAAAATATGCCTCCACAAATGTATACACATCCTCACCTTATATACTATAAAAATATGTTCCTGTCCTAGCCCAATGTTGTCAACTCCTCTTGTTCACTACACAAGAGAGTAATCTCAATGTACTTAAGATAAAGTTGTTTAAGTCTGACTTTCCGTCCTGTCAGTACAATTTTTGAGTATGTTCTTGTGCAATGCATCTAAATGGCAGAGAAGAGATTTTCTTCTTTAGAACAGTTTTAAGGTTTAGAAACATGTGCAACCAGCGCCAGGACAATACAACACCATGAGCACACGACTTATTCTCGAAATGACAGGCCAATCACAGTAAGCACGGAACATGTCAAGCCCATTGTCATGCGAAACAGAAATCTACTTCCGAGAGCTCAGCTATAGTGATGTGTTTGATTTGCTTCTATTGCGTAACAGAAAACTCATTTCGTGAGCTCACAGCGCTTAATTAAGGTACATCCTACAGGCTATAGACAAACGGCTGTATTTGTAAAGAGAAAACCCCAATAATTTTTCCTTGCATTCTCTCTGTTATAAAAATATTACAAACTGTACATAACCTAAATTCAATGCCCACTTTTCCACCAGCGTCTTTTCTCGGTATACTGAGTGTAGCTTTAGTTTTACAAGGTAGCTGGTGACCGGGATACAATTTTTACACCTGCCAGGATCTTGTGGCTAGACATGAGAGAAAAACTGAGCGGACAATTGCGCAGACTCGCGGAATCGGGTGGATTAGCCGTTACAGCACACGAAATTAATGCGAAGTGCACTGGCTAATTTGTAGAGGCGTGAAGATCTGTGAAGTGCTGGAAGATAAAGTTTTCGCTATATGACACATCATACTGATTTCTTCTGTCAGGTGACACTGTGTTTCCTTGAGTTCCGCTCTTGCATCTAACGTATCCTATGCACAACAACAGCCACTCCACAGTATAATCTTTTTCTGGTGAGATCATCTACTTCACAACATGCAGTCTGTTTCACTCCCATGCCATAAAAGCGACACTGTGTTAGCCCCTCTACATTATACAATCTACTGCACTTCTGTGACATCCACAATAAACGCTGTGCTGAACGACTCTGTAACACACCATCTATTACACCTTCGTGACATCTAGAATTCACAGTTGTTAAGCACATCTAGAGTGAGGAGAGTGATTTTCGCGATAGCACAGGACTTTACTTACCACAATCTTATTTCCGTTTGAATCTCTATTCTACATTCAGACAAATGCAAGAAAAAGAGTCGTCAATACGAGGTTGTACTATACATATGTGCGCAGACGAAAAATTAGCAACAACGCGCATAGAGTGTGAAATATCAGGCTTGATCTTTGCATCTGCTGTCACCCCCCCCCCCAAAAAAAAAAAATACAAAATGCCTTTGCCTGTTTCGGTTAATACTTCCATGTTTTGCCACACCTCGCATCTTTGGCGAATGCATTGTCAGATCATTTTTGAATGTCAATTTTCTTTTACCTGAAGGTGGATATAAAATTCATTTTTGTTGCATTTGGCGCTATCATTAATTAAAAGACTTCTGACAGATTTATCAGGTATAAAAAAAAGGGTCAGGTAGTCTCGTGGTAAAATGAAGGTCATGTGGGAGTGAGGTGTTAGAGACAGCACTTATCGCGGACCTAGCTTTTTGGAACGACGGTGCTTCTCTTCTCTCCCTCGCTGCCATACCTGCCCCAGACCCGAATCCCAGACACTTAATCCCCGACACTTAATCCTCAAAATGAAATTTCAACTCAAAAAATTATGAAGTGAATGAAAAATTTAATTCACATTGAAATAATTATTTTCATGTAAACATGAAAATATGTTTGACAATTAAAATAATACTTAATTTCAACATTTATAACATTAGTTAAAGTTCATGTGAGCTATTAAAGTCAATGTTTTTCAACATTAAGATATGAAAAGTGTTGTTAATCAATATGACAGGTAAGCTAATGATCGAAGGTACAGAAGACGATCCATTGCCTCATATCGCTGTACAATGTTGCTAATTCTCATGGCCAATTCAGCGTACTTCTTCTTTGGAGGTTTCTCTGTGCCGGCGCATGACTGTAGAACAGATGCCTTGTGACAATCCTTACGTAGACCATCAAGGAATGTCCAGATTGTTGGATGGTGACAGGGGAAGAGAGATTGGAGGGCGTGATGCCAACCCTCCACAGCGTTGTTTGTTCGTGCAACACCGCCGATGACGTCCAGGTATTTGTTCCAAGTATCTGAAGGGAATAAAGCTGAAGCATAGTTATCCCCTCTACCGCGCAGTCTGCGACCACGTACATACGTATGCTCGAAGTAAGATAGAAGTTCATGCGATCATGTTGTGGCATTGACTCTGCAAGTATTTCGAAAGAATCAACAACGTCTTCTTCACGTACATAGGCAAGTGCTGGGAGGCATTTCAATATTCCTGAGTTCTTAGCTCCGTCCACGCCGCCGTCGTGGCGATAAGTGTCTTGCAATGTCTTCTTTTCCCTATTTTACTCTTCACATTCGTACAGACATACAACGAGGGATGCCATTGGTCACTCCCTCATCATCCAATAATCAACGAAGTAGCCAATTCGACAAGAGGAGATCCTCCCGCCCCTGAGGTGTCTCTCTCTCCCCATACGTCATTGGCGCTGTCATGAACCAGTGTTTTTACAACCGGTGGTCTGCTCCTGGTCAGTATGGCCTTGGAACTGGCTGATTATGTTTGGGAGTCCACCTAGTATCGCCTAAAGGGTAGATCGCTAATTGTGAACCCAGCGCACTTAGCCCGGACAATAGTGGTTGTTTTCCTTGCAGCAGACGGGCCGTCGGTGCCGAGCGAAGAAAGCAGACGATGGGGCGGTCTGCTCCTGGTCAGTATGGCCTTGGAACTGACTGGTTATGTTAGGGAGTCCACCTAGTATCGCCTAGAGGGTAGATCGCTAACCCAGCGCAACCCAATCTTACCAGAGTTAACCAGAGTTACCACGCGACACATTTCTCTTACGGTTATAATATTTCAATTTCACAAAATAGCAGTTTTGAGTGTTGTGTTGCGATTTGGGGATTAAGTGTCTGGGGATTAAGTGTCGGGGATTAAGTGTCCGGTCACCCCCAGACCCACTCTGCGGCGTCAGGTACCCGACTTCACTGTTGGGTCAACTGGAGGGAAATACGCTGCGTCACACGGGTGTCGAACTGGCTAGTGTTTGCACCGTCAGGTCGGACGCCGCTGCTACTACACTAAAGTTCACATTACGTGCACTGTGTTTTTCCGAGTTTTCCCTCTTGAAGGGCCTGTGCTCTTAGCCAACTTAACATCATCTTGAACATTTAAATCGATGCATTTATTGCAATATAAGTAATAAAATTTTGATTTTTATTAAAGTCTTTCTTGAATGGATTCGAAATCGTATCATCCCTTCGCCTAACTGGCTTGAGGGGACGGCTCTCTGTCGTCTTTTGTCGTTTTTTTGTATCGTCCGTCTTATTTTGAGTTTCGGCAACCCTTATTATGATGAAGTCGCCATCCTTGCTCCTCTACAAGACTGCTGCATGTTGAGGACGTCCACTTGGAACAGCCTGCAGCTGTTGCGGGATGGTGTTCTCAGCAGGGCCATGAAAGAGGTGTTGCGATCCGACCCCATCCGCCCGGTCTTGATAGACAGCCTTTTCCCGGCACTGGACAGACGGCTGAAGAAAGTATTTCAGGAACTGGACATATGCGTGCAGACAACTGGCTTGGACAATGTGATAGTCGATGATGGCCTTTGATACAATCTTGTTGAATTTAGACTTTATGACTGGTCAGTGGTGTGGGATTCATGTCCGCTTGACCTTTGTTCATCAGTGAACTTGACCGTGTGCTGGCGTTCCAGTGAAACTTGTGCCTTCTGTTGGATGTTGCATTTTCTGTGGAGTGTATGACATGTTTGATGTTTGTTCTATGGAGTGTATTCCGGCTTGTATGACATGTTGGATATTTGTGCTGAGGACTGTGTTCTTGCTGTGTGTGGACGCTGCCCTGTGACGTGGGGGAGACGGCCCGCTACACACCCACATTTTGTCGTCATCTTATTTTGACGTCACGCCTTGAGCTCTCCACAGGCCAGGATTTGGCGCCATACAAGCCAACATCATTATTTCATTATTATTTGCAGCCTCGCTTACAGATTTTCAATTGGGTTGAGCAAACTGTTACCGACTACTGGCTTCATGTGTTTCTTCGTCCCATTCGTCCTTCTATAGACATTACATTTGCATGTTACTTTGCGTGCGTCCGTGTACGTGTTTTTATTATTGTCCAGAGGTTTTTCTTTTGTGTGTGTGTGTGGGGGGGGGTATTAATATTGTTGATATATCTCTGTACCATTGTTTGTGGACATGTTTTAGTCTGTTTCACTTTGTCGGTTGAGTGAATTTGTGTCTTTGAATTTCTTTGTAAAGCGCATTGAGCCTTCTGTAAAGCAGGGAAATGCGCTATATAAATTTCCGTTATTATTATTATCATCATCTTCTCAAGAAATATAAAGTGTCAGTATGGAGAATTAAATGGAAGCTTAACAAGATCAACAAATTCGTGGAATTAAAGATACAGGCAAGCCTACACAGTTACGCACCATGTACTATGTGATAAAAACAACAATAATACAGATAAATAGATCGGGTTGAAGGTATGAAGAAAAGAAAGGAATGAAGTCAATGAAAAATCTGCATATAATTCTTGTAAATCATTCCTGTAAAAGTAGTTTCACACTGGCAGGGTATTGAAAAGTTGAGATGGGAGGGGGCTGAAATTTTTAACGAGCACAGAAAATTTTAGCGTTTGTTGGCAACAATATAAATTAAACCTACTGAATATGTCTCTCTTTGCTGTAGGGCTGAAAATTTTAACAGAAAACTAACCATGTGTGCTCATTAGCAAAGGCTCTTTTTGGATAACCGAAACTCTATAACTGGCACACACGTGCACCAGTTGACACCAAGATATGGCAAAAATACAAGCAACCAAAATAATGAAAAAATAAGTAAATAAAACTATCATGTTTAAACCTATAGGTAAGCAGCTTACCTGAGCAGGTGGACCGGTCATCGTGTGCGTCTTCCCAGAGCCCGTCTGACCAAAGGCAAAAGCTGTACAGTTGTAACTGAGAAAAATTTAAACTTTCGGTCATTTCCATGCCACTTAAAGTACTTGCCACATTTTGAATAAAGAATTCTTAAGTGTAGTTAAATTGTCCCGAACAAGCATTTTTTACGGGTTTACATTTTCATTTACTTTTGTATCTATGATTGCATGCATGTAGGTAAATACATAAATACATGTCTGTATGAGTATGTATGTAGAAAGGCAAGTATGCTATACGGTACAGTGAAGCTCGGTTTCACACCTACATACCTACGCTTACATCTATTCTAGGCATCTATTCAAGGTGGCCCCACCTTCGGATCTTCCTCTCCAGGAAACCATCAGCGCCGCACCTCGTGTCCCACATTAACCACCAAATAGCGCGCCCTGTATCCCACCCTTATCCAGTAATGTCACACCATGTATCCCACCTTACCCAGCAACAGCGTTGTCCACGAGGCGCGTGATGCCGGAGTTCTCAAACACGACCTCCTGGGAGGCGTCTGGCTCAAAGACGACATTGAACTGGAAGTTACGTGACGACCCGCTGTTGTCCACCTATAATAATAATAATAATAAAGGAAGATTTTTATAGCGCATATTCACACTCATAGAGAGCATGCTCTTAGCACTTAAAACAAGGAAGAGACATGGACTAAATGGATAGAACACGAGGGCGTAAGAATAAACGACAGTACTGACGACAAACAGAAAACAAAGATAGAAAGCACAAAAAGACACCAATTAACAGAACATAGAAAATATAGCGATTCTGCAGAGAAAGATGGGTAGACAAGTAGCAAGAGCAGAAGGGGGAGGGTAAGAAGGACGAGCATTGTGTGGACTGTGTTAGGAGTAATGCTCAAGGAAGAGGTGCGTTTTCAGTGCAGATTTGAAGGATTCAGTTGTAGGAAGGTGGCGGATATGGAAAGGGAGAGAGTTCCATTGTTTTGCTGCACAGTAACCAAAAATCCTGTGACCATATGTTATCTGGTGACAGGAACAGTGAGGATACGGTCATCAGACGAAGACCGTAGTTGTCTGGCCGGAACGTAAGGGATGAGAAGTTCAGAGAAATAATCAGGACAGGAGCCTGCAAAGAAATTAAAACACAGCACAGACAGTTTGTACTGGATGCGAGAACGGATGGGTAGCCAGTGTAGAAAACGAAGGAGAGGAGTGACATGGTCCCTTTTCGTGGCTCTAAGCACCAGACGTGCAGCGGAGTTCTGTACTTTCTGGTGTCTCTGACAGGTATTTATGAGGTAACCCAGCAAGAGTCTATTAGCGCCAAGGCCTGGTAGTGTCATGAGCCTTTATTAGTATAACATGTAGGATGTAAAAGGTGGGGTAGTGGAAAAATGACAGTGACAAAGGGGTAAAGCGCTAGTCAGCGACGGTGCGAGTTTCAGATCCTGTCTCTGGCTCGCACACTAAGGATGCGACACGTGTTTAAGCGCTGTACTAGCCCGCCATGATAAAGCATAGGCTGCTAGCTTGACTTTATAAATTGACTCTTGCCATGTTAAGGCGGGAGATGTTTTTCTACTTTCACTCGAGCAAGAGACGCAGTGACAGGGGAAATTAACTTCCTTCTGGATACCTGTAGATAAAGAAATGAATTAGGCTCTGGCTTCCACTTGTCGTGCCGTAGACGCTGTTAACGATCTAGTTCTGTGCCCCTGTGGTCACTGTGGCATGGGACTCCTTACATATTATTTTTTAATTTAGTAATGATGGCGGTGACTATGACGGTGATGATGATTACTTGACATTACAACCATCATTATCTATTGCAAACATTCATCGAGAACGTACCGCACACTTTCCATCACCAGGAAAGGTAACTGCAAATATGTCGCGCCTCTGTTTTTCCTGTGAGCTGAGTGGCCGGACTCTGAAAAGAAACAAATCACCAGGTCAGTCGACAGGGCATTGTAATTGATCCCACCTCTTTAATTAAACCGAAATGATTTATTCACTCGCTCTGTGCACCAACGGACACTGAGTTTCCCCGCTCTGCACTGAAAGGGTTGTTTACTTCATAGTTAGTGCAATGGTGTCCAATTCGGTACAATAAGTTTTTTGTTTGTTTGTGTTCAGTAATATTTGTGATAAGTTAGGAAAACGGAAATTCACTTCTACAAAGACATGTACACATTTGCACATACAACTGGGTATGAGAGAAACGTTTACTTTTTTTCATGAAATAATACTATTGTAATAGACCATTATACTATTAGAATGACAATAGATCTCGTTTCTCCCTCCGTCTCTCTCTTTCTCACACAGAATGCGAGTCTATCCTACATATACATATGCAGACGCGCCCACATGTACATACATCTCGAAGCCTCACAATTTACAATCACTGCTGGCATTTTGATCTTAGTCTTTCTTTAACCACACTGGGCATTTTGGTATTTTCGTATAGTCTGATTAAAACTGTTTACTCTGCGTAGGGAACTAGCGGAGAACTCCAAGCTGTGAGGGTGTGACAACTCCTCTCCAGAGCTGCCTCCCGCCTACTATGCTTTGAATAAGTGTTATGTCTTTCGGTGGCCGTGACAAAGACTTAAAGGCTTACGCGATCATCTCGGGTTGCTTTAAGCAGGGTTGAGTTTCTCACAACGCCAGTTACCTAGACTTAAAGGTCTAGTGGGGTGCAGATTTTCCCTCTAATGACTGGGTAAAGATCAATGTAAAACTTCCTCTCAAAATCTGAATCAATACCACCCTTTGTTTTCGAAAAAACACTTCTACAAACATGACCATACACAGGCCGAGGTCAACAACACAGACGTCAGGATTATACATTGATACACTTGCGTAGTCAAGGCAAATAGGTGGAACCGTTTGTTAATTATGCATATCTGAGAAGAATGTGGACCATACGACCTCTTTCTGTGCACGATAATCTTCGTAGGCGTGCATCTCCCTATACCTTTCGTGGTTAACACAATCATCAGGTGTTGCCTTATGGCAGCACATGAACGGGCCACCAACGAAGCTTGAAATGTACGCAAACAACCCACAGCACGAGTAGTCGGCTGTATGTTATGGGGGCTGTATAGTCGACAACATATCTGTGAAGCTACACATATGTGTAACATTATAACATTAATAACCGATGTGTTTACACTGATTTTTTTCTTTTACATCACCTACTCAGGGACAGGAAGACGGTGCAGCCTTACACACACGTGAACATTTGCTTCGCCTGTAGTAAGGCAATATCGCTGATTGGACACACCGTTGATGTAATGTTCGTGCTTGTTTCTATACCTCTTCTTTTCCAGCACAGTTGTTATAAAAAATCTTAACTAGTTACACAAACGTCTGATAAACGGCTACACTGTCTGATCAAACCTAGTACCTGACAAAACGAGAGACTGGGTTATATTATATAACGTAATGTCAATGCCAGTAGTGAGCAGAGGGATGACTACAAACACGTTTAAGTAAAACTCAGGCCACTGCCACCATAACCAAATCCACTACCACATCATCATCGTCGTCGTCGTCATTGGCAGCGGCGGCCGTCGACGATCTGACCGCCATCTCGCGTCATCTGTCTCGATTCTCTGCCATCTCCTGAACGTTAGGCCTGTACTTCTTGGATGTTGTTCTCCCTCTTTTGTCTGACTCATCTTCCAACAAGCTTTGCAATACTGTATTTATATTTGGAGAGTGATGTTCCTTCGCCTAACTGGCTGGAGGAACTAGCTCTCTGTCGTTTTGTCTCGTCCTTGGATGTACGTCGAGCTTTGGTTTCTTCTTCTCCCCTGTGATGTTTGCTGTGCGTGTACCTTCGTTATGGAATGTTCTTCACTTTTTGTGCTCCATCATTTCTTTGTCACAGACATTTTCTTCCACTAACGGCTTCTGTCTCCAGTTGTTCATTCTGCCATCTTGCTTTGATTTTTGACTGTACCGGATTCTGTGCCTCCCTCACCGTCACTTTAACAGTTTCTGGCATTGTGGACCATCGGGGACCATACCATTTTCTATTTTTAATTTATGAACTGCATATGTTGCTACATGTTCTGTGGATTAGATTCTGGATCTATGCGCTTCAGCGATGTCGTCTGCTGACAGACTGTGCTCTGTTCACAACTGTGTTGCCCTAGAACTTCAATAATCCGATGAACCTTTCTTGTTACTGGCCTACACTTGAAGTTAAAGACATTGTATATACTGATGCTTGATTTGCGGAGATCAACTTCAAAGGAAAGTCCGGTGCTGGCAGGAAGGGAATGAGCGTAAAATAATAAGAACAATGAAAATTACTGTTGTTGAGATCAGCATCCATTATTATTATGTTTGTGTGTTTTTCTTTTTAGTAAAGCGCTTTGAGCCTCCCTTTAATGGTGGAAAAGCGCTATACAAATTAACTTCCTTATTATTAGTATGTCTTGGTGATAGTGCGACGGGTTTGTGCCCAGTCACAGGCGTCGTACTTCCCCCATAGTTATTTATGTGAGCGTTGTAATCAACAGTCAGACAATCAGTCCGACAATCTTAATCGATGACATGCAAACACGCAACTAGTGAGCACAGTCCAACTCACCTGAGAACCACATGAAACACCTCATCGCTGTCATCAGATACCTCTGTAGCTGAAGAAAGGGTTGTCGAGCTCCTGAAAACAAAAAAGACAGAACTGAGGTATCTATATTTTTTCATGAGTTCTTTAGCATTAAAAAGTGCAAGAGTACAGAGCTAATTTCCAAACATATATTTTAAACCACCATGGCAGACAAAAGCAGCTCTTGCTGTAAACGTAGTTTCAACTCGGTCATACCAGGCTTTGATAGTACACGGACTTTTTTAGCTCTGCAATATTTCTCAGGGGACTCTTTTGTTTCAAGTCACAAGGAAATGGGATAACGTGTTGTAGGAGAAGTTTGTTATGTTAGTAGAAGCATGTATCATGCCGTTGGACGCGAAACCAGGAATGAGAAAAAGACTCTTGTTCTGTGTCGCTGAGGTGGATGTCAAAAGATGTTAATGTTTAGGAACGTTTAGATTTAAAATGTCTAGTATATGTTTACTGTCAGCGCCGGCTATATTCGCAACGTTAGTGTTGAACGAACGCGCGCAAACACAGACTTAGATGGAAGAGGTCTGAAATGCGGTGAGTGATAACAGACGGGCTCTTGCACATCGAACTCAATGTCACCAGTCAACGCGTGCAAATATTCAGTATGAGCACAGTATCATGATCAATTAAACAGAACTGACGATTAGGTGATGAAAATTATAAAAAGTTTTTTGTGTTCCTTGATTACTTGGATCTCTTGTGAAGTCTTAGAAAGCAAATATTCAAGCATAAATAGAACAGGATTGGCTTTCTTGCATTCTTTGAATTACTGTCTTTGCTGTGGAGTAGACAAGGTTGCCATAGTGTGGGTGCACACAACAGAAGCGTCAAGGTAAGAAGTTTACCTCTCACGATCGCACGATCGTGCTATGTGTGTGGTTTCACCACAAAGGCGCATTGTCTTGCACCTTTTTAACCCGTCGGGGTACGACCAAAGGCTGCTGAGCATTGTTTGGCGGGTCACTGAGTTGAAGAGACAGCTGATGAGGTCGCTAGTCACGATCAGTGCAGCTTTGCAGGAGGAGCGAACAATGACTCACGCTCCTATTCTCTACCGCTTTCGAGACTGCGTCAAACGTGGGCACACTGTTTTAAAATCGTGGACCCCTGTTCTTGTACACTGGATATCAAAGAATGCTTTTTCAAGCCTTGCCGTACCACAGACAATTTGGCTTACGAGTTATGCGTGTTGTAGTTTACCCAAATATAGTATTTGAAATAGAAAACAATCACAAGCCTGGTGTGTCTGAGAGTGAATATTATATATTATTATAGTTACATATATATGTGTGCGTGTGTGCGCGGCATATGTAATTAAAACACATCATTATAGGCACCTCTTTTTTCGACTGTAATTTGCGAGGCATGCAAAGCAAGAGCTTTGACAAAAACAGTTTACGTGTCGCTTGTTGAATTGACACTACGGGTATGAGGTTGACACATAGTTCATCAACCATCGCAGCGCATTGCTTTTCTTGAACGCATTCGTCTGATATAACAGGTCGGCGTCCTTTTTATATTTACAGAAAACAAAGGAGAATTTGTGTTTGTAAGTGTGTTTGGTTTTGGAAAGGAAGACGAGTTAGTAATATAAGAATACAGAAGAATCGGGTTTTTCTTCGTTCTTAAGTTCCCCTTTAGCACCCATGCGCTCTTCCTCATACTTTGTTGGAAACACTTGAAGATCTACTAAGGTAGAAATTTTTGTAGGACTGTGTAAAGCTTTCGGCAAGATATTTGTTCCAAAATCCGGATAACTACCTTCCTTCTGTTCAGCAGTCATCCGACGTCAGGGTTGTACGTGGACTCGTTTACGTCGTCAAAGCTACAGCCAATCGGAGAACTAGGACCAGATGTTAATTAGGCGTATCTATGTATAATTATGACGTCCCAAGTGTGACCTCATTCTGTGCATGTAGTGGATAGCTCGAGGAAGTGGTCAGCTTTAAGTACTTGGAATCCATTCTTTCCAAATATGGCAGCTGCACGGCAGACATCCACATCAGGATCCAAACAGCGACAGTAGCAATGGCCTGGCTGGACAGGATTTGAGGAAGCTGCAGCATCAGGTTTACTACGAAACATGGACTGTAGTGTACAAGTCCCTCGTAGTTCCCATCCTGCTATACGTATGCAATACGGGGACTCTGCTTGTCGATACGGACAGGAGAACGCAGGCATTGGAGACTAAGTATGTGCGGAAGCTGCTTCAAAACTCATACAGGGAACGCAGAACCAATGACTTTGACTGTCGTCACCCTTGTGGGATACCAGAAATCCCTTCTGGCAGCTGTGAAGCAGCTCAAGCTGGTCTGGTTCGGCCATGTGACCCGACACGACATTCTGTTTAAAACCACCCTTACCTTGGAAGTTGTAGGTGCAACGCCAAGTCGGACAGATTAAGAACTGTAACTGGCTGGTAAAGGTCAAGCAGTAGACTGGTCGCTCAAGACAGGCCTAAGTGGCGAGCTTTGTCAGCCGCTGCCTCTACTTAGTTTTCCACCCAAGTGATCAGTACCATTGTACCTGTATAACCGCTCGTCAGCTGGTATCAGTAAAGAGATGTATGTATTTGTAAGCGTGTTTTTTCCAGAACGGAAGTTGGGGTGGAGGGAGAGTAGGCTATTCATCCGACTTTGGAGAAATAGTATCTTGAACTAAGCTTTACACAATGCCCTACTAGACCTTCCATGACACAAAATTATTGGTCTTGCCTGGACATTGCCGTGATGCTGGCTAAAGCGACTTCATGTTCGCATCGTCTGATCCTGCTGCGTGTCCAGCGTGGCTATGGGCTCTGCGCTAGTCTTTCGTGACCTACAGACTATGAAATATCGGGCAAACAGTCGCCCCGATGATATCTTAAGCAATTAATCTGCTTCTAATCCAGGTCCCCCGGAAAGACTTGCAGTGCCCGTCAAACCCTTCTCTATGCCAAAACCCAAACAATGTGTCACTGAGCAAAGTCTGAAACGGGTGTTCTGCCTCGGTTTCAGGACATGATGGGATTCCAGGTTTAGTGGGTATAAAACTTCAACGATACTATTGAAAAGTCTTAGAATACAGCTATGTTTCGGAAAACTTAGGTGAGATCAGTGCGCGATGCTAAAATCTGAATAAATAACATTTAAACATCATTATATTAGAAACCCGTGACAAAAATATACGTAGATATGCTTAGGTTGTTAAGGGTACATCCAATGGGAGAAGTTGGTAACCTATTTTAATTTGACATTGCTGCAGAGAAAAGTTGTTAGTAAGAGCAGCTTTCGCTCACTTGCGCGCTGGCCTTAGCGAAACTCCTACCAGTTTGACAAAAAGACTGAGTTGAGCATGCACAGATCCCCAATACCACATTTCTTATGCCCCAGTAGATAAATGCAGCCCGACAGAAATAGCAAATGCAAAAGAGTTTCGAACTACTAGTTTACGGCTGAGTTTTTCGAATTTTACTGGACGTTGCTAAACATAAAAACATTGGACCGTATGGGTAAATTTTCTGCGCGCGTGTAACAGACAGAGTTATCTCTCTATCTGTAACTGCCATTCTGGATTGATAAAGTTGTATTGTATCTCTCCCTCCCTCCCCACTCTTGGCGGCCCGGTGGCGCAACGGTTTGCGTGTATCACGAATACAGTGAAGGTTGGCTGTCCTGGGTTCAGCTCTCGTCTCTAGCAAGCTGTTCTTTCTCTGAATGTGGCATCTGTTTACAGGGCTAGCTGCCCTGTCCTGATGTAGCCTTACTTGCTGGCTCGGCGTAAAACCTTCCTCCTTCTCTTTCACTCACACACTCTCTCTCTCTTTCAATCTCTACTTTACACTCGCTCTCTATCACCCACCCACCCATCCATCTACACGCACACATGCACGCTCACACACACATATGCACCCGCATACGCACACATAGCATAGAGACGAAAAAGATAGAAAAGGAGAAGGCGGGACCACCATATCCCTTTGCACTCACCCGAACTTCAACCTAGAGTCATCGGAATCCGAGTCCATTTCCATTCGCGTGAACTTTCGCGTCATGATTCCTTTAAAAGCTGTGTTCACAAGGCTCACTTCTTTCTCCCGGGGTTATCACATTTCTTCCAACGACGCTATCAAACCGTTGCTTTATCGTGCCTTCGCGATCCTAGTGCACCCAAAAGACTAAGGCTGTACGGCTGAGGACCGCTTCCGCGGCCGACAAACCCCGGGTAAGCTGTGGCGTCACGTTTTTACATCCGACACCCCTGGCCATCCGGTTAGCACTACCGGACAGCGATAACACTGACTGAAGTAATAGCCACAACTGCTTCTGTCATACTGTGCACCATATACATTATAATTAGAGATTACTTCGCACGGTTTGTAGAAGATGTGTTACTAACAACACTTCTTTAGTTTTTAATCGAAAGCTGGTAACTTTTGATTTGTTTGCCAAACGTTTCGGTATTTGCTATTTAACACTGGCGACGACCTTCGTGAGGCAAGACTTTTGGCTATGGCTTTGACACATAGGCGATGTGGCAGGTGGCTCAGCACTCAAACAACCTGCAAACAAATGGGTTTTTTTTTCTTATTGCATCCGGTCAGATCGGTAAATATAATCTTGTGAGAGATGGCGGAGATATTTCATCATCTGCCTCAGAATGTTTTCATAAAGTCGAAGGCTTTAATTCCAGAGGAGAACTATACTCGCATGGTACATGACCGCGGTGTGAATATCTGCCACCAACCTTCGTGAACAGCAAACAGTTCGGTCTGAAAACATAAGATCAGCGATGTTCACGGTGACATCTGGCGAGCCTAACTCCAACGATGACGATAACCACGGTCCAGCCTGAAGAATTCAAGTTCCTTTTCGTTCTCTACTATCTACACCATGGGCACCAGTTTCTATCCGCTCTCCGAGGATGAAAGCTCAGGCAGGAGCGTGCAGTTCGTTATGTTCGCCATTTGCTGCCAGACTTCTTTATATTCACTGCCGGCTCGGGGGAAGGCCTTCGCACTCTCCATGTCCGGAATTTATTCCATGCTCGTTCAGGACGTCTGTGCATTTTAATCAAGGTGCAAAAAAGAGATTTGGAAATGAAAAGACCTACTTTAACAACAAAACTTGGCTCGGACTTCTGGATGTCGAGAATGAAGACTTGCTCTTACAAGCGAGACTTTGGGGTGGACTTTCGAACGTGAAGAATGAAGACTATTATCACTTCGCGATAAGACGCCATTAGTAGCTATGCTCGAGTTACCGTCCATAGGCTTTTCTTGCAGGTATTGAAATTCCCTTTTAGTAAAAGAAATAGAAAATGTGTAAAACAAAATGGCTACACTTTCGTGGATGTTACTCTTTTGTATACAGACTTTAAACAGTAAAACATCATACTCAAAGCAGTAAGTTGTAATATTGTTTTGTATATTAAGGCACACATGGAGGCGAAAGTCTGTACATCCGTCGGTCCACACGGTCAGTATGAAGACTAAGTGGGGAAAGTAGGTCAGCATTCTCGAGCAAACAAAATAAACAGAAGGCCTTTAAACGCAAGCTACTCGTCTACTCGTGGCTGAATTTTCCCTGCTCATCTGGATTTTCTTGAGAGTCATCTTTGCAGAGCAGGTCGCAGTATGCACGTCAGCCAGCGATATCACATGGGTACATTGACCAACTTGAATTTAATGAGGCCCACTTATAAATATACCCTTTAATTTTCTAGTTCCACCGTCTGGGGACAAATGTGATGGTTCAGCGATCCGCTTATGTTAAACATGTGATTTTTGTAGCGTGTACTATCGTCATTAGAAGGTGTGTCATCTTTCCTCCCGTTAAGCTTTGCATGCCCAGCACATTTATCTCAGACCATTGGGTAGTTGTGTAACCGTGCGAGTTGTGTGTTGTGCTACAGGCTCGACTCACGCCACAAATGTTTTTATAACGGCTGGACAGTCTGTGATTGATTGGCAGAAATAAGGTTCCTTCTTTGTATTCTTCACTTGTTTCCCGTCGAAGACAAATAGAAAGGTGAGGCGATGGTGAGAAAATAGAGGAGAAGCTGTCTCTTTTTCTTTCTTGTTCTTTTTCTTTTTTTTTTTTTTCTCTCTCTCTCTCTCTTGGAATGAGTTAGGAGAGGAGGAAAGAGTAGTCAAAAGTGTCAAGCTGATGGACTACTAAAGAATCTAACGCTCTTCAAAGTTTTATTGATGACAAAGAATTCAGTGAGGATAAAAAAATTTCTGAACTTTGCGCGTGTCTTGCAGACAGGAGCGTTGCTGCAGAGTACTGTGAAAAGCTTTCAGGTTATTGTTTCTTTGTATTCAAGTCTCAAAAGATTTCTCCTGTCTTGACGTCTATGGTAGAGCTGATAAGCTAGGGGAATGGGGGACACAAGTCTGCCTAAAGTGATCTCCAAAATACCACTGATAGGAGTTACTCGACATTTGACAAGAATGCAAAATCGAAAGACTAAGCTACCACTGTAGAAAAAAAATGTCAGAAATGTTATACCTTCTTAGACGAGCGACTTTTAAACAAAGCGTGTGTATGGAAATTTCTAGAGGGAAGAGGGTCTCTTCCTGATCTTGATCAGTGCATAATGGGAAAAACATTCATTCGAAAGCCCGAGATAGTGTGGAGTAAAAGGAAGCATATGATAAAAGATTTTAAAACACTACCCAACTGAGCTCATAAACAAGATTAAGAGGATAGAAGAATAGTAGAGATATAGAGAAGAAAGAGAATGAATGTGAGATGAAAGGAAAATAAGGAAAGATAGGTAAGAAATGTAAATCTTAGCTTGAAATGCCTTCTCTTTGTTTAATAGTCATGAGTGAAAGCCAACAGCAACAAAAAGATAGTCATCGTAGACTTAATAATTAATTATACCTGAGCTACAGACATCTGACCTTTGATCTTCTTTGATCTGACTAGTTCTTCTTAAAGAACTACATTATCGAAAGAAAAGCTTGCTGGCTGCAACATGTTACTCTTTCATGTCACGTACAGTGCACGACACCTGCGTGACGAGCCTTAAGAAGGCGTAATCGATGTCAGCCTCGCTTTGAGATGCAGGAGCATGGCGACGCCTCGTCACATGGCAGAGGTGAGAACCGCGGTCAGAGCAGAAGGCATCCGAAAGTATAGTTTGCCACTGAGGACAAGGGGTCGTGGGAGGTTTGCACCCACGGTCGTCCATATCAGCAGGACGGAAAAATCGTTCCCGCCATCCATGGTGGGGCAGGGCTAGCGATGGGCATTGTGGTCGGATGGGGTGTGGCTTCTCTATTGGTTATGGCTAGTTGGTTGAGAGTATGTTTGAGCTGTAACTGACCAGTGCCATTGCTTGTTAGTGGGAGATGTACAAGTACGACAGAAGATTTCAGCAATGAGCAGCATATGATATATTCGGTGCGCATTTTCTCCAGACCTCAAACCTAAGCGGTAGACTCGAAGGCAAAACATACCGAAGTCGGTGAAGATCAGATCCATCGAAATGACGAATTCCCTCAGTGACTTCAGTGGTTTGTTCACCTTGAGGCGTGCCGCTGGGTGCTACGGAAACAAAGTAGTCGAGTGAGCAAAGCAGTCGCCGAACAAACCACGAAATATACCTGGACTGGACACTACACCCGTGGAAAGTAGTCGTCGGTCCTTGACTTGGAAAGCGGATCCAGTGCCGAGGTGATGACGAGGTATCACCAGTGAAGACTTCACTTTTGTTTGCCGTAACCCATCTTGCTTTGCTTGTTGTTCCATGAGGATCAGGGCTTGTCGGTGCCCTCGACAATCATTAAATTAAGGGAAGGATCGTAGGACCCGCATCGTGGTTAGAGACAGGAACCAATTTACAGCGTGAGGGCGCCAGACCTGAGTAAATGCAGTGGGAATGAAGAAGGGATGGGGGGGGGGGCGATGCTGATGTTGCAAGAGATAGTGTCGGTGAGACACTTCGTCACGATCCGGGGAAATAGTGTGTCAGGACGTCGAGTCTATAGCGAGATGTCACAGCTTCGTGTGTATGCAGCAACTGTCCTTAAAGTTGTAAGACTCCGTGCTTGAACCTTCAAAGACTGCGGTCAATTTATAAGTACACCTTCACTAACAGTTTTCTGTCCTCCAGTCCTTTTATCCCTCAGCTACTTTATAACTTTAACCAGTTACGGTTATCTATGGCGCTTACAAATATGCGACGTGGTCACTTGACAGATGCCTCAAATGAATTATCCCGCTTAAGTGGAAATAATAAGTATAAGTGTTGTATAAAAGTATTAATACTGTGAGCAAGCAAGATCACCTAGCTAAATTTTTTAGAGCTGTCTGTGGAATAATGAGTTAAAGAGTCCTCAAAACCTTCATGATTGTCGAACCAATGTGCAACAATTTGTAGGGTTAACGTCCAGACGCTGATGTTTCTGAGGCCGAGGATGGAGGAAGAGGCATGTTTGTCAGCGAGCGAAGGTTCACGCCCTACCACGTCCTGCACGTGCCACCAATCGCGCGGACTAGCACTGCAGCGAGAACTAGTTCCGTCGGCAGGTGACGGCCCGGTGATTGTAGTGTCTGTTCAATACAGCACCTCGAACCGTTTTTTTTTAACCATGCTAATGACAAATTTTAAAGCTCAGCGTATAGATGGTTGCGCTTTAAATTTTAAGTGTCTGGGGAGACAGCATGTGATGGAAGCTGGACATTAAGTGGATAACAAATACTACAAACAACCTTCCGAAGACTTGTGAAACACTCTGTTGGCTCTCACCGCGTAGCGTTATGCTCTGTGGAACCACGCTCCCGGCATCCAAACATTGACCTGAGGACTTGCAACCCTGCAGGTGCTCCAATCGATGGATGGACTACCACGACAAGCTGACATCAAACACGGAAACCAAACATACATTGGAAATGCAAAGTCTACGACCACACTGTACGAAGTGTAAACAATAGTTTAGTGTAGATCGTAAACTGACTTAATTTCTTCCAACTCACGACTCGGCTTGCACGTGTCTGTAAGTTACTGACCACCTCCCCTCTCTTTCTCTCACACCCCTTTATCTTTGGTTTTGTGTGGGTATGTGTGCTTGCGTGTATGTAGGTAGGTATGGATTTGTATGTATCAGCTATGAGTGTGTATGTTTTCTTTTCTCAAATTCACTTGACATAAATACAGTTACGGTGGTTTCGTAATTATTTCCAAGCTTAGTTCTCAGTCTTCCTGGCGTCACTCGCGTCTTGACTATTCACAGATAGTCACGCGAATGTCACAACAGCTTACGTCTAGACCCTCGAGCATGAGCGAGGAGTAGGACTAGGCTGAGACAGCAAGTCCTGGGTTTTAAGGGTCATCCGACTTATCAAAAAGGCAAGACAACAGAAGTTAGAATCCATGATTCTAATAAATTTTTTTATTATAAATATTTATAAATAAATCCGTTAACTTAACAAACATTTTTAAGCAGTAACTGTGAAAGAACTATGACATATGGACTGTCATTAGTTTTTCCTACTATGCAAGACTTTGTTTGCAGCGTCAACAATGACTATTTTTGGCATATCCTACAGTCTGTCGCCTGCCTCGTCTGTTTATGACAAGTAAACAAACAGATTATGGGATTACAAAAGCGGGAGGTGGTGATCTCTTTTTCCCTACCTGCCGCTGTGTGTGTGTGTGCATGTGTGTGTGTGTGTGTGTGTGTGTGTGTGTGTGTGTGCGCGCGCACAAATATATAGCTATAGCAGGTATATTATCAGATACACTTTAGTACGCCAGCAGATATCCTTGGTAATACTTGCACTCCTTAATACTCGGAAACCAATCACTTGACAAACTTTCCTGCGGTCGTAAGAAATCTGAAAGCTAAGCCACTACTACGGTTACATGTAACCGATGCCTTGTGTGCTTCGTCGATGTTTTGTAAGGCAATTTTTTTGTCATTCACATTTTGTGTCCTTCATCTTTCATTAACTTTCATTCTTCGCGTTCACAAAGCTCAGGGCTGAGTCTTCAGACAGGCTTAAGATCAAAACTTCAAGGGTAGAAACTACACAGGATTAAGGCACGCAAGAGACCCCTTGCTGATATTTGTGTGCGTACGACAATCCGCACACAATGGTAGGAGGCTCTCAGCTTTGACCACTGTCAGATTCGTTTTGATTTGCCAAATCCTCAAACTCATTCACAGCAGTTTCAAAGGTCTGGGTGTTCTATAGGCTCGTTTCAAGCCATTGTTGCAAAGGTGCGAGCGACAGTAGCCAAGGTTGTCGGGGTCTGTTGCAAGACCTACTTTCGCCATGAAAGCAGTTCGGTAGAGAAAGAGATGCGCCAGCAAGAAACGAAAGGGCAGGTGACCGAGGGATGTGGCTTGGTACCAAGGCGCCTGCGCTTATGTCCTTTATATATGTCAGCTTTTGTTGTTAAAAAAGTAGAAAGTATAAATACGTTTCCTTATGTCTGTAAACAGGATTGTATAACTTTATTATCATCATAATCTTCTTCTCCATAAGGCTGCGAGCATAACGTTCCATTCTGTTCTTTCTCAATGCTGTCTAAAACACAATGCTGTCTAAAACACATGTTAAGACTCCAACTACCAGCCTGGGGGACGCTTCGCCTGACAGTAGTATAATGTTTTCTGTTCATAAAGCAGGACGCACTTGGCTAACAACGTTAGGTTAAATGACGGGAAGTGGGCGGGGGGGGGGTCGGGACACAGGGCTGTGCGGGATACTGACTGTCATATAATGGCGGCGCCAGACCTGCGGCTTTGTCACGGCCAGCTGAACTGATCGCACCCTAAATGACTTGCTCCTGCGTCGTGGATATGGACAGACCGTTCGCCGTCTTTAATGGCACAGAAAACAGGAGAGACAGAGAGAGAGAGACGGGGGGTGGGGGTCAGTCTGCTATCAAGTAAATGACTTTGTCTTGTGGCCTGCAAGTGGGCAACACAAACAGCCATCACTAGTGGTACAGAGAGCAGGGTTGGCACAGTGGCAGTCTACAGTCAAGAATGTCTTCGTCATGTGTGTTTATGTGTATGTTTACCATCATCATGAAGAATGCGAAAAATGATGAGCAGAATGCTCTTCGCCGAAGTACCGTTTATCCCCAGTAAATGCGACAACAGGTTTACCCGTACTCCCTTCCTAAACAGTATATGGCTTTGTGTAGTTGATGCCTCGATAAAATATTCCTGTTCCAGAATGGGATAATTGTTTCGCGCTGATGAGTTTTCTGTGTTTTTCTGCCCAATTGTTCAGCATGCTCTTCTTCCAACATACAATGTAAGATCTCATTTACAAGGTCCGTGGTTTTACGACCGGCGGTCATATCGACGCACGCACGCTGATGCACATACGTACATTCCGAAACACACAAACTGAATCATTTACTCGTCATGGAAAGTGTTTCAGAGAGAAAAAAACATTCCATGAAGTCTTTAAATTTTACCAGCACTTAGTCGAGTGCAAGTGGAGTACCATTGCTCAGTTTGAACACAATGTTTTTGAATGCATTTGATCGTGCAGGTTTGTGCTAGGCTAACTTATGTCCATATTTACGGAATGAGGCATCTTGAACCCTATGAAAATATTACTTGACTGTCTATTCTAACATACTGTTTGGCTGTCGCTTAAAATATCCTTTGGCTGTCTGTTAAAATGCATCGCGCGGTCTCTTCTTTTCAAGTTTGGTCGGAAATTCTAAGCAAGAAACAAGAGAGAAAGAAGATAATCAGTTGCGTTCTGTAAATACAGTTAATGTTGCCATCAACACCGCGCTTCACAAAGAAAACCCAACGGCTGGAAAAGGAACTGAAAGTCTGTAGTTCTTTCCTTTTGTTTTTACAGTTTCTTATATAGAGATTTTCTAACCTTATAGTGGCCTAGTCCTTGATTTGTCTGGCTGTAGAGTGGTTTGGTCCTAGGTTCGTCTAGCTTTAGAGCGGCCTGATGTTTGATTCGTCTGGTCGTGTCTGTGTTAAATGAAGATCAGAGTTGACAGTTCTTGTCTAGTTCATGCATGTCACCAACTTGTGTGTTAGTCCAAGTCTTGTCCAAGCAAATCTTAGTCCTTCGCGAGCTAGTACGACTATGAGCTTGCAGGAACTGTCACCTTTATCATGAGCGGACTTTTCACCTCCCTTTTACACCAGTAGAAACAACGAGGGGACATAAAGATGTGAATAAGGAAAAGAGGGAGGGGGAGAGAGAAAGAAAGAAAGAATGAGAGGACGATCGAGAGGGAAGTGAAAGAAACTGGAGGGAAATAAGATAAGAACAAAGGTGACAGGGTGAGGGATAAGGGTTCCACAGATCTTTGCTCAGCTTAGCCTTCCTATCTCCCCCACGGAGTTGTTGTCATTAGTGGTCACGTTTTTCCTCAAGTGGCTGAACGGAACTCACGTGGTGGCCTTTGCGCATTTATTAACTGCTTGCTTTCCGTCGACTGTTCCGCTCTGCTATCACCGTGCAACAGTTCAAGTCCCTCCTGGTGCTGCTGCGCACAGCGCGATGGAAGACAGGCCACCCGGTCAGAGTAGTACAGCTCTAGCACCGAGACAAGGATGCCACCCGTGCAACGGGTTACAGTCCTCACCCTAGCTCCAGGGTGTCCCGCAAGCATGGGAGGGCAAAGTTTGACGAGAGCAGGACTGCTTTAAGTATTATTGCATACTAGACGTGGCATGGACGTTCAAACAGTACAGAGCGTGGTGTTTATCGAGACACTTCTGAAGTGTTATTCGTTGAGACCTTCAGACATTCACGTTTTGCCGAATTCGTTGTAGGGGTAGGGGATCTGTGTGGATATGTGAAAGAAAGAGAAGCTTACAACAGAGATTTAGGAGAAAGAGACCATCACTCAAAGGTACCATCCGGTCTGGTCTTCTGCTGTACTTGCGAGCCATGGGGACCGGACAACTATCAACACGAACATGCAAAGATTTGCAAGTGTTACAGCCGTGACACTACAAGACTTCAGGTCCTCTTTGTTTCATCTTTTGCCCTCTGACCATTATAAAGATTTTAAATATCATGTTCATGCAGATAACATTTGGGCCTTTTGCACATCATCCTCCCTGTTCCCTCTCGGGCACAGTCCACCTTATTGTTCCTGTTGTTGCTGCAAACCTGATTATCCGCCATACACCTGCACACCACCGACATTATTATCACACACACACACACACACACACACACACACACACACACACACACACACACACACACACACACACACACACACACACACGAAGATGGTGCAATATCCTTAATGATGGTTTCAAGAAACCGTGTATCACGGAGGCGGCTGTCGCCATTTCCACGCGTGATGGACCAGTGACATTTGGTGCATAAACACTGCCTATCATCTGATCGATGTAGATAGTGGGAAGGAGGAGGCGGAATTGTGAGGGAGATGGACAAAGAGACTATGTCTCTCACAATTTTGTTCATCAATTTGTAAAACGAGACACTTTGTGTAAATCTTACTGTTGTCCGATGTGAGGCAGCCCACTGAAAAATCAACACAAATCAATTTGAAGTTCAAGAATCGCCATGCTGCTTTAGAAATTTTCCAGATGTATTAAGAAGCACTTGACGAAAGGTTATGGGGTTGTAGTCTGATCAAATAGTCGTTTGCGCAATTACCGTCGCGAGCTGCTTTGTAAACTACAGTGTACTCCTAAGAGCAGTCTCGGGAGGTGAATGTCGTGTCAAAGACGCTGGCGCACTGGGACAAGACACAACACCTTGTTAGGACATCATCTAGACAGAACAGATCGTACTTTCGTACTTTCTACAAAAAGATCAAGTTAACAATACAGCTGCTGCCTAGCTGTGCCTGTGACCCCTTGGGCGAATTTTCAATAGACGTTCAAGAACACAACCCCAAACCATCCCCACGTGGGGCCGTGTCCATGAAGCGACGATAAGTCGTTGCCATGATGAAAAATCATGGGAAACGTTCCTGTTTCTGCAGTTACGACGCACTGTCCAGACTCCGCTGATTATGTCCCTTCATCACACGGAATCTCTGCCACAACTTCAAAACTATGGTCCCAGGAGTAATTCAGCATCTGCGGAGTCTGGATGCCACCTTATAACTAAGGAGACCAGATGTTTGTCCCTGATCTCGAGACACAGAAAATGTCAGCTGTCGGGAGTGCGTGAAGAATATTGCTGTTCTGTTGCTGTATGCAGACGTTAGCGTAATTACAGGACAGCTATAGCACTCCGGAAGGGAATTTTTTGCGTGTTCCGGGACCAGGTGTGTGTGGGGGGTGGTGGTGGTGGTGGTGGTGGTGGTGGTGGTGGTGGTCGAATTCGAACAGAACAGAGGTGCTACTGTCGTTGTTACATGAACTGATAAAGACGATTTGTTCATTCTTTTTTCCCTAGACACTAAGAGTTAGTAGAGCCAGGCGAGAGGCTTCAGAACATGTTTCACGATACTTGTTTGCAGCCGGAATCTTGAGTGCACAAAATATGGACATGATAAATGTTCAGACTTTCTCCAATGATCTGACACAGAGAAACAGCTCGTCTGCTACTAATCTAAACGTTAAAGCACCATTGCTAAATTCTTGTAAGAAGCTGTACGAAGAATATGATATTTACTTTCAAGTGCCGCTACATTACACTCGTCATCTGTACACAAAACTCAGGTTATGTTTTTTTCACCATTGTCAGTACTAGCTGTGAATGGTCATGCAGTATTTTCAAATTTTGGTGGTAACAAGCAGACAATAAGTCGACAATAAGATCGACACCTACAATAGTGTGCCCCGAAAATGTATCTGATTTGTCTTTCTTCTTTTTTCTTTTCCAATGTTTTCTTTTTTAAATGATGCTCAACTACAGTTTAGCCCCTTTTACTTAACAGTCAGCTGCAGCTTGCGAAACAAGATGAACATCGATCCACGCTGACCATAATAGTATGCGGTCGTTCTTCGTTTTCTGCTTCATCTGCTGAACCCACACAGTTCTCAAGTTCAAACATGTATGGCTTAGTACCTCAAAACTACGCAGAATATCTTCGCTTAAATTAAGATCTTCCAAAACATCCGATACACCATTCCGACCACCGGCCATTATTTATGCTGTTTGTCCGACAGCGTGGATTGGATCCTCATAACATGATGTAGCAAGTTATTCACGCGCAGAAGAGAGGGGCTAGGGCGAGCTGATTACAGGTGGAAATAGTCAACTTCGAAATTTGAAAATAAACGGCTGCATTTCAGGCGTTGAGATCTATCAACCTGAATCCACGTGTACCTTATAGCTCCCGACCCGGCCAATAGATATGCTACACAAACACGCACAGCGGCAACTGTATCATGTCGAAAGTCACTCCCAGTTCAGAAACATAATTTGTTCAGACGACCAAATAATTGTAGCAAAGAGTGGAAACACGATACTGAATCAATCTGCAGCGAGCAAAACGTGTTCCGGAGAACATTGTTACCGTCACACACCGCTGCCCGGGCAATTGTGCCGACAAAACAAGTTTGGCGATCTGCGGTCTTTCAATAACTGCTGAGGACAATGCAAATGAAATGGATCCCACATAGCGGCAACGAACGGAGTTCTAAAGACGTAGACAGCAACTACATTAGAGTGTCATTATTATTATCATATTAATATTGATGATGACGGACGACGACGACAACGGTGGTGGTGGTGGTGAGCTTAAATGGTTTATAATCCCAGCACAAGGACCAGGCATGCTATATCTTATACAGCGGGATAAAAAAAAAGTGGAGAAAAGGAGATTCCAAGGAAATAATAAATGTAAAATTACATTAGCACAGTCTTTGTGAGATCCACGCTGCGGTCGTCACAGATATTTATTTTACATAAAACATGAATTGTTAAAACTCATCTATACGTTGTGCTAAAGAAACAGGTAAAAGGTCGCTAGAAGTTCTGGAAACAAATGAATATCTGCTGTTATCAACAGCTACAAGGCTACAAATGACAACATGATAAAAAAGCTCTATATTTGTGCATATAGTGCTTTTACTGAAAATTCACTCACCTAGTACCTTGCACTTTGTAAGTTATGGTAATAACCTCTTCTTACTAATTATTTGTCTAGTTTTAACAAGAGAACGTGCAACGTATCCAAAGGTGAACGAAGATTTTTACTTCTTGACCAGTGCTGAGCTGAGTTCGATACCTTCCTTCCTGCTAAAGATGTACCACTTGTTTCTTTTATACTTTGTTCTCTGTCAGTCAGAGAAATCTATAAAATATATTTATTATTGATTATGTAACCGCCTTTGAAAAAGCTTTCCAGTCTGGACAGTAACTGTCAATGAGGTTTCGACGGGATAAGATGACACCACCGTCGTCTGCCATCCTTTTAAGCACCCCTTTCCACTAACCGATAATTTATTTTTATACCTTCGTTTTTGATAAATGCAATTAAAATATTCTTTTAAAAATTTTCAAACAAGGAAATGCTTGGGTACAGATTTACAGCGATCAAAAAATAAATCAAAATACAAAACCAGTTCTTCGGCGTGTGGGCACGAAAGTGGGAGAAATATAAGCGATTCTTCGAGAGTGTCACCTGAAGCTGCTTAGAGTGCAAAAGAAGAGGTAACGTACTTTCAAGTGTTTCGGGGAGTGTGTGCACACATCCTACTGGCAGCGCTGGCACAACGAGCACATTTGTCCTGAAGTCTTGCACTCTCTTTCTTGCCACTCGAAAGGCCCTCTCTAACTTACCCTAGAGTCAGTAAAGAGCGACTGGTGTATGGAGGGAAAAATTACCATACAATGAGTTAGTTACGTGTGAGAGAAAGAGGATGATGGGAACAAGTACAAGATAGAAGATGCACTTGCAGAGCTAGAGCAGCAGGCTCGCACTGACGTCACGTGACCTGACGTTGTAACGAATCCCACTAGTCTGGCATTCGATGCTGCATGAGGACTCAACGGGATTAGTAAGGAATGAGATCGGTGTGGCAAGCACGTACCCGTACTCGAGTCTCATCTTAAAAGCGTCACCATCAGGTGTCACAGATATTTTTTTTAAGTTCAGGACTGGGTGGTAGCCACAGAAATCGCGAACACCTACATGGCCACGAGGGTGTTCCGTGTCTGGAGAGTGACGGAGGACGAGAAAGCGATTTTTTTTCTGGAGTTGCCCGAGGTACTGTTTGAAGAAAAAGTAGCGGTGTGCCTCTCGGGCAATGGTAGAGATTACAGTTACAAGTCATGGCAAGAGGATCGTGACTTCTTTCTCTTCAAGAAACAGCTCTGGCTGCGCAGACAAACCCCGCTTTATGCGCTGAGATCACACGACACTTCTCTACACTCCACCGCCTAGTGACGCTAGAGTCTCGCTGCTTACAATACAACTATCACACTAGTCCTCTCGTCCCCTCGTCCCCTCGTCCCCCCCCCCCACCATCTCTGGCCACTTGTTTTACCCTGAAAGAGTTGGGTGTTGTCAACAGGAGTGTACATTTCCACAGTGAGTGCTCTCGCCAGAACACAATCGACCCGCATGCAAGAGCAGGCAGTGACACATCACCTAATGCAGGTCAAAGATCACAAAAACTGACCGAGAGGACATCTGGTGGCTGGCTTGTATAAGTATTCATGCAGGCACCCGAACACACACACACACACACTGGATCCAAACTGCGAATCTGACTACGGCGAAGGAAAACATCGAAGGATAATAAAGCCTTCGAACTGATCGCAAGTGAGAGCTGAGAGCAGCCATTAAATTTTCTTATTAGATTCCTGAGGCAATGGGATTTGTGGCTTTTTAACAGCGTTACGAATTGCCATTTCATAGCATATATATATATACAGGCACCTACAGATAGACATGTGGATGAGGGATAGAGCGACCTATGCTGTGTGAGATTAAAATAGACAAAGTGGGACAAAATCAACTTTAAATCCCTACAAAAGCCTAGTGTTTTTCAGAAACATAAGTATCAATACGATCGCTTTAGTCGAGGGTCGCTCCACGGGCCAAAAATCAGCGGATCAAATGTAGTCGTAGGCGAGAAATGACTGAATGCAAGACAGTAATGTGACTCCGCATAGCTGACAAGTGTTTTATGTATACAGTATGCAAGTATACACACACTGTTGTAAGTACACTTAATGTAAGTGGACACACCCTTAAGTAGATATAGGGCAAACATATAGTGATTTTGCAGTCACTCACCCAAAGTTGCTTCCCTTGTTCGAAGTCTTTTTGCTAAATTTCCTTCTTGACTCATCTTCTTCTAGGTCCAAGTCTCTCGAGTTGAAGTCATCCACAGCGCTGTTGTCTGCGTCCAAATCTCTGGCCTCGGCACCTAAGACCGTCTCTGGGTTCCTGGCGGAGGAGTTGGGTACTTTTTCTGGCTGTCTCCCTGCGGGTACACTACTCTCCCTTGCGCGCCATTCTTCAGCCGACATGCTGCTAGCATCGCCTACAGACCCCCTGACACTCTTAAATGCATTGTGCCCACTGCTGTTCTTATAACCTGTCTTCTTGCTTCCCGCAAAGGGAGCGCTATCGCTGGTTTGCTTCACTGAAAACCCCACAGCCTGCGGTACGTTACGTTGTGGTCTTCTATTTACACCTTCCGCGGTGGTGGTTGAAGTCTTCCTAGGAACGTTTGCAAGATCTGTCGCTGCGTCGCTGTTGGAGCTCGCCTCGTCAGGCTGCTGTCGGACTGTTCTGCACTCTAAGGTGGCAGGCTCTCTTTTCCTGTGACTTGTTTGCTGTCTGCCCCGCAAAGTGACAGTCTCTCCGTTCTGCTGCTCGCCCGTTGAGCCACTCGAACCACCCGCCTCGTTCGCCCCCTTGCCTCGTCCGCCGACTGTGAGCGCCCCCTTGTCGAAACTGTTGCCACTGGTGGGAGCGCCGTTCAGCGTCGCGGGGTCCCTGGACCCTTGACTCCCCTCGTCCTGCGTCGCTGCTGTCCCGCCCCTCCCTCGCTGCTTTCGGTCCGTCGTCTCAGGGCCTCTGTCTTGCGCTCTGGTAGCCCCGCTACCCTCCGCGCGCCGTGAAGCTGTCGGTGACTGCGGGGCCAGACTTTGTTGCCACACTTTGTTGTCTAGTGTCGCCACCACGGTCTGCCCTACAGCTTCTTCTCGACTCTTGCCATAAATGCTTGCTTCTTGGGTGGTCTTCATTATTGTCACGAGAGGAGGCTGGCGGATACCCTTTTTCACTCTTACGTCCGCCGTTGGTCTTTGCGGAGCCTTTTGTTTCTCTCTTTTCAACCTCGCTTTGTTGAGTGCTTTGCCTCCAGGTGTTTTCTAAGTGCGAAAACACTCTGTGTGTGCCTACACTCCCCTACAATATCATATACGTCAGTGGCGACGACGAATAGCAAACGGTACGATCCGGGGAACATCAGACGCAAAAGAATAAGCTCCAGGAAACGTCGAACAGCATGTTGCAGTAAATGTCAGACGGTAGTTTAAAGGAATGCTGGAAGATTATTACAGGGAACGCTATACAGAAAGTTCCAGGATGATAGTATGTTTCAGGGGACGCCAGATCATATGTTCCAGGGAACGGCTGACGATTTGTTCTTCCACAGCATGCTAGACAGTATGTTCCAGTGAACACCAAATAGAATGTTCCAAAGAATGTTTCCAGAGGCCAGACTGCAGCAGTAACTGACTAGTGCGCTTTTTGTATCCAGCAAGAGATAAACTTTATTGTTTTTAGTGGCTTACATGGGGTGAAACTGCAAAAAAAACAACAACACCAAACTCTGAGATTAATAACATTACAGTTGGTGCTCTCAAATAAAATCACTTAAGAGTACAAAGGAGAGAAATTTCTCTTAATAAATAACAAACTTACACGTATTTTAGGTCTGTTGCTTAGGACAAAGGAGAATAAACTCAAAGATTTTGTTTTGGTTTAAGTTCTAATGGCGTGCAAAATTCTTTTCAGTTGAGTATACATTCCTGCTAGACACTACTTCCTCTTCCGTTCTGGAAATACACGCGTCCAAACATCACTGTGCACAGAACGAGGTGAACAATTCAGACGACAGGATTGTATATGGATATGTTTACGTTGTCAAGACTTGAGTCAGTGAGACAGCTAGGACCTCATGTTAATAAGTGTATATGTGTACAAAGCTGACGCCAAGACTTTGATCTCTTTCTGCGCATAGGCTTGTTTCTCGAGACTGGAAGATGGGTATTTATCCAGATTTGAAGATATATTATCTTGTACTGAGCTTTTCCCACGTTAGGAAAAAATATGCACTCCATTAGACCCATAAAATTATGCAGCTTATGTTGATACTATTTCTCTGCGGTGAACAGAAACAAACATGAATATACACGGTGTCCTTATCTTAAATGTTAGCTGATATCCGAAGCACACACGTGGCGATATCCACATGGTGTCGAATTATCACGTCATATCGTAGTCCATTAAATTATATCGTATTACATCACACCGCATTACATAATATCGGTGTGTGTAGGTGTGTGTGTGTGTAAAACAGTCATCTTTCTAGTTGAAAGAGTCTGCATTTTTGTGAATTAACTTGGTCAGGGATTCTGATAAAAGACACAATTCACGAACATGTTGCTATAGTTACCTTATACCAAACAGATGACGGATGTTTTCTTGCTATATATTAAAATGCGCGTAAAATTCTTAAGGTGACCAAATGTATTTTAATGCGCAGTACACATACGTTGGCACAAGAACCCTAACACAGCTGGATAATTATTTGAACTGCTGCCTAGACATGTCACGTGTAATGAATGAATGAACCCATACGACACCTGTCCTAAAGCCCTGGTTGGGTGGCTTTGGCGTTCCCCTCTCTCTCCACCCCTCCTTCTCTCTCGCTGTCAACCATATCTTATTATCGGAAGAACAAGGTTCACATGTCCAGGTCTCTCGCTGCTGGATCCACAAGGCAGTCAAGGTTTCTTACCCCTTCAGTCAGCCTCGCTATCGAATGAATTCATAATAAACCCAACTAGGATACTTCTCTTTTCTCGTGAGCAAACTTCAGTCCCCAGTCAGGCATATTAACTTCCCTGGCAGAGTCAACGAAATTAAAGCTAAAACCTGCACTGATACGCACTTTATCATAGCTGACATCTTTATTAACATTGCTTTTTTTCGTTTTGTGAAGGGTCAGAGCCGCAAACATTACTTGGGACTGAATGAAAAGAAGAAGACGGTACATTGTCAAAGCTCAAGACACTAGCCCTCTCACTGTCCTTTCATTTTTTATTTTTATTGATTTATTGATTTATTTATTTTTTTTTTTGGTAAAGAGCTAGTGGAAATTAATTGTCAAATGAAGGGACTGAACTCGGCTCAGTAAAAAATTCTATATCTCTAAATCCGAGCGAATAATCCTTGTTATGTTCTCGAGACACAAACCTACTAATATCTTCATGCTTTGAAGGACCAAGACAATGACCACAGATAGACTTACTCTGTCATGGAAACAGCCAGTGGACAAGTTATCAGAGTTTGTTATTTAGGGATAACTATATACTTTTGTGACGTCACGGCTTTGACCTCTTTCTTTAGATGGTGATGTTTGTGGGCTTATATATCGAGGACAAAAATAATTTAATAGAAGAAAAAAATATTTTACGCTAAATTCAGTCTAGTCAGAGGAAAAAAAGTACTGTGGAAGCTCGTTAAAATGCCCCTGCGGACAGTTCTCACAGGGACTACTATTCTCTGTGACACATTTTACGAGCTGACGATCATCATCATCATCATCATCATCATCATCATCATCTGATTTGTGCGTCATTTTGGTCATCAGCATCGCTATGGTGATGTATAAATCAGGTTATTACGGCACTCCTAGCATACGTAATCCGTTCATTTTATCTCTAGCATTATTTCATACTTTTGTGTGTAATTTTTTTTTAATTCTTGTACTATAATGTGAAATTATTTGCAAGTATTGCAGATTTAACTGTTTTATACTTTGGTCAGGAAATGCAAACACTGGTCGTTAACACGTACATATACTAGACGCCAGGAAAAACAACAGTTCACTTCAAAAAATACAGAAAGAAAGAAAACGTTTAAAAAAAAAACACTCACCAGTATCTATTGTCTTCCGTCCAACGAGACTCTTCAAACTATCGCTGGGGTAAGAGCGTCTTAAGAATAAACAAGCGTTTCGCGAAAAATGTCAAAATGGTTTTTTTTCCCAGTCCGGGATTTTGAAAAAAAATCTGCAACTTCTATTACGTTCCCAGGTAAAACACTACACACATTTTGTTGTAGGTGTTTTCTGTGCCGGTGTCGTTAACAAACTAATCCCAGCAAAACGAGCAGAGTCCGAAATCGTAGGCGGAGGTGCGATCACATCACGTGGTCTGACTCTACGGCTGACGTGCCGCGCGGTGGAATCCAACAAGTGAGGACTGGGAAGACCTCACCACACCTGGATTAATCCATACTGGACGCCCTCGGTCATGCTTGTAAAATTAGCGAACCGAAGCCACAAGGCTAGTGACTGGAAGGAACCCCAGTTCATTCCAACGATGTTTTGTGCTTTATGCAGCTCATTTCTGCTGGACTCGAAGACAGGATAGTGTCCGGCAATTGTATTCGCGAACCCTCTAACCAAGAACTTGTATTACGTGCTCTAACTTAAGGGAGCAAAACCTATACAGGTGTGTTAATTTTAATTTGTATTTGCTGGAAAGATTGGAATGAGCGTCCTTTTTCAGACCTAGGCAGCACAGTAAACATTTCACGTGCAGCTGGTCAGGACAGTAAACATCTCACGTACAGCTGGTGCTAGGTCAGGCTAAACAAAAATATCAGACATAGAGCTGACTTGTCTCAGCGATGTCCATCAATGGCTCCGTCGTGCGGCGATCATTTTAAATGGGGGATTGAAAGCCCGTGAATGGCTGTCTAAGCGCACAATTTCTAAGTACTAAATTTCTGAAAATTGACTGCCTGTGTGGGCGGGTGTGCATGTTTGTGTGTGCGGGTGTGCATGTTTGTGTGTGCGGGTGTGCATGTTTGTGTGTGCGCGTGCGTGTATGTGCATGCGTGTGTGATGGAGTGTGTGTGTCTGTATGCGCGCGCGTGCGTGTGTCCACAGAAGGATAGAGTAAGAGAGATAGACCTTCAAGATAACTGCTTTTTTGCTAGAAGCTGTTAAAAAAGGAAAACACTCTATTGCCAATACAAATGCGCAATACCTCATCTGTATTAAAAAAAAACTATTTTGAAATGTCGACTCTTTATCTTCAAACGTAATGAAATACACTAAAAATAAATAAATAAATAGCTTCTCTCGACAAGAAATCGGGCATAAAATTTGGATTATATGTTGAACGTGAGTAGTTCCAACGCGTTAAAATTGTGTACCAATTACTTTTTACAATGTGTACTTTATAGGCAGACAAATACGTCTATGAGAGATTCGTCCCCCCCCCAACTCAATTCCTCAAACAATCTATTTAATGATAAGGAACTACACTTGAAGTTCTTTCTTTGAAGATGGACGATGAGAACATGAAAGGTATGGAAGAGCACTAGAGGTATGGAGCCAGGTACATTAGATCACTGCCGCTCCCTGTAATTGTGTTTGGATTCCAATCACAAGAACCGCTTCATTTTTAATCATCTCTAATGATTACACTCTCATCGATCTTTGATCCCGCGTTAGGACCAGTACCAGCACAAACAGTGTCCAGATTGTGTCTGAGACAGAGCGTATCGACCGTGCTCCCTATATTATCAGGAGGCTGTCAATTGATCCTCCTAGGATGAAGCAATCTCTCTCTCTCTCTCACACACACACACACACACACACACACACACACACACACACACACACAGTGAGAGAGGTGTAGAAAATTAAGATCTATGGAGCAGGAAGACGCTTTTTTATATTTTCAAAATTGTATTCTGAGATTCATTGGCTGCATCACCTTGTCAAGACAGGCTGTTTTTATCTGCAAGCATAAAAAACCTCCATAAGTATGAAGTCTTGTATACAGTGAGTACCATCACTGCATGCAGAAAAAGTCTGTAAATATACATATTTCAGTCACCCGCACGCATTTAAAGGGACGTGACCACAGTACGTCCTACCCGAGAAAGATTGGATTAGTGTTCTATACCGAATTCAACACCCAACTTGACCATTTATCACACAAGAAAAGACTGTATTCTGTTGCCATATATTAACATGGTAAAATCTTTTGCTGTCATATATTAGCGAAGTCGATTATTCAGATATCATCTGGATGTAAACTTAAGCTTTAACAAACAAAAAATGCCTTAGTTTGCAAAGTAAAGCATAAATTAATCACATCTAAGCGATATACTATATTATTCACAACAAGGAACAGTTTCCTTCGGAGCACGAGATATGGAAAGGGTACCTCATATTGAACCGGTAGTCGCTGTTGGCCTTAGTTGGTTCAGCAGCGGCCTGACGACTGTGTTCGGTGTACCTCAGTACCTGGGTACATGGTACGTTCACACTTTTCACTTAAAATTTGTTTCAGTGCATTTTTTTTCTCGATCGCTCAGATGAGTGCATTTTATTTATATCGTTGTGATTATGCGTGTTTGTTTTTGTCTTTCTTTTCCCAGGAAGTAAAATTTCTCTCTTTCTCTCTCAAACATAATTAAATACATGATCACAGCCCTACACACATACATATAACACAAAACAAATATGTGTGTAATTGCATAGAAAAGCACCCTACAAGCAAAAGTCTATATATATATATATAGATATATATTTGTATACAATAAAGTATTGCCAAAAAAAGGTTCTGCGTCATGGCCTGTAACGTGTTGTCACTCGACTGTCGGGCAAAGCTGGTACATGCAGCCTACCCGGCCATGAAAAGGTTTCAGCGAAGCAAGGCGACAAGAAAAGGCTGTACCCGTCAGGGTGTCTCATGTTAATCAGCAAACAGCCCCCTCTGTTTCAAACGTGTGTGACAAAGGGTCGTTGCTTCAGGCACACGTACGGTGCTTCACACACAAAATTTTCCATTAAACTCTTTTTATATTTGCGTTTCTGATTACCATCTAAAAAACTTTAAAAACGTGTTTTTCAGATGTTTTCTGCTTACTGTGGTTTGTGTTCTTACGCCATGTTCCATTTTCCAGAAAGGTGTTTTACAATCTTTTACAGTCTTAGTGCATAACGTTTCCTGCAACATTATTTTCGAACAAATTATTCCCCGTTGTGCAAAGAGATGGTTAGTATAACCATATTCTCCAAACCGTTTGCGCAGATCACCATAATCGGAAAAGCACCCCTGACAAGAAGTGACTGAATAACCGTCCACTGAACAGAAACTTGTTGCGAGTAGAAGAAAAGAAAGTTCAAACTTTTATCATTTAAAGATAAAATAGAAAATGTGTGACCAACTCTTTTTCAACTGCATTGGTTTGCTCTTTCCTTTACTTTTCTTTCTTTTCTTGTTCTTTTCTTCTGTCTTTTTCTCTCTTGTTTTCATTCATTCATTCATTTATGCTTTAATTCCCTCTTGTCTTTTGTTTTTAATCAAGTGCCAGTTGCACAACACGTTTCTAAACCTTAAAACTGTTCTAAAGAAGCAAAATCTCTTCTCTGTCGTTTAGATGCACTGCACAAGAACATAAAAATTGTACTGACAGGACGGAAAGTCAGACTTAAACAACTTTATCTTACTTAAAGCAGTTTTAGTTTAAAAATTCTAAAATTGTGGTGTGCACTTTAAAGTGATTATCTAACTAGATTTAAGGCCTAAAAGTGTTTAAAATTAGAAATGTGTTGTGCAACTGGCCCCAGGACGCTAACTTTACTTGAGAATAATTCAGCGCTCTCACAAGTTCTCAAACACAGATCCTTCCGCTCCCTAGAAGAATCTTGTAAACACAAAGCGTCTTTGGTTAAACTAAATTAGCTAAACTAAGTCAAGAATAAGAGAGTACACCCTGGCACTAGTCTGCGGACAGTCATTAATTACCTGGTTTCCTGGTGCTCTGTGCATACTCTGTTGGCATGCAGCTACCACTGCAAGGCTGGTGTCGGATGCCTGGAGTTTAAAACTTGATTCTCCCGCCGGACGCTTGTTCAACTTCTGTAATTAAAAGCCACAGCGTGGAGGTTAATTATTCAAGCACAGCGAATTCTGGGAAAGATGGTAGATTGGAGCAATGTTACGGCGTAGCTTTATTAGGAGAAACAGATGACCGAGAGAAGCAAAGCAGAAAATGACCAGCTGAACAAAGCTTTCAAAGCCAGTCGTGAAGACTGATACAAATTTGTTGTGCATGTCCAGTCATGCATTCTTTCTCTCTTATTTTGTCTTATTCTCTGGCGCTCTGTGGGAGCATTTCCGGCCACTTACATAAGTCTCAAAGAGCATGCTCTGCTTCAAAGTAATACTGTGTATGCAAAAGAAAGGACTTATAAGAAGTCTGCAAATTATTCGTATGTCACGCCTCCGAAATCGTCGCTGCTATGTAAATTTGTAATTTCTAGTTATTTTCACCAAGTATTCACTAAGCGGTTGCAAACAAATGTTTATATTTGTCCTTTATGCTTATTAAAAAAAAATTAAGTTGAAAGTACCTGCAAATAGAATCATGCACTGATTCGTCTTGAGCTTCTCCTAATGTCACCAGTAAATCTTAGAAACCCTCCCTTCTTAGTCAATGGTCTGCTGTTGAATTAGTGCTACTACTACTACTTTCACTACTGTCAATAATAATAATAATAACAGAACGCCCCCCCCCCTCCTTGCGGATGTGAGCTGAAAGCGCTGTGCACAAAAGACCACAAACGAATCGATCATTTACCCTACAAGAAACACAAGCGACGGCAAACAGATGACATCGTGGCCAATGTAAACGAAGTGCATGGACAAAAATAAGGAACTGAGGAATGGGCGGAAGAGTTTTCTGCATTATGAAAGATACTTCTTAAACAACTTTGTTCTGAGGTCGGACATCAAAGCTTCGAACGTAGACATTGTTGGAAGAGAAAGGGGAGATGTCTTAGTGAACTAGCTGTTGCTGTGGTGGTGTGTGAATGGGTTTGTTTAAGTTTCTCTGAAAAACATCGTCGTTGTTTTTTTTTTTTCCCTGTCTGTCGATCGGCTCTTGGTCAGAGACAATCAACCCTGAAATAGAAGCGAGTGCAGCCATTGAATTACCATCCTGTTTCTTTTAACTAAGATGCTTTGGTTGTCTGCGCTTCCCCTACCGTTGTCCAAAGATGTAAACCTGTGACACAGAAAAAAAAGAAGGCCTGAGCGAAGACCGTAGATCATCTAGCCACTGGTCAAAGATGCATTGAGAGAATAAAGACGTAAATCGAAGTTGGTACAAGTGACCAGGTCTTGAGGGACTGAGAGCTAGTACGTGTAGGTAGATTGAAACTCTGCGAGTTGTAGCTGAGCTAATATCTGCCTCAAGGTTTAGATGATGTTCATTCTCTTGTTTTACTTATTCGTGTTATAATACAGTACCCCCACGCCATCGTTGCAGTACAAGTCATAAACAGTTGAAATACTGATTGGGCGTCTTCAAAGACACCAGAATGGTTTTCCAACAGCAAACTTGACTGTAAAAGTTTGTTAACTAGAGATAGATTGATAGTACTTGTACAGCTCATCTCCTCACTTGGCAGTGAACTCAGTGTGCTTGAACAAAAGAGCAACACAGCAACACAACTATAAACTGCAAAAACGAAGGAAAAGAAGAGAGGAGAGATGGTATGAGAAGACAGCCGGTTGCTACACCTCTTGGCAAAAGGCAAGCTTTAAAGGCTTCACAAGTGGTGATTGTACCAGAGAGACTAGATATATATATATATATAATCTCTCTGATTGTACTAAGCGATAGATATACAAATAGATCATGACGACAAGGAAAAGGAATAAGACGAGGGCTTTGCAGACCTAACACAACCGGATCAGATTGACCTCATGAACAAAGACCGGTCAGATGTGATCGAGATTGATCTGGTCAGCAAGCAATCGCATCGCCTGTTTGGTGCAACTAATGTGCTGGAACTAACTCCCAGGATACCGGTCTTCCTCGGATAACCTGCGTGATCGAAACGCTTGGTGAGGCAAGGTGCAGAATGACGCCTGACTAGGGCCGCAGCAAATGTCTCCTGACAAATGACCAGAAATGCAGTTATCTAGGAGAGGAAGGAAGATAAGATTCAGTTTGTTCTTCTGTTCGTTGGGACGTCATCTCTTTCTTTTCTTCTCTCTCTTTAATTCCCCACTCCTTTTCCTTTATTTTTCTCTCTCTGTGTGTTTTTTTAACTGTTCAGACATGAGATTTTGTTAGTTTTTGGGGTTAGTGCTTAAGACTAATTGTTAGAGTTTTTCGCGTTCAACCTGAAATGCAAATTTTCTGTTGTTGCCGGGAGACCGGTGTGTAACAGTTCTCCAATGTTCCACTGTAAATCTCGCGTGGATGTGCCATGCCTTGTAACCTCAGGAATTTTCCGTTGTACTTTGCATGTTTCTTACGTTTCTGTTGGCTTCGCTTCTTTCTCACTGTTTCTCACATTTCTGGTGACATCACACCTCCTGTCTTAAAATCATCAACACGTACCATGTCTCCCTCCTCCCCCCACACACCCGTCCCCATGCCATGTCTTTACTATTACATTCATCTCAAAGCATACGACGCACAGTTTAAGAGCAGAACAAACATTCCGAGGTAAGGCGTAGAAAGCGGGGTAAGGGTTTTGCTGGCCCTCCAGGAGATCAGAAACCGTGCTTAAATTAGCCACGTGGTTATCTGACCTTAACAGGGTCAATGGGATTGTTGCAGATCAAGAAGAAATTATCGGTTCTCTTTTTCCCTTCCCTTGTTCATGCTATAGCTTTGGCATGTCACGCAACAGGACCCTATGCTGACCGAGCTGACATCACGTGACTGATAATCATATTGTAATAGAAATAGCCTGTTCACCAGGTTTAAGAGAAACACGTGTAGCTTAAATTCAAGGCTCTTATAAAATATTTACGCCAACACGAAAGTGTTCGTGAGGATACGGGAAAAAAGCGTGAAAAGACTGAGACAACTTCTCATGTTTGAGACAAGTGTCTGCATGGCTAGCTGGGTGGCTGGCTGTCGGTCGGTCGATTGGTCTTAAAAAAAGAAAGTATGTTGAAAAAGCTTGGAGGAAGAGATTAAAACTACATAGGTAAAGAAATACAAAATAAGTTCAGGATAAACGCAAAAGGTGTCTCTCTAGAAAATGCCAGTTTTTATGCAAGCACCGATGAACCTGTGATATTCTGATCGGATAGCCATCCAATTAAACATTCAGAGGAATTCCACCGAGGTCTCCGCATCGGCAAAGACTCCATGTCTGGAATGGCTGTCTCATCAACGACAGACTCGTGCCGTTCTTGTTTAAATGTTAACGACTTTCATTCCTGATGTGGCCGAGTACAGACGTGCAGTGACGAGAATCTTGCAAAAGGCCAGCGTTTTCTTTCTTCCCTCCTATTTCTCTACCTACCTCCTCCATCCAGTCCTTCACTTTCATCTTACTTTCTTCACCCCTCTTATTGCATAACTTACTGTAGATACTGCTCAAAACAATCGATAGACCATCCTTTACTATTTGGACACGATTCATTAATGTGTGCTGGTCTAAATACGTGTAACGCAAAATATTACAAAATTTTCTTGGAAATTTTATTGCTCGCTTCAGCAGACTACGGGAATTTCCTCCAAAATTAGATATCTCACAAGAATAAGCCAAAATGGTCAAGAAATATTTTTTTTTAATGTGTGCAAATTGACTTAATTCTGCATTTATTTATTACTGTCTTTTAAAAGAAAGGTACGTATTCCTACAAGCTAGGCAGAGTACCATGTGTGAAAGCTATAATAAGTAGATTAATTGTTTACTGTGACAACTCGTATAAAATAAAGAACAAGCGAGGAAGTTTAATTGTTTCCCTTGAAAGAACTCGCATCCGTTGAAAATTTGCCGGTGGTTCTTCGCTGTGACACACTATTCGTAGCGATATATATAGTAAACAGCCACTTCTCATATTATTTTTAATGTTTTTCATATAGGATCTTGATGACAAAATTGTTCATCGATCGTGACTGCATCATTCGTGTATAGCATCATTGAACTACCGCCAATTAATTATATAGCCTCATTCCTAAAATGCTGATTTAAAATGTTTATAAACAAAAGCGTTTCGTCTTCGCATTCGGTCGATCATGTCAGTGGACTGAAGGATGTGAAACGCGTGACGGTGAAAAAGAGTGCATGACTACAATCGCAGGGGATCGATTGCTTAGGTAACTAATAAATAGTTCGATTACATGCTCCGTTGATGATGATCATCAAAGATGTGGTGATTTCTCTTCCGGGTATGAAAACATTTACGAAAATGGGAATATGTGAACAAAAGATCCCGACAGCACATCTTTCGCTTCCAATATGACACTCCTTCTATAAACAAAGCGGTCATACCCCAAATAGTTCGCATATTTAGGCCGGAGCTGACAATTTCGTCATTGTTTTGCAGTTTTCTCTACATTCAGAGGTCCTTATAATTTAATTAAGACTTCATACGTTAATTACGTCGTTAGCCCCTAAAGTGCCTTGACTGATAATGACCAGTGTTGGTTGCTTGACCCGTACTGCATGTATGCAGCAACTAAAATTCTTAGCAGATAATCCTCTGCTGAGTGACACCAAGCATGTCCAGCATGATATTCTTTAAAGAATAATGGACATACTACCATGCCCGACCTCTATATATGTACAATTAATTATCTGTTTGCCAAAATATATCCACTACGTGTCACATGGAGGAATGGCTGTTTGTCTCCCCTTACAGTTGTGTCCCCTGTAATAGCGATGGCGTCGATGGATGGCAAGAATTTGGCAAAACTCCCTGCTGATATTTGGATGGTAAATTAGATGATATATATAATGATATATATTATTTTCATACTTTGAATGACTATAAGCTATTCCAAACGAAGTATTCCTCGCCGTTGTAAACTTTAGCCTCGTTTGACCTTTCCAGTATGCAGAGAACAGCAGACGACATTGCTCCGAGAATATAATATTTAACGTTTCGAAGCTTCTTAGAAATGTTAAAGTTTGAGACGAGAGCGTTTTAAAAAAAACATGCAAATAATTTACACCTTTATGGCGGTGTCATACTGCTCAAAGCTAACACAAGCACGCACACTTGCATTCAGACACTGCAGTGATTTTGTTGATCTAACATTTAAGTTAATATTTAAATGAATGACACGTTCTATAAACATGCCTACGACAATTTCAGATTAGACCATGTGAAATATATCAACAAGAGTTCACCGATTGCAAAAGTAAGTACTATTTATAACTTACACATTTCTCTCGTTAAAATTTGAACCAGCAATTAGGTGTGATAAGTGCTAACAACTATTAATGTATAAAATTTTGGAACAAATGCATAACTTAAAGGCACGTGACCCACTTCATTAAAGGTATTTATTAACTGCATACACCTCCACATCCCATTCCCATCTGTTCAATCAGCAAAGCTGATCGTACCCATACCTTATAAGCATTCAATTTCCAAAACTGCCCTATCTCCCCTGTCTACTTTTGATTTGGCCTTGCACACCCTTAAAATATGCATTTGCACCAAAATTTTATGCACAGTAATCACTACTTGGGTTAATGACAAGTTTAATGTTAATCAGAGGATAAGTACCAGATCCTGCTTATGCCATAACAAAAGCTATCATCTATCTCAGAACATAACAAATATAGTGGTTGAGTGCTACACAAATGTACATTTTTTCATTAATTGCATGTTAACACTAATATCATTATGCCATATAAGAAGTGCTACATGGCTGAAGGAAAGGAATGTAAGCACATAGAATTAATTTTTCATATCTGAGATTGAAATCTTGTAAGGAGTGACAACTTCTATTATCTCAACATTTTGAGTGTTTTAAGATTTTTTGAAGTTGATTAGACATTTCCCTCACCTTCGTTTTGAAAGCCTTAGTGCACTAAAGGCACTAAAGTTATGGGTTAGGATTAGAACTAAGTTGGATTTTTGCTTGAGTTAAGAATATGGTTACAAAACATGTACATATAAGAATAAAGAAATAAATATCTGTTAACCAGTGTAAGCAAGTAAAGCGTTTTATCCTATTTACTACAGTGAAGATCATTACTACTGCTTGATTGAAATAGCTCCTGAGTTGGAGAGTATGGGTGGGAGAAGGGAGGGGAGGTCCAATCATCTGCTAAGACTGTCAAGTTAGAAATCTTCTGTCTTACCTCCTACTGTGAGGATGTTTATTGTGACATATTGTTGCATCCAGCAAGAAAAGTGAGGCTTCTTTATATAGTTATATTCATAATAACCTTTGATCATGTTGGTCAGGCTGGAATGGAAGATTTCACCAGTACTACACAAATGGCTCCTGTAGTGACTGTGAGGGATGGCGTCAAGACTACCAAAACTGTCTCAAGTTCCGTAACAGTGGTGATATTCCAGCAGTGGTAAATCAATACATCAATTTGTTTTGTTGTCATTTCATTTTGGTAATTTAACATTAAAATATTTTCCTACAGTAAAATACATTGCCTTAATTGGTTAACTGATGGATTAAAAACCTCTTCTATGGACATTATATTAGTGTAGCCACCGTAGTATATAGTCTTCAGCCTTCCATGCACATGTCATTATGGCTTGTCTGTTAATATCTTGTCATTGTATGCTCTGAAGTTTTCAAGACCAGTTTGAACAAAAATTGTTATCTACTTTTGGTCCTATTGCTTTTGGTAGACAAGGTTGTGTTTCACCTTGTTTTAGTCTTATCCAAATAAAATTGCCATCTGGATGGCTTGCAAATGAATGGAGTCCACTATAATAAATATAACTGCATCACTAAAATAAATTGTAAAAGAAATGTGAGTAAAGAGTATTTCTTTTAAAGCAGTCAAGTGAGGGGAGGTCACTAATGCAATTTTGTTTTTTGTTACTTCTGATTACAGAGTTATGTCATTCTTTTTATGCTCTATTAAAACAATAGTAATGAGTGATATCCCTTCATCAGGCTAGAGCCCCGGTTTTCAAACTTTTCCAGACGAGTACCACTTTTGAAAATTCAAATTGACCGAGTACCACCTCCCAACCCTACCCCCTACGAACATATATACTAGTCTAGGACTTAGTCTTGGTCCTGTTTGTTAACCTCAAGTAAGGGCAAGTAACTTTCACTCATATCAAACCTTACAGGCTTCATACTGACAAACCTAACACAACTTGTCTCCCCGTCTGACAAACTTTTAACTCTTGGTGACCCGGTGGTCACAACATCCTCAGACCCCACGCACCTACCTGCAGGAAAAAGGGAATAAATATGCAGAGTTCTGTCAGTCAGGATTACAAGGGTATTCTTAGCGCCCCACCTAATATCCTGACACCAAGACATTCCTGCCTCTGGGTTGTGACATATGGCCATATGCAAGGCTCCACCCGCAGCAATGACAGCAAACATACAGCCCCCGTAAAATATATATACGCATTCTTTTATTTTGGCTCATGGTGCCCACATTCCACCTGTCATACACTACTGGTACGTATACCACAGTTTGAAAACCGCAGGGCTAGAAGGTCTGGTCACCATATCTTTTCATCTTTTGCCTGTATATCTGTGTCACGTTTGGGGTCTTCTGTTGATCAGTGCTTGTTACACCATTTGCTAGTGTTAACTGGTCCTGTTTGATTGACCGTTATTAGCTCGTTTGGGTCCAGAAAAATCTGGCGGTGTCAACTTCTCAAGAAACAGTCCAAACGATAAACAATTCTTTACTTTCAGATGGATGCAAAAAATCTAACTCTAGTAGTGGCGACACACGCCCGCTTCAACTTTAAAAACTTAGCGGTGACACACGCCTCTAATACCCTCAAATCCTAAACACTAGCAGCGACACACGTCAGCACTAACCCTAAAACTAGCGGCGACACACGCCTACTTCAACTTTAAAACTTAGGGCGACACACGCCTACAAAACTATAACCTACTTGTTTCTTCTCACTCAAACATTACGCATGCGCTCTCTTACTCAAACATTTTTTACATCAAAGCTTGCATCATTCGTCAAGACTCACATCATCCACACTCGCTTGCTAGGATGACCTAGACCCACTAAAACATTTCATTCGTAACAGCTAGTTTCTAGAACATTTTTCTGTGCCTGTGCCATGTTGTTTTTCTTTTATGGACCACTTGGTTCACTAGCAGTTTCTCTGGCCACATCTGCACCACCTTGCTGCTGCTTTTCTTTTAGATCTGTGTCAGCAGCATGTGTGTTTTGTGAATTGAATGTGGTTTTTTTGTGTTTTGCATCTCTTTTGTAAAGCCCATTAAATTTTTCGGCCCAGTGTACTAAATCAATTCCTTTTATTCTTTCATGTTTACAGAGTCTTTGGGACTTGTATTCATATATGTATAAATTTATTGCAGCACTATGCTAATAGGTGACTTTGAAGAATGCAAACAATCTGAGAAAAGCTCAGAGCTTCAAGATAAAATGTTCAACAAATGTTACCAAAATAGTTTTGTAATGAAATGATAAAACTGCAAGCAAGAATAAATGGTGATGTGACAGGCATTGTCAGGACAACAAACCAGAAGCTATGCATATTTATTTTTGTCATTTATTGCAGGAGGCTATCATTGCAAATGAAAAAGAGAGAAGGGTGCAACGACTGCAAGGAGCACGACAGAATGATGTTTGGGAATACCGTAAAATACCCCCACCAGACTGGCACAATGAATTGCCAGAATGGACTAGCAAGCGACAAAAGACTGTACTAGCAGAGGCCCAAAGACAAAGGGAAACAACTGGCACTCTTACAGAGCCAGACACAGGCAGAATGTGTGTCATATCCTGACATCCAGGATATGCTTAGGTCTTTTGTTGTTAGTTAGCAGTGTGTATAAATTTTGTATATCCAGAAAGTGGAGAATGATTGTGATGATGTACATGGAGTTAAAAATAAAAGACAAAACTTCAATCAAAGGAATCAAGATTTTTTTTCTTAAAAATTTCATTGAATGACATTTTAAAAAATCACACTAAAAAAGTGGTACAGTGTTTTTTTCTATTTTGCAGTGAGAATCAAAGGATAAGGCAACACATCATTTTCATCACAGTTATTCATATGTAACTTGCACTATAAACTACTCTAGTTGCCTATTTAGGAGTAGGTAACTAATAATCCATGTTTAACCTTAATTTTTTATGAAGGAATTGAGCATACAGCAGCCACCTTCACTGCCAGTCATTGATTTACCTTATATTTTACATTTTTCATTAGGACAAAGGATTGATCTTATGTCTATTTAGCCATTATGTCTTTATCATGCTAAGAACCTTAGAGGCCAAAACCTTTCAATCATGACATCATCCTTTAAGAGACAGCACATTTTATCACTTCAAAAACTAAAAAGTAACAGTAAATTTCTTAAGAAAAAAACAATTTCTGCACAAAAGACTGTTAGACCTTGATTTATTTCAGTTTTAGTTGTGCCCAACATATACCCATGCTTTAGATCTAACCAAACAACTAGCCACAACTAAGCTCATTGTCATTTACCAGTATCAACCTGATGATTTTTTGTAAATCAAAAATATTATGGTCCTCTTAGTTGGTACATTTATATTACCAAACTATAACCAACTTAAGTGTTTGAGTCTTATTTTAGACAAGGTCTAGAAATAACATATTTCTCTTTCTTTGCCATTTTTCCTCTAGCTCAAAACACTGAAAAAAACTATAAACAAAATAATAACACATACGGATGCATGTAACATAACATGCAAACATTATGTCTATAGAATGCCATATGGGATGATGAAAGCTATGTAGCTCATAATTGCTCCCAGCTTGCACACTCCAGTTGAAAAACTAAGTGAGGCTGCAAATCATCCTATCCACATCACAGTTCCAGTAAGGTAACAAAGTTGGCTTCCATAGCACCCTATTCACGCCTATCAGGCAAGCTAAAGGTGCTTTATATTAGGAGGTTAAGTCAAAAGAAGCTGACGACATAAGAAAATAATGTAGGTTGTAGCAGGCTGTGTACTCCACGCCAAAGAGTAATGTTCGCAATCTCATTATCTTTTTTTCTGTGTGTGTACACACATGAATACTATGAGGCCATTATGGCACCCAAGAAACTTTCTAATGCTTAAAGTGAACAAAAGAAAACAGTAAGAAGAGTAATTATTAAAAAAAAACTTATTGCAAAGTATGAGAGTGGTAGACATGTGTCTGAAATATTCATAACATAGTGAAGTCATCAATACTGGAACATAAAGAGGCCATTTAAACAGCTGATGTAGCAAAAAGAGTAAAATTGGTAAGAAAGCAAAGATCTCATAACGAAGAAGTTATTATTGGTGTGGATAAATGAAAGACAGCCAGAAACAAGCCCATCTTTTTCATATGCCATACTATAAACCACTATGAAAACTACAAGGTAATTAGCTACTGGTGGCCATCAGGACCAATTAAATACATTTACCTTATTTCCTATAGGGGTGGGTGAGTGCGCCTCAGAACTTGATGAGCATTGCAAAAATTAATTGTGGTTGAGTGCTGAGGTACCAAGGTACCACTGTAAATCAAAATTTCTGTACCAGAACAACAATAAGGGTTTAACTTTCTGGAAAAGGCATTTCATAATGTTTGTGTTATTATGCTGGACCTGGCTACTGAAAGTGACCAAAGGTTGCATGACTATTGTCTCCCAGGGTGATAAAATACTGGTTTGTAGGTATTCTTCATGCAGCCACTGGCATTTACACTGATACAGTTGAAAGGATTACAAAATCATGGTTTACTAACAAATTAAGAGATGCAAGACACCAGCTTGAACCATGCAGTGTTGTGTGCTTTACATCCACACATACTTGTGCATGTGCAATCTCACACATATCCATTTGTGCAATCCTCTAGAGTGGAACATCAGTAGTTTATATTATTTCTTCAAAACTAGTTAAATAAACTCTTTTACAAGTGGTCATAAAAACTGTAACGTAAATCGTTTACCCGGAAGAACCTGTACATGCAGATATATCCATTTTAACTGAGATTTTGATTCTACTGATCTAATGTAATAAAATGATTTACTGGACTGATAAATCATTTAAATTTAAAAGCTCTCTCTCTCTCTCTTGCCTATCTGTGGTGAAAACAATTTCATTCATCTCTTACTGATACCAGTTGTGTTGGCCCACTGACATGTCATCACATTCTGGATGAATCAGTTGAAAGTGAATCTATTTCACCATAGCATGCTTAGAAAGACTACGCACAACAAAGAAATCCAAATATTATTAATCTCCTTGGTGATAACTCAGAGAGTTACTTGAGCTTGGGATTTTAGGTGGGGTAACTTGATCTGACTCCGGAGGCTGCTTTAGGCCCAAGTACCTCTCAGGCAAATAGAAGCTTCCTTTCACACAGCAGTAGGCATTCACCACCTGTGGTGCTTAACATCTTTTTAGAAAGCATCATGAAACCCTCCATGACCATCAGGCTAATATTTCTATCAGTGGAAGGCTCATTTGTAATCTATGCTTTGCAGATGACATCGATCTGAGAGCAGGCACCAACCAACAGAGAAATGAAAAACTTTACCAACAGACTGACAGTTCCAACACATGGAATGGAAACCAGCACTGATAAGAGTAAAGTCATGGTCATTGGGAATGGCAAAGCAGTTATCTATAAAGAGGTAAACAGCTTCAAGTACTTGGGAGCCAACCATACTGTAGAGATGCAGCTCCATGACAGATATCCACATCAGAATCACAATAGCAGCAATCACTAGGCTTAACAGCATCTGGCAAAGCTGTAACATTGGGTTTACTACAAGGTACAATCTTTACACATCTTTCAAAGCCACGATTCTGATTTACATATATGAAACATACACTATGCTTGCTGATATGGTGAGAAGCCAGGCATTCAAGAACATGAGGTATGAGGAAGCTGCTCATACAGGGAACATATAACCAATAACTTTTTATATAGCATTGCTGCCACACTTGTGAGATGACAGGAACCCCTACTGGCAACAATCAAGTGGCATAACCTGGTATGGTTTGGCCATAATACCTGGCACAACACACTGCTGAAGCTATCCTTCAAGGCACGTTTAGAGGGCGGCCGACCCCACCGTCGCCAGAGGAAGAACTGGCTAATGAACGTGAAGGAGTGGACTAGTCATCCCCTGCAAGACCTAATCACCATTGCCCAAGATAGGCACAGTGGCAGGCCTTGCCTTCCCACTAACGACTGGTACCGTTCAAAGAACAAATGAATGAATCTCAAGTCGATCACCACAGTGTAAGTAAAAAAATGCTTGTTGTTGAAGAGAAAAGATAAAATTCGTCCTTTAAAATCTGCTCGGACTTTTGAGGTGGGGGTGAGGCGTTACAGACTTTTCTGGGGGCCAGTTTTTTTGTGAGCGCAGAGCTTATCAATCTCTCTCTCTCTCTCTCTGCTTTACCGTCCCCCAACCATCTGTGGTGTCAAGGACTTATTTTCGACAGGTGAGTCGATTTAAAGAGGCTCACTGCGCCTTACTGGTATCGAACCGGCTCCCAATACTCTTAATCTTTCGGCTATCTGCTTCCTTTCTTGTTATTTACACTGAAATCATGGAATGATATCCGAACAGCGTTAAGGTTGACAATACTTGTGGCCGTCAGGCATATTTTGCGGTAGTTTCTATCTGAAAAGAACTGTTTTATTTCAAGCTATGGAGAATGCGAGATATCTGCGATCAACACCAGTAAATGAGAGTGTAAACATTTCTCACAAGGACACCTTGCTGACAATGTCATGGTCGCTTATTCTTGGCAAACGACACGGTAAGCGGCCCATGTAACGTTGATTTTGACCATGTTTCGTATCCATACCTATTGTCGTTGTGATATTCTTTAGAAGTCCTTTATAAAGCAATTCCATTTTCCTGAAACGCACAACTCTGTAAGTCTCGGATCACGCGAGAGCTTCCATGCACCGAACTTGCTTGGCGACCGTATGTGCATTCAAGATGGCTGGTTAGCAAAATGGATTTACCGGGAGAAAATGTTGCAGATACCGACAAATATGCATTTCTTTTAGGCTCAGCGTTAAAAAACGAAGATCTTGACCAATTTTTTTGTGTTTATGATTCTATTTTGCCATCAGATATTTCTGCTACCCAGGTAAAACCTTTTTATATATATTTATTTATTAACTTCATCATTAAATTATTCACTGCAAGTACTTATTAAGGCCAAACTGCCTAATAATAATGTCTCGTATGAAACCGAGTAATAAAAATTATATTACTTAACACTAAAATAGCCAGTAATATTTCCTACAAAGTGCCTGAGCCATTTTGTAATTTGTTTTACGCGGTGGATTTCTTTTCGCAGTAGTTATTTCCCTTTCACTTCCCCATCCCCAGTGAGTGACCTGAGGCATTTGCATCTAGCATATTATTATATCTACAAACTGTAGGTCTTGTTGACAGATAGGCTTTAGTGATTCGAAGTACCTCACCTTTTTGCTTTTGTAGCTTTAGATTACTAATCAATCGTTAAAGTGCGTTTGGTTCGGACCTGGAGCGGGATTATTTAACGAAAAATCCTGGCACAAGACGAGGAAATCGGGCTGGCAGCCATGTGAGTGTCAGGTAGGCTGACGCCACTATGTACGATTGCTGCAAGTCGTCTTCCCTAGCTGTGCTTGACGCCGCTCTAAATATGGACGGTTGTCGTGTTTAACCCCTAACTATCTTGTTTCTTATTGATGCACTTATATTTATTTGGATTACTAGGTGAAAAGTTGTTGATCGTTCAGAATGCATGCTAAAACTAGGCTACAACGCCCTTTTTTTTTTTTACACCGTGTTGGCGTATCCCTTGTAAGCAGGTCCCGGTTTTCAAGGGAAACTTGTATGCACAAGTAGCGACGAAAGTATTGCACTTCGTCACATGCCTAGATGTTGTTATTATGTAAATATTCTAAGGTGTAAAGCAAGGTAGTAAATACGTCTAATACATGATTACATGCGTGCACAAGCCACGATGATCGGCAGGACTGGGCACTAACAGTGAGATACGAAACAGAGCAGTAGTCGAGCTAGGTCATTGTCAAGAGGAGGAAAGTTTCGATGTATGGCCTTGGACTGCCTTCGACATCATGGCTGAGAAATACGCATTGAGCTCTAGTTAAGATGGTTTTAGTTGTAATGCCACACAAGCAGTAAAATAAAACCTTACACAAAAGATACTGATTCCATTCAGTGGTGTGTACATGTATGCATGTTATATTGCCATGGTAGAATTTGCCCAATAGAAACAAGTCGTGAAGGGTTGTGATACACTAAAGTTGAAAGAAAGCTGTATTAATACAACAACAGACTTGTTTCACTAAGCTACAATTGTTTTAAACAGCCATGGAGGTCTTAAATTGTTACCAGACTAGTTTTACAAAAGGACGATGTTATTCTTCTGTCATAAGGGCAGAATATTTGTTAGTCAATCTTGAAAGACATTCGTGTTAATGGCAAACTGTGTCTGTATAGAATGATATGCACACTGTCAAAAGCACAGCATTAGGGAGAATACATAAATATGCAGTATGAATCATTACAACTACAAGGCATGATGTGCAATACTCAGTACAGCTGCTGTGTGCATACCTGTTTTTGATGATGTCCAGTCTCTGACAAGCTGAAAAAAAGGAAGATAATGGGGCAAAACTGGTGATTCTTTTTTCTTTCCACCTATACGTGTTTTTTTTTTATAGCATATGTGTTCTATAAATTTATGATTTTTTTTTCACATGTACATGCATTTGAACAACAGTAAGCACTGGGACTGTTTATGTGTTTATATTCATTGGATATTTTCTCCCCTAGATACTGTTGTCATGAGAATTGTACTCCCCAACCTGTTTCCCTGCCCGTCCATAATGGTGATATATCAGCAGCTCTAAAACTTGAGTAAATTGCATGTGTTTCAGTAACTAGTTTTAGATTATAGTTAAAGAGTATAAAGAAACAAAGAGATGCTTATTTTGTCAGTGTCTAACAAGTACTATAAATGTTGCAGAAATTTACTGTCCTTTCATGCAGTTTCAAACACATGCCACCTGTACACCTACACATTACACCTATAAAAGTACTATGTAAATAGGCTACCTTAGTATTTTTTGCTTAACAAGTCGTGTGCCTGTTTCAGCTTAATAAGATCAAGGAAGGGGCACGGCGTATTGCAGAATTACCAGAGGGCGCTTTCAATGATCTTGTGGTAAACGCTCGTGACTTCAGTCTGGCCGCAGGCCGTCCTGTTTTCTGCATCTCTGCAATGAGCACTGGTGGCAGACATAGTACACTTGGGGCATCAGATGACCACAGTGATGAAGACGAGGACAGTTGTAATAGGTTGGGCAGACTTGTTGGGCAGGCTGCTCTTCCTCTGCAGATTGCCTCCAGCAATGACCCTGGGTTGCCATCATCAACAAAAATTTGTCGCAAGACCAGCATGTCGTCAGACAGTTGTGGCAGTGACACGGAAAGAGAAGGGGCATTTGACTACTACCCTCCCCCATTGTCCACCTCAAAGCTGCACCAGTCATCTAGAATCCAAGAATCAGTCAAAATCACTCATAGTTACAATCCCTACTATGATGCAGAAATTAATGTTGAATCAGATAAGAGTTCTGTGGAGTCACCAAGAAGTGATGGCTCAAGCGCTCGGGAGTATGATGTCACTCAGCTTGATTTGGAAGACTTGGCTAGTGGTAGTGCTTCCACAGAGATGACTACTTTTAGCCATAAAACTTGTGATTACAAAGAGGAAGAGGATAGTGATGAAATCCCTGACAACCGTATTTTTCATCCTATGGTTTGTGAAAGATGGGATAACAGTGATCATTCTACAAGATCCTCTGTCCAAATTTCAGCATCAGCTTTCCCCTCTCAAGGACAGAGTAGCATGAGTTCACACTTTGGTGGAAAAATGAGCTTGGCTGGAGCTGGCCAAAGAGTGGATGATGGAGTGCATTTTCCTACCTTGGCTTCCAGATGCTCTGGAGACAGCACCAATTTATATTCTGGGCTGTGCTGCTCGCCTCCTTTTGGTGCTAATTCAGACTTACTTGCTAATGTTGGAAAGTCAGTAGATATTCTGCTGACATCCTCAGGGGCATTGCCAGCTACATCTGGTGATAGCCTATCCACTGATGGAAAAAAGAAGAAAAAGAAGAAGAAAGATGGCAAAGGTAAAGAATCACTTTGTTCTGGTTTTCTTATTTGTTACTTCTACTGTCTCCTGCTAAGTTTGTGAACAAGCGGTGATCAGCGATACTTGTTATTTACTTTTTTGATCTAAGATCGAATGTATTTTTTTTTATCTCCCTCTTCTTTCTTTTCGTAACAAGTGGACATGAGCATGTTCACGTGCACACACAAACACCCCTTCCTTTTGCATAATTATACAGGGATTTATAAAATTGACAGTCCACCAACCATAGCTTAGTTTTCAGATTTATTTTGATTTTTTCTTGAAGTTGATGGTATATTTCCCTTGAGCTCATCATTCGTAGTAGCAGTTATAGGATTATAGCGGCTCAATTACAACACCTCTGTCCACTTTGCGTACCCATTCTATGAGGTTCATGACACCCGTATTATATAGTATCAGGGTAGAAGTCTACTGTGTGCCACACTTGGGTTTGGATGTGGAGCTGCAATATTTTTCTGATGTAACATACAAATTTTAAACTAGATGTATTTATAAATTGCGCTTATAATTAGGTCAAGTATTGGACAGGGTTCGATGAGTGTAGTTAAAGAGAAAGGACCTTCTATGTCGGTGGTCATGTTTTTAGGAATGATTAGTTTAAAATTTGGGGCAGTGACCATTTGTGTTGTCTGCAAAATTGGGAAGGCTTTAACTAAGGTTATTTCATGGGAAGGAATGATGGTAGGGGTTGGGATAATGCTTTTACTCTACTTCTTGCAAAATTAATATCATGGCTGGCTGTGGTTAACAATCCTTTTGAACTTGACCTTGTGAAGAATGATTTGCCAGAAACTGTTGTGCTTTCCTTGCATGTCATTAAAACTCAATGGACACTGGCGATTTAATGTGTAATTCTGACTACTGTTATAAATTATCCAGTCCAGTCCGATCCACCAAGAGTGGCCAAAGATGACATTATGACAAAACGTACATGTAGAGCCTACAGAGAGAAAGAATAAAAACTTGGGGCATGTTTCTAATTTATTAGTTTCTCTACCAGTCCCAGCTACTAGTCGAAGGTATTTTGTGTTTCACTACACTCCTGCGCGCTGGCCGTCTCTGTATTATTATTTAGTTAGTTAGTTTTTTGCTTTACGTGTAAAAAAATAATCACATTAGACTCTTCCAAACATACTGCTACTTTTAAGCATTTTATTCCGCATACCTCTTACTTCAGTGTTCAGTTCACAGGCAAGCGCGCACGAAGTTGAGCAAAGTTAATGCCGCTGTACGTCAGCCGTTTACGATAGTGACTGCTGACCACTACGAGTACATCTTGACCAGTTGACCTCTTAACCTGTTTCAAGCCGTAGGTGGAGAATGTATGTTTATTTGTAAAGATTACGAACATTTACGCATTTAACCACAAGCGGCGCAACTTTTCCAGAATTCTGCTTAGGAATGGTCCGCACATGCGAACGCATTCTGCGCATTATATTGGCGTGAACGCGACGAAGCAGACGCCCTCCTCACTGCGATCCGCCATCTTAGGTAGGACCACAGGCTTGTCGTTACTGGGATAGATGATCTGTTCGTTGAGATGACTGGCGATGAACATACTAGAAACGGTTAGATGGTGGACTATACTATCTGTAAAGTGTATTTTTTTTAATATACAACTGCGCAAATTATAATCGTTATACGTGGCAGTACCGTAAGTGAACTCGACAGACTGGGGAGTGGCATACTTGTTTATCCATGTTTTTGACGGTGTGTTTTTGAGTCGGTCTAGGTTCGTCGTTTGCTGAGTCATGCTGATATCGGTTAGGAGGTGACAGTCGTATGTTTACACATATGCACGCAATATAGGGCGAAATGAAGATAAAAAGACATAGTAGTGCGTGGGTAGACCTGTTTTTATTTTTTTGGTTTCGTTGGTGCCAGATTAGCCCCTTCGCGTAGTGTTGTTGGCGTTGTGCAGTTGTTTGCATGGGCCCACGAACACTGAAGACACGAGAAGCACAAAAGGTGTAGTTATTCGTTTGTTGTCAGCTTTCAGTTTCAAAATTCACTTGGTGCGCCAGAGTTCTAAATGTCTAATAATAAGATTACATGTATAGAAATAAAAACAATGAATAAATGCTAATATGATGCAGTCTGAAGAGTAAGGGTGCTTTCTTGAGTAGCACTTATAGTCCGTCCGTATGAGTGCTGATAAAACCTCATCGAGTACAGCGATTACACAAACGGGGATGTTCAATACAACTGATTAGTCAGCAAGAACGCTAGCCTCTTCTTGTTAACATTTGGGTTAAGTTTCTGTTCAGGGCTAAATTAGCATTTTGATGAAATTCATTTAGCAGGAAAAGTTGGATCAGAGGTTTCAGGACATCGAGTTGTGATAACAGAGTGTAGATCAGAAATGGGCCCTGTAAAACAGTCAGATATTCCACGTGAGCTTAGGTCTAACATGGATGCATTGTATTCATTGGATTTGGCTCATTTCTTGAGATACTGTTCAGCTAGTCATTCAGGTAAGTGCACAATTATTGCCTATAAAGATGAACAAAGCCCCCATTTTATGATTAAGGCATTTGCTGGTCATAATGTCCTCCTGAAAACTGCATTTACAGCTTAGTCACAAATGCAGTATAGCCTTACTGTGTGGGCATTGATACAAATGGAGCATCATAAAAGCACTTGAATCAGATTGACTCACCTGTATTTGGGTGGTTATGAGTAAGGCAAGGACTGGGCAAAGCAGATGACATGCAATTTCCATAACTCTGCCCCTACCATTTCTAACATGGTGATGGTGGCAGTAAAGCTCTACTGCATTCGCTACATAATCTATAGTCCATATCTTTCAGCTAGTAAGTCTTAGACACATTTGCCAGGATGTTGGCATTTTTATATTAGTTTTTGGCCAAAGCCACAAATTATTGTCAAATGCTGATTTATCCCTTCTAAATCTGAGAGTAGATACTGTGCCTTAAGTAAACAATCATCTACAGAAGATGGTAAGAAAAGAAAACAGGAATTTATGCCAGAGAACTTTTTTCTTCACCTTTTCAAAAGATAAATTAGAATTCAGAAAGACTCCAAATAACTATATGAAACATTGAAACTGTGTTCAGTGTTCTGAATTTTATTTCTTCATTTACTTTTGTACCGAATGTCTTGATATGAAGACTGTAAGCTGTTATGTGTGTTTGCTGCATTTTTAAGCTGTGTTCAGTTCAGTTTTACATCCAAGTAATGACATTTAAGAGCATGCTTTTAACCAGTCTTACACAGACTTTGATTTTATCCAAAAAATTCTGTAGTTAAAGGCTGGGCAAAAAAAGGGTTTTTAGTAATGATTTATTTTTCATTTTTTAGCTCATGTGTTATTTTATGCCTTCAAAATATTTTTTATTGGATACTTTGCAGTCCGTTTTCCTGACTGATTGATGTGCTTAACTAGCGTTCTACTTATCTGTAATAGATACTATCGGCTATTGTAGCTTTGGTTTTTTTTTCTATGTGTGATAAAGCAAGCAACTGCAGGTGATGCTTTTCCAATAATTCCTTTGTGTTTGGGACGATCAGATGGTGCAATGTTTAACTGTTTGTCATAAGTGCAGTGAAGATCAGGGGTCTGCAGTTCAGACACACATCTGACACACATTTTTCCTTGCGTGAAACACCTTTTTATAATGCCAGTTGCTTTTGTCATGGTGTAGCTTTATTTCCCTTCCCTCTCATCCCAACCCAAAACCCTTACAGCATTCAAGCTATTCCTATTATTTGTGAATTCAGTTACCCAGACGTTTAAATGTTGTTGTTAGAAAAGACCTATTGCAAACAATATTTTTACATGGTTAATTGTAGTTCATTCCTGTGCAGTAACTTGTAACGCTTGTGCCAAGAACGATTGCCTATGGACATTAGAATTCTCACCTGCTAATAGGTCAGTTTGTAAAGTCGAGATCCATCTTATACGGTTTCACAAAAGTAAACTTATTAAAAAGTGCTTGAACCTCTCTTATTAGTGGCAGCCTTTGGTTACATCAGATGGTCTTCTAAAAAATTAATGAGTCACAATGCATTTTGACAAGAAAAATAATTGCAGCATTTGCCTATCTAATTTATGAACCAACTTTGAGGTTAATTTTATGGTTGACATTTAAGAATGTATTTCTTATTGAGCTGATTTTCTGCAGATCCAGACAAAGCCAAACCCAGAATGGTTCATAGGTTTGATGGTCTGCTTGAAGGAAATGTAACATTTTATTTTAAACAGAAAAATATATATAGTGATCTAGTCAGAAGTGAGCCAAGCGCACATCGTGACTAAGGTTAACGTATGTTGGAGATGTTGTGGCAAAAGAGTTGATAGTTGATGTCTGTATTAAACTGAGCGACGAAGCATAAGTCCCATGCGCCTATGTCGTCGTCAATGGCTCGTTTACGGGTCCTAAATCCGCGGTACCAGCCTCTCCAAGAAACTGAGTCTTTGCAGTCAAGATAGTCAAAACGAAACAATTTATTCGCTGATTTATACAACAGTTTTCACGCTGGCAAATCGGCGACACACGCCGGCAATGCAATCCACAGCAGCGATTCCTGCTACTCTAGCGGCGATACACACCTGACACAATTTTGCCACAGCGACACACGCTGACATCGGCAGTACACACCGAATACTAACTGGCAGCAACACGCGGTGGCTAAAGGCGACACATGCCTGACACTGCAAACTAGCCCGCAATAAAACTCTCTCTCTCTCCTTTACTTTTCTGTGCCTCTTTTCTATGTAGATCTTCAAACATTACTTTCGGATGCCAGCCTGTGTCAACTTTTGTAGATTATCATTATTTGTCTTCAAACGCTAAATGGCAAAGCTGTTGCAACTGTATTCTGAAATGGCTGCATATTTTCATCGTACAGAGCACTTGTCTGCATGCATGCATAAACACGTAGCCACATGCAGCTGTAGGTCATAATAGGGAGTAAGAGTGAACAGCTATGCATTTTTAAATCATTCATTCTTGGAGACAGCATCAGATGTCAGTCTCTTTATTGATCAGCCGCAGCTGATTTTTTTCCCCCATGAAGGTATGGGATTTTCTAGCCTGCCTGTAGGGATGGTGTGTGTGTGCATTAGAGAGAGAGAGAGTGATATTTATTTAGCAGTTGAACGCCTTAGATTCTTTTTTAGAAACTGTCCACATCTGCAAACATTTTTATTCATTATTCATCATAATCATTTAACAACTATAATATTTTTTATATATTCAATGCCAGTTTGAAAAAGTGACTATGTTAAATGAACGATCTAGTGACAATGAAGAAAACTAGAGAATGTTCAAGAAACAAATGGGGTGGTAGTGGGGGGGGCTTATTGGTCTTGTAGACATTCTTAACATAACTGTAGAGAAAAGTATTTCATATGATGAATATAACTCAGATACCTCAACATTACGAATGTACACCCTAAATACACTTATGTTTATTGCTGGCAAACCTTAGGTGGCATAAAGAGCCCCATTGTAGCAGTATTCCAGATTGTGTGGTGGTAGTGGTGGTGGTGGTGGAGGAGAAAGGGGAGCGGAACAAACTGGTGTGAGTCTGAATGATATGTAAAACCGAAATTTGTCTCCTGCTAGAGCTCCTTGCACAAAAGTCATTGAAAACAGTCTAAATGCTAGAAGAAAAAGGATGCCTTGGGAAGGCTTGACCTTCAGGTCATGTCTGTCTCTCTCGCGTGCGTGTTGGGGGTGGGGGGAGCGGCAATACCGCATCTCATTCCTCTCCCTTGCTGATTCAGTATGATCCACCAAGTGCGGATCTCGCGGCGTTGACAGGCTGGACGAGGCTTGCACGGTGGCCATGACAAAGCGGAGGTCGCTGGATGTGCGTTCACTGGCAAACCAGTGTCGCCTCTTTCTGCCAACACGAACCTCACTTCCTCCTCTTCCTTCGCGACGCTTTTTTTTTTTTTGATGTCTCCCGCCCTCTTGCGATTAAAGCAATTGGCCATTTTCCATACCGACTGGAGTCTGCCGCCAGGATGATGAGGCTTGATCTGGCAGCCACGTCAATAGTGGGATCGCTTTTGGTCTGAGCTGTTTTCTGAACGTCATGGCTCCATCTGTACCCGAACGAGGGGAGGGGGGGCAGATGGGTGTCAGGAGGGAAGGGACATTGCCTCTACTAAGTCTTGACATCGTCAGAAAATTCCCTCGATTGCCGCTATGAGGTCGACCCAATGCAGGTGCTGTGTCTAGAGGAAGGATTCCAAGCCAGGCAGACCGTAGGTAGTTTTTTAAGACGTTAATGTGAATGGTGTGTGTGTGTGTGTGTGAGAGAGAGAGAGAGAGAGAGAGAGAGAGAGAGAATGTGTTTAATTTAAGGAAAGACGTACATGAAGTAATCAATTGTAAGACATTCAGTCTTAGTTAATGGGAGATTTGTCAGTATCGAAACAGGCACAGCATAGGTAGACCTGTAGACGAGAAATATACAGAGGTGTGTATGTGAGAGAGACGTGAAAGTTTGAACGAGCGAAGTATATAGGGCACCGCAATTTTCGCGTCGACCTCCCACGCGAAGTTCTGCTGAAGGTTGTCGGTAACTTGGGTAGTGGGCGCGGCAGCTGTAACATGCTGACCTTGACCAAGTATGACGCGCTAGTGCTCACATTTCAGCTCGGATATCGAATGCAAAGTCGTCGTCTCCATCGTCTTGCTTTACTTCGACCAAGAGGGAAGTCGGAAGGACGACGACAGGCTGTTTGCGTCAGCGGGATCGTGTACGTGTGTGTGTGTAAGCGGCCTGGGTTGTGGTGTTAAATTCCCGGCACGTCCCGTTAACAGTGACCTGTGACTATGCTTAATGACGGCGCAGGTAGTCCAATTAGTGACAACGCCATAAGTGTCGACAGGCTCGACCCTGAGCAGCGACAGCTTTCTGGGGTGTCATCCTTGCATCCAAGGCGCATAACAGCAGTGGCTGTAGTGGGGGAAAGGAGTGACAAGCCCGGTACCCACGTTTCCTTATACTATTATAGAGACAACGCAGGTCCCTCCCGTTTCGCAACATTTCACATTCCTGCGATCAGCTAGTCCGCCAGAGTCCCCAACCTCCCTCTTCGTCCTTTTCTTCCAACCACATCCATCTTAATCATCATCTTTTTTGGTTGCCATGCAATTAACCTGTCGTCGATAGTAAAATCACGGTCATAACTTGACATAGGCAGCGCACAGCAGATGGGAGGGATGGCTTTAAACTAGCAGGTTGCTGTATCACGCTAGTATTGTACAGGGACACGCCATGAACGTTCTCGCTGTCCAACAACAACAAAAAAAGTACGTTTCTTCACCGCAAAAGCAAAAACTTCTACCGTGATATTAAGCCTAGTTTAGTTAGCTTTGTCGGTAGTAACTGTGCCCATTCATCTTAATGATAGGTGGTAGTTGATCTTGTGTTGTTTAAATAAAAGTAAGCAAGTGCTGTAATACAAAATTGTCCTTTACACTGTGGTGATAGTGGTTAGTGGTAAAACGGCCAAACACAGACCAGGTTTGGGTGTAAAGGTAAAGAATGGACTCATTTGTCCAAAGGCCACTCACTTAAGGTTCATTCAAATGCATGCTGAGCAAAGATAATTATTGGATGTTCAAAAACCATTTTGAAAGTTTTCTTTATCATTTTTTAAGAATTTAGATTTTTATGATAGTCATATTCTATTTCTAAGGTTTATGTAACTCAGCAGATGCATTTAAAATGTCTGGTCTTAATATCCTTTCATTTTCTGTTCATGTCATAGTGCTGTTGTCAAATACTTTAACACTTTTCTTCAGTTTTCTGATAATCAATACTTAAGATTGTTCTCTACCTTTATAATGACTACCCTTAGGGCTTTTTGTTGTAAACATGTCGGTGGCAGACTCTATTCAAGTAGTATAGAATGAAATATAATGGGATCAATCCTTGTAAGCCTTTTAAGTTCGTTTATTAGAAGACAACTTTTTGTTTGGGGATGTGTAGGTGTATGGTTAATGGTATCTACAATCAGTAGACTTGGATGTGGGGAGATTGGATACAACGCCATATGCCGAGAAGAGAGAATTTAAAATAGTTGAACACTAGAGCAAGAGCGAGAATAGGAGACAACCAGGGATCAACAGACTGCAGTAAGAAGGTATAAAACCCCCAAAACTGCCTATTAAAAGAGTACATGAAAACCACCAGTAGTGAAGTAGACGGAGACAAAAACAGCAGGGTGTACTGTTAGAACGTGTGGGATATTGAGTCAGCTGATGTAAGACAAGGTCGAAGACGCCGGGCAGCAGACTGTGGCGCGAGCCCGTGGATGAGAAAGCAGTGTCGGTCTGGTTGTAACCAGAGCTCCGGGGACACCTTGCCCCCACTCGCGCAAATCTTATCAGTCATCGAGTATGTGCGCGCAACTGGCCCTTTCACACGATATATTTTTCTGCTCGTCGTTCCTTCGCCGTTCACTCAGGTGTGGGGTAGCCGACGCCTTCACCTCCACTCTCGTCCATAGCCCACCTTGACCGGCAGGGTGCTTTCTGTCTTGTGGAGATTCGCGTTCAGATGCGCCATGCCCGCCACCGCCACCCTAGTGTGACAAGGATTGCGAGCAGACGGGAGAAATGACGCAAACTTTGCCCGATAGCCATGCCCACTAAGTGTAACACGAACTGTAACGCACTCGGGGAGGAGAACGGCTTTCACCCTTGGACCTTCGCTTACCGAAGACGAGCAAGACCACGTTGCCGCGTGTTCTCTTTCCTCGTCGGGTCAGGCTGTCATCTGGTCCACTCTGACCTTGCCAACCTGCGACGGCGAAGCCGGACCTTGCCCGGTAGTGCTCAAGTCACAGTGCCTCGCACGCTGGACGCGAGGACGTGGTCCACAGGAGGGTGGGGGGTGAGCGCGTGCGCTGCAGTGCCGCTTTCAGTAACGACAGGTCTAGTGTGTAAAAGTGTAGGCTATCATGTGGCGGCTTATGCCGTACACAGGGCATGCCTTGATCCAGCACGCGCGCATCCACGATTTCATCAACCCGGTCATCTGTCCCGTGCAAGGTAGGCCCGCGCGCGTGCGAATATGTGCATGTTATTGCTGTGCTTCCCATGCTTTGATTATGAGCACCGATATTTGGTGACACAGTGTTTTAGCACAGGCCTTTTTCCAGAAGACTTAAGACGCACAAGTCACTACCAAACAGATGTCCATTATAAATAATCATAGCCACTGCACCATTTCAAACCTTTGTTGCCTTCACAAGGAGAAGCAGCACATTTACACTATGATGTAAAATGGGTTTGTGAGGAACAAACAAAAGTTGGGAGAGGGGGAATGAGTAGGTGAGTAACATTCACATTCAGTGAATTTCCATTAAGATTGTATGGTGCAATACATAGGCAACAATAGCTTGATCTTTCTAGCCTGGTTTCATTTTGGCCAGCATTTTATCAGTGGGGAGATAGGACTGAGATAACATACTTGACATGTTTCCTTACACTTATTTTACCACATGTACTGTTTGAGAGAACATTTGAAAGGTTTACAAAGTTTCAAACAGTATTTGACATTTTTATGGTAGTTGCTGTGAGAATTGAGATGCTGTAAAAAAAAATGGGTTGAAGGTATAAGTTTAAAATGAATTTTGCTATAGAACAAAGCACATTAGTTTTGTTTGCATGAGTCTTGAAATTTACAGCTATCACAGTAAAAAGAAAGATGTGAAGTAACTAACCTTTCAGGGCTTTTTTAAAAATGAAAATGTCCATAAATTTTAGGGGTTTTGTTAAGACTTTTTTTTATATAAAAGATGTTTGCTAATAGATTTGAAATTGATTCACAGCAATGTTATCTGCACTGCAGCGTCGTTTGCCACAAAAAATTATAAATTTCAAGCAGTGGAATTTAGATTTTATGGAAAATTACAGGAACCTTTCTTCACTTGTTTCTTTGCCTATAGTCAAAAGGGAAGCAATTGCGACAAAACGTTGGGGGTTGCCTACTCCACCATCACAGTTGTGTCCCTTTAAATACCTTGGGGTATCTTGTCTTGCATCTTTTGTGGAGCATTAACCTCTTAATTTACATGCAGATGTTTAAATATTTGGCGACTTTTTTTAGGCTTGAAAGCCAGATTTTTTCTTTATTCAAATATTCGTAATATTCTAATGTTACCTTTTATGTGCAGGTGGTACAGTAATCCTTTGTACCAAAACTTTATAATTGTATTCAAAAGTCTGGTTTCATTCAGTTATATGCTGCTCCAATTTGCACTTAAACTTTTTATTCCTGCAAATTTTGTTGACATAATGTGTTTTAGATTTTAAATGAAGCTCTGTAGGCCGGTAAATAAATGATTGTTGAAGGGAAAAGGTAAAGATTATCCAATTCTTAGGTTAATAGGGGGGGGGGTGTTAAGAGACAACTTTTCTTAAAAGTGGCATAACATTTCAGAGGTGTATGAAAGGTATAGTTAAAATACAGTTGTTTCATTGTTGTTTTCCTTTTTCTCTTTGGTATCACAAAATTATTAGAAAGTTCATTAAGTTTACAAGCATTTACAAATTTAGTCATACTAATCAATCAATCAGTCCTCCTTGTGCCATCTGGCTGTTGTTTTGGGGGTTGTCTCGAGTGATAGGCCTCTGTTCTTGAGGTCATTTTCGATGGATCGCCTTCACTAGTCGTACTAAACAGTGACTTAAACCTGCATGCATTTGGGTATCTCTAACAGAATTCAACTAACAACCTGCACCTACATCTTGATCACAAACATCACATACAAAAATTAATTGTAGGTGGGGGTGTTTAAATTTGTAAGATAAGGGATGCAAGGCATTATTTTCTCTTAGAAATGTGAGAAACCATCTGTAATAAAACCATTATTGTAGCACATTTCCCTGCCTACAGCAGACTCATTGTGCCTTGACATAAACACCTGGCCTGAAAATGTTACACACACAGCTGCCTACACATACACACAAGGAGTAAATGGTTAAGAAAAAGCCACTAGCTACTTACAGTATTTTTTAATTTATTTTATTTTAAAAACAAAGATATGTAATAAGTGGTTCAGAAAAATAGCTGGACCAGATTGCAGTCCTATCGAAAAGTTTTAAACAAGTGTTCCTAGGCAGAAACTCAACCAGAATCTGGTGGGAATCATTCTCCCCCCCCCCCCAAGCTTTGGCACTTCTGCTCTAAAAATATCTTTGTAATCCAAGAATAGAGTTGGTTACTGTTACCTGCACTGCCTTGATAGTGAAACTTTTTCAGAGAGAATTTTTTCAGCTCTCGATCGTTTTTAGATGTCCACCCCACAGAATTTAGATTTGGTCAATGTGCTTTTGTAGGGAGATTACAAATGTGGGATAATGTTGAATGTGACACACATGATCACCTACTTTCAGAATTATCCCATACTCTTGTATCATGGGAATATAAAGATTAGAAATTGGCAGCTAAAAACGTCTGGACGAGATTAGGTCACAGAGCATCACATTCACAATATTTTGATGTATGTTGTAACCTTTATGTGCAAATGTATCATTATACAACGGCTGTCTCGCTTTGTATGACGTGATACAGATTCATGCGAAACGTGCATGAGGATGCTTCTCTTAAAGTTGTACTTATTTCAAAGCGTATTCATTAGACTTTGACAGCCTTTACTGCCGCTACGTCTAGGTCTAGTGTGCGTGTATGCGTATGTACGTGTGCATGCATATTTCCACTTCTTTTCTCCTCTTTATTTGGCTCTGTGCACGTCACGCAGTAAAATGCCGTTGCCTCCGTAACTTCACTGACTCATTCAGTCGTTGATAATAAATAGAGGTGTTGGGTCATATTTTTATCGCGAAGACACAGCGCCTAAGAGAGAATCATAAGATTCACCCTGACATTGTACACTAACCACAGAACATTCACCTCAATAAATTGCGATGTAGCATCTGGCACAAAAACAGCGTTTGCTCGCCTGCTTCACAATATGGATGCCCGAAGTTAGGCAGCCATCTTTATGAAAACTAGCCAATCAGCATTCCCTTAACAAAACGACATCCGGGAATTAACCAATGGGAGAATCTTGCTCAATTTAGCATTGATTTTTCGTCTGGGATGTTCCAGTAAGAATTCCCCTTCGTTCCGTGCTTGCCTAGCCACAGCGCTGTTTTTCCATCTAACGCCACCAGCGCATTTCTTGCACTTTCCCGAAGTTTTCAGCCTTTCATGGTCTACCAACGAGACTGGGAGATCTAAGAAAAACTGGTAGGTCTGCATGAACTCGGTTACTCGAATCTGCTTCGTCTGTTTTTAAGGCTGCGCCACTCTGATGGCGGCTCTCATGATGCGGTAAATGCCAATCGAAGGCAAAGGATAGACATTTTGATCACCACCGATAGAGTTTGCATGATTCAGGTTTTATGTAAATTTGAGATCGAACTACCTAGTGCCTGGATCACTGGTGGTGTGCGCAGTACTGTTTTTCTTTTTTTTTCGGCTTCATCACCAATCTTCAGTGTGACACACACATAATGGTAGTATCTACAACTATTTACCAGTCGGACGCGTAAAGCGTGATAAGATGGTGAGGGATGCGTGTACGTGTACGCGTGCACGCTATTCACCGTTTTTGTCTTTGCCTACTTCCAATACTCATCCACATATTTCCAGTAATCCAGTTAGTTGATAGTCGTGCATATTTGTTTACCATAGGGATGGCGATATTGTTATTTCTGTACATAATGTGAACATTTATGTTTTGAACGTCATCATTGCATAATGGAATGTGTGGGTGGGACGGTGGATATGACAAAGAGTTGTTGGGTAGAGGAGGTAACTCCACCAGAGTAGTCAATCATAGTTGAGAGAAGGTGCAGTGCAGCTAAAAAGATTTTTGCTTGTTGCAAATGTAACTCTATCAGTGTAGTCAATCCTTGTTGAGAGAAAAGTGCAGTGCAGCCAGTTAGTTATATGTGGTCATGGTCTGTTACAAAGAGTTTCGGTTAGAATTTTCATTAAGTAAGATTTAAGCCAGTTATTACAGCCACAAGCAAATTTAAGGTGCTACTATTGATAACACAACTGTTTCTGTCCATTTTATGAGGCTTTGCAAGTAATTAAGGATTAACATTTTTCATTATTCAAATCATGAGTCATATGACAGTACGTTCTGTTATGTATGCATGCCACTTACTGCAGTTTGTGGCATAAGTATGAATCGGAAGAAATGTGTGAAATAGTACCATTTTTAGCATCAGTGGTGTGGGCTCAGCATGCAGTTATGATTTAACAAAATTCATTTGATTATGTTTTATTATGTCAGACATAATTATGCAACAGATTTTAAGTTTGTAGATTTAGTTTACTTATGAGATCAATGAAATCAGTAAATACTACAGCAGAAGCATTTTAGTTTTCCACATTGTTTTGCAGGAAAAAATTTCACCGAGCAACAGTACCTGCTAAATGGGTTGAGAGAACTAGAAGAATTTGCTGTGTACTTAGTATGCAGATGGTTGCTCTGGCCAGTGGAGTCATTTGTTGAGATGTTTGGTGTATGGGTAGAAGTCTTTTCATTAATAAGCTAGCAGTTTTAACTTTGTTGTTCATCATTTTATGACTCATGTTAGAAGAAATATTGCTTAGTGTGTGGAGTTTTTGTTTTAAACATCTATAAAGGCATGTGTGGATTATGTATGGTGCAGTCACAGCTTTTCTCTCAGTCAGGAAATGGCAGAAACTGTTGTGACCTCCAGTATGCTTGGTGGATCGATGTATCAGGTTCTGGTTTCCTGTGTTGTCCCCAGTTTGATATGGCTTTTACCAGCTGTCCTGTGTTCTCCTCAAGAGACCACATCCCCACCTGTGGTATTTAATGCCCTAGCTGCTTAATTGCTTTTGGGGGGTATGAGGAGAGAGAACTGGGATGCTGACATTTCATTAAGTAGCATTCCAGACATCGTAAAGGCTTTTGGTAGGGGGTAGGGATGGGGAAAAGCTCTGAACTCCATTTAGAGGGGAGGGGCTGTGGAATAACAGAGAAAACAAATATCATGCTTTATGCTTCTTTTTTTAAATGCTGATTAATTGGCAAGTGCAAGGATGGGGAGCAGCTTTGAATTGTGGAACCCCTGTTCCTTTAGGCCCATAACATTTTGATTTTTATATTTTTCTCTGTGTGTTAATGCATCATCCCAGGTATCCTTCAGAAGTACAACTTTCCTTGAAAACATATCCTCCATAGTCACAGCGTAAAGCAGTGATTTTCGTTTGGTAATCTTTTATGGTGCACTACGAAACGGTTGTCATTCAAGTAACCGAATGAGGTAGCTTTAACTTTCAAGCCTTGTGGGCCGGGATGACATTTACATGTCTTTGTAAGGTTCGCGCGCGTTAACTTGTTTATATGCTCGTTAATGTGTGTAACGCAAGCTCGAAGGTGTCGGATGGCCCTCTCGCCTTGTTTACGCCCCTCGCCTTCCTTGTTGGTAGTGTGGGGGACACCTTGCAGGGCAGCAGCGAAACCAGGCAGATCACCTGCGCAAAACGTGCACAATGATGGTTGAGGGGTAGGAAGACGGGAGCGGAGGTGTGCGGAGAGCGAGGAATTACCTTCACCTCGTTCTGCAGCTGATAATTGCGTTGGATACCAACAGTGGCTGCTGTTGTGTGTACAGAGATCAGACGACCCGTGTTTGTTTTCTTCCCCTTTCCCCTCCACCCTTTCCTGTGGTAGGTGTGGGAGAGCAGAGTGGCTTGGGTTGTCCAAAATCAAGAATACACATCGACAGAACTCGCGAACGGAGTTGTCCTTTCGCTCCCAAGCTCACCTCCTTGACTGACTTGTCGCCAGCTTTTCGAGTAACTGAGACGTTCGCGCCCCTAATCTAAATCATTGTTTCGTTATGATGTACCAACTAAGAGAAAGATGTTTTTGAGATTACTAAACATGTAAGCGGTTCTTTTGCTCTCTCTCTCTCTCTAAGAATGCGTATGCGTCTAGACACCCTCAAACCTGTTTTCCTCTTGGCACGACGGACGGAAAATTTCGCATTCGTGTTTATGGACAGGCAGTTTACAGCTGTGTTCCTAGTCGCATGTACATATTTTGTCTTCGTGAAGCTGCATATCATAGCAATGCCAGTCTACAGTGACCAGGTGCTGCTCGCGCCATCTGTGTGCTGTTATATATTTGGTCTCTCACTTTTCCCTTCCCCCTTTTACTTTGGGTACTTGTATGTGTGCGCGCGCGCGCCTACAGTATGCGTTTTCGTTAAATCACAAACTTCATTTGAAAATCTTTGAATTAACAAACACGTGACGTGATTAATGACGGAGGGTCGTATGTCTTAAAAGTAGTGCTTAACGTCAGTGAACCACAATAATACTTATTATCATAACTAGATTTTTATAGCGCATTTCATCTCTCTAAAGTAGGTTTTTTACAAACACAAACATAGATATAGAAATATTGACACAGGAACAGAGCATACATATTTACATAGATTGAAACAATAATCACACAAGGGACAGGACATCAGCATCGATGTATAGGAAGGAGCAAAGTCCCGCAGTCGAGGCGAGACGGACCTATGTACCAACAGTCATGCGTTCCTTACCCCTCACCCCCTCCCAACACACAGACCCCTTTGGGTTTTCTTGCTCGCGATCGAAAAACATTGAAACAAGACTTGCTCAGGTGATGTATACACAGTTGGAAGTGTGTATATGTGAGTTGTGGGGGGAAAACGTTTAGTTGTAGCAGCGTGTTATGCGAATGGCACTGCTGCATCCTCCGCTTGCACAATCACCCGGAAGTCTCGTCTTCCGCTGCAGTCGCATCAGGCGGTATCGACTTCAACTTCGCTGTTCAAGGGCTAGATCCTCGGGAGTGTACGATTGCCGTTGTCGATGCCAGACGCCCGTACACAGCTGCCAGTGACCGCAGCCAGCAGCATGCGGTGGTCGGCGTAAACTCTTGCAGTCGTTGGGTAGGCCCCATCCTTCTGTCTGCATATTGGAGGCAAAACAGATGGAGCACAAGAATTTGAGAGAAGCACGCGGGATCTCGCATGAGAACGGTGCGCTCGCCATCAGCGAAGCCTAGCACACCCGTATCGACCGTGGCCTACGAAGCCCCCGGTTTGTTTTCCAGCGTTTGTCGCCCGAGTCCTGCGCGTCAGTTCGATCGGCCATCGACCGGCCGCTTGTCTTGAGGACGCGGCTGTATTTTCTAAACACCCTCCCAAGGCCGCGGTTCTGCGGGTTACCGCTTATCCCTTCTGGATCGCGTTTGCTTTCTAATGGAAAAGTAGTTAATAATAAAGAACCGTGTTAGAGACTCGCAAAAACATAGTAGAAACGGACTTTTTACTTCGTGGCATTTGCAAGTCATTCATGGCTTGCATTTCACTTAAATTACATTCTGATTTCACTCCTATCTCCCCTTCGCTTCCCCCACCCCCCACAAGAGTCTTGGCGGTGCATGCTGGTGTAGCAGGTCTGAACGAGCGCAGTACGGCAGCATAGCGCGTGTCCATCAACTGTGTCGTTTGTGCAGTTGAGATGCTGTCGCGCCGCTCCATTAGATGGTGTGCGCGTCATATAACTTCCGGAGCATGCGTGTGGTCGGTCCCCTTGTCAGCTTCATAAATGGGACACGTTCTGTTCTGTCAAATAGGGAAAATAGACTTTGCCCACCGTCCCTTGCCACTGGCTATTCAATCTGGGCGGAGTGAGAAAATTACTGTTGTATAATCGATGACACGTGTTCCCGTAGTCGGGGCCCATACGTTTGCGAGGACCCGCACGTCCTAACTCCACCAAGTTGTTTTTCTGGTCTTTATTACCAGCGTCTTTTCGTGTCCTCTTCTCTCCCTCCCCGTTTTTCATTGACGGATGTATACCCCACCCACACACATAAACATGCGCACGCATAGGACAAGTATACAGTGTATGGGGAGGATGCTGCGTGTAATGTCAGCTAAATGCCATCAACTATTCAACTCCAAGAACTCTTAAACGACAGGTCAGTGAACATTTTTTTTAATTTTTTTTTTAGTGAAGTTCTTTCTTTGCCCAGCTGAGCAGTCTGTCTTTGGTTTGCAGACATCGAGTCGACGATCTTTATCTAGTAATCCAGTAACTGTAACATTGTACAGATTTGGTTTCCCTGTCTTGTTCAAGCAGTTATTCTCTTGTATGTAACAAGGGTTTAACGATCTTGTGACGAGAGCGAAAGGAGAGGAGCGAGAAAACAAGACGTTGAAACTGAAGTGGGCGAAAGCTATATACTGGGCGGAGGACCATAACATTTTTACCTGCAGACTTGTGCGTGATAAACACCATGTTTACGCCAAAGCACTTGACGAATCAAGACCTGTGTTTGACGCAAGTCCTGCTGTGAACAGACCATCAGTGGTCATAAGCCTACATTTTTGTTCGCTTTGTTCGTGGAAATGTACATTGTCCAGATGCCACAGAGATGCAAACGCATTCTGCGCACTTTGTGCGTGAAATCTGCTCTTCACCGCGTATCGTTCTGTCAGGGTAAACCAACACAAGTTTTGGCCCTCGGCAAGCATTTGGAGTGGATGGGGGAGGGGGGTAAACGCTGTCGCACATTCTGTTACCCAACACTTTTGTCGAGTCAGTTGAGTGATTAGGTACGTTTTAGAGTTTCTGACAAAGCTTATGTTAATATAATATATTCCTTTTCGCAGCTGTAGTGTCTACAAAACAGTAGCCGTTGCCGACACGTTGGCTCGCAAGGATATAGCTATATATATATTTTTTTAAATAAGAGCCTAAGGCACGTTGGGAGGGTCGTCGTCCTTGTACATACAGCGGACACGTAAGCTTAGCTGGGGAAGATGTTGCGAAAGGTCCGTTTTTGAATCCTATTCTTGAAGAAGGTGAATCAGCACACAGAAGTCGTCAACAACCATCCTCGTTTTTGCCCTAGTTCGATAGGGTGGCCCCGAGCACCATGCACACAGTAGAGCGGGGAGGCCGACACCATTTGCTGTCAGCTCACCTCCATGTGTTGATGACGTGCCAGATAGGGGACGGGGAGGGGGGTGCTGAGGCAAGGTATGTCGACACGTGTGTGAACTGCGCGCTTGCTTTGACACATTGTGTGTGGTTCTCGTCAGAGCATCTCGCGTCGCTTGGAGAATGCAGGTAACTTCCATCGTGCAGTCCCCCTTCCCCTTCCCTCCAGAGTAGTAGTTTCTGTGCCAAGCAGAACAAAAGGAGGGGGGACATTTTCCAGGGAGTCCAGTCTTCTATGGACGTAGACTGATTCACAAATATGTACATTCCGCGATGACGTGGCGCGAGTGCAAGGGAGCAGGGGTATGTACATGGCCGAGATATTCTGTGAGGATTTACATGCCATGCAAATAGGCAAGTCTTGGTCCACTGTCACTTGGCGAACAGACTTCAGAAAACACTGCAAGATTATGGAAAGATTTTTACGGTTAATATCCTATCTGTTGCTGCAGTCACTTGTGGCATTTGTTTTAAATTCTAGTTTGTGAAATGCACATTTTTAGTCTCGATGTTGACATTTAGTATTTATCAGTGATAACATCATAGTACCAGTTAACCCTACAATTGCAGAATGACTTGAATGAATGAAATTGTGCAGAACAGTGTAGGACATCTTGGGCTTAACTCATCCACATTTTTTCTTCTAGTATTAAAAAATAACCAAATTTTGTGTCACACAAGAAAATTTTTTTTTTAATAGAAATTTTGGTTTTAAAAACATTTGGTAGCTTCAAATGGTATTGAATATAAGTGAAAAATTATTTCCAACTTACCCTCATCCCCAAAACAAGCTTTTTAAGATTCCTTAAAACACTAGACTTTAATAACTTTAGAATGTTACACAATCATTAAAATGTGCATGGTGAAGTGATAAAAACAGTTCTGAAGATCCTCTGTGTGAGCATGCATGTACTTACATAAAGTAGTGTATGTCTACATGTGAGCATGAAGATATGATAGTATATGTGTACATGTGAACATGCAGATGCTTGTAATAGTGAATGTGTACATGTGAGAACAACATACAATAGTGTTTTATATTCATGTGAGCATACAGATACATGCAATAGTGTATGTGTACATGTTAGCATGCATATTGTGTGTGTCCATGTGAGCATGCACATACTGTTGTGTATGTGTACATGAGATCATGCATGTGCATATATACAATATTTTATATGGGCATGTGATCATGCATGATTATGTAATAGTGTATGTGTACATGTGAGCAGCATGCATGTACTTACAATAGTGTGTGTGTACATGTGAAGTCACGCAGGGAGAGGGCAGTGAATAAGCTTTGACAGTCTTGATTGGGTGTGAACATCTGTAAGTAGAGCTTGTTCATCAGCATTAACGATCTTGTAAATAAAGTTTTTGATAAACTGTTTACTGTGTAAAACTGAGAATAAGTGAAGATATATATTTAGAAAATAGAGGTGTTACAGACACTTTTTTCTGTTGAATATAGATTTGTTTTTAAAACCAGAAAGAGCTTGCTAATCCTACTAGCTCCATTTTTTTTTCAGGGTTTTTTTCTTTTAGTTTTTGGTGGTGGTGCGAGTGGGTGATAGCTTAGGAAACTGTTTTATAGAATAGTGTGTGCTCTGCACGACCCAGAAAGAAACTGATAAAAGCAAAGCTCAGGTCACCTGACATGGAGTTGATGTATGAGTCACATGACAGTCATGGTGGTGAGATAACATTCATAGCAATTGTGCTTTTATTTCAACATTGAAGTGCTTGTACATCTTTTAACTAGATAAAAGCTACCATTATTTGCTTTGCTCACATTGTAGAAAATGCTGTACTTCATATGACTTCATTTTACTCAAGGACATCAAGTGTTCCATAAATTGATTTCACTTAACATATCATCTGCAAAAAGGTGCACTCAAAATAATTGCATACATGTAACCTAGATGATGAAAACATCTGTGAAAATGGTCCTAGTATGAAGTGCTGCAGTATTATATGAGCATCAGAACTTTAAAAAAAAAACTGCTGTAAGCTAGTCATAACATGAACTGCGGTTATCTTGTACTCGAAATAACTTCTTAACTGGATACATCCTCAGTTATCTAATAATTCTTAGGAAATATTTTGTATGGCCATCATGTAAAAAATATGCCATACTCGGATATTTGGCAGTATGTGTGCATTTAACTGGCTAAATATGAGTGAGCCTCACCAAGTTGGGCAAATGTTTTTGCAAAACTTTGTAAAAGTTTGTCAAATGTTTGTCCATGTTTGGCTGGTTAAGAATGGCCTTAACCTGCTTAGCCCAGGATAAAAATATTTCTATGTTCAAAAACATGGGCTTCACGATTTTGAAGACGATAGTGAAACTGCAGAGCCAGGCTCGTGGAGCACGAGCCACAATAGTAAGCATATCGTTGCTCATTGTGTTCTGCCGGTAGGGCCACAATCGTGCAAAGAGAAAATCACGATCATGGAGCAGAGCCACTATCGTGGCTCATCACGCTCTGCCGGGTAAGCCAGTAAACTGGCGCTACGGGCTAAGCGGGTTAAACGTTAACTTGTTGATGGTGAGACTTTTCACTGCTTAGACTTTTCTTAAGCATTAGTCTTTTTTTTTTAAACTTATTCCCTCATTTGTCAATTTCTACCACCTTGAGAGATGCATGCGTCAAAACGCAACATTTCCAAGCATAAAAATTTTTAGTAACTGTTATCAGTATAGTGCGCAGCCATTCTATTTCTAAGTACAGTTATGCACAGCATAACGGCTCAGTCAACACCTGCCTGTGTACATGTTCACTGTAATGTTTGTCCAACAAAGAAATTGCTATATGACAGATTTCTCAGAACTATGTCAGTAGGTGTTGCATAACTGTAATTTTTAATTTCCAAAAACTTTTTTAGACTGCAGGAGTACTTAGGTTATGAATGCATAAAGCACACAGAAATTTCAAAAATTTTCAAGTATCCCTCTGTGCCTTTCAACTTTTTCATGTGATTTGAGGAAGTTTTGTGTGACAAATATTGTGGAAATGTCTGCTCACATAATGAATTGGATGGAACGATAAAATAGAATTAACCATTTTAGATCATCTGAACATGAAAATTGACCTGTAGATATGGAACATGATTTAATCACTATATTAAATCTTTTTAAAAGAAACGCCTTTTTTCTTACTAAACCATAAATCTGCTGTTTTCAGATGATACAGTTCGAGACGGTACTGGTCGTGGTGTCAAGCCTTCGATGAATGTAGATGAGAATGGCAACCCCCTCGACACTAAGCATAACACTCAGATGAGAGAAAGGCAACAGAGCAATGAAGTCACCTCAGGAGTTCGTGTGCCCCACCAGTTGTACAGCATTCCCAATCAGCATGACCGTTGCAGTAGTGGGGGAGGCTCCAGTCATACTGACGCTCCGGGAAAGGCCAAATCTGAAGATGGCACTGGCTCTGCCGGCAGCAACAGCATTTCATCTGAACGGACAGGCCGCAAGAGCCACAAAAAGCCACGCAAGACAGAGGTGACTGTTCGCCCAGAGAGCTATCCAGGTTACGTGGGTGACAAATTAGGCTTGGACAGCCTTGTCAAGTATATTACCAAAAGTATCAGCCCCAAAGAACTGAAGAAACTCAGCCAAGGTGACAGTGGTGCAGTAGGTATCGCAAACATTTCGTCTTCTTCCTCCACTGGCACCATAGCCTTCAATTCAGGAAAAGGTCCAAAAAACAAGAAAGATCGCAGTAAGATAAAACAGTCAGTGACATCCAGGCCAAGTGAGAACCAAGACACCAGTGTTACTTTTTCAGAAAGTAAGAATGGCTTAAGCTCATCTTCTGGAAATTCATCTGAACCATGTGCCTCGGATGCAAGCATTCTTACTGCATCAGTTGACGGCCATTGTGGTGACTCAGAATCGATAAGGGAAGCTAGCTCAGATGCTGAAGAGGTAGCCGGAGAGATGGGCAATTCTTCCACATCAGAAAAACCTAGGGACCAAGGTGGATTCATTTCACAAGACAGTATTGATGCTGGAACAGTGGAGTCAGCTGTAGGTGCCATAAAAAACAACCATTTATCAAAGAAACAAGTCGGTACTACAGCTGCCCTGATTCCTAAAACAGCCATTGATGATGCCAAAGTAGATGACATTAAGAACCATAAGAATCATGCACTGAATAATTCCATCAAGAGCTGTCCAGTTAATAAACAGGAGCTTATTTCTATATCAAAAGACTCTAAAGACAGAACAAAACTCAAATCTGTACCTAAAGACAGTATCCGAAGTGATGGCTCAAGTGTTCATTCAACAGACAACTCAAATAAGAAAGCAAAGACAAAAGTGTTGAACAAGAGTGAAAGCAGGTATGAGATTGTATCAGAGTCTATGATTAGTAAGCTTGCCACTTCAGAAGGCAAAGAAGTCAAGGAAGACAAAGAGGCTTGCAAAACAAAAACTGCTCAGAATGTGCTCCCTGTTGTAGCTGTTGCACTTAAGCATGATACTGATTCACTGGATATGGATGGAGAGTCCTTCATTTTTACTGACGTGGATCTGCCTCACAAAGAACAAGAATTTACTGTAGTCAGTGGCAAGAAAAAGAAACGTTCACCTTTCCAAGGTCAGGGACAGAGCAGCAGCATGTACCAGTCACGAGAGAGTCAGCAAACACCTTATTTTGTGGCCATCACTCCTAACACAAGAAGTGGGTCACGGGAAATTCATAATCGCTCGCAGTTTCCCAAAGCAAGATCCTGCACCCCTCCTCCATATCCATATCCAATTATAGCAGTCAGAGAACCTTCAGATCCATCTTGTGACCTCAGCCCTTCTGCATTTCCAGTGCTGCGTAAGAGTGCAAAAACTGGACCTAAAGTTGGTTTGCATATCAAGGAGCATAGGCGACGTTCTCTGGAGGACCTGTCCTTGGACACTGGTCAGCTTCTTGGTTATGAGAGTGACCGAGAATCTGTGAAATCCTTACCAGCTTCTAAGGGGAGTGCCTGTGGCCGCATTCTTGCATACCCTGTGTCATATGCTTCAAAGGCTGCCACTCCTCGACCCAGTGTAGATTCCTCTAAAGCTGAGAGTGTTTCTTCTAGTACTGAAGGTGGAGGAAGCGGTGAGTGGCATAGCCCTGTAGTGTGGAAGGGTAACTTGCAAGAACGACGCCATTCTATAGGCTCATCCCCTGAAGACTGTTCAAAAGTGGCTGCAGGTAGTGATTTACAAGGCTCACGGCCCAAAAGTGGAAGTCAGGAGCTTTTACCTCGTGACTCAGGGAATTCACCAGATAGAAATGCAAGAATATGCCTGCTTCCAGGTAGCAAGAGTGGTGTCCATGAGACTGCCTCATCTAGCAGTTTCATGGATGCGGCCAGCGCTTTGTCAGATGTAGACTCAGCACAGGGTGGGAGCGAAGTTGGCTCCGATCCAGCTGGTGATGTGTTTGTACCTCCTACCACCCTGGCTTCCCACACAGTAGCACTGGTCGCTGAAGACAAGGTAGGAGCAAGCTCCTTGGTCAGTAGAATGAGCACCATTCCAGTTGGGGATGTAGCACAGCAGACTGCTGTAAGCACTGTTAGTCAGGCCATCACCCCACAATCCAACTCTGCTACCACCTCCATCACCAACAGTGCTGCCGGCGCCACTGTTGTTACGACTGGGCCATCTACTGCTCAAACCAAGTGTCAGCAGCAGGTTCCTGACCCTAGATCTCAAGATTCATCATCTGTTCCTTCACTGCAGTGTGACTTGCCAGTTAGAGCTGCAGTGCCTATGGGCAAGGGTGTGAACAATGGGCGGAAAAGCAAGAATTCCGTAGTTTTTCTTGACAAGAGGTTTCTCAACCCAACTAACTTAGGCATTTCATTTGGCTTTGACATCAGCTTAGTTCCATCCAACATTATCCAGCAGTCCATGCCAGATTCTTCAAGTGGCTCAGCATCTGTTCCATCATTCAGCAGTAGTTCGTCCCTGTTGGTAGGAGATGTGTCAGATGCTTATGATAACTCATTTGTGGTGAGTACATCTGCTGCCAAAGACAAAGTGCCAAGTGCCAGTGAGGAATGTCTCCCAACCTCCCTGAGCCTGGCTTCCACTGCAGGAACAGTGTCTTCTGCAGATGACATTAATAGGTCTTCAACAAAGCCAGCAAAGGGTCCACACATACCGGGGCTCAATGGCTTAGTGGTTTGGCAGTGTACAGAGGTCATTGCAGCGGCAGAGCATTCAACTTCGTCTCCAGCTGCATCGTCCTTTCAGACCTCATTTATTACAGGTGATGATAATGCATCGAGAGTGAAGAGTACTTTATCACAATCTGGGGAATCAGAAGCTACAGCCTTGATAAACCCTGAAGTTGATAACAGCCCAGTACCTCCAGAAATGCCAGTGTTGAATGAATCAGTGCTAGCCAAGCCTAGAACTGCTCCACCTGAAGGTTGTGTGACTTTTCGTTATGGGGAGGGTCTCAAGGAAGTCTCACAAGTGCATTTCCCAGGAAAAGTTCGAGAAAGCTCTTTCTTTATGTGCAAAGCTCAAGAGTCTAGTAGTTCCTTCAACTTCGTTGATGCTGCAAGTTATTTTCAGAAAGGTAAGCATTTTATGGCCTGGACCGTATGTGATGGGTTCTCTATTCCTAGTGGGGTTCTTTTCCAACCTTTGTTATGAAATCTTTTGCATTGGTGGAGATCAAGATCTGCATTCAAGCAGACAATGAGGATTCCCAGGCCATGATGACATTTAAAAAAAATTACAGCCAATGAAAACCTGATAAAATGTTATAATTTGTGATAGCACAACTCCCTGAACATAAATTGAACACCAGCTAAAAGATAAGGGGGATTAACTTAAACATTATGGCTCCCACTAAAGTATTAAAGTATGTGACTGCATACTATTTCCAGCTTGCAGTGCTGCAGTATTTGTATAGGCAGCCTGGATTCGGATCTTGGGGATGCTGTTCTTTCTTTGCATGTGGCAACTGTTTTACAGGGCTGGCTGCTTTGCCATGATATATCCTTAGTTGCTGCCTCGGCATAAAACACCAAATTCCTCCTCCTGGAAAATTTGTGTGTAACCCAGTAAAAAACGAGTCATTCAGAATTGCCATCCACTTTGTGAAGTGTATGCAGCATATAATCTTTCAGTAATTCAATGTAAGGTATCCTAGTCAGTAGTAACTATTTTTTATCAAAGGAGTACTTGTAAGTCTACATATATCCCTTTCCAACCTTTTGTCCACTGTATATCTGTACATCTGTCCTCTCCATTTTCAGACCAATATGGGATGGGGTAAGGTTGTGGTGGAAAAAGAATGTAAGGAGTTTTAAATGTGTTACACATGAGTTTTTTTCACTGTATTATTTTAAATGCATAAAATAAAATTGTATATCAGAGTACATGTATGTGTAAGGTGGGTTATGGAGAAATGCAGTTAGTATTCTTAGCCTTTAAGGAGCTTGCAGGATTAAAGTTGACTTAATCCAGCTGCTGTTTAAAAAAAAAAAAACAGCTGCATTGAAGCACCAAAATGGATGCCTGATTCACTCTGCAGGCACTAGTCAGTGGAACACTGACATTTTAAACCACCTTTTTTTAACATGCCTGATGTTCCATTATTAATTTAAAATTTGCAGTTCATAAATTTTTTGTCTGTTATCTGTGATAAAGTGTGATGAATGAGTTTATATAGATGTTGCTCATCTAAAAGCAGTTTTATCTTGTACCTTTCAGAATGGGAGAAAATATTGAAACTTAAAGAGAAAGGTTAGTATTTATTTGTCTTGACTTTTATATATAAAAAGAAAGTTTTTTCATAATTTGTTGTGTTTTTGTTTTTTTTAAATTTGCTTTCATTATTGTGTTTTATTTTGGGTCATGCTGTCACAAAAGAAGTGAAAAAATACATTGCTCCTTCGCCTTAAGCAACCTTACTGTATTGTGTAATTAAATGGAATGAGTTAGGCTAGAGGAACATGAATATTAAAAAACAATTAAATGTGGATGTAATTATTGGACATACAACTATGTGTTTCACTTTGAGAGTAAGAGACTGTTGTAAACCGGAACTACATAATTAGACCTGGTGAGCGCAATTCATCTAAATTATAAATGGTATTTTTTAAAGTGAAAAAAACTTTGCAGTTTCTTGGAGAAATCATGCAAAACAGTAGACACATTGAAGAGATGATAATTAAGAAAATTTGTCTTGTTTATTTTTTTAAGTGCAGAAGAAGGGTGTGAAAGTTGTTGTCATAAGCTCATTTTTAATAGCTTCATACTTTCTATGATTATTCTTCTTTGGTTTTAGATCCCAAGGCTGTGCTGGTGTACTGCAGTGAATAGTTTGTGCCAACTTATCACGCGCCAAGCTTCTTTTCCTACTGTGGTTTCTAATGTGACAGCAGGACACTCTGGAGAAGGAACCACAGTTTTCTTTTTGAATACTGGTCATTTCTGTTTGGGTGTTAATCCAAGAAGCAGGTTTTTTTTCCTGTTACTAGAAGCAAAAATAATCCTTCAGAGGCCAGGTCAGGGCTAACTAGTGTGTATGTGTGTGCATGTGTGTGTGTGTGTGTAAGCAATATCAGTTTGTTTTGCCTTTAATTTTCTTGAGAAAACTGCATTGAGCTCGCCTGTACATGTGTGAGAGTTGAGTGGCTACACACTCATGTCTAGCATCTCTGCTTCTTCAGACTTTGCATTTGTAGAGGGAAAAGCATGGTTATAGCTGGTGAACTTGCATCCAAGCTAATGCTGCAGAAACTCTTTGGAATGAATAGTTCTACATGTTTGGATTAAATGTGCATTGCCATGGATCATTAACATAATGCCAAGAGAACTTGAATCTTTTCCCTCTGCAGCTAGTGTAGGTAGGATTGTACAAAATTTTAGATATAATAAAATTAGAACAAGAAAAAACCAACTGACCCCAAATTCCTTGAAAGCCTTTACAGGAAGGGATGATACAGTGGTTAGTATAACGACCTATAAGCCCTTTTGCCCATGGTATTGGTGAAATGCATTAAAAAAAAATGAACTAATGTACTTTAGACACAGACCTCTGCACTTTATTTTTCCTTTGTTTTCAATGGCTGCATCAAGAGAGGAAAATTGCCTTTGGCAGCAGAAAGTGAGGGTGCAGTTCAGTCATGGAAGATTGTGCCTACAGAAGCAGGTGTTTCTTGTGATTCTCCAAACCATTGACATCAGCTACACACTGATTTCTATCAGCGTGTCAAGTGTGATATTTCATTTAACTTGAAAATCCCATGCTTTGATTAGTGTTGGCTGCAATGTGTTGGATGTGTTGATTTATGTATTTGCTCTTCCAGGGAGGTAGGGAAGTCTGAAGTTTCCAACAGAAGGAGGAACTTGCAAATTTATGCTGACACTGTGGTCTGCATTGTATAAATATATTTCTTTATTTCATGTATCTTTGTGGGAAGAAAGGGGGACAACAAGCAGTGGCATAAAGTTAAGATGTGGTCAGACTTTCCTGGATTTTATTATTCTGTTTAATAAGTGGTGCCTTTTGCATTTAGGTAGTCTCTTTCTTTTCTCATAATGCATGCCTGCTGTTGTGGAATGCTAATTTTAGTGGCTATGATAAATTAAGAATCTGTGATAACCATCACAGCTGGTAGCCATGTACAGTAATGAAGAAAGGCCAATGTGCGCATTGTAGGCTTTCCAGCTTTAACTTTGCTATGGGACCTCTTCACTCACGTCCTTTCCCTTGCTAATGTGTTATCCAGAAGCTATCCAGGCAGAATTTCAATTTGTTGTATGTTGAAAGCAATAGAAAAAATTAACTCACATTTTCTTTTATGCGCATACTGTTTAAAAGGTTGAGTGAATGGAAGGGTAGGGTTCATAAAAAGTTGATTGACAGCATTTAAAAAACAAAAACCCCAAGTGGGTTACAACCAAAAATTGAAATATGATTTTGACTATCCTGGATGCTTAAAAATTGGATACCAGACTACTTAAACCACTGTGCTGGCTGTAATATCTGTAAGGAGTATTGTTTCCCCATCTAAGCCAGGAAACTGGTTTTTAGGGTAGATGTTTTTCTTGTCATCAAAACAAGGAAACAGTAAGGTTTGTCTGTGCTTGGAAGTCCATCCTGTGTTATTTGTTATTTGTGTATTTATTTTGGCCAAGTCGGTTACTTCTCCCACTTAATGCTTTCTTTTATGTTGGTACGCTCTCCACCCGCTTCTTGAAAGATACTAACTTCTCCTCCAGTATTCATGTCTTTTATGTTGAGTGATATGGCAGGCTTCTCGGTTTCTTGCTGTAATGTATATCTTTTGTTATCAACAGAGTATAGGCTGGTGTATGGTGGCTAAGCACACACCTGTGGCCTTCAGCAGAAAACTTTGTTGTCCAGACACGTTGATATGAGTTGAGAGGCTGAGAAAATCCAAGTTCAGGGCATGGCAGTCTTCTAGACAGGGGGCATAAGTAGTCCTAGCAGCTGAATGTCCTTCACCTTGTCTCAGTTTGTGTACAGCCTGGTGGTACTATCAGACATTTACTTTCAGCCGTCCTCTGTGCTGTAGCATCTCATCCTTTGCGAGAAACTGCAGAGTTGGGTGCAAGATTTCCAAGGACTGCTTCTCTTAACCCTGATAGATTTTTAAATGGGGAAGGCAAACATGATACACATCACCTCATGCTGGTGTAATTATGCTAGTCTGCTCCACCAGAAGTGAAAGCTGCATCATTCTATAGCTTCTCTTGCTGTTTCTTTTGGCCCTTTCAGGTAATACTGTGATACAGCCTTAGTTGCTGGTACGGTGTAAAACAACCAAGGTAATGATGCATTACTGCCAGTATGCACAACAAATTGCTGTTAAGCAGCCATTTTTAGAACTGAACCTGTTTTTTTTTTCTCCTTCCCATCCCCAAGAGAACTCTGTCCTTAAGGCAAGTTTATTTACCTCTCCCCCCTCCAGTTTACCATGAGGTATAGAGAATAGTGTATATTGAAAATAGTGTTGCGAGGTTGGTCACTCAGGTGATTTGATTTGACATAGGATTTAGTTGTTGTTGGGGTTTTTTTTTGGGGGGGGGGGTAGTGGAAGGCTAGTTTGTAAGGATCTTCTGTGGCAGACTTTCTTGTATTCCAAAGCTAGGTATTTTCATATACTGTTGCTATTTTCAGCACTCAAAATCTGTTTTCAAACCTGTTAATGACAAACTGAAGATTAGACTCTCATATAATCATAATTACCAACAATTTTTGATATATTGCTGGTGTCTCATTCCAGTAACTAAAGAGAAATTGTGCTGTGAAAACTTGAGAAAGGTTTGAAAAAAAAAGACTGAGAACTAACATTGGCATTTGTGGCATTCCCTCCATGCCGTTCTCGCTAATTAACATGAACTTGATGATGCAGCATTTTTGCATATTTTTGTGACTTTGGTGTTTTGAGTTTTTCTGTAGATGTCTGATTTGGGTTAGAAGCTTATGTACATACACATTTATGGGTAGCATTTTCCCTTTATTCATTGGATGAAAGGTGAAGAGATGGAATATTCATTTGCTGATTTCTGCTCCGTGGACTGATTGTGTTAGGGGTGGGGGGAATCATGCATGCACATTGGCACTCATATTTTTGCGTTCGTGTTTGTCCTAACTTGCTTGCTTCAGCAATTTGTGTACATAAATTGAAAAAATATCAAATTTTAAAGGCTTGCCCAAATTTGCCAGTTAAACTGAAAAGAGCATTCAAGATTTTTGTTTTCTCTCGTTTACTTGTTTAGTGAAAGAAGGCACTAACAGTAAGTGCTTCCAGGTGTGTGAGCTTTGCTTTAAGTGTTTACATTCCTTCCCTCCCCCCTACCCCCCTCTCTTACTGGCTGTAAATTCTGTTAATTCTCCAACTAGGAAATTCATAATAGCTCACTAAACTAAAAAGTCAACTGGATCCATTTATACGTTAATTTAAAAAAAAAGTTGTTTGAACATCACAACATTTTAGGGTTTTTAAAAGAATATAAATATGCAATCATTACCCCCCCCTCCTCCCCAAAAAAAGTGTACTGTTACAGTATGGTTATGGTTGTCAGAATGCCTTTTTTATATATAAAGGCTGAGTGATCTAAACATTCAGTCCAGTTTAATCTGTAGTGTTGTGTGGTATTGATTTTGTACTTTTTTAGCTTAGATTGGGCATATTTTTCCATTTTTGTCGTGTATGCCGTTGTTTTCGGTTACCAGCATATTTGGTCTTTATGAGATAGATTAGAGTGCAACATAAGCAGATTCAGTCTCAAAGCATATGAACTCCAAATACATTTAATTTTATGCTCTAGTGCTCTGAAAGTGCAGCTGAAGTGAGCATTTTATGAGGTAATTCTTTGATCACCTACCCTTACCACTCTCCATTAGCTAATGTGGATCTTGTTTTGAGTGTAAGTTGCCTCATTTCAACACATCATTAGTTGAATGATGCCTTTTCATTGACACTGGGACAAAAGAGTTGATGATAAAATTTCTTTGTATACAATAAGTCCAGAGTTTGATTGAAGGAACATTTGTATCATTTTGCATATAATACTCAAGTTGAGAAGGAATGCACATTATAAAACCATTATAAAACATATTATTAAAAAGTTAAACTGAGAAGCTTTCAGTGCCATTTATTTTGTGCCCTTCAGCAACTGCAAAGGTATTTCCAATTTCTCCCCATCAAAATATAATTCTAATGATTTAATCATTAATTAATTAATATTTTATGTTTTGTGATACTTTTTGGGATAGGCAATAGAAATTTTGGCCAAAGATGCACAAAAAAGTTGAGTGAGTGAAGGGGGAGCCATTGGCAACCAAAGACGCCCTTGAATAACTGGCATGACATGATAAACATAGTTTGTATAACATATATAAACATAGTGTGAATTAGGTGAAGAAAGAAATGCTGAGTAAGAAAAGGGTAGTTTATCTCCTGCAGCAGTTTCTTGATGTAACTGTTCCTTGTGTACCTTAGAAACGTGCTGGCAAGGGTGATAATAATTTTATCAAACGCATCACTGTTACTGGTCAGAGATTTGATAATGGTAGTTCAGAATTAAATTGTTAGTCTTGAAAATAGATATCCAGGTTACATTTCAGATTGATGCAAATTGGTGTTTAGGAAGTAATGTTTGTCCTTAGGAATTCTGAACGTGTCTAATGATTTATTGTTGTTCGTATTGGTGAAGGTGTACTAAACTGTTTCATAATTTCGTCTTGAAGTATGCTCCTCCCAGTCGATTGGTTTTAGTTTTTCACCTCAAAGAGCGTTAGGGGGACTAAAAATGTTTTAGGTTGGTGTATCAGGTCAAAATATGTACATCTGTAAAAACTTAATCTTTGGCCTGTTTGTACAATTATTTATACATGTATGAGTTCTTTTATATAAAAAAAACATTTCCTTTTGAAAAGTTGTATTAACCCATGCATGTAAAAAAAATTGGCTGGTGTGTTTATCTAAACTTTTGATACAATGATTCATTGCAAATTCATTGAATCTTTCAGTTGCTTGTGCCTGAATTAATGACAATGCGATTCATTTCGTGCTTAAAACATTTTTGTACTATTTTCAGCAGTAGAGATGGTAAAAATCATTAGCTGGTTGGGAAGAGGGTGGTGATGTTTATCAGCATGTGGACAGTATTTCCTCTGGATACATTCACACTGCCTTACATATTTCTTGAGAACTTTGTTCTGCTGAGTTATGGTTCTTATTCTATCCATCACAGTCAAGAAGATATTCCAAGATGGCTTAGCAGATTTTTAAAGTACAAAAAAAAAACTGAAAATTTCTAGTACACTTTTTAGAGAGAGATATTGCTCTTGAAATTATTGTTGGCACTCATGGAACTGACAAAATTGAAGTAATGAAATCTGTAATTGTGTATAGCAAATAAGGCTGGACAAGTGCTGTACAATGCCATTAAGGTTATGTACAGGCTTTGCTTCTGTCCTATGAATAGCATTTTAGATCACTGGGGAGCAACAGTAAGGACCTGTTGCTCTAGCAACTAAAATCCACCTTTTGAAGTTTGTGTCCATTATCTGGTTTCCATGCCAATCTTACTTTTGCCACATAGTTCATTGCTTTGTAGAATTTTTAAACAATTTTCAAATTAGTCTGTAAGATCTGTTTTCTCAAAATGCAAAAAATCAGTTTTGTTATACATACCACTAACCACAAATGTTTGTTTCATCCCCAACTTCATAACAAAGTAAATATCTTTGAAAGGTTTTTGGGGGGAGTATGAGCAGAATGTCGGGTGCCTCTCAGGTTCACTGTCACTGAAACTACTGTTGTATCAACCTCAAATAAGCAAGGTCCCCACATCACCACCTCTAAAAAGAAACTTTTGGCCGTTTTTAAAATGTTGAATATTGGGGTGATAAATTTGCTAAATGGAGGGCATGCCCTAAGGGTAGTTATAGTGTTTCCTACCCTTTGCCTGCCTGTCAGTCTGAGGCCTGTACATATTCAAAGATACATTGTATGCAGACTTTGTGTGTGGTGGTTGACAAAGGGGCAGTTAGATTTTAGCACGTACACTTAATTGTTTATTCAGAATGATTTAACAGAAGCCTGTGTTCAAGATCAAGTCTACAGGCTATCAAACATGCACCATGCATAGGAAACTGATCTGTGCCAGAGAGAATTTTGTTCCCATGTTGAAAACTGCCCAAGCAAAAGTGTTTGGCCAAGGCTTTCATCATCTTTTATATCAAATTGTTGCAGTTAACATTTTTGCCTCATGTTTTCATGTTCCAGCTGCTTTGTGCAACTCTTTGACTGTGATAAGTGTCCTATATTTTTTGTTTCCACGTTTACTGCTGTTGTTTGTACAGCAAATGTCTGATGGCACAGTGTGATCACCAGCAAGCACACTGCTGTGCAAATGTGTGGCTCTGTGTTTCTAATGTCACTGTTCACAACAAACATCTGAAGGACACATTTAGTATCATTTCATTTCAGCAGAGTGTGGTAGAGGGGAAACTGTGCCAGAGTGAATGACCTTAACTCCATCACAAAGACAGAATCTGTATCTGAAACTAATTATTACACAGTCTAAAATTGTCAAACATTTTAAATACCTGCACATTCTTATTTTCATGACATTCTGTCACAGTTGTTTGACTGTGACCTACAGAGATGTCAACTGCCAAAAGGTATTCTTGTACTGTCACTTTGTTCATGACATGTTCTAGTCAGCAGTGTTTTTGGTTTTACATAATTTCATAATTGTGAAGACATTAGGGGATTTTTTTGCCATCTTTTTATTTATTAATTTTTTTTATAGTACTTGGCATAATTTATCTGTGTAGACCAAACTGCTTTTTAACCTCCGCAAAAGAAAACCATGCCTGCATGTAGAACAACTGTTATTTCTACATTGCACACTGAACTGTAAAAACAAAGAACTAGCACATTGATCTGAAGCTGATAACAAACTTTAGAGTAACAAAGATATGTGATTTTAGCACTCAAGGCTTCAACAGAGCTCAGTTCGTCAAAGAATGTAGACGGCTCATCTCTCACCAACCAGCTTAAACAAACAGGTGGATGAAAACCAAAGATGGTGGAATAGGATGAGCTGCTCCATCTGGTTTGTCATCCACACTCTCAACCAGCAATGTTGGCAAAGAACTGAACAACTGCATGGAGCAACTGGCTGCCTGCCCTCTGTCCACCATTTTCTCTAAGTGTACAAGAGGTGGGTTTGCATTGGTGGTATTTCAGCAACGTTGAGTTAACATGAAGTCAGCATATTTACTCAATATTTCATTGCCTGGACCAGTGCTTGCTGACCTAAGCTGGTTAGCCTGTACAGGTTGTCACATTGACACACCAGTCAGAGATCCTTAAAAAATATAGTTTACCAGGAGAAAAAAATATTACCTGTAACACACAATTTCAAAGCTATGCATCACATTGAAGAATTTGTTAGTGGTTCAGTGCTGGTCAGGATTGCTAGGAGTCCAAACCTAAGACTTGTTTCTATAGAAGAAATAAAATTTGTTATAAAGACGTTTCTTCACTTGATGTACTGCTACATTGTGTTTCAGAACCCTACAAGCTAACAGTATGGACAGTTGGTATTGATATGGTGGTTCTTCAGAAATGTAATGGGTTCAGTCCTCGTTTCAATCAGAAGCAGAAGACTGCCAAAGTCTAGTGCCATGGCAGAATCAACTCCTTTTTTTTGGCTTTTGTTGGCACTGTACGTTTTTGTGTGGGCTCTGCTGTTGCTGATGAGTACATTCAAGCAGGCTTTCTAATGTATGTTTCAGACAGTGGAACCTTGACATATATCCAGAAAGTGTTTGTTCAAATATTGTGAAATCTGAGCTTGAAATTTAGCTGTACTCAGTTTTTAATAATGCTCTGTCAAAAGTTATTCTTGGAATAGAAACTGAATAGTTAAGCAGAATATGTTTGTGGATAAGATTATTGTGCTGATTGTTCTCCCAAAATTGATGGTATAAGATGGAAAAATAAAGACATGAGCTTGTTACTCACATTAAGAAACAAAAAATACACGTACAGCTAATTCAGAATTACAAAATGGCATTCACTGCATTCAAGTGCTTTATGCAAGTTTCTAACCTACATCTTTAAAAGAAAGAAAAAATGCTACTGGAATTTTATGAACAGCAGTGTTAGTCTTTTAGTAAATGGCTATGCAGAAAATCCACCAGGACCTGCCAGTGTTCAGAAAATCACCACACTCTGCAGGTCTTTTAGTTTTGGGTTTTTTTATTTTTTTGTTTTTGTTTTGCTTTTTTTGCATGAATGGCACATGCTTGGAGACAAAACTTTGTGCCAACACTGGGTGATATAGCATAAACATTCTGCTATTTATAGAAAAGGTAGCACATTAGATAAAATAGAATGAAAATGGCACATTCCAAAAAGAAGAAAAAGTACCTTCCTCCCTCCCTGCCATTCAAACCAAAAGGACAAGTCTCATACCTCAGTATAGTATAATGTTTTAAGTGTTTTTGATTTTTTTAATCTGTTCCTTAATTCAAAGCTCAATCTGCTAAATCTAGTAATCCCTTGAAATATCCCTTTCAACATTAGTGTTTATTTTGACATGGTAACTTTCAGCTTGGGCAGTACTTTTATGATAAGCATTAAAATTTGCCTGTACCAATGTCTTCAAATGTTGCATGGTAAAAAGGCTTCAGGGAAAAAAGTTAAAATTTAGGAGACTTAGCACATTGATCTCATGAAGCAGTTTAAGGTGCTGGAGAGTTTTCAAAAGTTGTTCAAAAGAGGTGAGTTCCTCTTGAAAACAGCTTAAAGAGGCAGCCTTGCAAAGTGGCAAGGGGAAATTGTTCCAAGCAAACAAAGTGGCATAGGGAAAGACTTGTTGAACAGCTGAACATGGTACGGTGCAGGGAATGTGGAGTTAGTAGCATCTGAATAAAGTGTGCAGGATGCAGTCTAGATGGTGAGGTAGGAAGAGAGGTAAGCAAGCAACTTGTACACTCAAGGTTCCTAAATGTCTATTTATGTGAAAGGCATATTTCCAGAACTTTGACTTTTAAGTCTGCAGGATAAGATAAAATTCAACTATGATGTTAAGTTGCACAATAGCTATTGATATAGATTACTACCTGGACAAACTGCATAGCTGCATTCCAAGTAGCATTTTTTTTTTCAAAAAGAAACAACTCTGAAGATGGCACAGGTAGTCTGCTGTAGTCACTGGCAGACAAACATGCAGAAAGAACATTGAGCCAATAAGTCTGTGGACTTCATATAAGACAAATGTTTTCCAAATGGCTGGCAGGAGTTGGTTGTGGGAGGAGAGGAATCGTAAGGGATATTTTGGATGAGAAGGTGGGACTTGCATGGAACTGTCACTTTTTTTACAGTCACAATAGATTTGTTAAAGTGCAGGTATGTCTTTATAATGTATATTTTTTGTCACTTTTGTACATTTTATGCCATATGCCTATCAATTGCATTTTGCAAAGTTCATCGTTACCAGTTCTGCAAGCTTCCCTCTTATTGTGGTCATCTTGTTTTCATGTCAATGTTTAAAGCAAGAGGGTTGAATTTGTTTGATTTTGGCTGCAGACATGGCTTCTATTACAAGGGAACGTGAAAGATGTGGCAGTCATTTCTTTCTTTGCGTTTAAGGAGGAGTATTTTGGTGTGTCATAATAATTAACTTTTGATGACATCACACAAAATTGGATTTTTGTTTGAGGTGACATTACATCATGTCTTTGTTTAGTATGACACCATTGTGAGAGCCAACATCTGCCAGGGTACTAAAACAGCAATTTCAGTTAACCAGACAGTTATCAATGCTGCAAAATCTAAATGTTTGTTTTGGTATATGACTGTATTGAACTTCTGGACCATACAGTTTATTATTTGGGCATAGAAGAGACCATAGCCAAGTTCCCATCAATTGTCGAAATATGGTTTCCTCCCCTTTTCATTAACATGGTCAATATCTTACACCTTTAAAGCATTTACCTGCACATCCAGAATGCTTTTGTATTTACTCACATTCCTGAAGTTTATAAATTGTCATTTTTTTCCCATGTTGCTCTTCACTTTTCTGCCAATGAGAGCTTTTTGCAGATGCAACTTTTCCCTGTTCCCCACTCCACCTATTTAAATTAGCACTCATTTAAATTATATTGAATCTGGTAATGAAGGGGGAAAAACTAACAAACACTATTGTGGCAACTTAGTGCCAGCCTACATGCGCATGTTATTTTTTCCCAGTCCATGAAAAAGGTAACATTTTGTTTCTGAAATACAGGATGTATTGTTGATTATAAAATCTTATCATTTTTTGTGCAACCCAGAACTGGCTGGTGGCATTAATTAGCATGTGCAAAACTGGTTTTACTTTTGTAATTGCTAGCTTGCTTGAACTTAAGAAATTTTTAAAGCTTATATTTTGTTCTGCCCAGTCACCATGGGCAGATGTACATCCCAGTCTACTTGTTGCCAGGCAGTGATCTTTATGAACGATTGTATGTTTACAAATTGCCCTTTAAAACATGAGGTGTAACTGGGAGATATATATATTGTCATATTTATGATGAACTATGAAGTGCTATTGATTTTGTATTTTGGTAAATGGTATTTTGTACTGTTTGATCTAGAATGGAAACCCTGTGTGTATGGGTGTATGTATGCAAAGTCTAAAACTTAAATGTGCACAGATAACTACACATCAGAACAATAGCTTAAACTTAAACAGACTGAAACATCTTGTCCTGTGGTACCTTAAAAAAACATTCTTGCATTGGTGAAGGGACAGGTTATCTTGAAAAAAAGCAGATTTTATACTTCCAAATTTTTCATTGAAGATAGGGATGCAATATACCTCGATGTTGCTGCAACATTACAAGAGAATTGAAAATGCAGCAAGGACATAATAATTTTGTATTTCCTCTATTAGTGCCATGCATGGCATTACATTAGTCTTAAAATGTGGCAGATGTTTTTTTTAATGGGTTTACATGTGTAGGTAGTTCACAGGAGTGTGGCATCAGTTGTGATGTGAGAATTGTCCCTACCCTAGGTTCCAAACATCAGATTGGCATTGTTGCTGGTCACCTTGGACATTGAAGTTTTTGTGCACATGGGTTATCTATACATAAAAAAAAGGAAAAAAAATCTGTCTCCCTTCTCACCTTTTTTTTTTTTTTTTGGCCTGCAATGTACTGTTTGTCATCATAAATCAAGGTGGAAAGCAAAACAGCTTTCCAAACACAGTTGTGTTAATATGCTAAACAAATATTAATCATCCGCCCGCCCCTAACCCACCCCTTCCAAATCTGCGGCCTACTATGTGATTCATGATTGTTTTTGGTATTTTTTTTTTAAATATATAAATGCTTCCCTTCCCCAGTTACCTTCCTTTTGGGGTTTGGAGTTGGTCTGCTGGGGCAGTTCAACAAGTGTGTGTATGTGTGAATGATGCACATTTCCATCACGTTATGAGCTGCTGTGCTGTTTGTTGGCTGTCGTTTTCAGCGTGAAAATAAAAGATTTTAGTTGACATGGCATGACTATGGGCCAGTAGAGATTGATTTTGCTTTCTTTTAGTTGAAGCTAAGTTTAGTCACTAACTACTGCATTGCATAGATTCTTTGGATGGTTATTTAAACCACAACCTGATCAAGATGCATATTCATGCAAGCAAGCATTTTATTCATTTAACTCCTTTGTAACGCAAGGATAGGATGGAGCTTTAATACCCTATTTTTAAAACAAAATTGAAAATTAAATGAGAAAACAAGAATGTTTAAAATGGATGCTGAAAGTGCACATAATAAATCCAATATGATTTTGAAAGTCGCCCTCTGATAATCAGTCAATTCCTGCAGGTAGTAAGAATAGTGTGTCATGAACATTCATGATCAAAACCAACTATTATGTCTGCACCTTTGAACAGCAGGCCATACCCATTTTTTTATGCAAAGGAAATATTGTTTCCTTCTAGTCCAGTGAAGATTGGTTCTGCACACACATTTTAGCAGGTACTGACAGAACTGCAAGATCTTACTGGCAGATGCAGTTCAACCACACATGGAACAGCGACCAGCACAGATAAGAGCAAAGTCATGATGGTCATTGGCAACAGTAGATACCTACATAAACGGGGTACCACTCGATGAGGCAAAACCCTTTAAGTACTTGGGAGCAGTTAAGGGTCGAATGACTGACCATGTTTCATCTCTGTAGTGTACTATTTGCCAGAGGTACAGCTTCAGATTTTAGGCTATATATATATATAAGAAAAGTTAAAACCTATTGCAGTTTGTTTTTTTTTATCATACTGACTAAACAAGATACAGCTTGCCAGTTTTTTTTCCACTACTGAAGCAATGTGTAGAATTACTAGTCCACCCTATGTGTGTATGCAAGTCACTTTAACATCTAAATGCCACTACTAGCCCATTTTATGGTGGTTGATGCATGTTCTTGAAACACAAATATTTGCAGATCTGCTTCACCTGGGGCTCACCCATATTCTTGATGCAATGAACAGTCAGAATATACAATAAAATCTAAATTCTACAAATTTTAACATTGTGAATACAACCAAAGATGGAAATATCACTACAGTCCTTCAGCATTGGTCAGTCTGATAAAGGTGTTTGACAAAACATTTGCAAGTACCATGTACAAGCATGACAGCAGGGAAAATGCCCTATGGATGGATGGATGTATGCCACTATAAACTGGGAGAAATTTGCTTTAACCCTTAGAGCATGATAAGCCACGATTGTGGCTTTGCTGGGGAAGTCATTTTTATTGCAAAGTTCAAGCTTTCTCCTTCCCAAAAAAAGCTTCACCCACTGTCATTTTCACAGTCTTCAGTTACTAGCCAGTCTTTGTAATACTTGTACTTTGTCGTGCACAGAAAGTGAAAACAGGTGCATCAATTTTGAAAATGTCTGAACTCTACCTATAAAACTTTCTTGGCTTTGAAAAGTAGTTCTCACACAATGGTGGTACCTTAATCGATGAGGTGCATGGTTACTGCTAGTTGAAAACAAATGGAAATCCATTGTACAAGTCGCATTTTAAACTAAACTGCCCAGATCAGTGATGAAGCTGGTGAAATGAATAATGACAATCACAAAGAACAGTCTAGTGAAGGCAAAGGAACAATAGTACATTAACTTGAGATGGCTGTTTTAAAAAAGTCCCTTTTTACATCTGCTCTTGAAAACGTATGGATGGAATAAACAAGCATTTTGAACATGAACTGTAATGAAAGTTTCTGAAGAGGTAAGCGAAGTTATATAGTATACCACAACTAATAAGCATAGCCCTTTTTTCATGTCTACAACTTTCGTATTTGGTCTATAATGTGGTTGCCCACAGCAAGCTGGTGAGACTAGTACCCCCTTCCCCACCAGTTTTTGTCTAAAAGGCAGTTCAGAATTTGGCTAGCTGTTCCTGTGTTGTCAGAGTTGCATGAACCGCTTTCTATGCATTGCGTCCATAAATGTTTACATGGTAAGTGATGACTTACGCAGCTCTGTTCCACGGTGCAGCAGATTTGTTCTGGTTGGAAATCCCAGGTAGCCTCTTTCTGCAGCAACACCTAAAACTCGGAGAAGACCGATTTCATTCTTTCCATGTTATTAACCACAAAGAATGCAATCACAGAACAGTTTCAAACCTGGTGGGCTAATCAATATAATCTAAATGTAGATGCACTTTCCCTTTTAACAGAAGTACATTAAAAAAAGAAGTGATTTAACCTCGCAAATTATTTTGATCAAGGTTAGATTTGCTGGTGTTCTGTCGATCTTGCACTCATATGAAAACAGCTAGGTATGTTACCTCAGGCCAAGCACTTGGCAGGCCTGTGAATTCTAAGGTTGATTTAATGAATGAACTCCCTACCACGCAAACATGACCTCCATCTCTTGGGGAATAAAATGCATGGATTGTGCATAGGGATCCATATGGTGTTCTCTGTGTGGTAAGCTTACCTTGAGGATGACGAAGCACAGATTAAGTGAGCAAAGCGGTATTTTGGTTAGGGTTAAAGTTAAGCATGCCACTAAGTGTCCAACTATAAGTATAGTGACTTGGGAACAAATTCACAATACCTATCCAGCATTTTTTTTTTGGGGGGGGGGGGGTTCAGTCCATGAAAAAGCTGCAATTTGAAGCCTGCACTCTGTTCTCATTTCACTAATTCTCGCCTATAACCTGAATCTATTCAAGCAGATGGAATAACTATGTGCAGTGCAGTGTTCAAAGGATTACCCCCTGCAGCTGCTCAGTGCCCATTGAATCGCAGATGTAAATTGATTGCGCACTCGTTCACATGCAACTTGAAGGTTTGGATGACATGGCAGCTGTTTAAAAAGGTGCCAAACAGTAGGCCTGCTGTCAACAGATTTATGTTGCTACATAAGGTCAATTGCTACTGCCAGCAATCATGGCACATGGCAGCCAGGTTTTGTGGATCCTAAGGATTGACAAATTCTAGTGGTAGTTGCAACAGTCTGATCACCAGACATACGAGCTCAATGACCATCTGTTCTGTAGACAGCCGTCATGGTATGTCCACTTCTAAAAATGCATAGAATATAGGAATACATACAAAGGTACTGTTCATACTCTGGACGTCAAAATGCTTTGTTTGTTTTACTAGATTTAGCTTACAAATAAAGACAAACTACTAGCTTCAGATTAACAATGAGCTGCACCGCAGAGTCATTAAACCTTTTTTTCTAGGCATAAAGACTATATGACCTGTTGCTCTAGAAATCTTTCTACACAAATTATTACATCTAGCAGGAGTCATTTTTAACCTACAAGAGGCGGTTTTTCAACTTGCGTCCACACTTGCTCCACAGACGGACCCCAAAATTTGCTTTTGATAAGATTTATGAGTGCATTCTTTCACATGACAACATTTAAGACTGTAAGAAACTTTGAATAACAAATTGCTCGGAGAGGGAATAAGGTGAACTATACTGCCTCTTCTGCAATAAATGTCATGCTCAAAAGCCAGACAAACTGGGAGTGTGTTTTTGTGCACTTTGATTTCAGTAATGGAGGAAACACAACTTGTACTCTTGACAACAAAAAATGCTAGGAGAGTCAGTTAACAAAAATTTACAATAAATTGGCTACATAACTATATCACAAGACAGAAAATGGCATACACAAGCAAGCATGTCCATTCATACCAAACGAAGCATCTGAACACAATCATGGGGATCTGGTCTGAGTCATCTGTTGGCTGTGGCTCTACTCGTACGTCCAGAGGGTGGGAGATTCTTGTTCACTGAGCTGCCTTTAGATGAGTCTTGAGCAAAGACATGGGCTCTGGTTTAACAGCACGAGGGACTGTCAGTGATCCAGGTGGCCCTGCAGGCTCAGGGCAATTGTGCTGGTCCACGATGCTGAAGACAAACTGCAGGCAGCCTAGCTTGATGTAGCTGCCATGGTTGAGCAAAGCAGTTCCTTCCCAGCCTGCTCCTGTGCCACCCATGAAGCTCCAGCTGCTGGCTTTACAGTTACATGGTCTTAATGGCTGTTAATCGCGCAAACAAACAGGACATTTTATGAGCAATACACATCTTTTCTAGCAATTTCACAATACTATGTCATGAAATGAACATATAATTCTTTCTTGCCTTCATATTGTGCAAAAAGAGTGTATATAAATCCCTGCAGTTATGGACAACCTGCAGATATGTGCACGTATACCACACTACATTCTGTGGATGTAGTGGGCAAATGGGAAGGATCGCGGAGATAGAATGGAGAAAGGCGACTGTACTTCTTTGCTGAGTAACACGTGTGCCTACACATATCTCCTAAGTACACATTATTATTATTATAAAGAGAGAAGTGGTCAGAATAGGAACGAGAGAGTACAATTATAAACTTTGCAAGAATAAGAACTGGTCAAAATAAGCCATGAAAAATACATGCAATGCAAAAGACTTCTTCCAGAATTAAACAAAATCTAAAATTGAGAAAATATTCTTCCCATAAAAATGTGGGCACAAAAGCAAAATAACAAAATGCAACAATCCTAGGCAACTGGCTTCAGCAAGTAGTAAAAATCTCAACAGGGAGGCAAATTAACAAACGAATAAAAAAATGCATGTACCAAAAGTTTCTGGGTGTGCTTTGGTATGCTGTTTCCTTGCTTGTATGTGCTACTCACCTCCTGAGAGTGAGCAGACATCAGAAAGCGATCTCTACTGGCATCACCATTGGTGCTGCTGTTGTTGTTGTTACTATTCTTTTTGTTGTTTTTGTTTTTGCTGATGATTTCGCGCACTGCTGCAACCACTGGCGATGGGTGTGGTGTCGTGGCAGGTTTGTCAGAGAAGTCACAAGAGTAGAGGACATTGTCAACCGTTGTCCCATGCTCACTATAGTTCAGCAGCTCGAAATGCCGGGTCATCTAGCATGCAAGTTTCAAACACATTTCATTTTGGAGAAAAGACCCATCTCTGTAAGTAATAACAATATTAGAAACAAAGAAAAAAATACATTTTTCAAATATTCATAAGAAAGTACAACATAAGCACTTTCCACAAGGTTTAAACAAATTAAAACTCATTCCTCCTATGAGCAGTTCCCTTCAGCAACAATACACACCAGTCCACACAAGAGTATGCATCATATTCAATTAAATTTTATTCCAAAACTACTAGCAAAGTGGGACCAAATACGATCATTTCAGGGGGTGAGCCCTTTTTGAATGGAGTTAAATCATGTTACACACATAAAGATTTGAAGACATAATGTTTACATTAATGAAGGCAACACAAGAGCACACATAAAGAGGGGTAGTGATTTCTTTTCCCTATGGCGTGGGCTATTTCAAACACTTTAATTGTATTTCATCATCTATGTTATTTTTATTTGTTTCTATAGAGTGTGACCATTAGAACCCACTAGGCATCACACAGATCTTTAATCTGAACAAAAATATTTTTTCACTGGGGATTGGGGAGATGCAACTGGATATATATATATATATATTTCTTTTGGATTTTAAAGTTTCACAATGGATTGAGATAGGAACAGTTTATATCTCCTTATTCTGAATTTTGAGTTCAATTAATAATAATTTTAATTTGTCCTGTCTTTTTTTTAAATATACAAATGTCAAAGTACATAACCAATGGATTAACTGACAACAGCAAAATGGGGATCTAATATTTATTTCTGCATAAATTAAAATAAACTGGTCTTCACGTTCATAGGCACACTTGGATTTTTTGTGTCTTCCTCACAAATTTTACCTCATCATAGAAGATAACAGCATGTTTGCTGGAAATGTAGTTGCAATATCCAAAGTTCAATAAAGGTACATCCATATCAGCACCTGTAATACATCAATTATGTTATACACATTTATACTGGGTAATCCTACAAAGCCTCTAGGCCACTTAGACCACAAACATTTGCACCATATGAATTGTTGTACCATTCATGCAAGCTTTTTTGAATGTTTGTATTCTCAGGCTTACTTTGTGTATTAAATCCACATCAATAGGCAGTGCCAATATAAATGTCCCACTCTCTATTTTGCCTACACCAGCCTCTGCACATGACACTCACATTTTATTAAATTTGTCAAAAACCAAATTTTGCAAATGCTTTTGACAAATTTATTAGTGTTATTCAAGGCGTCTTTACAACAAAATATGCCTTTCCCTACCAGCAGCCTTCTCCTCGCTGTTTTCCTTGCATTTCAACGCCTCCTTGCAACTTAATTTAACTGCAAACTGCTTTCACTGGTTAAATTAAAATTATGAAAAGAAATATCAAATTACAAATTCCCATTCATCAAGTTTGGTTACAAGTAAAATAATCCAAAATTTGTTTTATTACCTGTGCCCACACTGAGAGTGCGGTACGGCATAGTGACCGCCTGGCCTTTACCAGTCAAAGGACATAGAACAGCTCGAGGACGAACTTCACTTGAACCTGAGGGAAAACCAAATAAGTTATGTTAGTGGAAACGGTAACAAATGCTAAACTTCAGTAAAAGACCACTTGTTCTAAAAAATTCAATTTTCAGCTGACTGAAATTATCTAGAAGTGTTTAAAAGAGTCCTGGTGCCCTTATGGTCATAGGGAAGTGAAGTATTAGAAATTCCAATTTTCTCAGTGTAAGCTCTTCTCTTTTGCTGCCTTACCTTCCAGAATTCTTTACCCAGCCAGGTACCCAGTTCGCGAATTAGGTTAACTATTTTGCATAACATGGGTATCAAATCAACTTGTGAGCATGCTGTCGGGTTTGGATGTTGCTGCTCTAATTACTAGGTTATCTGCTCCCCAGCTATCCAATCCCCTATTCTTAAAGAGAGAAGATGGCAACAAATAAATCATTTAGGCCATAAATACAGAGAAGACAAGAAGGGAAAATGTAGGTGGGACCTGGTGTCATCAGCCCATTTAGTAAACTCTTTTTGCCAAACATGTTGGGCGTTGAGGCTCTTGCAGTAGTAGGAGAAGAGGGAGGAAGCAGCTGTTGCAGCCGTTGCCATGCCAACAAGTGTAGCAATTTTTCATCCATCTTGCTCAGTTCTACATCAGGTGTGCAGTCTGCAATCACAAGCACAGTTAGCATGAAAAAGTATACGGTTATAGCAGACTCAAATGTTTAAGCATACAAGTACTGTTTGTCAGGGACGAGGGTTATCACCTCTGACTGGTTACGAATGTGTAGCGTGTTGTTGTGAGTGTGAGGCCATGTGACTAAATAGTGTTCACGAGAGGCCAGTATTCAATGTGAACTCAGTTGCACCATTCCCGAATAGGCCAGTGTGGAAGAAAGACGTGTCAAGTCTGAGAAGGAAACCGATCGGGAAGAGAATAGTTCCTTGCCCAGCCAAGGTAAACCTTTGTAAATTCCCTATTTTTTATATATTTCTATTTTGAAACTTCAAACCATTCAGGATGTGAGCAAATGAATTAGTATTAATAAGTAAGTGAATTTATGATAATTGAGTGGGAGAGAGATAGAGCTGAGTGTGGTGTGAAAGTGAAACAAATATTATATCTGGAGAATATGAGTAAATTGAACAGGAATTACTCAGGGGAGACAAATTAAGAAACAACGTGCTCAGAAATGAGGAACATAGGCGAAGCATCCTCCCTACTTCGTTGCAATCGACATTGGGACTCCAGTGCCAGTACTACAGTGGATCTCCCCTTGTCAGCAATTTCCACGGGACCCAGTTTTGAAGATGGAACTTCCGGAGCCAATAACCAAAGCTCATCAAGTGTCTGTAGTAAAGCAAAGATTCTCCAGAGGATTCTGAGATACATCTGGGGAGCGGAAGAATACTTGCCAACCCAGGATCAACCAAAGAGGCTCCTCGAAAAGCTGGCACTCTTCCGATGTAAATTTCGAGCAGACTAACAGCCAAGCACTGAGAAAAGGGAAACTACTAGTTTTGAAAGGCCACACGGCATCTAGCTTTAATGTAAGTTATTTACAATATTCAAAGAACATTTACGGGACCCAGACTCGTTCAGACAATTGAGTATTCAGTTCATTGAGAAACTGAACTTTATAGTCTATAACCCAAGAGGCATACAAGTATCTCGAGAACTGTGCTATAGCGGACAAGATGGTGTGGGAGTAGAATTTAAGGGATGCAATGTGAAATTGTGAACATATATATATAAGTTCATGTGTTTATGTATTTTCAAAACTGCCTGATGCTTTATAGTTATTCCGATCTGTCAGATAAAGTGTATGGTTATGGTTATTGCTGCTAATGTATACCCTAGTACTGCCTTAGGATAAAAGAAAATAACATAAAAGAATAACCCAAACAAGTACAAATGAGAAAAAAGAAACTAAGCCAGTAAGAACATTTTTGGGCAACTTTCGGTATGCTAGTGGGAAGCCCACAGGCAGATGTTTGTTTTCTGCTGAGTGAAAGAACGCGTGTCAGTACCCGTTTTCAAGTCTGTCTTGACTCAACGTGGTTCTGACACTGTTTATCAAACACATACTCATCACAAAATAAAAATAAATCATAAAATTAATTACCTGCATTTCCCTCTACCCACTGCTGAAGAACAGAGCTGAGATTCAAAACAGCTGAGCTCAGATTGTTTGAGCCTCCTTTGGCTACTGTTGGTACAGTTGATGACTTTGAACCTGCATGAGCAAGTAACACCAGTTTCCATCTCATCTGAATAACAAAATTTCTACAAATTTTTAAAGCATGCTGGAAAGCATATTCCTTTATGTTCAATTTCGTTGTTTTGTATTTCACAGTGTCTCACAGCAAAGGGACTGGCCACTTCATCCTGTTTGGTATCACCACAGGAAAACCATATCCAAACAATCGAGTTTCTAAGATCTTTCTTCATAGGATCCACTAAAAATATTAAAAAGGCTCTTTACAAGTTCACAAAATAAAAAAAAAATTGTCAGCGTTAAAATTATCCCTGATGATAATGATGGTCCTACACAGAAACGTATATATATACACACAATAAATGACATGAAGCCACCTTCAATCAGCTAAAAACCATGGACGTATCTCTGGACTGCTTGCAGACGCATCTCCTGTGTTAACTTCTAGATCGAGGCAAAAACATAAATTCGCTTCCAGTTAATCGATCAACATCAAGATGAAGAGCAGATGATATAAACTCTTGTTAGGTACAAAAGCTCAAGCTGTATAGTCTGTTGTATTTTTGATTTATTGGCTCTGAATCATGGAAAGTGGAGGTTGAGGAAATAGCAACTTAGTAAAAAAAAAAATGTATTGCAAGTCTATTGCTGACTTTAAGAATTTTATTGCCGGTTCAGATATCAACCTTCTAAATGGTTCGCTGAGACCTGACAGCCTACAACTTTGCAAGAGGCTGAGAGTTGTTCTCAGCAAACAGCCAGCAGTCCAGAAATATGCTTCATGCTAAAAACAACCTCTACATGGTAGGTGTCCACTAGTCAGAGGCTCCTACATATTCAAATCCAGTACACTTTTAACCTAAGATTGTTACGAGAGCACACAAGTATCTGAACAACAAATCCAGTTTAAGTGCAAAAATAACTTGGGTTTTTTCTCTTTTTTTTTCTTAACTTCATAACTTGGCACACTTCTAGCTACTTTTAAATCACCACACAAGTATGAAACTCAGACATCCAAAGCTTTTTTTGACATTCTTCTGGTTTGAAAGCAATAAAGAGTGCTAACAGCTTTAAAACTTTGGCAGACAGAAACTCGATAAATCTTCTTCCAAACTGTCAAGTAAAATCACTAAATCATTTTACCCTCACACACCCTGCTCAAACTATGAAAATGACCATATTTTCAGCCACAATACCTGAGCTTGAAGACACAGTAATAACTTTAGGGGAAGGAACTGGTGTCCCAGCATTAGACTGAGTAGTTGAACCCTGAGGGGAAGTGTTTGTTGTGCGTGCTGAAGGCTGCACCAGGACTCTTGGTGACAAGATGGATGTTGGAGGGCTGCTGCCATTGTTCCGTGCTCCCATGCTTTGTGGCAAGACAACCTTGCTGGTCGTTCCCTGTCCTGCAGCACCTGGAAGCACTTTGGTGACCACTGTATTGTTGGTCTTGTTTATTGTACTGATGACTATGTTTTTGGCTTGCTGTTGTTGCACAGGTACTCCAGAAGGCAGTAGCACATTTGCTTTTGAGCCTTGCTGTCCAGCCACTGAAGATGCGCTTTGGTTGCCTGTCCGCTCACCACTAGGCCAAGACACTTTTATTATGCCAGCTGTGGTTACAGCTGCATCAGCACTGTTGCTTCGAGTTCTTGCTGCAGCGTCAACCCTGGCCTTCTGAATGTCCAATACCTCAGCATCACTACTAACACCACCTCCACCACTGCTGCTGCAGAGATTGCCGTGCAGTAGGGACACCGCATTACTTCTGTTGCTGGGCGATGGCAAGGGCTCACCAGGTCCATTCTGCGAGTTATCATGTACCACCTGCAAGCTGCCTTTTGTAGCACTGCTGCCTAAACCATCACAAGCAGCAGGACTGTCATCACCTGCAGCATTCTCACAGTCCATGAGGCTGTCCGTCATCTTCTGCACATTCTCAGGGGAAGGATGCTCCAGTGCCATCATGGGTAGATCTGATTCACCACAGTGAATAACTGGGGCTACAGATGCTGTAGGCTTGGTGGCAACGCCCGCATCTGCATTTCTGCACAGGTCGATGGCCTGACCTGAGGGTGAGTTTGACTGCAGCTGCTTTTGGGCCATGAACTTGGCGATACTGCTTTGCAAAGATACTAAACCTGCCAACCACTGAAACAAAAGAAAAGTAAATGAATAAAAGTGCTGCACTTACTCATTTCTAGCAAATTACAACTAAGAAAGCGAACACCAAGCATGTACAGTCTTATAAATCAATGTAATACTAACAAAATCTTACATTAAGTATTGGCACACTAAGCCTTCTTTCTAATGGAAAGTGGGTGATCATACAAAAATCATTCATTTTCAAATTAGTCTTTATTGGGCCTACAAAATTTCATTTTTTTATCATTATGAAAATCAATTTGTTAGAGGAGGTCAGCCAATTTGCTTGTGCGATGTGGCACATTTTGATGGTTGTCTTAGTATTTGTGCTCTCCATTAGTATTGAGTCCAAGATGCTGATTTTTAAAAATAAAGGATTGATGAAAATGCCACTTTTGTTTCTTTAAAAAAAAGTCACAAAACAATTCTGCCTGCCTCCATGTTTCTGCTAGAACTATAGGGTATCCTGGGTCCAAGGGAATAATTAATCTGATAAATTATGTAAGAAAAATTGGTGCCTATGTTAGTGCTCAAGGAACACAATGTCACTTTTGACACTCACACAGAAATCCGATCAAAATCCTGAGATCTTTTAAGGACCTGGAAATCTGTTATAAAGGACCATTCATGGACAACATGCAGACAAAACTAACTATAAATCATCTGTCACTTACACTGCATTTTAATAAAAATTTATAGATTAAAGAAGGAAGTTATAACCTGGGGCACAGTTTTATTAGCCATTTTCTTATTAGGTCTAAAGAAGTTCCACCTCTATGGTGCTTCTCATTCTTCCCATGTCTGTGTTTTCATGTCTACTTTTAAACTAGTTTCAGTCATACAAGCAATATTGTAACAAATATTGCAAAATCCACACTGCACGTTTGGCATTTTTAATGTCCTACAATATTAGCATTTGTAATCTTTTTTCTTTTAACCTCTATACTGGAAACTGCACATTCCAACTTTCCATGCATAATAACTTTGTTCACTACCTTGCCACTTGCGTAAAAAAGATGTTTCTCAAGTTTGTTAGTTTGCAAATATCACTGTTGTCTATGCATGCAAATCAAACCTATTGCTTATGTATTGTGGGAGCCAAAATGTTTCTTGGGACAGCATGGTCAAACCCATACAGCACCCCATTTTTTTAAGCATATATTGCTCACTAAATATGAGGAACTCTCAGTGATAAAAAAATGAACCAAACTAAATATTCAGACAAAAAATGTTATGGTTTAAAGCATATGTATTTATACTTATTTAGACAATCATTTTTATTTCTGGTCTGGTGTTACAAGGTTTTTTCATATCTCTTAGAAGCTGTGATCACCTTTGTCATAACATTATTCAACTGTACTACAACACATTTGTTAGTATGTTTACATTATTACTTCCTTAATTCATCCAGCCAAGTTTTGTCTTTACCTGATATGATCTGTTTCAATCTGAGACACACTGAGTTTTGCTCTTTTTAATGGTTCTGTATTCTGCAAGAGGGGTCTTTTTTGCTCCCCATCCTCTCTTCCTTCTGTGTGTGCGATAGAGAGAGAGAGAGAAAGCCTTTGAAATGGTGCATGTTTCTTTTAAAAGAGGTGAGGGGGTTGGGGGATTGGGGTTTTACACTGAGCCAGCAGCTAAGGCTATATCACGGCAAGGCAGCCAGCCCTGTAAACAGAGGCCACATGCAGATGAACGGCATGCCCAACATGAGAGCTGAACAGCCAAACCTCACTGTACTGGTGACAGGCGCTAACCGTTGTGCCACCAGACCCACTTAAAAGGGTGAACTATTTGCCTTTTTTATATATACTTAAGTAAAAAAAAATGCGATATCTGAACACTTTTCTCAATAGTTTTTAAAAATATTAAATTATGCTTATTCAAGATCGCGTTTTTGACTCTGAAGCTGGCTTTTTTTCCCCCCACCACCTCATGCTAATTTCAATGTTTTTAAAATGTCGATATCCACAAGTTCTGAAGAACAGCAGCACTGGTTTTTTTTTTTAATGTGCCCACTTGTAAAAACCAACCACAACAAGGTTTTAATTATTGTTCTTGGTAAAAAATGTGAAAGAAACAGCTTCTATCCCAATCTACAAACCACATTTTACAACTGGCTGGAGGAAACAGTTTCAATATAACTAAATCAAAATGATCATCTTTAACAAAGAGATAATGCTGATAGTGAGCAGAATAGCAACAGACAATATGAAATCATGCACTCTAATTTTTTTTTCTGTATAACAGTCTCGAACTGCAGCCCTACCTATTTCGATTGACATTTTCCTAACCACCCCACCCTTCACCTGTCAATCCACTGAGCCCTCCAGTTGTTTGTAAGAGCTTTCGATCTTGTCTTCAGGTTAAGAGTAAACACCCTAGGTCACTAGGTAGAATTTTAAAGCCTTTCATAGCTCCAACCTCATCAAATCAGTTCTGCATGATGACATTTAACAGTTGCAAATTGGTTCAAAACAAACTACCAGTTTCAACTGTCTTCCTGTAATTCCTCCTTATTCTTACCAAGATCAGCTCCTCATGCATTTTTGCTGCTTGGCCCTCCCAGTCACACAAAATTTTATTTTCCCTCCAAGGTCCATCTCTTTTCTCTGGCTTATGGCAGGAAAGAATAGTTCTGACACAGGGAAGGGAGGTGAGGAGCAGTGCCAGTTACCTGAATGTGTCGTGCTTTGCTACTTGCTTCAATTTGGCCAAACAAGTGCCCTCCCCTCCCTTTCCTAAGACCCATTCTTTCAAGCAAAACAGAGGAAGTTTGCCCTTTAACATTTGTAACGTGATGAGTCATGATCATGGCTTTGCTGGGAAAGCATGGGGAAGGCAATTTTCATTACTTTTATTGCAAAGTTCAAGCTTTCTTCTTTCCAAAAAATATATAGGTTTCTTGGTCTAATGTTTACCTGAGAGCAGCAATAAAAATAAAAAAATCATCCACTGTCGTCTTCACAGTCTTCAGTTATCGTTATGTTAACGGCATGGTCAAGTTCATACGTTCGCGCCGCCATGCCCAAATTTTGCAACGGTTACTCGTAACTATCGCATTGCTTTAATTTTTTAAGGCTCATTTTGCTCTTTTTTTTGTCGAAAAAATTAATCAATTCGATAGTTGATTCATTTTTCTATCGAGTGATCTTCTTCTTATGACGTAGTTTTCACGTTTGACAGTAATTTTCTGCATTTTCCCACGGTACCTGTCTTTCTGTTTAGAAAATGGCTAGCAAATTCCTGGTATTGAAATTTCGACCGGCAGCTTTGAAAATGTATATTTATTAACCTACAGTAAAGACAACCATCTGAAATACACCGTTTTAAAGAGCATTTTTAAAACATTCACTTGGTGTAAATTTTAAGATACATAGGTTTTGTCTTCGAGTATTAAAATCAAATGAAAGATTACGACTACGCGTTTTAGAACTTTTTAAAATCACCGGTCGGAAATTAACAACAAAAAAATTATTTACACAATATATACAGACATAAAGTACCAAACAAACATATTTTTTATTAGAATATACATTAGAATGTTAATATTACTTACTATTCTCTTCTCCTTTGCGGTTGTTGAAGTAAAAATCCATGTCAAAGTGAGTGACAACAACGTGCTTCGATTCTCAAAAATGGTGCTCGACTGGTTTTCCTTTGTTTACTACGAAATCTTCTGACTTCCTGCCAGTTCAAGGGAGGGAATCATAGTGGACGATTTCCCAACGGTTTTAGTAGCTTCCTCCCTTATGTTATATTCGTTTAGGCTTCTGAAACCTCTCCGGGATTTCTTTTTTTTACTCATTATCATGGCATTTTCTGATGGGAATACTATAAAAGTGTGTTTTTAAGCAAACACAAGGTAAAGATGTTTCTTTTCTACACATGTTGATCTATCATTATCAATTTCAATTGTTCTTCTACCTCTTTTAGTTAATTTTTTATGATTTGTTAAAAAAGGGTAAATACATCTTGCTCCAAGGGGAACGGAACAACTGCTTAGCCTTCCATCGACGAGGTGTTATTAGCCACTGTCTTTGTAATACTTATTGCAGTGGTTAAAAATAGCAACAGTTATGTCCCTCTATATGCAGACAGGACTATAACAAGTTTTTGAACTGTGGTGTTTTGAGAAGAATATGAACACATTTTACACAAACAACTCTCTTTTTTTCATAAGGATCTGACCGCAGTTTATAAGGACCTATTTGCTAAAAAATAATCACTTCTAAGGCTTTATTTTGCCCACCCACAAATCTACAAATTTATAAGCACCTGGATGGCCTGTATGCAAACTTACAGAAACTTACAAATCATCTCTTCTGTCTCACAGAATAAATAGATGGATAGACAGACATAAACTGGCAACAGAAAATTTTACACAAATTTAAGGTAACTCACTTCTTCCTGCTCTTCTGGTGTGGCATCAAATGTGCTTTTCTTTACAGATGGCGTTTCTTGCATTTGTAACGATACACGATTAGGATATGGCAAAAGTGAAGGTCGATTTGCATAAAGTTGTTTGATTGCAGGAGGAACCTGTCATTGAATATCAGCTATATTTGCTGCATAAAAGCAAACATTGCAAAATGTAACTTTTTCTAAAACCAAGAAAAAAAAACTATTAATTTTTGGAAAATGTCATAACAGATCAGACTGAGCCATAGAAAAAGGCAAACACTTGACACATCTCAGAACAAACTGCAAAACGAAAGCTGTAAAAAGCGCAGTAAATATTTGTTTCTTGGCATCTATCAGGAACATATTTTTCTATTTCTATGAAGTAATAGTATTTGTGTAAATATGCTCAATAAATGTAATAATACTCACGGGAACCATTTTACGCTGCGGCATCCGCATTTTGATCCGAAAAGGTGGGTTTTTGCGGTGTACCTTGCTCAAGAATTTCAGCTTGATAGCATCCTGGTCTACCATACCAGTGTAACGGTCCCACAGTTTTAAGCGTTCTGTTAAACTATTACTTCGTACCATGTGCTCATCCTAACAAATATATATAAATATACAGATAAAAATTTGGTCAAATTTTCTTTTGGAGGCATCAAAATGCAAATATGTACATCCAAGTAAAACTGCTTTATCCCATAATAGGTATCCTCTAACATATGACTTGACAGCCACTCTACCACCCTCCACCCCCAAAAAAATGAGCAGGACACTTGATCTACACATGGCAATATCAGCCGCATATTAATAATGGGAATCGATGTTACTTTAAATGACCCTACCCAATAAACAACACATTTAGCTAACATTTTTATGCATATTTATGTATAAATGTATTGTCTACTGTAAGTGTTAAGTACATCTGTCTGTTTGCACCGTTAAAGTACAATGAGCGCTCATGTAAAGGTGAAAATGCACTATTCTATATTTTATTATTTATTCCACATGCACTATTTCTATTAGTAAATATCCTGAAGATAGGCTTACCAAGAAATGTTCTACATGGTTTGGACACATCCAGCGGCCTGTAGGAAGAGAGGTAAGGGGCGGAGTGAGACAATCCATGTGAAACAGCAATGGGCAGTAGTCACACTGGACCAAAGGACCAATGCGGCAACTCCTGTAACAATTCAAGAATAGAAAGTGTTGATATGTCAAATGTAAGGAAAAAATATTTATTAATAAGACTAGACCATACAATTAGCTATTACCCCAACTTGAGATTAAGAAACTATAATCCCATCATCTTCTCCCCAAGTCACCTCACCCACCTTGCTGCAGCAAGGTTGAGTAGACTCACTTGCAACATATGAAGCAGACTTTGGCCGGCAAGGGAACTAAACCATTGTCCAATTCATGTGCCTGTTTTTTTGATGCACCTCGGCTGTTACGACCATACACTCGTTTGCTAGAACCTGCATGAAAATCATTGAACAATTACACTTACTACATTTCCCTGCTTTTCCTCTCTTATATTTAAAAGGATTGGGAAATGCATATTATACTGTTATTTCTTTATGTCTTAGATTGACTTAGAATGCCCCTTGCTCTCTTCATCAAGCATGCATGCCAGCATTTTTCAAGCTGCAGAGCCAGTAACATATTTCTACCTGCATACATTCATCCTCACTCAAATGTAAAACACAAACCAGTTATTTAACCCCTTAATCTTTTTCTTCAAAGAAAGATTACAATGCCCATACTCACCTGGCAGTGGAGTGGTGCAAGCAATATCTTTGCTCAGCTCAAACTGCATTGGGTTCATGAGGCGTGCTGCTTTTATAAGCATGCAGAATGCATTGTCATCTTTCTCTGCTACTTCTTTATCATCCTTCTTCTCTGCAGGTCCTGCTGAAGTTGACGATTCACCCTCTGCTGTAATGTCTGCTGACAGCGGCCTTTTCAAGCGATTCGATCTATTGCTTGATGTACTCTCAGCATCCTCATCCTTGCTCTCCAGAAAATTACAAAATAAATCTATCAGTATTTCTGTAAAGCCACCCAAAACATAAAGCAACACGAAAGTACAAAATATTTCACACATTTTTTATGCACTGTTCACAATTCTTTATTGCTGATACTTACGATGTGCAGCACAGCAAGTTTATTCTGTTTATAGCATGCATCAACACTTATGTTTAATAAGAAGTACTACAAAAATCTACTTAAAAATATCACTTATAGCAGTTAGGGGCGCTCACATTTTAAACAAAGAGAAATATATTTCAATCATTTCTAAAATTATTGATTGGAAACAATCATGAAAAGTTGCAAGCTGATGCTCTATTTGGCTTTTTTTCAAAAACCTTTTCCTTTGACGAAACAGATACTGTAATAAGTTTCATCCTTTATTTTCATACATTATTTTTTTCATTTGAAAGAGAAAAACGCAAAGAAACTTTTCCTGATTTTTTTCCAGAGATAAGCACTTAACACACAGCACACTGATGTGTACTTTTTGCAATGTTTAATTTTGTTAACACCCATTGTCATTATTGCTTTTACAATCAATATACATACTTTATGAACTGACCAATCGGACAACAAGGTATAGTTAGCATATGCAAACATCATAAGCCAGGCTGTTAAGCTAAACCATTTAACTGCCTTGAGCCAATCACACTGAAGCAGTGTGCCTTTTCAGGTGTCCCTCATGTCATAAGAGTACCAATGACATTTACTTGTGCTCTAATCCAATGCAGACAATGAAGATCAAGTGTCACATTGTTCTCTCTATGCATGTGGTGCTCGTTTACCAGGTCAGCTGCTTTGTGTCATAGTCTTGGTTAAAGTCTGGCTCGACATAAAACACCCATCCTCCCAAATCTGCGATTTTCATGGGTTTCTATAATTCTAGTGCTCTGGGTCTTCTATTAAGTTCCAGACCTATTTTATGAATCTGTCTTCTTCTTGTTGTATACTACGACCAGGTTAAAGGACTACATTAAACATTTATGAACACGTATGAATAAGTACGTATGAAAACAAAAAGAGAATGAGAAGGAACATACCTCTACTTGTAGCACTTTGCACTTATGACAAAGCCACTCTCCTGGTGGTAGGTCGTCTTCAGACAATGGTGGGTCACTGTAACAGATTTTTCAGCTTTAAAAAGTAGAACAATTACACTATTACATATAAAATGTAGGTAAACATTACATAGCTTTTTGCTGAAGCATTTCTGAAAATGTTCTGCTTCCTTAAAGCAAAATTGTTCATACTGAGAAAATGAATCACATGAGGAAAAAATTATAGCTGGATTTAAAAACAGTATTTACCAATGAACAAAAATTGTATGTAAATTGTGTATAAGAAATCCAAATCACAAAAAGAAAATTTGCTAAGAAGGGTGTGAAATTATAAACTATATGCTACTTGGTATCTGAAAACATAAGAGTTTAGATCAAAGGTCTCTTCCCAGAAGATATTTTGTGATTAGCCTTACATTTAAAAGCTGATGATTAATCATTGTTATTAAATGTCAGCGATGTAGTTTCATATACACAAATATAGCACTAATAATTAAAGCAGTTTGTTGATATAAGGGATAAAGATTATGATATCAACCCACCTACACTCATGTTTTTGATCTGAGACGACTGAAAACTTGCAACAATTTTAACTCTTGCATTTTATAGATGGGAAACAATCAAAACCATATCCTAAACCATCCACAGTTTTCTTTTAATGCAACCTTAACACTCACTGGCATAGCAAATGAAAAGCTGCCGGACAACGGTCACAGCAAAGAAGATCGCCGCCTTCCTTGCAGCTATCACAACAATCATGGTTGACAGCTCGCCCATGTCGACGATGTTCGACAGTGCGATTTCGCCTTCTCAGTCGACGGGCGGTCTCTTCACTTACGGGCGGCGCAACCAGTCTCTGGATTTGCTATAAAAAATATATACCATTGAGCTGCATGCCACACAATGTTGTTTCTAAGCTAATAAATTTTCTACCACTAATTTTGAGCCAAAATTAGTCATTCGTTCACTCACTGAAACTGTTACGAATCGTGTTCTACATACCATCGAATTCTTAGTGACAATGCTCTAAAGAAACGTACCTCCATAATACCCCCACTCAGATCCATATCGTATTCGATGGTAGTCATGGTGCATTCGCTACAGCGTTGTCTTCGATATATATACAACAGAGCAACTTCAGCAGATTGCTATCGTATCATTTTCATTTTGAGGTAAACAACCTAGAATAAACGTTTAATTTGGGCGTTATATTTTCATGATACGTGAGATTAAAAAATATTTTCTTTGAACGAAAATTACGTCAGGGCATTAGTGAAATATTTTAAGTGAACAAAACACTCATGTAACGTCAGATGTGAAACAAAAGAAGCTTTCACAAAACTCTCTCATCAACCAAGCCGTGAAACTTGGCGCAAAATGTCCGACGAACATCTGCGCATGCGTTGATCCGGGAGCTCGCCTGTGTGCATGCGCAGATAATGCATAATGCCACAACGGAAGCTAAGGTGAAGGACAGTGTGTTAAAGTAGTTGAACAATTAAATAAACATCTGAAAGTACGAAATGTAAAAGCGTTTGGGCTTTTGAGAATCCGTTCCTAGTAATTCCAAGACTTGTGTACTGTTGAGGCTGAATTATTTTTTACAAGATGGTTGCATACTTAGGTACATCTTTGGAAGGCCTCATGACGCCATGACACTTTTCCCTACAACTCGTATAAAGGGGTTGGGTTAGGTTTAGGGATCTAACACCCAGCATGCCAGTACCGAGTGCGAGATGCAGTCTGAGGTGAACCATTTGTCAGCGGCATGTGATGACTTCAGTGTGACCATCAGTAGCATGAAGATGGATCCTCAAGGCTACTTGTCTCCAACACAGCAAACATCAATGTGGAGATCAACAAAAGAGGCGCCAAAGCAAGTGCTGCTTACAGCAGACTTCGCAGAAACGTGTGAAAGCGTAGTGCTTTCAACTTTACCACTTTACTCTAGCTCAATGAGACCTGGACCATATACACCAGACACGCCAAGCTATACTTGACCAGTTCCAGGAGTTGCTTCTGTCTGCTTTACATCCGCTGCCGAAATAGGATCCTTGACGGCAAAGTCTTGAGGAGTTGCCTGCATTCCCAGCATCCATACTCTTCTGCTGAAATTGCAAGCTAGGTAGACTCGACATCCCTATGCCTGACAGTCACCTGCCGAGAGCTGTGCCTGGGTAAGCACACAATTTTAGGGCAAAAAAAGCACTACAAAGACAACCTCAAAGGCCTTGGCAACCATACTGCCAACTGGGAGGCCTTTGCCTTTGACTGGCCATCCTGGTGCAGCACCCTCACACAGGAAGTCCATGCGGCTGAGGCCAGATGGATGTGTCATGGCAGGAAAACAGATGTGCAGCAGCATGCAAGGCCAGAATGCCTACTCCTGCCAACAGTTCTTCTCACATAGGCTCTACATCCACGTGGAAGACTCTTCTGGGCTCAGATTGGCCTCATCAGCCATATCAGAACACATCACCACCAACACTAGATCTTTAATTTTGTGTGTGGTCATCTCATGAACAAACCAACAAGGATTTAAGGGTGTTTTCCCCAGTTTCAGGGTGTATGTCATGGTGTCAATAACAACCTCTGAAAGTGTTTGGGTTTTTTTGATGATTAGTCTCCAAGTATGCGAGAGGTCTGTTCAATAAGTTGCATAAGAGTAGGGCGTCACAGTATGGTTATAGGTTGGGAAAGGGGTGCAAGACAAATGAGTAATAAGTGCGTATCATGGATTTTGGCAATTCATGAAAACTTACAAGTGAAGAAAAAGGTCATAAATATGGATTCTGCAACAATGGTCTCAATTACCCCCATTCACTGAAGGAACCAGTTCTTTGCAGTGGCGTAGGAAGATGCTCAGCTTTGGGAGTGGTTGGAGGAGGGTAAACTCCACACTGACAGTGAACAATGTTCACACTTGCACATTACAAAAAAAAATGGAAGGGTTTCATAAATGCAGCACATGCTGCTTTCAGTGTTAAATGACAAACAACACTTAACAAGACATTGAAAATCCCCTGGTTATCAGTGTCACAAGAAATTATGTAGTATTCAGAAATCAGAATAAGATACACTTTATATTCATGCTAATCACAAGAAATCCATGTCAGTGTGCCCCCCCCCCCCCACAAAACAAAAAAGACCTGCATCTTTGATTAATGCCTTTGTTTATAGTGGATTCTTTTTCCTTTCTTTGGATCCAGGGCTAGATGTAAAAAAGCATAACTTTTGCTTATTCTGCTACCCTCATAAAGATTTGTCATTTGCGTGTCTCAGATCCTCTACTTTTTTTGTACTTTGTGAAGAATCCCATTGGGCCAGGGTAAGGGAGGGGGCCGAAAAGATATTCTTGCCCCCTATCTTTTGATGGGGTGGTTGCCTCCCTTGTTCCAGCGCCACTAGCTTGCCTATGCACAGCTGCTGTTTATGAATTGTAGCCTGTATCTATTGCTGTGTGCCACATTATTTTTAAGGAAGGTGATATGATGTACAAACAGTACATCTAGCCATCAGTACTCGATTAAATGACAGATGCTATCTTTGACAAGTTTTCATGCGCTTGCCACATTGTCTTCTGCCCTACTTGGGCAATCATGGGCAGGCTGTTTGTACATTTTTGTGGCTATTTCAGAACTATGGGATTCTTGCTGCCCTCCCCCCCTTTTTTTTTCGTAAACAGCCTCTCTTGTGGACAGATGTGCATAGTGTAGTGCACTAATTCCTGGTCACATCACTGATCAGAATTATGCTGTAATACCCTGGGTGCAAAATATAACAGTATTGGTCTATAGTACTCTATACAAACATGTTCAGCAGAACACGGCACTAATGCAGGGTGGAAATATAAAAATTAATATCTAAAGAATGTCAAAAGATGAATTGCGATAATGTATAGGGGAAAATAGGGTTTTAAAATGTCTTAAGTCTTGTAAATTACCAAAGGTATTAATCTCACAAAAGAGATTAATACCATGAAATGTAGTGAAACCCAGAGGATTATAAAATGCAGCAGTAACTGTTTAATGGTGGTGCAGCTCCCAATAGATATTGATAATCTTTGCCCAATAAACATTCGATGTTCAGATTCAAGGTTTTTGTGGTTTATTTTTAAGCAAAATAAACTACAAAAGAAATGAAAGTAAAGGGATGGCTAAATTATTGATTAAAACATTAGTCTGTGTGATCATGAACTGGCTTATGCACATCTATGGTGTGATGCTATGACTACAGGGAAGGAAACTTTTTGCATTTATTCCAGTCACCATATATATATGGACAATATTTGCCACCAAGCACATTGAAAGGATAAGCAGCACAATGACTCAAAAATGTTCCTTTTTCCTCTAGCATTCAAACCTTATAAATTTATAACAGTTATAAAAATTTGCCATTCCTTTGTCACGTACTCAGCAATGAAAGCCCCAGGAGAATGGGCAAGTGAAATAGCAAGTTGGGTTTAAATGATAGACATTCTGAATTGCTTTCCCTAAACCTTCCAGGTTGCAACACTATTATTTACTAATAATTATTTCTAAAATACATCTCTGGGGAAGTACAAGAAGGCTGCCATGATATCAAGCTTCTGCAAGTCCCACTAGCTAAGACAAAGGTATGGACAGAGGTCTTCCTACCAAGCCCCATAGGGATGGATTACCTATCAGCCTTCAAAGCTCTGATTCTTTTACCATCTAAACTTAAGACGCATCTTTTCAGAACGAAAACTTCACTGTTATCATGTCCTGACCATGAGCATGCATAACGCATGTCTGCAATTTACTTCGTGTACAAGTGAGTGTATGTTATAGAAGTGAGCGCGCCTGTTGTATGTGAATATGGGTGCATCATTGTTGATGATTTAGTCTGATTTATATAAAGCATTCTGAGCAAATCTTTGGAAAGCTGTTACATAAATCCTCATTACTATAATTATTAAGTGACATAACTCTTCAGACTCCAAGCGCAGTCATCGATATGATGGCACCCTGGATCCGTGGATTGTGCCATACATTTTCAAATTTGAGTTCAATGAAAATGAGCTGAGTAAAACAAAGACGACTGGAATGACAGATGATGACTTTGCAACCAATGACATGTATGGCTAATGTAGCCACTACTTGCTCGATATGGCAATAACTTGCTTTCTCATAAAATTGGTTTCATACTGGTTCATAACAGAGCACCCCTCCTTCAGGTTTATTTTGAGTAAGGTGTTGCTGAAGGTATCATTTATAAAGATTCTTGATTACTAAAGGAGCCAGTATATCACACCCACTCTGCTTTCTTAATCCTCTTGGTTCAAGATAAAAATATAACATTACAATGACTGGCTTATAACTGAAGATTGCGAAGACGACAGTGGGTGAAGTTTGTTTTTTATTATTGCTGCTCTGAGATAAACATTAGACCAAGAAACCTATACATTTTTGGAAAAGACAAAAACTTGAACTTTGCAATATAAAGTAATTAAAATCGCCTTGCCCGTGCTACCTGGCAAAGATGGGTTAAAAGTATGACTCAAAACATGTACCACCTAAGACTGTCATACCTGGAAAATTGCCCTTGTGAGATGGGCCCACAGACCCCAGAGCATGTCCATTGCAGCTCTGCCTATTACACAGACACGGACAGCGAGCCACAGTGGATGAAAAGCTCTGAGGTGCCCAGAACAAAGGACAAAAAAAAAGCACTCTTCATAACTTCAGAAAGACAGGCATGATCCTCTGAAATGCAAAAAAGAATGAAAGCCACAGACGTTAGTGTGTGGTTCTTTTGAAACACCCAATTTTGAACACCAGCAGCATCAGGATATATAATTAAAGCCTTGGTTGCTATTTCACTTGCCTTTCTCTCTGAGATGAAAATATGTGAAAAAAGTGCAAATGTATTAACGATTTTAGAGTCTAATAATAAGAGTCAGATCAAAAGTTTTTAAGCAATGTTTATTTTGTTAAACACAACACTTTGCCTTACATATTTACTCACACATTTGACACAGGTGATAGACTTTAGATTTTACATTAACATCACATTCGCATCACCTGGAAACTAAGATATACTGTTTTTGCAAACTGATCTCTAGATAAATACCTCCAAATAATCATGAGAGTTTATTTCACATTCGAAATACTCATTTTTAACTGCAAGAGCAATCCTCATCTTTGCGAAAATCAGATAGAAGTGTTATTTTTCTTTTGTAAGTTTTGCTTTAGTGTAAGTTGATATTGCATGTCGTTTAACAGGCCAAGAGAATGTGCTCATCATCTGTACAGTACACGTCCTTCCATTAGTTCAAGCTACACAGGACTAGATGTCATTTCATTCAATAATGTTTCACAAAAATCAGAGCAATAGTGCTTTTCTTTTACTGTTTCTATAACAACATTCATGATAACACTTTTAAGTTCTTCAACATTTTTGTGTGAACAAGTGATGTTCTTGTAAAACAAAAATCCTTGGTGTCACAAATCTGACATACAGCAGGCACAATCAAAAATGTCCCTCAAATCACTCTTCTTCTTTCTTTGGAAATTTGTCTTTGACATCTTTGTACAGCTTCTGTAGAAAAATAAAACATCGATATTAAAACATGCAAAAGGAAAAAGTCTGCAAGAAGTTTTCTTGAAAAGTCATAAATATGCTGAAAACAGTATTTTGCTGTCAATCTTGAACATATCTACTGTTTGATAATAATGTATACATTTTTGAGTAGCCAGCTGAACATTATCAATAAAAAATAGTTATTGAAAACTAAAATTACTGTGAAAATAAAACCGTAAGCAACTGCAACCATTTTTCTTTTATTTACTAGTAGCAGTGTTGCGCACGATCACCACAAAAACGGGTAGAGTAAGTTGGGGGTAGAGGGGACATGAAAAAGGAAGCAGACACAAAACTACTGATACAAAACTGCTCACATAGCTTGGTTTTGCTTTCGAAGTTTACTTAGCTTGCGCAAACAATAAGGTCTGCTTTTATCCAACACATTATTCAAAATTTCTCGAAGACAAATTATTATTATTATTATTAACGAGCAAATTGTATAAATCCACATAAGATTAAACCATTCCAGCCTGCGAACTAAGTGATAATGTGAGTATATGTGATACAACGATCTCGTAGGTTTGTGTTCATAAACACTCAGACGACAGAAATGAGAAATACCCACTTCGTAGTGTATTAAAAACTGCTATGGAACAATGTCAGCATTAGAGTCTGAGGTCAAAGTGTATAGAAGACATACCCCTCGGTTGATGTATTCAAAAATATATTCACTGCCTTGGTCAAATGCTCGTTCGAAAACGAATGCCCCTGTTACAACAGCTAGGGCAAAAGTAGAGGTGCGTCTAAAGATCGCACGGTAGATGCCGCTCACGAAGGACATCTTGGACGTGATCTTGGTTATACAGACCGGAAGGGAAATAAAACCCAAACTCGTAAAGAAACGAAAATACTTAAGAAAACTTGAAAAATTTAATCGTAAATTATGGAAGAATTTTACGATTAATAGTAATAACGCACTGTAAAAAATAAACCATTCTGTGCATCATTTCTGTTGCATATTTTACATTTTCAGTAAATGCGCGAGGATGATAAAGGGGAGCTAACACGTATCATAAGCTGGGATATTAAACTGTTTTACCATAAAATCTAACTTTGAACCCGAAAACCATGAATTCATTAAGAAATTACTGTATAACATATGGTTGATATAAACCGAAGGTGAGCTGCTTTAGTGTTAGTCGGTGAAGACTCTTTACTGTGGTTTTATGTGCAACATGTCGAGACGAGGGATGCAAATAGTTGAAGGGAGCAAACTTTACCTACACCTTCCTGACAGCTTATTCAGTTCTCTCCCGCTTGACCCATTCCTATAGAATGATTGTTGAAAGACAGGTTGCTGATAATTACCTACATTTTTATCCTCGATATTTAAATTTTCTGCTACTGCGTTAGTTGTAAAGAGTGGCCAGTCTGAAGGGACCCCAGCAATATCCTTGCTCCTTTATTTGTTCATTGCTTTTATCAACATGTGTGCCAAAGGCGTGTATATATACACAGCAAGTGGGAGATGGCAATCGTCGTCTAATTTTTGCCGGATTTCAGGTTCAAGAAAAAAAGAGAAGAAAAGAGATTATAGAAGCAGGTAAACTAGGATAAGGATTTGTTATCGGTCGATTCAATCATTTACCGATTCGACCACGCACGAGTCGATGTTTACCTATAATCGACTATGGGCGTGGTCGAATCGAGCTCGTTCAACCATTTGGTAATTCGATCAGCTGATTTTCAAGCTATGAAACCCATGAAGGCAGTTCCACCTGCTCCTATGCAGAAAAATGAATGTAAAGGAGTCCAGTCAATTCGATCACTGCTTATACTCGATTTGACCATATCAGTGGCGTAGCTAGGGTATTTGCTGCCTGGTGCGGACGTGCCACCCAAAATAATAATAATAAAAAAATTGAAAGCAAGAAATTTATTTCGTCATTAATAATGTTAACCTATAAGTTATATTACAAACACAGAATCATGAACGTTTTAACCTATAGACCACAGACACACTTTACGATCCTTTTGACTAGCGAATCTATTATATAATCAGTTTATCAAAATCAATGCTATTGACGATGAGGTCGTGCTCGATTGACAACATGGCAAGATTTGTCAATCATAAATTATTCATACACAGATAGTTCTTGATTAGCTTCAACTTGGAAAAGCTTCTTTCGCCTGTAGCGATGCTGACTCCAGTAGTTAGGAAAATGCCAAGCATGATACGATGTTTGGAATTTGTGCTGGTAAATAAAATTCAAAAGCTCCAATATTAAAGGACCTTGTTCTTTGATGGCTGCCTTTTCTGAAGAACCTCAAGAAGTTTTTAAAGCGCTTCCGTTCAAGAATGAACTCAGCCTTGTCGATGTCGTCAGGAGCATGCTAGAGATTGATCTCGAATTTGGCGTTCAACAGTTGCGAAGGAGAGAGAAATTCATACTTTTCTGCATCTTCATTAAGCTGGTCAAGTAAACTCGTTATTTCCTGAACGATTCTGTCCGTCGAAGAATAGATTTCTCTCCGAGTTTTGTTCTTGAACGAGAGACCAGCATTACCACTTTCTTCTCTTAGCATTGCTTTTTTTTCAGAAGAATACGTCTTACTGGCTCCGTGGTGATACAGAGCTCCAAGCACATGCTTTCTGCAAAGTTTACACTGGTATCGGCAATTCTATCTCTACTGTCGGTCAGAAAAGTTTTCAGCACTTTCATTTTGAGAGTTCTGGATGGAAAGTCCTTTTTATCTGAGCGTCTTACTGTCCATGACGCTCCCCAGGCCTAACGACATGAGGGTATAGTGGGGTTTGGTGTACCCGGGACCGCTGCTGTAAGGGGGGGGAGGCTTTGGTTAGTGAATTTTTTCCCTGTTCTTCTCCTTTTCTTTCAAAGAAAGGTTGGCGTAGCATTCCTCACTCTGGGGATTTTTTCTATGGAGCGGGGTACTACAAGTTTGATCCTTTAACATCATTTGCCCTCATTTAATAGCCACTCACGTGTAAACAACTCGATGGCCATGTAGTGATGTAGATCTTAGTGCACTTGTCCTAATGGTTGCAGTCTATGTTACGTTACTGAATGAAATTTAGATATTAACAATCGAATTGTAAGTATATTATTATATTCTGCGAAAATAATTTACGATTACAATTATAAGGGGCCCGTAGAGGTCGTCTGCCCCGGGGCCCGTGCTGGCTTTCGGCGGCCCAGACGTTCCCTGCAGGATTATATCAACGTGGGTGACATCATAACTGTCATCCAGACGCCTAGTTCCCCTGGGCCAATGTTCACGTTTTGACGAGAAAACGCAGGAACAGTACAACGGTCTTATATACTGCTCTCTAAAATTTGGCGAATATGGGATAGGAGGATGAAAGTGCAGGCTGCGCAATGCCTATTCTCTGCTATTACATAAATTAAACTAAGCAAGGATTTTTTTTTCTCTCGCTTACATAGAGGTACACATCCGCCACACTACTTCAGATACCGTCCATTTCTCATTTGATAGCAATGACGTCCGACCTGCGAATATCTCGCAACCAATTTATATTGAAAAAAATGTAGTTTTGTTTTATTTACATGAAATGAAAAATTAATGTGTGATTGATACTGTACTCGATGGTCGAGTCGACTAAGGTCTGAGGTCGAAGCGACTTCAGATTTTGGACGAATCAGCATATGGTTGAATCGAACGGTGACCAAAGTAAAAACTTTAAACAAACAAACAAAAACGAACAGAAAGAGGCAGCGAAACTATAAATGAATCTCGAAATTCGAAACTAGTGCGCTCAATAGGGCGGTCCGGTGGCGCAACGGTTAGCGCCTGTCCCCAATACAGTGAAGGCTGGCTGTCCGGGGTTCAGTTCTCGTCTCGGGCACGCTGTTCTGTCTCTGCATTTGGCATCTGTTTACAGGGCTGGCTGCCTTGCCGTGATATAGCCTTAGTTGCTGGCTCGGCGTAAAACACACAAAAAAATAGTGGGCTCAATAAATATAAAACTTCTTTAAATTGTCTACTGGATCGATGTCCATAAAGTAAATTATGGTTGAAAGACATTATAGCCCATAGAGAAACAGACGAAAGACCCCCGGTAAAATTTGCCTAAGCAAAGAGCCAAGGGGAGTCTCTGGCAGATTGTGTTAAAATTGGAACACACGTATTTTTTTATAACATCCACTTGACCAGTGTAGTTTCACCCTATCCCCTGTAGTTCTATTATAATTATCTTTCGTTTCGCTGTAAATTAATTTGCAAAACTTTTTAGAGAGCGAGCCTAAACGATTGCCTTAGCTGATGAATTGCATTTATACACAAAAAAGAATCAAGCAAGAAGTGAAGTAAATTAATATAACTTCAGGCTTTACTTGGGTTCGGTTGCAAACAAAACCTTTCTTCAGGGATGCTGAGACCCTCTACATGGTATGTGTTATTTAAATACACCAGTTTCTTATGACAAGAGCGTGGTACTGTTTTGGCAGTTTTGACATCGGGGGGATCTGTGTAAACACCATCAGTAGAACGACTTTGGCTGACACATCATTTCGGGTCAAAGTCTGGTTCGGTTTCCGTAGTTTGTATCTGAGGGGGTTCGCCCACGTCTCGCTGATCTGCACAGAATGTCCACGACCAGTGGAAAGAAAGACAGTTATCACAATGACAAACGGCAGTCAAACTCTGGCCGCATCGACAGCCTAGACGGTTAAGGAACAGAAGGTCTTTTCCGGTAGTTTTGTTATTGCTTTCTGGATGCAGAAGTCAGATGTGGCAGTCTGCTTGCTTATGCTGCGATGCTTCAGGCCACCGTTTGAAGACATGAAGAAATCCCACCTGCAGACACTTTCAAGTTATTGCCTGTATGGTAATGATTACATCTGTCCATGCCCTTTGAATGCGTTTGTACACTTAGTTTGGCAAGATTTATTATCAGAGTTGGTTTAATTTCAAATGATTAAAAAATAAACCATGATATAATTTCACTAAAATTCATCTTATCAATGATCAGCCAGAGCACTTTTAGAACAGTGGTTAAAAAAAAAACAAATATGAGATAATCTAGCATTTTTTTCGTTAACAATTGTAATAACAAATGTGGTGGAACGACGGCAGAATACAGAACAGAAAATACTACTGAAACATACAATGGTGATGGTGGTGGTGGTGGATGTTGTTTACTGTTTAGCGTCTATTTTTTAAAGATTCCTCCTAATGATGTAATGGTTGCTATTGTTGACGGATATATTCTGGTTGCTGGAAAAAGTCATCCAAAGAACCAAAGACTGCGGCTTTCTTCGATGCTATTGAAGTCAGGAAAGCAGCCGAAACAAGGAGACAGCGAAAGAACTCTGCACACGGTTTTGGCTCTCTAATGCTTTGTGGTACATCAGACTTGTGGAATTTACCATCTGGAGTGGTTCTTTACCATGAATGAATTCAAATATGATCTTAAAAAAAGATGACACATTCTCTAGATCAAATCTGATTCCTTACAATTAAATATAGCGTGAAAGGCTCTGTAATGTTTTAATATTGATGTGGGTTTTTTTTTTTAAAGATATAAAAAAGACGAATTATGCTACTTGAAAGATGTTTCCTGATTCTTTTGCTTGATGTCTAGAATTTGACAGGAATAACAATAATTATGACACCTAGAGCATTGAACTACCATGGAACTACTAAAGCAGACACGTTTACCCGAAATAATTGAATTTTTAACTTCTCAAATGATACTTGGTACCAATGCAAGCATTTGTATAACAAACCACATTCATTCACCCAAAACTAACATAATTTCTAATGTCTTGTAAATCAATTTTGGGGTCTTTCAGAAGAGTATTCCAATTTTCTATGTCCTTTATAAAAATAAGAGGGCAGGGAGGCAAGGAGCAAAATTGAGTGGTATCTCGACTTACTATGCTCTCTGTTTCCGTTAGCTCCAGCAACGTCTTGTTTACGGAGGTAAAATGCACCGAGTGCTGCTGAATCGAGTTCCTGTGATATTGCTAGTCACAGCGACTTAACTATGCTCGTCTCATTGTGTCTTTTCTAGAATTCGAGACAACCATCGTTGTTTAACTTGAAACAGTCTTTTAACTCTAATTTTTGTATCCCTGTATTTCATCCTCCCTCCCCACGACTGTGCATGTACACAGAAATTCTCTTTCTTTTACACACACACTCCGGAGTATAAATTACATTGGTGTAATAGGTTAGAGGTAGGTCTTGTATTGTTTCGTGTGTGAATGGTGTCTTATGTTTGACGTCTTGTGTGCGTCATTCGTTTGTCGTAATTTTGGGAAACGAATGACGTAAAAAAGAAGAAGAAAGAGACGGTTCCATGGCCAGTTAGAAAAGAGAGAGCAGCGAGTTCTTCATCTGCCAAAAAAATCAACTAGAAATCTCTTCACCTTCATCTCCACCTACTGGGGGCTCGTCGAGCGTAGTGTATGTGTGTAATATGCGTCGTATGTATGCAAGGTAAGTGTATGTACGTCCTATTACAATTGGTAATAATTTGTATATTGTAAATCAAGCCTCTACAAATGTCACTTTCAAGGCCAAAGTTTATTAATGGTGTTCTACCAGCAATCTCTTCTTTTCTTCAGAAGTTGACACAATAAGTAAAACATCTTAAATCAAAGAGATTTAATGACAATAGCTCAACATATACGTACTTCGTAACATTTGCTCTAGCATACTTTTACACCAAAGCGTTCTGTATTAGTTTAAAATCATACATTCTACAGTCTATTTCTTCAAGTACAATTGCATACTGTCTTTCATAAAGAAAGTGGGAGAAAATGGGGACAATAAATTAACCAGAGTAAGTCATTTGAATTCTAAAAGCAAGCATGTATGGTTTACGGCAGATGGTCTCACGAACAGCAAAAATGATCGACATTTAATAACCAAACAAATGATTCACCAGGAACTCTGTCCAAAGGTCGACACTTCTGATACTCTAAAACATTTTGCAGGTGCAAGGGCAGATCTGGATGTTCAAGAAATGTACCCGTTACGGACACAGAAGTAGAGATAAAGTGCGCCAAGAGCGCTTATGATGACGGAAAGGTAAGATAGAAAATACTAAAAGCTAAATCACGAAAGATGATTTAAAGAAAAATCAAAATCAAATATTTATTGAAAAACTAGATGGGTCGCCCTAAATGTAATACACGCACCCGAGCAATATTTGGTGAAACTGGTGTTTTCCACCGTCAACAACAATATATATGAGGGCAAGGCAGCCAGGACTGATGCCAATGGGAATTAAAGAGAAGAAAGGTGGGAAAAAGGAAGCAGAAAGGAAAGAGAAGACAACTATCAACAAAGATGCATTTGTGCGCGTCGCGGAAATATTTGTTGCCACTTTCCCGGTCTTTTAGCTACATTTGACTTATTTGCTTCAATTTCTGTTAAGCGGGTCGACTTAGTTAGAAGCTGTTATTGCACTGTCCTGGGAAAGTTGAAAAGTTCTTGCACGCATTAATTTTACATAAATTGCTTCGAAATTTAGGGGCAATTTAATATACGGTAAAGAAGACAAGACAGTCTAGGCTAGCGAACATACGCGAACAGGCAGGTATCGAACCTCGGGGTTTCAAGATTCATCCTTTTCAACGATTTTCCACATTCGTGCATGCATGCACACTTGTTTGAACGTAATCTTAGTAGACAACTTTATTTTTGGACAGAATGATCACAATAAGTATTAATTCGATTAAAATTGTTTTTTGGCAGTGGTGTGAGACCGGAAGATGTACGCGATTTAGGTGGCACAAATTATAGGCAAACACGTAAGTGATTACACAAGAAATTATACATGAATCACACCAGATCATGTGATCGACCAATCATCTACCACCATTCAAATAAAAAAGACAACTAATCGTGTCAAATCATGCATTAAAAATGATGTACAGGCACAACACCGACCAGGAAGGCCAGTGTCACGGCTCTGGAAAAGACCTACCTTTCAAGACTTAAAAAACAAAATAGCGTTCGGTTAAAAAAAGACTAGTTTTGCCTATATTTAGCAATCCTGAGACATATAGGTATGCGAATCAATGATACATATCAAACAGTGCACTACCTTGACGATGAGAACGGAACTGACCGCAATTTATGCCTTTTATACAGCTCTTTGCCTTTAGCCCCATCGTCCAGGTTCGGTATGGCAATGATGGCAGCTTTATTGCTGCATACTGCACGTGATGCTTTGTAGTTTCGAGACCTTGCGTGCCCATAGGCTAAGCGCCATAAAGACTTAAGATCAACGTTAACGCTAAAATTATCTTCAGGCGTTAAGACAGTTTAACCAACTGCTTCGCGTTAACCATCAAACTAGAGTCTAGCAACATGGGACGCAACCGATCCCTTATGTAGCAACGGTATTGCCACACCAGTGTCAAACCCCTCACCCCTCTCCAAGCAGTCGTAAAGCGGTATTCTCTTCTCCTCATCCCACCCCGCCAATTATATTATGCGCACGACCCATGGGTCAGAAACATCAGAAGTAGCGCGGTCCTTCGGCCATGATCAGGGGAAAGTGTGCCAAACAGCGGTGTCCAGAAATACACGGTTCCTCATCCATTTGTGCTTTTGCCACTGGTGGTGATGTAATTAAGAGAAATTGCTGGCGTAAACTGTCTACTACTGCACACGGCCATCACCCTCAGTAACTTTCGACAAAGTTTTGTACTTGCAGCGGTCTCTCCTTGAGACAGAAGAAAAACATTTTTTTGGAAAAAAAGGGGAAATACTGACATCCACCCACCACCACCACCACACACACACTTTGCACATCAGGTAACACGTAATATGGCCACTTTAGTCTATCGCTACCACCTTTCCTCCAAATAACTTCAGCACAAGTTACGTCACAGATTATGGAGGCTAGCCCGTTCTGGACGGATTGATGAGGGGAGGGGAAAGAGACTTACTGAGCTTTATTGAGATATAGAGAAATTGCGCGCTTGTATTATGTGCTAAACGAGAAACACTATAAATCCCGACTCACTGAGCCTTTAACGGTAATAATACAACACCACTTCCTTGGAGATGTTGCACATCCGGTTGTTGAACAATGAAACAATCATAGACTCACTTTCCCATCGTCACCTCAAACTTACCCCTCCCCTTACTCGTCTAACTGGTCTGTACCCAAAGATAAATGTCACGGGGCGAGGGGGCTGATTCGTCTTTGACGGTTGACGGTACCAGGTGGTGTAGGGGGTAAAAGCGTCACTATGGCAGGTACGGCCACCTGACGATTTCTTGGACATTTTGTCCTGATCCCCTGACGTCATTGAGGTCACGAGAGAACCGTCAACGAACTTTTATCTTGATCAAAAAGCAGGCCGTAAATATAAAAAAAATTTTAAAAGCAAATTCAAGGAGATACATTAACATTACAGTAAGTCTCTCGGCTATCAATGTTACTTAAGCTCAAGACGCAGAGAACTTCCGACCGTCGTGGACTGGCTATTAAAGCTAACCACTTAGAACTGTAAGAATTTTAGCAGAGATTGCTAGTTAACTTTTCAAAGATAGCTGAAAACTACCGACCATTTGACTGGCTGTCAAAGTTAGCTAAGCATAAGACGCGGAGAACCAATGTAAGACCGACCACCTAGCAAACGGCAAAGGCTCATTGCAAATAATAATAATAATAATAATGAAGATTTTTACAGTGCATATTCACACTCATAGAGAGCATGCTCTTAACGCTCTCAAATACAACACGTCAGGCTTCAAACTGGTTAACTTGAGCAAATCTTCATGTTTTTAATGTTCTAAAACAACTAAGGTTTTATAAAGTAACCTGCTTAGAATAACGCTCTCCAAATCTCTCTCCTCCTGGCTATTCAGAATCAATCTGTGCCACAGAAAATGACTGCACGCGCTTCTGAAGGGCGGACATGCGCACAAGTTTGAAAATAACCAAAACAAAAAAAAAAGGGGGGGGCGGGGGAGGTGGAGATGGAAGCTGTGCGACAGATTAACTGGGGCTACAATAGTGTAAACAACGCATCTAATGTTTAAGTCCCACCAACCCCCTCGTCTACTCTGTCTCTCTAAAGCATGCCCCTCCACCGACTACGTGCTACGAGGCTGCAAGCAGCGTCAGCATTCACTTTCAGTACACGTGCGCTGACTTGGCACAACGATAAGAAAATGAGTCATGGCGGACGTCTTGCAGCATTCCATGGCCTTTCACATACACACGGTATTGCGCAAGTCGCAGCTACTTCAAGACAGCGGAGTGAACGGCGTTCACATACTGACTAAAAATGCCGATTATTCAACATAATTGAATATTTCACAATATGGGTCTGGTGGAGCAGGTCACTGAAGGAAAAAAGAGGAGAAAGCAGATTGTTGAAAATTTCCAACCACCCTCGAACAGCGGCCCGCCAGCTTACCTGCCATGTTCTCTCTCTCTCCCTCTCACACACACAGTCTTTATTTTTAGAAATGTTAGTCGCGCCATATAGGATGCCCATTTGGTAATAAACAACTCCTTATACATGCTCCTGTACAATGTACATGCGCTGGATCCGGCTCGAAGAGTTTATTCCATTATTCTAAAGTTAAATTCTGCTAAACGGTACTACATGTACAAGCTACGGTCCATTCGCTGAGCACGAGCGAGCAAGAGTTTGGTTTCTGAAAGGGCAGAGCACGCTGAATGAAAATAAGTCCCCCAAAACACCCAAAGCACTGTAAAAATGCCAAAATGTTCGCTAGCTTACAATAAGGCTTTCAACATTCTGAAAATGCTATAGAGAAATAAATATTAACCTCCCATCTCCCTCCGCATTCTGATCGGGAATGCAGATTAAAATATACCACTGGTAAATGCACTATTCAAGCCATCACACCCGTGAACCGATATATTTCAATGCACATTCCCGATAGTTCTATTTCTTCAACAACGACAGGACGCAATAAAAAGATAAGGTACACCTTCATTAAAACATGAACATTGCAGGAAAATGTTTGTGAAAGTTGTCATTGTGGAAAGATAACTGGAAATAAATAAGGAAGGGTTTTTGACTGAATATTCACATCCAGAAAAGCAGATGCACCTGACTTCTTGCCTCGTGGGGGTGAAGATAGAAGGGAAGAGTGGGCTGAGATGCGCCACGCTACCTCCCATCCACACCGGTGGAAGAGTGTGTCGGATGGAGACGAACGAGTTAAAGCCCTTTTCCTCCTAGTCACGAGACAGGTTGGACATTAATAGTGGGAGACCAGCACGGAGAGCACCGCTAAGCTCGCTTGTTGTAAAACTCATCGTAGGAGTCGCTGTGTCAGAAGCAGCTTCTAAAGCTGCACTCAAAGCTGAAGGGCGAGCCGCGCTTCTCCCCATCCCATCACTTTCAGTTGAACATACACTCGCAAGCACACATACATATGTAAATATGTATACAATGCTAGTCCACAGAAAGGGACATGGCACAAACTGTTTAAATGACGTGGCAGGCTTCACAATGACACTGACAGGGTTAGAAAGAATGAGGGGAACTCAGGGAACCCTGCCAGCCATATGGCACGGTTCCTCACGAGTGAGTGAGAGAAAAGAGAAAGTGTGTGTATGCCGACATGAAAAACATGTGAACGAGGTATTAGCTATAGATGATCATGAAGACATCCGTGACAAGGTTCAGAAATGATGTAGCTCGCCGAATATTCCCGTCGCTTTCAAAACTGTCCACCGCATAAACGTCTTCTCCGCGGTCTGACCAATAATATCACTTGACGTTCCCGGGTCAAGTATTTTGGTACTCCAGCCACAGGGCATGGGGGAAGGAAGGCAGAGGTAGGAGAGGGGATGGCAAAGAGTTGGAACACAAGTCTGTCTTTTTGTTGTGCCATTTTTATCATCCAGTCCTTGTCCAAATGTCCTAAACAAACTCCTTAAGACCACTCACCCAGTCTCACAGCAGGAACTATGAGGTCATAATCCAATATCGGTCACAAGCTACACAAGCACTGAACATACCCCACTTTTGTCTCCAAATACATCAAACAAAAAAAGGCTCTCTTAGGTCGCCATCTGCAATTTGTCTGTTTGCTCTGGGGAGGTAACTTTCAAGTCTGCTCAGGGATTCGTTCCCATGCGTAATGTCAGGTTTATTTTGAAACTGAACTGAATCTATTGTCACAAATGAGACGATCTAGAGATCAGCAGTTAAGCCTTCAGGCTCTCTTCCACCTGCAGTTCTATAAGATCAGCCAGCCGCAGTTTCCCTTTGCGCTCGCCCAGGTATATCTTCTTGATCTCAGTGTTGCAGGCCTTGAACGGCACGTCCAGCCTCTCCACCAACACCTTCGAGATGACGTAATCCAGGGGCGACATCTTGAGGTTGGGATCGGGTGGCTTGATGCCGCCGTCCTCCTCCTCTTCCTCCTTCCTTTTGGGCGAAGCTTCTTCCCTCCCCTTTTCCCCCTCCGCGTCGATCCCGTTTACGGTCAGGAAATGAAACAGACCGTCCCGCCTGGCATCACGCTCGCTCTTGGCGATGATTTCGCGAGACAACGAGAACGGAGGCACAACAGTAACGAAGCGAGACGACAGGGGCTTTTGCTGCTGCTTCGCTTCCATAGTCGGAGCAGACGAGCGGGACGCGTAACCTTTGACCGATGAGTCCTCGTAGGCCTGGCTGGAAACTGGTGGACTGACATGTGGGGTTGTCTGCGAGGAGGAAACGGGTGTCGTCTCCATGGGTTCGTACCCTTTGCTCCGGAGTCGTTCTTCACAGGACCCGTCTGCTTCGCTTCCGTTTTCGCAGACAGGAGACAAGGACTGGCAAGAAGTCATGCAAGTGTACTGCTCCAGGCTCTGCTGCGGCCGCTCGTTCGACGAGGAGGTGAGGGGTGAGGCGACCTGCTGGTGGTGTGGTGGAAGGCGACGAAAGGCGCTGGGAACCAAGGCTGCGCTTGCGTCTTGCATGCCCTCTGTAGACGGAGTTCGACGCTGCGGCACCTGACGGTAGTCTCCCTCGTCGTACTCTACCCTCTCCACCTCTCGATGAGCTGTAGACGACAATGGGGATGACCTCGACGTTGACAGCATCAGAAGGGACGAGGAGGCCGAAAGGTCGGCTTCACTTGACCTTTGCAGGCGTTCAGAGCCGACTCTGCTCGTTGAAAGGGCGAGCGGCGCCGGAGTTGTCCCGTTGTCGAAGTCGTCAAAAGGGCGAAAGAAGTTAGCGACAGGTCGGGGGGAGAGGTCGCGGGATCTGGAAGAAAGGCGGGAAGAAGACGGCGGCGACAGATCTCGCTCTCTTGAGGCTGAAGACTGGACTGGTGCAGATGGATGAGCGCCCGACATGAGCCCAACAGGGTAAGGCGATAGCAGTGATCCCGTACCGGATGTCGGAACTTCTGTGCCGACACCGTATACGTGATGGTGGTGGTGTCCCTCGACGAAGAACGGAGGTGAGCTGCGTCGGGGTAACATTACGGGCGACGAAGACACCGGCATTTGCTGCGGCGACTGGTAGTAATGTTGCTGAGAAGCATGCCGCTCGCTGACTCCTTGACTGCCGTACCCGTTGCGTGGCGGTGGTAAAGGCGCTGGATAGTGCGGCTGGGGATACGGGGAGTGGCGCTGGGTCCTGGCGGAGGAAGATGAAGTGTTGCTCACGATCCTGTGACTAGAAGCAGGTCTATGGGCAGCGTGGTCTTTCTGCTGGGCCCGCTTGCCGCTCGCCTCCTTGCCACCAGAGCTGCCTGAGGGAGGAGAGGGGGGTGGCGATACGGAACCAGCACTGTGACCTCTAGGTGGACGGGGTAAGCTCAGGTCCAGCGGTTCTGCGTGACCTTCGCTGTCCGCGGGGTCATGGTGAAATTGCCCCGGATGTTGCTCGTCACGAAGGTACATCAGTGGGTGGTCTCCACGGAAGGTTAGATGCGGGTGCGGAGAGAGGCTGCGGTAGCCGATGTGTTCCGGGGAGGCCATGTGCGTGGTAGGGCTCCTGACGTTTTCTTCTACAGATGTCCCTCTCTTGGTGTCTGTTAACACACAAACGACAGTTGTCATAACAGATAAACAGAGAACACCATCAAAATCTTAGCCGTTAGTATGTACTTATTTTTATATTCTGTTTTGTAACACAAGCACAAAACTAGGAGCGATGTGTGCACTGTTCGTGACTCCCTCTAATCATCGCAAAAGCCAGATAAATGAATCTACCTGTACACCAAATTCTTATTCTTAAAAAGTAGGTCACCTGTAAATATTTTGCGACTCGCGGCATGCTCTAATTACGCGGCAGAACGTCAAACATACAGGTACCAGGATCGGGTGAAACAAACCGAAAAAAAAACAGTATCAATATTTTGATTGATTACAATAAAATTCACTATCCTGCTAAGCTGCTCGCCGTGATATGGCGTTTGCTGCTGACACGGCGCTAAACAACTTCCCGCTAAGCTGCCTAAATGCGTACAAATTTTACAACTAAATTGCTTTGGAACTCTTTGTCATCAGTGAAACAGTTTGCACCGTCTCTTCAACGTACGGGGCATTCCGCAAATTCTTAACCCCGCTTCCCCTCCTACCCACCCTCTTCCATTTGAAGTACATGACCCCATGACCTGCTGTTATATTTAACTTCGAACATGTTTGAAAACTAAAAAGACTGATACCCGATGCCTGACAATACACCGCTCATAAAAGTATAACTGCACCTTTTTTTAAAAAAGAAATACCACGGCAATTTCAAACACTTGCAACGCAGTTGATCATCCAGGCCTCTATTCACCTCTCTCTGGCTGCCTTGCCGTGATAAAGCCTTAGTAGCTGATTCGGCGTAAAACACCACTCCCTCCCCCCACCCACCCACCCAAATTCACCACTGACAGACAGCGACCGATTTACTAAACATGCTATCGCCGACCGATTTTGTCCACTACCCCACCTACTTACCCTCCGCAAGGTGAGTGAACCCTGGCACATTGATCAAGCACTTATCCTTCAAGATAGGGCGACGGCTGCTGGGCTATTACAAGCTGAGAGTGTGTGTGAGGACACAGACGGTGAGGCAACGGCTTTGATATGTATATATAGGTCAAGGATGGAAAACATAAGACCAGTGGGGTCACATAGTGGTAAAGCTCGTCACCAACAGAGCAAGGATTGCATGGTACTGGGTTCAGATCTCATCTTGTAGCACATGTATTTCCTTCTGGATGCGATATTTAACAGGACTGCCCATCACGGGCTTTCTCGGGGCATGTGTTCTTCTTCCCCCATTCCCCTTTTTCATCAGCAAAATTGCTGTTAGGTTGGAAGATCTGTTACTGTAAACATCAAATTAACCAAGCATTACAGGATCGGACTGTTTTTAATGTATGGAAATGGCAAGTGGTGGTAAACTATATGATCAATAGACAAGAATAGCTTATCCATTCATTATTCCTTGGACACAGCTGTCACTCCTGTTGTTATTAATTTCATTAATAGATATTATTTAGTGCAAAATGAATGTGGGAAGAATTAGTGTTTTATGCCAAGCCAGCAACTAAGGCTATATCATGGCAAAGCAGCCATTTCAAATGACATGTGAACTTGCTGTCACAATAGCACAAAGTTACAATATACCCATATACAATACATATGAAACCACAAAAATGGAAGGCCTAGCAATCATGAAACAAGTATGCAAATGAATCTAACAAGCATATTAGAAAATAACATTTATGGTTAACAAAGAAAATGGCTGAGCACAAGAAGGAAAACTATCTTCCAGCAGATCTTCAAAATGAACTGCTAACCAAAAAAAATAAATAATAATAATTAAAAAACAGGTGCAAAATCTATTGATCCTGTACAGCTACTCCAACAATTTAAATTACAGTGAAATCTCCTTATTAAAACCTTACCAGTTATGACCCCCTCTTAGTTAGGACCTAAACATTTTTCACAGATGTATTTTGGTATATAAAATGTCTATTACAACTACCTCATCATCCTGACGTGCTCTAATTTTTATGCAGAAGCTGTGTGTTAAAAAAAAGAATAAAGTACATTTTTACTACTTCTAGTCGATTGTTTAACCAGCACTACAAATTTCTGAATAAATCGTGTAAAATAAATTAAGTACATTTTGAAAGTAAAGCCATATGTTTTTATAAATAAGATTCTTGTGACTTACTGTATTTTATTGTGACTGACTTTGTTGCAAAAATCACATTCAAAAATATAAATAGCATGTTTTTGTGATTGTTTTTATCCACCACAATACATGTATAATGATCAATTGCTCTTACTTGTATTGTTCTCTTGTATAAGGGCAGAATAAGTATGGCCAATTGAAAGTGAAAACGACATTATGATATGGTTTTAAAAAACTTATTTCAACACTTAAATAAACTTCGAATCTATAGGCGTTTAAAGTCAAGGTTCATGGAATGAAAGCAGACTGTTTGATCTCCCTACTATGACCCCTCTCTGCTACACCCTGATTTTGGTGGGCTTTAGCCAGTCTTAATAGGTAGGTTATACTGTACTAGATTCTTTACATTCTATACATGCATTTCAGTTATTTGCCTACAGCAATCAGGAGCATTTGCTCTTAGCTTGTTAAGGCTTGAGGAAAAACATTATCTCCACATTTCTGTCTCCACTGGCAACGCGTGGGAGTTAGGTCCTATTTTGCACCAAGTGTTTGTCATGGTGAGCAATAGCAAACATTTGAGAATGAGACCAGCAATCATAAAAATAAAATATTGGCCAAGGTGTAAAATAACAGAAGAACAGAAAAAGTTGTGGTATCAAACCGAAATTTCTGCAAAAATGACCAAAGATGGAGTTAAATAACTGGTCATGTATGCGCTATATCTATACATGACAGTTCAATATAAGGAAGCTTGCTTATAAATTTCCCAGGATGGACCTTGTGATACATTTTGCTGGGACCATCATAAATTCTCAGGATGGACCTAATGATAATTATGAGTTGCTGGGACCGTTTCAACACATCATACAGAAATGGAAAAACTAAACCATAATGCCAATTTTAACAGACTCTAAATTCTCTAGGTGTATCACATACAGAAGATATATGGAACCTTTTTGTTGACATAAGACAGTATTCAGAAAAATTCTTTTCAATGTTTTCAACTGGACACAAACACAGCACAATAAATATCCATAACAAGTGCAAAATCTATGTTAAACAAAGTGAGACCTTCACTCGGGGAGTTTTTTGGCCAACAATCTGTTCCACAGTTGTGTGCAATTACCACCAAGCCACCCAATGATTCATATTCTAGGGAGACAAACCATAAATGGAACATAAGCGATGCAGGCTAACATTGACATAGATAAAAATTTGTTGTTGCTACACCCCACTGATCACATTTTTCAGTAGGTCTTACATTATGTTCTACTTGAAATTATACACGCTTACTCATGCATTTTGATACTGTTATCTTCTTGAAATTCCTCATTTGCTGACAACCAGTGAGATGTTTGAAGTAAATTCTGGCCATTCTATTTAAAGCTCCATTCTTCAAAAGTTTTTATGGGTAACCTATCCTACTACTATTTATCACGTCAGGTATGTAGCAATTTATCTTCTCTTGCTCATTAATATTCATAGACCACTTCTATGCCTCTGCCTGGTTTTTATAAGAACTTTTCAGAATACTAACCTTAGAGTATAACCTCAAAAAACTTTGTACTTAATGTACTTTTCTTACTGGGAAATGTAGCTAACACCATGTGAACAGCTTGTTGTACTGTATATTCTTTTGCAGGCGGTGCTACCTGTTACAGACATAAACTGAGAGGAACCCCAGTAGAGTCTGAATTCCATGGTTGACACATCTTCATGGCGAATAGACCCTGCACTTGCACATTTAGCTATATGGAAGCATCTTACTAACTTTGCTTGAAAGTTCAAAGTCACAGATGCATTAGGTGATCTTTCTTACTGCCTTTTCATGACTTACCTCTTAATTTATCATCATGTGTTAACTCTCACTGACATTATTATATGAACAACTGGTCTTTTCAATAATTTTCAATGATTTAGTTATCAGAAACTCCCTTCATTTTTGGGTCACATGAAAACAATATTTATGTCTCCCCTATCCCCCGCCCCCCCCAAAAAAAAACCCAACCAACTTTAATTAGAAGTAAAGATAGGAATTCTTTAATTTTTTAAACTTATTTCCATATGTACAATCTATGTGAATCAAATTATTTATATATTTAAGTTTACATATTCTAGCATAAAATGACAGAGGTATTCATTTGGTGCATTTACACATTTGTCAAGCTGGCTTCATGCCAAAGGTCAACACTAAGCCAATTCAGTAATATAGTAATAAATCTAGAACACAATAAATCCACAAATCTGAACAGCGCTGAGGCAGCATTTCTTACACACATGGGACTGTCAACCATGCAACAATATTTGGCCTTTTTCTTTTTTTTCTTCTTTTTTTACTGGATTATCATTAACATAATATGTCAAACGTCGCACATCTGACAATGTGCTCAGTGAAGAAGATCCTTAAGGGTCACATGCTTCTTTCTTTGATGTTTTTCTATGAAACTGTTCTAGCTTCTGTTCTTGCCAGTTGGTAAGATGCAGATTTGTATATATTTATACCTTTAAAGCAATTATGTATGAAATGTTTTAAGTATTATAAAAGTGCCCTAGACTACATAACTGTTTCAAACCACTTCTTCTATTTATGTTTCATAATGTTATCATTAGTTTAAATCATTAAATGTACCTGGACATTTCATTGTGAACTTGATATTTGAAATTAATTATTCAAATGGACATTAACTGAATATTATCATATGGGTATGCATGTGCATCATGCATGTTTGAATGGACGCGCCCGCAAACACACCCATAAATGGAAAAGAAAAGGACTGGGTGGGAGAGGGTGATAGGTGGTAAATACCTGCGAAGGACTGGGGAGCAGAGGCAACAGAAGAGACTGCTGTTCTACCAGACAGGTGAAATGTGTAGCGAACGTGCTGTGCTGCCTGACTGCTCATTCATTCTTCTGAACGAGGGCTCTGCCTTACTAGGTCAGTACATTGCTAGTAGGCGAACGATAAGGCACAGCTCGCACCGGCAAGGAGTGTACAGTGAGCCAAGGCTACACACAAATTTCGTGCAGCAATCTATTTTTTTCTGTATTTGTTTCGACCCTCACCAGCCCCTCCCCTCCCACAGTGCCAGCTTCTGATTTGTCGTTCACGTTCATAAGAGTGAGACCAAGCAAACGAGTAAACAGTTTTTTTCCTCCCTAAAAAAAAAGTTTATCGAAACGAAAATACATGCTAATTACGCTGCAGCTTTTGCTACCCAAAAAAAATTGAACGAAAAGTTTCCATTTCTCAGTAAACTTTACAAAAATTCCAAAACCACTTACCTAAAACCAAAAAGCTGCGCTTCACAGGACAGAGAGAAGGGTGGCTTGCAAGAAGCCGGTAATGATTTCGACTAACGATGGCAGACAAAGAGCTCTCCGGACGAAGCAAACAACAAAAAGCCTTGCAGACAGCAGGTTAGGCGCCACACTCAGTACTCACTACTCCGCATCAAGGTGGTAGCCTTGCAATGGCGGCTTTGCCGAGACGGGATTACACCAAGCGGGCAGCAGACATCCGCATCAACGCACAGCCGCGTGGCACAAGTCAGACAGACCATGTGACTTGCTGTGTTCGTGCCGTGCTACCGCGAAGCCTTTCGAATAAAAATGAAGAATAGCTTTCTTTTTTCTGTTCTTTCTCTCTCCGCCCTCCACGCCCCGCACACTGGAGAGAAATTCACGTGAATGCTAAACAGCTGACAAAATCTTGGGTGACTGGATTAGCCTGGTCTTGTATACTTATTTTCTGCCCTCGCGGAGAGAGCAGCAGACGAGTCTTCTCACATGATTTAGAAGCAGCCAAGTGATGTCAGCACTGACGCCAGACGCTGTACCGGTTCCTCTCTTGTTTAACCGACAGACAAGCCACAAGCCTCGCAACAAAAAAAAAAAAAGTAAAAAAGAACCCTGTCCAGTCGACAAGCTAAGCCGCAGCTGTGGTTGCACGCTGACACCGACAGGCCTCGCTGGTCCCTGGCAGACGAGAGCGTCTAGCAAAGCGCGAGCACGATAAGAGATAGCGGCCCAGTCGCGATGCGAACCGCACAGACAAAAGCACGCACGCACGGCACGGCACGCGCGCGCACGCACACCCTCCCCCCCTCCAAATCGACTCCGTGGATGATGACGAAACCCCACACAAACCCCAAACCCAGCGTCAATAATGTGTACTGGACCCACGAGTCAGAAGTGCAACTCACAGAATAACAGTGCAAAGAGGCCACGTGCAGCGAGAGCTCGCTCCAATGGTGGAACAATCGCACGCTGGCTCAGTGCACCTCGGTCACACTATCGAAAGCGACTCAAGAGGGAAGGCACACACGCGCGAGCCCTTGGCAGTGTTTCAACACTCCCAGTGCAAGTTCGACAATGCCTGCTCGCCCAGCAAAATAACAAACACACACACACACACACACACATACACACAGCAATAAAGCTCCTGTAGCCCGCTCCTTCACAAATTAGTTCTGCAGCAAGTAACACGTTCGCGAGGAAACAAAATGTGTTATGTCAAATGAGTTACACATGGTATAACCATCAACAAATGCACGTTTTCATATGCTGTTGCTTAAACACCCTTCTGTCTATAAATCTGCTGGCTCTCTATTAAGATCCAACAAAGATCAATGTGCACATCCAGAATATTCCTGGCAGTAGCTATTCGGTACTGAAAAGCTGTGACCCAGTTCGGTTCGAACTGCCAAAGGTCAATGACCTGGAAACCGCGATCGCGTGGTAGCGAGCTTGCGTCATACGTTGGGTTCGATAAAGTAGTGTGGAGGGGGGGGTGGATGTGGGGAAAGGGGTTAGCGGGGGGTGATTTGTAAGAAAAGTGGACAAGCAAGCTCCTCGTGTTTCACGCTCACGCTAAAGCCACTTCCAAAGCATGGATGATGTATACTCACAGTTCGTCGATCCCTAGCAGATGCCCACCACCACAGAAAGACCTTTGAGGTCAAAGTTTCCTTCTGCAAGACTATAGGGTCATCGAGAGGAGGTGAACGGTACGCGACTGTAATTATTTTTCCCCCAAGGAGTTTCTACCGTGCAGACCGTCTTATCAAAATGCAGTATTCCAAATAGATTAACTGCTGAATGCTTCAGCGCACTGTGTAATTCGAATGGTTCTGAATGCAAAGGTTGAAGGTTCAATCTTTTTTATGAGATACTTTTTTTCTTTGGTGTACACAATTTGATTTTTTTTTTTTTGTTATGGAGAGAGAGAGAGAGTGTGTGTGTTCTACAACTTTTAAATAAGCACAACAAACACTGATAATTTACAGATTATTCATGTAACTTCCATTATGATGTGAAAACAACATCCAAGAAATAACTAAAATAAAAAGGAACTAAAATTTACATCCATAAGAATATTAATTTGTAAGTTTGCTTACAAGACTAGATTACTTGAGCCTGTGGGAAAAGTATCAACTGCATGTGGTGTAATATATAGCACTAGTGGTATCACATAAAGCACTAGTGGTGTCACATATAGCACCAGTGATGTCACAGCTCCAACACCACCTTACATCATTCTTAGCTCTCTCACCCAAGTTACCCAGCTGTTACAAAATTATTTTGATCTGTACCTTGGTATTGCTTATCTTAAGGAAACTGCTGTTGTTATTAGCAGGGTTCATATAGATGTAACTGAGACTGAACTAAATTCTAGACTTTTTTCAAACCCCTTTTCAAATCTCTCAGCTATTTATACCTTGACAGCCAGTGGAAAACAAAAACAATACACTAATGATTGTAAGATTTTCCCAAGAGCTCTGGGAAAAAGTGGACTACAGTGTAGCATTTAAGATGCTGTTCTATCATCTCTATGTCAGTGAAACGATACAATCTCTTTAGGGTAACAACAGAAACAAAACTAGGTGAATATCTATAAATCTGAATGAATATCTTGACAAATATTAGTGTCAGTGTGTCTGTCAGTGTGGATTTGTGTGTGAGCATGTGTGTGTGGGGGTGGGTGGGTGGTGGGGAGTAGGGATAGTTAACTGAAAAGCTTTAAAATGCTGCAAAGAAAACAAGCTACACAAAACTTTGCAGAATAATATTTTTTTGTTTTTTTTATAAGTAAATGCTTCACCACAAAATTTCAAAACTGTGTTGTTTTTATGTTTCTTTTTATGAAATATTTTATTCTTGTTTGTAGACAAAATGATCTACTTATTATTAATTAGAATGTTAAAATGGAGTGTTATATGTTTAAATGTTGCTACAATTCTATAATAATCACGTTCAGCTGATCTGTATGTGAATAATATTTTGACGATTTATTATAGAAAACCAGTTGTACCACAAATCTTACACATTTGCTGATTTAATTATACTGCTAAATGATATCGTCTCTCTTATCTTAATTATATTTCTTTGCTCATTATTCCAGTGTTTGTGGTTGTGTGGATGTGAAGGAGTGAGTGCGTTATGGTGTTGTAACGCTGCATAAAAATATTCAGCGCAATAGGTCCGTTACACCTATATACAAAAAGAAAGCCTTGAAGGCATCGAGTCTGTTATACTCTCTGTGCTGGTGTCGATCATTAACTACAAGATGATTGCGATCATTGCGACATTTTTGTAAGTTGCCTGCATTCATTAGCCATTAAACAGCCATCACTTTGGGGGGATTGCTCCGTGGAATATGGATTATGGGTGTTTCACTGCAAAAGTCTTGTGTAAACAAACTTTTGAATGTTCAAAAAGACGAAGCTGTCTCGCTGCAACCCAACGGATGAACGCTCATTCTTGGTCTCCACGTTCAGGGCAAATCACCCTCACTCACATCGAACCTATTGTGCTTCATAACATTTTATGTTCTCGCCCTCTTGTGTGTGAGAGAGAGAGAGAGAAAGAGAAAAAAAAAGAAAGAGAAAGAAAGGGGATAAAGAGAGAGAAGAAAGAGAGAGACTGGACAGAAAAAAAGGAGAAGGGAAGGAAAGGGACTAGCTGGAGAGCAAGAAGGGGGCAGAGAGAGAGAGAGAATACGAATATTTTATCTGAAGAGAGACAGCAAGCAGAAAGTTTTGTTTGCGTCTCATTCCTCCTAAGTTAAGTACAGGCGAACTAAATTTCTTAGATTTGTATCGCTCCCACCAGATGTCAGTGTTTCACAAGTCGCATCCAACTCGTCCAACTGTTGCAATTCGATCGCCGCTGCTGCTGCTGCGGACTCAACACCCGTTCGATCAAAGATCTCCAACTTCCTTGTTGGAGGAGATTATGCGTGGCCACTAACTGTTCAATTTTTTCTTTCGTAACACGTGACGGATGGACCTTCTGCATTCTGACTCATACCTGTTGGCTTATATTTTACTCCGCAATAGGTTGGTGTTAAAAACTTTGCAATTGTTTTTCAAATGGGTTTAATTCTTTGTGATACTGCTGTCAAACAACTAAGTGAAAAACTCATTATTTCCCGACTGATGTGGTAACAAGCTAGATGATCACTTAAAGAAGGCTTGTGTACCTAGAGAGGGATTAGATGAGGTAGCTAGAGCCAGCCAAGCGTGACCAGCTGGCCAGTGGAGGTGTTAGCAACTCCAGTAACCGATAAATCGCATCAACGAGTTCGCTTGACGGCTTGACTGACAGGAACACCTGGCTGGCAAGACTTCCCAGCATGACAGTTTAGACACTGACGTTAATTTTATTCATTCACCCCTTGAGGGTTATGGAGACATTGACATTATATCCAAATAGTGGTTCACCCATACAATTTCCTCTTATAAAGCGTGAATAAATGTACATCATGCTTTGATAAAAGTAAATAGAAGACAGTGTTATATCAAAAATGGAAAACATTAAATGATAACAAGGATGGCAAAGATGTTAATCTTTATATCGCATTAACATTACTTAAGCGGCATTACTTATCAAAGTTATCATAAATCATTTTTACAAATTGGATAAGTTTTTTCAGTATTTTTTGCGTGCGTGGAGCAGAATAGAATATTAAATTCAACTGCATTCGGGTGTTAAAATTAAATTTAGGAATTAATGTTTTCTTTCATACTTGAAGTAATCACAAATAATAGTAAAATTCATCCTTAATATTACGAGGTTTACATTTAGTACACTGTCGTTGTAATCTTGATAAATTGTAAATTCGTTCAATCTGGACTGGAAGATTGTTATTTAAGATTATCAACTTTAAATATTTCACATAGTTCTTGTAAGAGTAATAGAGAGTAATAAAGTTTATTTATACATATAGTAATATAGATGCCTCATACAGAATGTAAGCCCAATATTAAAGTTGCACTGAACTGAAGCTGCACTGAGTTGCACTGAATAAACTGGTGACGATCACCTGTTTGCAGTTTCATATGATAACACTTCATATTCTCAATATTTCTCAATATCTTTTCAATCATAAATAAATTTGCACTAGGAAAGGTATTAAAGAGCGAAAATCATTTTGCTACCTTATTTCTCTACAGAGCTACAACTCAATCAATGACTCGTTCTTTTACTTACCGACTGTCCGGCCACAATGAAAATAAAAAGGTATCCGCAATTTCCTCTTCCACGCCATTTATACTTCTTGCAGACTTAGATTGTGACACTAATACGAGCAGAAGGCTGACAATGATTATTTACCCTTTTTGTTCCAAGGGTGCTAACGTTGACTGAACCAGTGAGGTTCGGCTATGGCAAGGCCATCTTGAATTAAGCTTTTTAAAAAAATGCATGCAACAGATTACTGATATGGACGTGTTGCCCTCCTCCATATCCGGACATATTACATAAAACCCAAGCAAACGGAACTAACATTTGGCTAAGTGGTTGTATAACAAAGTAGCCTTATGTGATGCTCACAAACTGCACTGCAAGGCAGCGATCTAAGTCACGTAGGCGCACTCCGTGTGGCGGTGAACTATTATTAACGAAGACTAGTTACGCCAACGCTGCCCAGTGATGCCAGCTGGAGAGTTGCTAATAAGGCTACCACGATCGACCATCCACCTCCCACCCACACACAGCCACACATCCTGCAGATGATAGAAGCAGATGACACAACCGGTCGGCAATCACGCCACACGTCCGTGCACGGACCATCTATTTACAAATATTTCATACCAAAATAAATAAATAAATAAATATACACATTTGACGTCAGTGTAGGATGCGTTCATTTCCCTCTTCCTTTCCTCCCTTTCTTTCAGCCTGACCCACTACACCGTGTCCTTTCGCTCAACAATTTTGCTGGGCTTGAATTTGCGCAAGAATTTGTCGTTATCTACCTCACATCGACATTGTGTCTATAATTTGCGACCAGCCACAAATGGGGACACCAGTGCCCCCACGCATGTCTACTTTACAGACAAACAGTTCGCAGAGACCAATGATATACCCCTAAAAAGACACCTCACGCTATTCCGCTGGTCTGAACCACTAGTTTATCCACTAATCCTTTACCAATCTATCTGTCGATACTACATCATCATCATCATCATCATCATCATCATCATCATCATCATCATCATCATCATCATCATCATCATCATCATCATCACTGGCACCAGCCGAACACAGAGCAAGCCGGCCCACCTGTGGGGCCATGGCCGCCGGTACCTGTCGTTGGGTGGACCCCATGAGACGCAGCAGCGGCGAGAGCTCGCCCTTAGGGTCGGTCAAGTGCTGTGTGTTTCACGGGCCTCTCCCTCATCGGCCTGTCCATTTGTTTCTTCACATTCACCACCCCATTCTTTTCTCTGGTTATCCAGACGGCGCCCTCCTTCCACGTATCCCTATACGGCCCAGGGGACCATTTTCGTTAGTGCCTTATGTCCCGCAACATGACCAAGCCATGTCCAGCTTCTTTCCTAGGTGGCGAGAAGTGGTTGCCTGGGGACCCATTATGATGAAGACTGCGCTGAGTACGAAGTCGTTCGTTTTCTGCTCTTTGTAAGAGATACGGCGCAGTCTGTTTATGCATCTGGTTTGAAATGCTTAGGTGCTTGTCAGTCTCATGCCAGGGATGAGCCTCGTACAATCGACCTTCTGTTTCAAAATCAAGTGTACGAGCCACCAGGATTATCCCCTCCCGCTCCCTTTCCTCTTCATTGCTTCTCCCGCCCGCTGCAGTACCTACCCGCCTTAGTGTTTGTTTTCGAACAAGACAAGACAAATTCCCGTACATTCCCCCGAAAACGCGAGCGAGTTTCTCCAGACACTCCAGCAAAAGGCTGCCAGTTGGCAATCAGGTTTGCACCGTGTCTGGAAGATATCAAGCAGTTATTTCTGATGGAGCAGTTCTGTTCTTAAATGATGTGCATTGTCTGGCTCTTGCAAATGTTTTTTTTTAAGAACTGTTCTTGGCACAGACTTCTATACTTTCTGGTTCTTGGTCTTGAACACGTAAGAATTTCTCAGTTGAAAGGTAAAAATTGTATTAAAGTGAGCTACTGATGGAAGAGGGCTGACTTGTTAGCGCGATTTTAAATTTGAAAGATTTTAAAAGAAAGTAATTTCGTACTTATTTTAATCAGTACAAAAATCTACTTTTCATCAAAGAATTATTAACAACGAAATGGGAGGCAACATCTGGTTGAACATGCAACTGTGCGCTTAGTTTTTCAAGTCAAGCCGATTAAAATGAAACAAGGCCCAGTTATGAAATGGCCTCAGCGTGCTTAAACATATCATAAGATTAAGATAATAAAGTGTTCTAGTATCCTTTTTGTAAAACTTACATTATAGCTTGCATCCATTAAACTCACCCAGAAACTTCTTAAGCTGTTGTTCCTGGGACATACAGTAGAAACATAAGTATCATCTAAACTCGAGACTCGCACACCTATCGACTGAAAAACAATCATGACTCTGCACATTGAGTTTTTTTCACAACCAAATACCCCATTTACCATGCGCACACAAGAAAGATACTAAAAAAAAATATGACGACGATAAATTATTATCTATTTTATTATCAGTTGTCTTCAATCAATTCTGCGTACATCCATGTTTTTAGTGCTTGCTTTTGTGATGGTAACGAACCCTGGTGGGAGGTCAGAGGGAGGAGAAGGGATATGTTCCTATGTGCACGCCTGCAGAGGAAAAGCAAGTAACTGAAACAGAAGTGAACACCAAGATTTTGACCCGAATGCACTCCACGTCTTGGTGATAACAAGACCCGAGCACCGTCAGTCAGACTGACCCTTATACAAGATAGTGTCAGAAGCCGTCGGGAGAACTCAAGGTGAACTGCTTCAGGTGTGCAGTTTGCATATTTAACACAAAAGGTCTCCCACTCTTTAGTGCACAAAGGTTTCTGGTAGAAGAAGGTACAAAAACTTCATCACGACCCCTGTGAGGTCTTATCGATTCATCTTGTTTGAATAGACGAAAACAAGTAAGTGCTGAACTTCAATTTTAGTTTGGAGGGGCATTAAAAAACATTAAGCACGAGTTTGGTGCAGGAAAATCCGACGTCACACAATGATATTTCGAAGAAAAAGATGAATTTATTTTCCAAATGGCAATCCACCAGGAACATTACAGATGGCCACCACTCTTTCGACAATCGCTAGACACACACTACATGCACACATAAAGATACACATTTCAATCAGTTATTCAGTCATTCGTCCCATGACAGTTACCGGTCGTTGTGGGGTGGGGGGAAGCATATGGATTGGACTTGCAGCTGACAAAACACGCCACTGACGCCTGTCTTGGACAATGGTGAGCTGGTCCTGTACAGGACGACCAGTCAGTCCACTCCACGTTCATAAGCCAGTCATTTTCTCTGGTGACTTTCCAAGTGACTGTCTTCCCTCCAAACTGCCCACTGCTCTTTCAACCACTTTCTGTAGGACCAGCAGATCGGCATTCGCTGGTTCTAGTCTATTTGTTTAGAAGGATGTTAGCGTCCGTCTTCAGCTGGACATTATACATGTTGTACTCATGAAAATGGGTTTTTGTTTTTCACATATAAACATAAATTTATATTCACTCGTGAATATAAATATATTTATTATATATTTAAAACCCCTCAAAAAACGTTTAATCTTATCGACTCACTCTATCTTTGACCAGCTCAGACTGGTCAGATGACGATTCGCTCCCCCAAAAATTAAGTCATGGTTCCAGTTAGCGGACCAGACTAACAAAAGTGAAAAAGTGACTTGCAGAAATGTCTTTGTATGATCTTTCCCAGGTACCTCGGCAGTAAATGTGGGTCAGAGAAGTAAAATATCTTGAAATGAAGCTCCCAGAGAGAGAGTTCACGTAAGGAAAACACAAACTCGTGGCGTATCACTACAGCTGTATACTTGCAGGTGCAGCTACCGCAGAACGTCCCTCATTTTTAGTGCACAAAGGTTTGTGAAAAAGGAATGACGAAACTGCAGCGTGCCCCCCCCCCCTGTGCGGGTCTGAAAGACTCACCATGTGTGAATAGTTAGGGAAAAAATCGCTTTGCGCTCCAGCAAGCCATTCTATAGAGAACAGTTTGACTTCATAAACAGAAAAAAGTTCCGCGTTGGTGCATGTAGGGCGCGAACGAAAAAAACAAATCTTTTACCACACGTGCGCGTTCGTGCGCGCATGAAGAGAACGATATCATTATTATTAATATCACTACTCATTAGCTGAATGCATGAGAATGTGTGCACGTGTGTATACATATTCGTTGTAAGCTATGTATTATAAGAAAAATGTGTGTATTCTTCGTAAAAATATGCAGATGTGTAAGGATATGTGTACACATATGCGTGGAGAACGTTGCGTGCGTGTAAATGTGTAAATCCATGTTTGCGTGATGCGCATCCTGTGATAATGAAAGAAATGGCCAGAGATCAATAACAAGGTCTACGTGTTCCACTTTCTGTGTGTGTGTGTGTGTGTGTGTGTGTGTGTGTGTGTGTGTGTGTGTGTGTGAAAGAGACGTGTGTATACATGGAAAGAGGTGGGAATCATATATACAACTTTCCTTCCACTCCATACACAGTCGAGACATCACTCCTCGCAAGTCAAAGGGATAGTAACGATGATGCGACACAAATAACGTGACAACACAAGGTCCTGATATGCATGCAAGTGCACACACACACACGCACGCACGCACGCACACACACATGCACACACAAGCAAGCAAAGGGTTCTGTCTCCATTATTTAGTTGAGCAGTCATACAGACTAGCAAGAATAACTTCAAAAAACGAAGAAGCATAGATAAGTTTCTCTTCTTTCAGGGCTGCAGACATTTCTGTTCCTTTCATTCTTTCTCCACCCAGTTCTTTAAATGATAACTCTTTTTTTTTCAATTGTATGTACGTATCGTATTATGAAACTGAGATGAAGCACGGTACACCCTATCTCATGAGTACACCTTATCGCTGAAGTCATACGACAGACAACCCTGTATTGGCTAAGTACAGCCACTGTGCCAAAAATTGGACTGAGCACAAAACTGACCGATTTTTCTATAGCTTTCAAGTTCACTAGGCCACGCTGCATGATTTTCTATTGCAGTAGCTTCTGTAAGGAAAGGTCGCTTTCACCTCAGAAGAAAGCGGATGGGAGAGGGTCGGGACTGTGGTGGGGTTGGGGTAAGTAAATATGCCATCCCTACCCCCCCCCCAACACACACACATCTACGAAATGAGTTGGTAGATCTGGGCTGGGTATCGCAATGCTTGGCGCACGTTATAGTCTCCTTAAGCTCCATGGCCAAGATAATTAAATTAACATTGGCGGGCGCACGAGCTGCAGTACGCAGAATACAAGCTGTCGGGTTCGACTGACCTGCATGCTCGCCACTGCCTCGGCACGAAATCCAGAAGCTCTGCCTTCCAAACGGCTGTGGGATATAACTTCTATAAAATATTGTACACAGCTCAGCTCTATCCACAAAGGACAGGGTGAGACATCTAAGGCTGCCATGACAATCGACAGATTCTTTCGACAGTTGCGCCAGTCTTGCAGCAAATATAACCGCCTCCATCACCTGACGTGCTAAAGCCTCAGTTGCTGGCACGGCTTAAAACACAAAAAAACAAACATCCATCACCTTGATCAACCATGTACAGGATTCAGGTTTCACCTGTGGGAGTGTTTCATACAGATTCCCCTCCTGATGTAGTTGACGTTGTCATCACCATGACCTGCTGTTGCTGGGGCATCATGTGTACCCGCCAACTTCAACTAAATAAGCAAGAAATCTCATCCTGGGAAGCTGGGGAGGGGGAGTGCATCAAAATGTTTGTTAAGATGATCAGTTTATTATATAAAGAAACTTTTCCTTGAGAATTTGTATTCCGATTTATACTTTTGAAAACTTTGTTTCCTTCATCTTTTTATTGTGTATAAAGTCATCGTGATATCATCTGGCCTTGGCAGGTGCTCGCGAAATCTCCATCAAAGCTGAAATCTTTCGTCTTTCCCTACATACTTCATCGCTTCAGAAATAAGATTTTTCGGGGCAAGCTATCTTCTTAGGTCATCGGTGTGTGTGTGTGTGTGAGAGAGGTGTGCACACATCTGAGATTGAGAAAAAGAGTAACATTTATGATAACACCTTAACAGTTTATAATCTTTATAGTATGGTTTATGCATTCTCAATATGGGATGCGGCGGAAACAGCAGCAGGAGAAAAAATATTTACCAAATACCATCGGTTGGTTGATTTAGTAGAAAAAAGCTTCAACCTTAAGGTGATTTCGCACTAAGGGGGAAAAGGAGAGGAGAGGAAATCGTAGAAAACCCACGACGCCCAGCCCTGCGAAGTGGCATTGCCCGAGGAAACGTCGCCACCGCTCTACCAACAATCGCCAGTCATAACCCTTTCAGTCACCAGTATATATCTACCAATATAGATAAATGGACTCCAATATACAAAAATATTAATGCATACATATGTACATACATACATACAATTTCGCTTGGTCATATCGTTCAGATTAGTTAGAATGACGATTTGGTGCAGGAGAGCCAGTTTCTTCTTAATTTTTAATACGGTTTAAATGAAGTGTAATCGATGCATCCCTAAAGTATATTTAAGTCGTGCTTTTTACGTCTCTTCAAAAGGCTCAATGCGTTTTACGATACCGAAATAAACAAATATACATATAATGCATATGGTAAGCATTCTGACCGAGCAAAACATATCGGCAAATATACAGACACATCAACCAGAAGAAAAGATAGAACAAACAAAAAATTCACACGAAGCATTCCACAACAAAACAACATCAAAAATATATTTAGTTTCTTCTTCTTCTTCTTCTCCTCTCTCTCTCATGCGCACGCACACGCACGCACGCACACGCCCACACATACATTTTCATTTCTAAAACGACTGTGTACACTGTACAGGGAGAGATTTTAACTTGGTGACAGATTTCGTGAGGATTATTAACTCAGATAAAGTTACAGTCACTCCACGTAACCTTTGTGCCAGGAATAGAAATATCATATTCAAAGGCAGACGAATTTTATCCCTCTACTAGACTGTCTGGTCTAGTGCGTCAACACACACAGTGCTCTCTGCTATTTAAAGTAATCCACAGATCACCCACAGAAGCCAACGCACAATTGTCAAGTACTTCTCTCCTTCTACCAGCTGTTCCTGATAACCACTATCTGTACTCAAACTAAATCCACCACGTAGGACTTAACCAACAACAATGACCACGACTTGAGTTTATCAAGCACAGGTAGGTTTTCTTCTACAAAGGTTTGATAGGAAAATTGCGTTATATGGTGGTTGCCATAGAGACCAGCGCAGCAAGAGTGGCAAGTGCGGATAAACTGTTAGCATTTAAACCTCACACAGGCCTACACCGTTACGAGCCAGAATAATGTCTTCACGAGCTGCGTGCACACACACGCACTCAGAGAGGAGGAACGGAAAGGGTAGGGGGGGAATATTAAAATTCTGTTATTCCGACGATCGTCAGATTGAAATGAGAAACTGTGTCCTGTCTGGTGATGCTGAGATATGATTAGGTCACCACGAAAAACTCCTGATGAAATTTGAGAGAGAGAAAGAGAGTTACGTCAGCTCAGCTTTCCACCTACACACACACATATATACAGTATATATATATATACACAATATATATATATACATATATACAGTATATATATATACACAATATATATATATACATACATACACGTTCGGATTACGCAGACATAAGACTCTTTCACTGTCTTTTCTTCCCCAGCCCCCTAAGGACTACTTCAACAGTTTTGTCAACCGGTATGTGCGTGTGCGCGTGCCTGTGTGTTTGTGATGGTGGTGGGGTTGGGAGTAGGACCAAGCTGTGCACACGGTATCGAACCATTTAACTTGCGGTGCAGTGATGCCGGTACTATAACCACTCGCCTATCTTGACATATTGGTGTTCCGTGACGCAAATCAGGCTGTCATTGAGGTTCTACATCTTCACGATCCCCCGCCCTGCCCTATGTTATGCTCATGCTTTCATGAAGTGCAGGGTGAGGGGGGGGGCTCTTTCAAGTACGCCTTACTAGCCTGCGATCGACTGAGGGGGAAATTTACAAATTACCAGAGACATACCGAAATGATATTATATATTTTTCAAGAGAAAGCGCCACCTATGTTATTTCGCCTGTCTCCCCCACTGAAGAAGCGTGGAAGTTTGACTTGCTCTCCTCCAGTCCTCAATTTTGACCTGAGCGCTGACAGTGTCAACAGGATGTCATCAAACATTCCGACCTCCACAAGTCCTGTCCTATCTGCAGGCTTGACCGACATTTCGGTCCGGTGTAACAATATTTACAGGTGCACAGCTGACACCCTGGCAAGACGTAGCCGTTGCCACGCGACTAAACCAACATACTTCACTCTGCCCTTCCTCCCTACAAGTCGGTCTGACCACAGGTGTGTGTGTGTTAACTAATTCTAACACGAGTCCTGTGTTAACTAGTTCTGACATAGGAGTGTGTTAACACCGGTGTGTTAGCTAGGTTCTGACAGATTCTAACATCAGGTATTACCATCATCATCATCATCATCATCATCATCAACAACAACAACAACAACAGCAACTAATGGACAAGAAGCAAGCCCGTCTGGAGGATATGATGAGACGGAGCAGCGGGGACGGCGCGTTACGGGGTTTATGCTGAGTACCATCCTGAGTAGGCTCCCCCATCTGGCGGCCTGTCCACTTTTTGATGTTCGCTAGCCACGATTTACCCCACCGACATCCTTCTTCCACATACCAATGGAGGACCGTTTTAGGCAGGGTGGCATTACGGTACTTGATTGGAAATGGACGTAGAGTTAGCAGACGACACTATGACTGCGGTAGCACAGGCCGGAGGTGAGAGTGGGAGGAGGAAATGTCCCTAAAATAGACATGACCTACTTTCGAAAGCTGACGTAACCACTTGGCTTAATGACATCATCAAGGTGACACTTTTTTTTTTTTTTGCTCCTCCCACCCCTCACCCTTCATCCCTCTTACCTATCTCTCTCACTCCTTTTTCACTTTACCGTCCCAACAGATAGTCTGTGGTAAACACATTCACCTCTACTCCACGACCAACAACCGTACAACTCTACAGATCTCTGCCACAACCCTACCCTTGCCAATATAAGCGCAGTGAATTTTCTGGGTTACGTTACACCCCAACATCTACCCGATTTTTTTTTTTTACGACACACATCTTTCTGTCCAACTCAGCACACGGGAAACTGGATGCGTGACAAAATTGATATGTGAGCCATGAAGTCTGTGCATGAGACCTAAGAGACCGAGGACGCGAACTTTCGCAACCCGGAAGGAGAAATGTGAAGGTCGTCGTGCAGGACGCCCAGCCGGCGACCACGCCACGTTCGGTTTTAACTGCCGCAAGTCACGCATTCTCTTGCCTCAACAGGACGGTTGAACATCTCGTTGCCCATACATTTAAAATTCCAGCAGTGGGCGTGCGACTTCTTAACGACACTGATCAAGGGTTGGGTGGGGGGGGGGACACGGTACTGGGTTGAGCTGAATGACATATACCTATATTATTACATAATAAAGTCTTCGATGACTATTTATGATTCTGAAAATAGGAGGTTGGCATGAACTGGTTAGCTCGCCTTGCTGGCCTATGAGAGTGTTAAGAGGTGTGTGTGTGTGCTGTTATTAATTTCTCTCGCATATATATATATATAGATGTGGTAGATGTATGGTTAGGTGTAGTGCCCGCTGTATGTATGTTTATAGAAATCATTTTCGATGGATGTGTGTATTGGTTCGTGTCTAAAGCAAGTCTGTCATATGCTGTAAAATGACTTTGATCAGCTCTGCATACCCTAGGTGGATAAAGGCTCTTGCAGAGATAGATAGATAGATAGATAGATAGATAGATAGATAGATAGATAGATAGATAGATAGATAGATAGATAGATAGATAGATAGATAGATAGGACTTGTGCTGTTTTGTTTGATAGGTGATGATGGTGTATGAGTGGGGGTTGTGGTGAATGTGTGTGATTGGGGGGGAGGGGCATTGTGAGGTGGGCTAAGATTGGTACAAATCATCTCAGTTTTCTTTTGCTGGCCAATGGCCGTGAGGACTTTTTTTTAAAGATGCAATGATTTATTATAGATGTTGTTGAGGTTTAGGGTGATGATGTATGAGTAGGAGTGGCTACATTCCTAAATTTGAGGTGTTTATAGAAGTCGATTGTAACTGGTCTTGTTTTGAATTGGATTCTGTTTTCAGTAGTTTTAAGATGTTGTGTAAATACTTTGACAAATGCTCCCACCATTACTGGAGTTATGCTTTTCGAGCAATAAAAGAATCAATCAATCGCTCTTTCTTTTCCAGTCTCTCTCTCTCCTCTCTCTCTCACACACGCTGGAGTAAGCTTGCTTTTGTAGCAATGAAGAATCTCTATCTCACTTCCCATCTCTAACTTTTGTCGCGTTTAATCCCTTCCCATCTCGCCAATTTCTCTCTCCTTCTCTCTCTCTCTCGTTCATGTTCTTGCTCGCATACTCTCGCTCGCTCACTGGATTTTACTCGTTTTCTTTTTACGCTCTCTCTCTCTCTCTCTCTCTCACACACACGTTTTCTCTCTTTCTCTTCCTTAAAAAACGCGCATACTCGAAAGTGTTCAACAGAAAACACATATGTAATTGCGAAGATATTAAGGTGGGCGGACAGTGACTGAGTAGTCTTCCTACCCAAGGACGCTGAATGACAAGCGACGAACAGTACTTGGAAGACAGGGCTCGAAACAAGATGCCTCCTTCGGCATAAACTTCACTGTTGCCTGTCAACTCGATATGAATATGAATATGCTGTCATCGCGATACAAATTAAACCACGGCCTGTGTCTAATCGGAAGTTAGCTTCTGGCCGTCTACTTAAGATGAGTTTAGCTGCAGGATGTGTCAGCTTGGCAAGAAAATTAGCTACCGACTATCAAGTTCGATATGACTTTAGCTGCTCCCTATGTATACTCGACATAAATTTAGTTGCTGCCTCTGTGTGTGTGTGTGTGTGTGTGTGTGTGTGTGTGTGTGTGTGTGTGTGTGTGTGTGTGTGTGTGTTTGATATCAATTGAGTTGCTGCGTGTGTGTCTATTCGATATGAATTTAGCAGCTGCGAGTGTCCATGCGATATGAATTTGGCCGCTGGCTATTTGATATCAATTTAGCTGTAGTTTTACTCGACAGGAATTTAGCGGTTGTGTCCACTGCACTTGACTCCTGATCTGAATCTTTGAAAACATGCTCAACCAGAGCATGAAACATAACTCACACAATGTTTGCTGAAAGTAAAATAAATGTATGTCGCAAACATGCGTTGCATATTCTTTGTAAGAAAGTTTTTTTTCAGAAATAATAAGCCTTAATTCCCAGTTCTCTTCAAAAACGTCCGCCATATACACACCTTGACAACAGGTCAAAACATCCCGCCTTATGAAATATTTGTAAACTACACTATTCAGCTTGTGTTCTGAAATGCAAAGCTTCATGGGCAAGCAAGAAACTCTCTGTATATACAATTCATCATTTTCAGGGGCTAGCTCCTGACGTCGTGAACTGGACAACAGACATCCCAAGTATCCCTAGAACATACCCACATGTCAGAGCTATTGTGTGAATCTCTCACGCCAGATATTTGCAGCCGCCGCTTACAGACTTAAATGTCGACCTCCTATTCCATAAAGCATATTTTTTTCTTTTGATCATATAGTAATGTACATGTATTTCCTACCATTCCCCCAGCTCCTCACCCAAACAAAATGGTACAAAGCTATTTTATAATGTAAAATAAACTTTGATTATGGTGTTTAGCTTATTCTGAAGTAAATGCAACTTCTGAATCAGTGACTGAGCTCGCTAGGAAAATTTCTTCCCTAATATTCTTGATACTTGACCTCATGCAGGGAATACTATAATTAGTGTGTCTTTAGTCCTTAAATGATTATATGAACTGATCCAGGTAACCAAAAGCCATTTACTTTAGCGTGCTGCACAACAATTACGTTTTCACGTAAGGGGTCAGTAAAGGAATGGCCAAAAGACACACGTGGGCAGAACTTTCTTATAGGGGGGAATGTGACGTCATAGGCTGGTCTATGTTATTTTGTCAGAGGTTTGGGGTTAGGGTTTGGGGTAGGGGTAGGGGTAGGGTCTGGGGTAAGGTTAAGGTTAGGGTTAGGTTTAGGTTTATTTAATAGGTACAATTGGGCAATTGAGTGAAGCGAGCAGACGATAATGCCGCGAGCCATTTCTGTTATGGCCGCCATGTTTCCCCCCACTATAAGAAAGCTGTTCCCATACGTGATATTCTTGACTTTTGGCCTTTGGCTTTATTTTTCGTCTTGCTTTGCACGAAGTCGGTCCCTTTTTTGTCCAATCCCCTTGTCTGTTATTTCATTTCGACAATTTTCTCGCCGCTGGTGTCAAATGATCTTGCAAGAATGGAATCCTAGTGTGCGTCTAGCCCCAGTCTAAGAAATTCTCAAGACAATAGTGTCTACTAGTGATTATAGGTGCGAGAGACGTTGCACTAGCCGAATCACGTGACAAACCGGCTCACGTCGTTTTCGTCTCCACTTCGAACTTCCCTCCAACCTTTAACCGGATTTCTCACTTTGTCTCTCTGACCTAGCATTCCCACGGACCGAATACGTGCTTTTATGCATGTCACAGTGAACGTTTGATGATAGTCGTAGTTGTCCTTTACAAGGACCAGAGCGTTTCTAGGAATCTTCACACAGACTTATCACGGGCCACATTTACTTGAAAGCTACACAGTTACAAACGTACAAAATATTACAATTGTTGAGTAACTCTGCAATTTTTGTTAACATCTATAAACCAGCAGTATCTCTTACAGTTGACAACATTCTTAATAACAAGGGGTCAATACAATGATGTCAGTAACGGCGCTGCAATCCTTCGCCCCACCCCCAAAAACGAAGAAAAACTAACAAAGAAAAATACCTAGCATGTGATATTTCCTGATTAATACCAATTTCTTAAGACATTTTCCTGCGTATGAGCGTCCTGGCCTTAGACAGTTGGGAGGTGAAAGGTTTTGGACCCCCTTCACTGCAGCCAAGAAGTTATTTCTGGCGGCAGGTTTCGCGCCAGGACACCATGACAGGCAGGTCGTCACGATCGTTCATTTCCAGGGTGACAGTCACGCCTGGCCGCGCGTTCGTGCAGTGAAAGAGAATGTCAGGTTGAGAGGTCAGCCTAGCGGTACTCCATGCTGGTCCTCCACAACTTGCCCCTCTTCCAACTTTCAATCCATCCCCCGAACCACCACCCCCCCCACCTTACCAACCGAAGAAGAATCTCGATTCGCACCAAAGACGTTATGAAATCAAGTCGGCAGGTATGTCCTCAGTCGATATATAGGCCTCACAGGTGCTGAATTCGGCCAAAAAAAAAAAATCAAAAGAAAATTGAAAGGGTTTGAAATCGTAATGTACTGGTTAAAGTTTTGCGTTCATGTTTATTCACATAATCCTAATCGTCTGACCAGCGATAACGATAAAGGTGTGAGGTCTTAATGCTCGGTCATCTGACGGCCCTCACGGACCGTAACTATGAAGCAGAGGTAACGTTACCCCCTAGGACCTAGGGTAAATGGAAACAGGAAAGTACTCATGGGTTCAGATTTCGTCTTGGACGGACACACACACACACACACACTTTTCTCTGAAGGTAACCAACTATTTACATTCAGTGTTGCTCGAGTTTTCTTTGGGTACTACACTTTACCCCCAACCCCAAACCCATCCACCCCGTTTTTTATCATCCGCCTCACAACACTGAGAAATTGGCAGTTTCATTTTAAAAAAAGCAGCAACCATCTCTCTTTCTCTCTCTCTCTCTCCCGTGTGGGCGGCATGTGTAAGTAGTTGTACATTTATCAACCATGAAAATTAATTCTCTCACGTGATCGAAGTATTTGTAACAACGTAATTTGCATGTCTTCGAGTGAAATGAAGAAACATCACTCAGGTTGTCGTGTTCAAAAAGCGATTTTGTTTGCTCCAAAAATGAAACAGCTGAATTTGGAATACAGCCCTACAGATTGGAACTTTATTTAGAAGCTTCGAATGAAGTTGCAAAAATAATTAAATGGTCCAAACTGAATTCATTCAACAGACTGGTAAGTCAATCAGATGAAAATTTAATGGGCAACAATAGTTACAGCTGACTGCTGATAAGGATTTCTTTACAATTAAAAATATAATGATAGTTTGAAACATGTTTATCGATGTAAAAACTTATTTCTTCCTCATTTAGCTGCATGCAAAATTTTATATTTACTTACTGATACTCGATCGCACGTGTTCCCGTTTAAGCTCCTTTTTATAAGTTTATCACCCTCAGTTCTTTTTTTTTTCCTTCTTTTTTTAGCTGTTTTGATCACGCACATCAATGGTGCCCTCACACAGTCAGTTGTTGTTAGCATTATGCTGGATAAAGATACGACTGATGATGTGTTTGTGACTGTCACACGATGTTACTTGTAGACCAGACGGTGTAGAAACCGTCGATGCTGCATCTCTGGTGCTTGATCTACCAGCAGTCGTAGTTGGTTTTAACATCTCGTGCTTTTGTATAGTAAGCACTGCTGTAGGAATAAGATTTCTTCGGTTTACTGAAAGTCCAAGACTTGCTTGTACTGTATTAGTGACTGGATAACAATCGATTTAGAAATGTTTTGAGCAAATTCCCGAGTACGGTGTGGGGACCAATTATTTCGCATGGCACGTTTGAACAAAGTGAATCCACTGGCGTTTGGTGCCATCATCTTTAGGATTTCCTTCATGAGTACAAACTAACCCCCTTTGAGTGTCGAAGAGAACATTCAGCAACAGCACAATGTGTCCGGGTCAGTTTTCTTTTTCCGAGGATTGCATCTTTTCTCTTCGACTTATGCTTGTGCAAATGGTTCTATTTTTAGAAATACGTTCGTTTCGTCACTTCCTGTTTTCTCGATAAATCCAGGTGCGCTTAAGAGAAAAATATTAATATAAAATCTTTCATGCCTCTCTGTCATAAAAGACCACCGGAACATGTTTTTGTGATACTTTGTGCTCTGTTTCCAGCGATTTTTGCTCAGCAATCGGTTTGACCTTTAAACAAACGGACCAGGGGAATCACATTTTATATCTCATTCTCCCGTCAAAATCTCAATAAAAAAATGTTTATTCCTCTAATAAACAAGCTAGGACTATCCAAAGATTTACACTTACGTAACTGGCACATGTGTCACGGACCAGAGCTCTTTAGGCATGAAAGGTTAGAAAATAGTGGTGTGGAAAATACAAGAAGTCATGAAATGTTTTTAAGGCCAAGGATTGTACCCTCTTACGTGAAAGAAGTGCAGTGTATGGCAATGTATCCAATTAGCCGCGATCTTGCAATTTTATTTATGTTAAGGCTTTTAAGTTTAACTACTTTTTTTAAGACAAACGAGCGGATTTTGTTTCAAAGAACCGTATCTGTTCATTGTTCTGAAACACTAGCCTTAATGACGTGAGTGGCGGCGTTAAAGTCTACGCAAGCCGACACAAGATTTTTATTTTTCAAATCGCAAAACCACGTACGCACTAACCATAGCGGCGCGGCAGGCGGCAGGCAAGCGGTAATCACCGAGAACTGGTTCAAACGCCTTTTAGGATTGGCAGGCAGGGCTTGGGAGGGGGAAGAGTATGAAGGGAAACAAGCTGACAGAGTCGTTCACAGTGAATTTACTAACCAGGAAAGGAGGAATAAACAAAAATGCATAAAACTATATCTACACCAGCAGCTGTCTCTTTTTCGCGTTTCGTCTTTTTTTTATTTAACTGCCTGTCGCGTCACCACACGGTCACGTGCATCATTTATCTTCAGTTTCGGGCGGACGCACAGCGGCTGGTGATGGAGGGAGAGGTCACCAAGAGTTCATAGTTTTTAGCTGGTGCTATGTACGCCTGCAGACGGTAGCCTCGTTGTCGCTGGTTGATGGCACTTATAGGTTGCGAGAAGACTCCGGAACTTTGAGCGACGGTTAAATGTCTACTATAGAGCAAAAAAACAAACAAACAAACAAAAAAAAACCCCAACAAACTAACAAAAACAAACTGTCATGACACCGCGCAGTGTATCAGTCTCTCAATTCTTTCAACACATACACGGAGCCTGACAAATCCGTGCTCTTTCACACAAATTAAAATAAAAGAATGATTTGTCTAACGAATCTATCTGCTTCACTAATTATGAATAAAAAAGAAGAAAACAAGAAAAAGTACACAAATGAAAAAGTCAGTTAAAAAACCGAATCTTACATTTAGATTACTTTGGAATAACAGAATCCCTACCCTTTGAATCCTACATTTCTGAATAGCTAAAAGAATCCCTACTCAACTAATCGTTCTAAATGATTCCTAAACGCCCTACTCAACAAATTCTTCTTTTTAATTCCTACCCTACTTGTTTTCACGTCCTCAACCTCTTTCTTCCCCCACCTGACTAACTGCTCCTCGCGCTCTCCCTCACGTCATTTCCTTTATTTTTTACATCACCCATATACGTCTTCGGAACATCTGACGTCATTCACGCTCTTTCGTTCTTCCACAAAAATCCTTATAAAGTTTAAGCTTACTCACGATACATTCAATAGCTAATAACAATGATACCTGACACAAACCCTCTCCCCCACAAAACATAGGATTAAGTGCAGTACGAGATACAATTTCTCCAAATCTAAAGGAGCTACCAACCCTCGCCTCTCCCCACCCACACTTGCGTTCTCGAGATACAAGCCTGCAAACATCAACATGGACAGGGGAAAAAAATAAAGCCATGACGTCACAGATTTCCGTGGATACGCCTGATTACTGCATGGCGCCAGTTCTCCAGTGGCTGTCGGTTTGCTGACACAAGCATATCCATGTACCCACTCAACTGGAGGATGGGTGGAGGTGTCGTCTGCTAAACCTTCCGAGCTGGATCCCAGGCGATTTTTTTTTCTTAACAAACCGACGATTAGTTTCTTTCTCCTTCATTCTCCACAGACATGCACCGAAAATTAAGTTTATTTAGCATAGGGCAACGGACCAGAAAAATCCCGTTGAAACAGTTTTGTCCTGAAACACCAGAGTTCACTATCTATGCTGCCAGTCGTCTCGACCTCGTAAGACTTTTCGAAGCAGCAGAAACGCTATTATCTTAAGGCTTTAGCGCCGAGCAAGCACTACTACAAAATATGTAGTCCCTTAGTATAACGAAAAATAAATAGAGAATGTATGTGTGTATGGGGGTGGGTGGGTGGGGAACATTTGGTGGTTCCTTCTCACCGAATCATCCCCATTCAAGATGGCACATCAACCGTTTCACATAAACGAGAAAGCGAGGGAAATTCGTTCTTCTTATCATTAGTTATATGTTACTTCGTGGTGCAAGAAATGACGCTAGATGCTCACTTTAATGCCCACGTGTGTTTCTCGCTGATCTGATAGAACTGGACAGATCCTGAGTGGGCTATAACAGAACTTGCTGAAGGCATCACGCAGACATATTATAATGCAAACAAGCATGGAATATGAACTGGGACCATATTCACGAAATGAGGGCACGTAAGGTGGAGAAAAAATATGGGATTTTTTTAAAAGTCTCCTCTCTTTAGTTACGACGCACTGTCCAGACCCCCACGGATACTGCTTTATATTATTTATTAACCTCAGGGAATCTCTAGTAGGTCTATCCATTAGTTTCAGATCAGTGATGTTTCTATATTCACTCGACACTCAAAATGCGCAGTCAGTGCACCTGATCCTCACAAGCGCACCTGGACCACCCTAGAGACATTGGCTAAAAGAGGTTACAGATAAAGATACATAGTCTCTGCAACAATAGGGTCCTCTGTATTATTACACCCAATATAATATTGGATCTTTGGCGTCACATCAAGAGAGGTGTGTCGGAGCCGATTTCCGAACCCGTGACATCTGATTCTCACTGTCGTGATTGTTATGAACATGTGTTACCACCCCTGAACGTGGATGTAACGAGGTTGTCGCCCTTGTGTATATTCTTGTTTGAGTAGGGATTGTCACCCCTGGATTTAATGTTGATATAGGGGGCGTTGTTTAAAAATTGGAAGAGAGAAGCAGACGTGAGAGTCTGGTAGAAGGAAGAATTTGTGAAAGAGGTTAGAATTGATATTATCTGTGTGGAGAAATATTAACTGTATGGAGAAATATTAACTGTGTGGAGAAGTATTAACTGTGTGGATTGTCATTGATAAGCGACTGTGTTGTTCCTCGCTTTACTAATTTTCTCAGCTGCTGTGTGATCTCCTGAGAAGATTGTATAACTTTGTGGATTACGTTTACCTACTGTGGGAATTATTATTGACTTGATCATTTGTCTGCCGTTAAGACTGTCGGAGTTGTTCGTTGATGTATGCTGTCCGTATGATCAACGCCAGTGAACAAGACTGAAAGAGTGGAACTGTTTGCCGTGTCAACCCCCCCCCAACAACAGAAGGAGAGAGAACTTGAAGAAAAAACTGACTTTAATATACACTGCTTGTATACATTTGTTTTGAGTAGACTCAGTATAGGATATTTGTGACGAACATTTCTTTAGTTATTTAGTGAGGAATATATTAATTGTACGTTCACCCGATTATTAGAAACGTTCGAGCCCACGTACAGATGTTAGTGATTTGTTGTCTGAAAGAATACGTGTGGAACTCAGTGTTTGCAGGCGTGCTCTGTGGAGTCTGTGTGTGTCCGAGAGAGGGTGTTTCTCAACAGTGATGACAGGCGCTAAAGCCACTCCACCTCCAACCGCCTCACCAGAATCTAGCCTTGACTCCCACAATGCTCGTAGTAGTTGTCCCTCTCCCCTCACTCACTTCCTCCATCATGTTAACATCACTAAAATGTAGAATCTAAAATGCAGAGACTATTTTTGTCGCCCGAACGCGACAGGAAATCCGCGAAGTGGCGCGATTTGGGCTGCAGACGCATTATAATGTCTTCTTATGACAGCGGCTACGCCTACTTCAGTGCGTTGACCTCAAGTCGAGGTCGGTGACCTCTACTTCGTTTTAGAATTTCGACGAACTGCACGAGAGGGTACCATTATGATGGAGTTTCAGTTTGCATAATGCTTGATTATGTATTCATTGTATATTTTGGGGCAATAGATAACCGATTTCTCGTCTGATAACGTATAATCATTTTCAAAGTAGTCATGCTGAAAAACTCCTCTATAACTAGCAACCTGGGACCCTGCCTCCTCTTGCCGACTCACAAAGAACTGTGCCGCGATGAACTGGCACCACTCTGACCATCCCAATCCCCTAACTCGAAAATAACTCGATGCTCGCAGGTTTGATGATGCTGTACACATTTTTATTTCAACAAGCTCTAATAATTCGCTGTTATAAACATCAGCGTATTCATATGAGCTTCTCTTAATAATTGTCGACGCTAATTCTTGTCTAAATCATTCAACCAATTGTGTGCTAGCGTTGGCAAGAAAACTTTATAAAAAAAATTCACAAGATCAACTTTAAAAATAGTGTTTTTTTAAAAAAAAAAACTTCAAAAATACAGACTACACCAACAGCGACAATAACAAAATAAACGTTCATAAATAAATAATAAATAAGCATATACATGTCTGAGTGAGTGCGCGCATTTGCAAGAGATGGAGGGTTAGGTTGGGTTGCTTGGAACAAGTCGTTCTAGCCGTATGCTAACGCCACAGAGCTGAAATGTGAGCGATTTTGCTTAGTTATCTGTTGACTCGCGCCACTGTGCGCCCAACCACCATTGTCGTCACACGTCTCAAGTCGCAGTTTTCGCTCTACAGCCTCCACTCCCTCTCTCCCAGCAAGACTCTTTACTCCCTAAATTCCACAACGACAGATGCAAAACCAACTTTGCCATTGCCGACCTGGTCTCTGACCTCTCGCAGGTCACGGTTCGGGTCAGGAAAAGGTCAGTCCCGCAGCCTTAGCTTGGATGGGGTCAGCACAGTGGAAAGTGGGAAAACTATACATGATCTACGATACGACTAGTTCATATCACTGGCGTGGGAAACCATGCTTATTTCGCGCATAGATATTAGACACAAGTTCAAGGTATACACGCGACTGTTTCCTTATTGTATTCACGAGAAAGTGGGACCTTACTTGTACCTCTTTCTTTATTCTACCTAAGAGTGGCGACATCACAGGAGTTTACTGTTCCTCCCAGCCCCCCCCCCTCTAACACACACACACACACACACCAACCGCGCTTTTTGACAGCATTTGCATCTTTCACGTGAGAAAACCACGTACGGAGCTCCATTTGTCTAATAAGGGGACTAGGACCGTTCCATTTTGAGACTTCCACAAGGTCAGAATGGGAAATATAAAAAAACGTATGTTCTTCACGGTCGTCCTGAGAAGCTGTGCTCAGAGCCGATACCCAGAGCCCAAAGTGGATACTGGTTTACCCCACAGCATCTTTTCCACTATTTTATAACTACTGCCCCTATAAAGCAATATCCATGGAGTCTGAACACCGTTAAAGAAATAAGGAGAGAAGGCTTTGTCCTTTATTTCCACAAGATGCTTCGCGGCAACGACTTGCCCTCGCATCGTAGCTACAGGCCCCTGAAACTCCCCCACTTACACCGCTTGATCCTGCTTGATGTTTGATAAGCTACCCTGCGAGACAAGGCACGAGACTCCAGCCACTCAAGAGGCTCATGCTCTTCTTGTCATCGCTTCTCTCTGTCGATGACCCGTGTGCACGATGTATTTGGTCTGTCGGTCACTCTCTTGCCTCAAGAAGCTTCAGGTCACGCTAAGCAAGCACTCGTGCACTTCGCCAGTTACACCGCCAACCCACTCCATCCTTCTCCATTCAACGATACTGACTGCGGGAGATGCAGTGGGGTAGGGTGGGTGAAAGAGGATAGATCCCCAAAAGTCTCTAGCCCAGCGTTTCTCAACCTTTTACTTGTGACGCCCCCCCCCCCCAGACGAATAAAGGTACGTCCGCGCGCCCCCCTTAGCCACTAATACCTATATGAGATATGAGAAAATGACCGCCATTTTCGGCCCCATTTTCAGCAGCTTGCGCCCCCCTTGGGGGGCGCGCCCCCCAGGTTGAGAACCGCGGCTCTAGCCCATTGCCATGCACCTGCCACTACGCACCTCACGTGTGCTCACGGGGAGGGGGGCGGGGGCTGGGAGTTGGAGGGGGAGTAAAAGTGGTGGTGGTGATGGTCGTAGGGTATCAGCAGTTCCATCCTTTTCATTTCCCCTCCCCCCCCCCTTCCCACTTCCTCGTCTATGATCAAAACAGGGGCCGGCGGGAAACGACCCGGCAGGAGGGCGGCAATCACAACGAGGCCGCCGTCTGTTCCATCTAGCCCTTTCACCAGTCACGTTTCGTCTTGAAGTTAATTAACTAGACACAGACTGGAGTACTCTGCAACTCGGTCCGCTGGCACGACAGTTTGAAAAGCCGTCTGGTCCGTGCTCTCAAGCACCGACAGCCATGAGCTGATTGTCTGCTTGTTTTTTTGTTTTTTGTTTTTTTTTTTAAATTGTGCTAATGCTAGGAACGTGTGCTACTAAATGGTCTACAGTATTATGTATCATTGCTGCATTCCAGCAGCGGCGTACCTAGGGTTTCCGGTGCCAGAAGCCAGAGTCAGCTTCTGGTCACAATCAGTTAGCAAAGACACGAATCAATGACTATTCTTAATTTAAACGTACGAGATTAAACGAATAGGTGACTATTGAGAAATCCTGAAACTCGAGAATAATTAAAAATTAATGAGTAGTTCTAATAATCACCTTACTGACACCAAAACAGTAAACACAAATGGTAAAAGTGTATGAGGTCCCCTTTCCTTCTTTGTTCTGTGGGGGTATAACACATTACCCCCATCTCAAATCTCTTTCGATATGCCACTGCAATCTGTTACTGGAAAGAAGCATTACTTACCAGTTACCATTAATGGTCAGTCCTAAGTTCACCTGGTCAGTGGTGTGCTGACAGCTAGTAGCACAGCCAGTCCAGTCACCTCTGTGTTCCAGAGCAGTCTGTTGTCAGAGCTGACGGCTTTTCACTTTAACGGAAGCCGATCGGTGCGCCGTGATCAAATCACAAGTACGACATCAGAAGAACGTGACTTCCTAAAACTGTGTCAGAATTCATCCATCAGCATCCTTGATGACAGTATCACACAATTTTCGTCAAAACTCATTTCCTATGTGACTGCCTTCTGAAAACTTGCGGTCGATTCAGCTGTAGATGTGTTTAAAGCAATGTGGATACATGCACATATACATGTATATATAATGCTCTCTCTCTTTTTCGTCAGAGCAGTTTCTCGAAGTCACACAAAATCACAGCGTGCGCACGATTCACAGATCCGTACGATTTTGCAAAGCTTTTAGCCTCAGACAAATGCTTTGCAGAATTCAGTCCTTTTAATACAATTTGTATTTTCTAGTCAGAAGACCATAGCATCATTAAGTTGTAGCTCGACAGTCTCTTGTTGAGATATAACAGGAAAACTCCCACAAATGCACAGGGAATAAGAAGATGGATGTCCACCCCACCTCCTTATTAAAAACTTTGTCTTGTCTCCGATCTAGCTCGCGGAATCCGAAAACAAAGAGAGGTAAGGTCAGGGGCAGAAAAGGCTGGTTCTGCACAAAGCAGCCAAACAGGCCGACTGTGCAGGATGACTGCTGCAGAGCGCAGCATAGCGAGTCAACCAACATCAGCGGAGCGCGCGCGCCATCTCCGACAGACAAGGGGGTTGCGAGAAGTGAGAAGGCAAGGGAAGGGGGAGAGAGAGAGAGGGGGGAGGAGGGGCGCTCGCTTGGTTCAGCAGCGAGGCAACTGTTGACTGTGTGAGCGGTCGTTGACCCTGGCAGGGTGCATGGCCGTCTGCAAACGAGTGCCGGCAGTAGGCTGACGTCAGCACCCAGAGGTTTGGCACAGAGAGAGAGAGAGAGGAAGTGGAGATGTGTGAGAAAATTAGCTAGCTAGCGGTGTGCAAGGAGCTTCTAACAGCAGATGCACACACGTAAGAATACGGAGAGAGGTACATATATACACGTCAGTAACAGGTTTCTGTTGTCTTTTAAAGCAAGGGATCAGTTGGTGAACTGGCTAATGACGTGTGTACGTGCGTGTGTGGCTGTTATTTATCGTCGTAGGTTTTAAACATTGAAAGGTATGCGAACTGAACTTGCGAGCTCTATCGATATGATTTCGTCTGGAAGCATATATGATATGTGTGTGTGTGAGTGTGTGTGTGTGTGTGTGGTGTGGTGTGTGTTTGGTGCTGTTTTATCCTATTTTTTAAATGCCGAGCGAGCTCTATCGATATAAGAGAGAATGTGTTTGTGTGTGTTGTTATTTTTTTCGTATGTTTTAAAAATTGTGCAGGCTCTATCAATCTAAGTGTGTGAGTGTGTGCGCGCGCGCGCGCGCGTCACGCGCACAAATATGACATTTGCACATGCGTCTACATATGCCTGCTGGTGACCTTCTCTGTATGTGTGTGTAAGAGCGACTTCCGTGATTTTTTATATATATATATATGCGGGAGGGGGAGTGGTTGGCACAGGCACACGTTCTTTGTTACAAATGAGCGCTTGTGTCTTTCGATCCGTGTTTCAGTGTATCGTGTGAGAGAGAGGGAGGGAGGGAGAGACGCTTTTTTGTGTCCACCTGTAAATATGTGAGTGCTCATGCATGCAAATTCCTCCCACCTCGCAAGACGTCAGCTAACACCACAGTCCCCCCCCGTCCTCTTCCATCCCCTCCCACCCTGCCTGCTTTGTCAGTACATTCCGGGCCAGAACTACTTGTCCTGCCCCACATTTCACAGCTGTCACGCGATCAATAGAGAATCTCCTACTTCCCCAGAATGGTACGGGTAGTTGTGGTGGGGGGGGGGACGCTTATTAGCCAGGTCTTTTTTTTTCCAATGACGAGTCATCAGCACCGCGCGCGTGCGAGTACCGCCGTTGCGTCTTACTGACCTACTGACCTCTGAGCTCCTCTACGCTCCTCAGCCTCCCCTCCCTCTCCCATCCCATTTTACCATGCCTTCCCCTCCCACCCACCGGTTTTGGTGACGCGTGGAACGAGTTTTTTTTTTAAAGCTGGCTTTGTGTTCTCCCACCCAACCCCTCCACCACACACACACACACACTATCCTGCAGACGAATAATTATAATCCTTCCCCCTTCCCACCGGTTCGCGTTCCACCCAAACCCACCCACCCCCATCTGTAGGCAGGTACACTGTTACGAACCTGTTGTTGGTCTGGCCAGACAATGCAAGGGACTTGCCAACTGTTGGAATAATCAGCCACAGAGCCTTGACAGCGAGTAAAGTACAACACGATGACGCCATTCACTGAGTAGGGACTAGAAAGAGCAGGAGAGGAGGTTAGACAGCAGACGTGCACTTATCGCGTGGATTGATATCTAAGAGGACAAAAACCAAAAACAAACAAAAAAATCAATTCTGCACCTTGTTGGAAATTCGACGAACCCAGAGTGAATCGCATAGGCACCCTGCAGGCAAAGCAGAAATCAAGCTGAGAGAGGGAACATCCGTTGGCACGTAGAACGGACGCACGCTACACCGGTGCGGAAAAGTGAAACAATACCAGAGGGACATTGTGGGACTGGCGGAGGTCAGATGGACAGGATTTGGAGAAACAACAACAGACGACGACCACAGTTGGGGAGGACGCCAGGCATGAGTACGGCGTGGGCTTCGTCGTGCACAGCAAGGTGGCCGGAGCCGTCATCAGCTGTACACTCGTATCAAGCCGGCTGATCTCTATTCGTGTGTCAGCTAAGCCCCACAATGTCACCATTGTCCAAGTATATATTATGCTCCAACTTCCACGCATGGAGACAACGAAGAGGAAGAGTTTTACCAACAACTAGATAAGGTTGTGAAGGCAGTTCCGAAAAAGGACATTGTACTCGGTGACTTGAACGCCAAGGTTGGTCCAGACGCCTACTATAGCAATAGGCAAGAACGGGGGGGGGGGGGAGGGGGCCTTGGCGAAACCAACCACAGGGGCATCAGACTCTCAGCATTAGCGCAGAGCCAGAGACTCGATTTAGCCAGCACCTTACACTCCCACAAGAAATCAAAGACGATCTCGTGGTACTCACCAGATGGATTGGTCCATAACTAAACTGACTATATCCTGCTGCCGAGACGCTTCAAATCCAGCATCAACAAGGACGTACCCAGGCGCTGACATAGGTAGAGACCATCACCTTGTTCTCACGAACCTGAAGCTGAAAGTGAAGTGACTCTCAAACACCCTCAAAATTAGCTTTGATTTGGAGAGGCTACAAGACCCAAACGGTGCAGAAGTCTTCAAGGTCGCAGTTGGAGGAAAATTTGCGCGCTGAACCTGGTGGAATGAGATGTAGACACCCTCGCTGAAAACATCACAGAGGTGCTGCTGTCAACAGCCCAGGAGGTTCTAGGGCTACATAGGAATAAGAAACGGCCATGGGTCCCGACATCCTAGATCTTTGTGACCAAAGTAGGGCCTTGAAGAGAGAAAAGAAAATCAAACCCGAAGCAGTTACCAAATACAAAGAAGTGAACTGTGCCGTCAAGAAAGGGACGAAGGCAGCTAGGGAGAACTGGATCGAGACAATAGAGGAGTGAATGGCACGAGGTGACAGTAAAAGGCCTACCAGCTGCTAAGGACCCTCACTAAGATAGATCACCACAAGACCTCAGTCATCGAAGACAGCAATGGCCACCTTCTCATAGAAAGCAATGCTGTACTCAACCGATGGACTGAATTTTGCAAAGACCTGTACAACTTCCAGCTGAAGACCGACGCCAACATCCTCCACAACAACCAGGCTAGAAACAAACCTACCAGTTCTTTGGGTCTAAAGGGAGGAAAGTGGCCAAGCGTTGACATGTGCCAGCTGAGCTGCTCAAGAAGGGCGGGGAAGAAACAACAAAGCCCCTCACTGTCCTGTGCCAAAGAGTCTGGGAACGTAAGGAATGGCCCAGAAAAGGGACGCAGTTACTAATCATACCCCTCCCAAAAAAGAAAACATTAAACAGTGCCAGAACTACAGAACCATAAGCCTTATCAGCTACCAAAGCAAAGTCATGGTAAAGGTCATACAGAATCGCATCAGCACCACCACAGAGGAGCTGCTAGCAGAACAGGCTGGATTCAGACCACGAAGAAGCACAGTTGAGCAGATCTTCAACTGTCGCATCCTTATAGAAAAGCATCTTCGGCATCAGCGGGACCTCTACTATAACTTCACTGACTTTAAAAATGCATTTGACAGTCTGGAACGATGGGTTTTGGTATGCGAAAAATGCAACATCGAAGAAGGCCTCGTTCAAGTCGTCGAAGCGCTGTACAATAGTTCAACGAGTACAGTAATGCTGAGTAACCAAATAGGATGTCATCTATCACCGGTGCTGTTGAACATCTTCAAAGACTGGACTGGTCGTCCTGAACAGGACTTGTTCACTATCGCCCAAAATAGGCAAGAGTGGCGGCCTAACAGGCTAGTAACAGCTACCGTCTATCCATATACTCCCCACAACAACAGGTTCCGGTCTTCAAAGACATTTTCATTTCTTGCCAGAAGCATGGGTATTCTCTGGATAGTTTATGATAAGTACCACGAACGTTTGCATTTTTCTTTTCCACGTGAAAACGTGTACGTATTCTCTTAATATTACTCTCCGAATCCTGTCACGATTAATGAATGAAGATCTTGTTTCATTTCGCAGTGTTGGCTCAGCGAGATTAAGGCGTGTGTGTGAGCTTAGCACGAAACTCCATTTTGGTAGCTACCGCCAAACTGAACAGCTAACTATTGTATCATAAATTAATCATCCTGACCAGAGATCTGGCTAGACAGTCTCTCTCTGTCTCGACACTCCTCTCCACACGTTTTTGTAATGACTCAACGCGCAGTACGTGTTTGTTCATGACAAATTTTCGAGTGCTGGTTTTCCAAATTGAAAGGTGTTTCTGACGTCATTACCGTTAAAATTTGTCATGGTGCATGCTACCCCACCCTGCTCTACTCCACCCCACCCAACCAAACCAAGAGAACCTAGGATTCAGTAGGAAAACAAGCGTGCGACGATGAGATTTGATGGCGATGGTAATAAAGGTGACTAAGACATAACGGAAGCCTCTTCCGTCGGGCCAATGCTGTCTCTTTGATCAGACGCTTTCGCGCCGGCGTTTCACTCTGCGTCACAAAGCTGGAGCTACCTGCATGGTCCCACGTGGCTGCAGACAGACAATTCAGCAGGCCAAGAAACACCTGGCGCAGGCAGACAAGCAAGCAGCCCTTAACCACCCGCCACCCCTCCCTTGGTGTCTGCTGCCGCAGGCGCAAATATCTGACGAAAGGAGTGAGGAAGAGGGCAACATGTGATGTTGCGTTCAAAAAAAAAAAGAAAAGAAAAGAAAGGTGGTGGAATGGTGGGACATGAGGGCAAAATTTGGGACTGCGCATAGAACAGGTTCACTGTGCACACTTCAAGCGGCGTTGTTTGCGAAGAAAATCGCTTTGACTGCAGTTTTTGCTTTAAATAATCAACTTCTGAGCTTACCTGCCGCAAGGTAGGGGAGTGTTGAACACATACATTTTACGCATGGACGCACGACCAACCTCTCACGAGGAGAGCTCAGCTGGACTTCTGTACGCTGCGGCAAAAACCATCTTGTCCGTGCGCTTGCTTGGATAAAGAACTGACCTTGTGAGCGCAATGGTACGTGGACGTGGTGATCCCCCCCTGAGTCTCTTCCTCCCCCCTCCCAAAAAATGTATGTAAATCAGTGTCATACACACACTGACTCACGCATGCGTACGAAAATACACAACACGACCTTAACGAGCCTCCAAAGAAGAAAAGAGAAGAAACAGCACTAGGTCCTCCATCGGACGCTGCGTGAGAAGGACACACGTTACAGGTACTTGAAGACCTATGTCAGCAGTACAGTTCCCCGAATACTTGAGATATACAGTCAAGTTGACCTGTACGAATCCTTAACGATGCCCTGAGGAAGGAGGGGGGGGGGTAAAAAAAGAAGCATAGTCCATCCATCGAATGCTGCGAGTTGGTGACGGGAGCAAGCTGCACGAATCCTGTGAAAAAAAATATATATTTGCTGGATCAGTTCAGGGTAAACGTTATCACCAGTCACACAGAGGCAGAATCTTGATTTCCTCCCCACAACCCCTTCGTGGTTTTAGATAACTGTCCATTTTTTTTTTTTTTGGCAGCTCAGCTTCTCACCAGACATCTTGCAACTGCGTCCGTTGCTTTTTTATGACGTATTATTTCTTTTCTGACTAAAATGACGTCATATGAATGAAGTAACTCTCTAGCGATGTAACAGAACAAATTGCTACTCGTACACGAGAGTGTAATAGGCCTTTCACAACTTACTACAAGCAGCCTGCAACAAAATAAGTCTTCAAAGTAGTTTCAGCACGCGCGAGCGCGCGCGCACACACACAACACAATGTAGCATAGGAGGTTGGTAAGCGTGGTTTAACACCGTGCCGGCAACTGAGGCCATATCACAAGAACAGGTGAGAAGAGTTACACATTTTTTTCTTAAATTTTAAGTTGACATTTCTTTGAGCTTTCTTTGTTGCCAGTGCAAATCGTCTTCTTCTTATTAATATTTTTTATTATTATTTATTATTATATTTGATGTTGTGGAGGAAACAAATCAGCCTGGGCGACTTGGGCTACATGCTTAACGTGGCTTCTGACACCTGTCCTGAATCCTGTGACCGAAACGAAGCAATAGAAGTGTTAGTCAGATCCCCATAGGCTTCAATGTGCAACGCCCCCAGTTTACACAAAAAGGTGGAACTGCTGAGAAAATTTCAGTTTTCGTCTGGAAAGGCCGATGATGTAAATGTAATCGCAGTGTTTTGTCTTACACAACCATGCTTGCTGGCTCAGCTTACCTAAACCAAACAGTAGCAGCGACGAGGACGGTTCTAGGAAACTCTTCAGAAAGCGGCTGTTGGAGAGATAGAGTGATCAACAGAGACTTTTAAGGTATATACATATAATATCAACACACACATGCATACACATAAACATATACACACACATAAACACATGCGTATACACATCCACACATACATAAACACACAACATATACATATATACAACATATATACATATACACTCACATATACACATACACACATATACGCACATAAAGACACGCGCACACATACACACCTCACAATGAAACAAATACAATTGCAAGGAATGTTTATACGCACTTGAAGATGAACTGTATAGCTCTTGTATGAAATATACATTCATGACAGATATGCACAGAATAATGAGTGGCAGGATTATACAGAAGACCAAATGAATCCGGCACAAACTTATCCATGAATTCATCTCCATAATGGCGATACAATTACAGACGGTATAGCTGATATCGAAATCTTTTTTTTTTCGCACATGTTATATGAAGTCTGCAGCTAAAAATAAATCAGCACTGTATGAACAAGTAATCCAGGTAGTAAATTGTTGGCGACAATCAAGCACAAAATGTTACCACTGTGTAGTTGCAAGGACATACCAGCAGAAGATCGTGGTACCCCCAGCCAAATCGTGGTACGCTCAGCCAGTTAGGCATGCGGCCTTGATATTGACTTAAAGTGGATATAACTGCCTATAATATTTACAAGAAAAGTTTTTTCACATTGATGTTTTCAGCAAATCTTACAATAACTAGAAGCTCCGCCAGCAAACATACAGCTGAGAAAGAGTAAATCAATTATACTGGACCAAGTAAACGAAAGTGAGGTAGAACTGAATATCAGTCAGTTGTCCCTTGACCGGCATCTGTCATGTCGGGGGGGGGGGGGGTGGAGCACATGGACAGGGCCCGCCACTCTTGCCTATTATGGGCGACAGTGAGCAGGTCCTGTACAGGACGACCAGTCCAGTCTTTGACCTTCGTAAGAAAGTTCTTTCGTAAGAAAATTAACGAATGAACGTACAACATGCACGAAAATAATTATAATCCAATAGAAAACACAAAATCGATTGTAAAAGTAAGTGTTACACGAAAATATACGAACTACTACAACAGAGAGAATACGATAGTTGACTATGAAATAACACCTCAAAATAAACGAATGAAAATTCTGATTTGCTAAAACTAGATTACAGTGAACCAGAATTTAACGATGGTTAGCAAAGAAAAAATGCTTAAATCAGTGTCGCAATTCGCAAAGATCAAACCCCATTCGTTAATTTGTTGACCCCTCCGCCTGCGCACTGTGAGAAGTCAAAAGGGTCTCTTAGACAAAAAGCGAGATCGTGACACCGGGAACAAAAATCTTGGTAGAAAGCTTTGAAATGATCCTTGAGCTTCATGGAACGATTTCCCCCTCCCCACCTCGGCTTGCTCACAACCTCAGACAGGTGAATGTCTCCACTAAGGCCAAGAGGCCGTCATCAGTATATAGTAGACAAGGATATTGCCTGGAAACGCCTCGGGACAACAAGCCTCGATCTGTGAAGAGGTGGAAGTCAGCGGCAACAGCAAATGAAGTCAGATTATCTGTCAGTATCATGATAGCTGCGAGGGGTTGATTACACAACCAACCTCTCCCACCAGTCTTCGCTTTAAGGACCATACGTCAGGTGCTGACAAAGGATACTTATCTTTCTGGCTTCCGGACCGAAGAGAAATCATTACAGGTGAGAAAATACAGTCGCCACTCGTGATTTTGCCAACTCCCCACCCCCACCGCTTCTCAACCCCTGTGGCAGAACGGATTTTCTTCAAAGTTACCCCCAGTGATGGATCATATACCCTGCATATACATGTATATATATATATATACCACCACCCGCGCCTCTCGCCCAGCATTTGTTTTGGATGGACAGTGGCGAGATAACACGAGCGTATTGCGAAAGGACCTCACCACGACATCAAATGACATTAATAATGACCTGCTGAAAAAATAAGGAAATAAAGTAACTGAATTCAATATAAATAAGTCACAAAATGAAGTCACGGTGAATGCCGCAGTGAACAATGATACGACGTCAGGGAGGAAATGTCATAGTGACATGAACTAAGCACTTGAGGAGGGACTATATTTTTTATTACGAATGACATAATAAGGAAGTGAATTAAACCTTAAAGTGTCACATAACGGCTAGACGAAAGCCCCGGACTCTTGAAAACGTATTTGTGCCTGGTGACAAGTATTTATTATTCTCTTTAGGCATGCGAAGGTCTGTCGACAATGTTTAGTTTCTACTGTCGACAACGCGGTAAGGTAAGCGTGCGTGCGTGCGTGCGTGCGTGCGTTCATTCGTTCGTTCGTGCGTGTCTATCTGCGATCGATCGTGTAAGTCTTATTAGCAACGCTTCAGCTGGCATTGGGCAATTGTAGGCTGTGCTGATGTAACCGACAGAAACCGATTGCGACACGCAGAGCGCATCCGTCACACACACAGACAGACAGACAGACAATGAATGGAAACTAAGCAGTTATCAAGAGTTGAAGACAAGTCTTCATCATGCCGGAATTATTTATACGCAGACGACTACTTCCGACTTGCTCCTCTCCCCTACCCTCTTCTTCAGCGCGAGAGGATCTACAAATAACAACAGCCGTCTGCTTAGCACACGTGACCTCACACGTGACGTGACTCAGTCACCAGTCTCCTCGTAATGTCTGTCTGTTCTCTGGCAGTGAGCTGCACTATCAGTGTGCAGGTCATATTGAGTAACATGTGTCCCACTGGTACATCCACACCTACAGAGAGCACTGACGAGGCTGGCTGCATGTTGATATCCGACTTTCTTTATCGTCGTCTCGTGACAGCGAGGAGAGATAGAAGGCTAAATACATCGGACCTTGGCTAAATTAATAGCGTGGCGGCGGATGTTCTGTTGATAACAGTGTGTCATTTTACATCTCACATATCCGCCGGTCTGACGGTTTCTAATACTTTCTTCTTTTGTTCAAGTCTTATTCTTGTAATTCCTTTATTTCCTTATAAATTCATTTATTTATTCGTTCTTTTTCGTTCAGTCTTGGAGAACCGAAGCTTCCTATTTTATCCCAACCGTCAGCCCTTCCTCAAAATTGTCTGGTTGTACAGGTAGGATCTTTATGGCACTTTAGATAGGGGAGATTCTATTCTGTGTGTGTGTGTGTGTGTGTGTGTGTGTGTGTGTGTGTGTGTGTGTTTCTAGCGTCTGCGTTTGAAAAGACCCCCCCCCAAAATTTTTTTTTGAAACTACAAAATGCCTTCTGTGCGATAAATATTATCGACAGGGGAAGGTATATAGCTCGTTCCTCAAAGTGCGTTGTCCCTTATGTCATACAGCTTCTCCTCTGTAAACAGTATAACCCCCAAATTCCCAAAATATCCCAAAATACAGTGGCAAGCCATAGAGGGGTGTGGACGTCCACGGGCGCAAGGAATGGGTGCCAAAAATTGCTTTAAAAAATTGGTGTAAAGAAGACACCTATTGAAATATATTTATATTATATTCTATAGTCCCATTTAATTCATCTTCTACAAACTGAAAAAAATATTTTAAATGTAGATGACCTTGGTCGAATTTTTGATTCGTTTCTTGCGAGCATCCAAACTGAAAACCTAACACTGTGAAAAATACGGAGTATTCACTTATGTAGCTGGCTAGATAGACTTTAGTAATTGGTTAACGGCAAAACTTAGATCCATATGAATGGTGTACCGAGGAGACATACAGCGTTTAATGCTTGAAAGCCATCCTGTCCAAAATTGGAAGTTCTTCAGCAGACCTTCCCATCAGGATCACAACAGTGGGACACCAACAAATCCCTTCTCGCAACTGTGAGAGGGCGCAAGTTAGTCTGTTTCGGCAAGATGACCCAGCATGACACTCTGAGATAGTTCTTCGGGGTCAGTCAGTCAGTCAGTCAGTCAGTCAGTCAGTCAGTCAGTCAGTCAGTCGTCCCTTTGCCGTGCACCAGGCGTTGGGGGGAGCACATGGATAGACGTGGCAGCTGACAGGGCCCGCCACTCTTGCCTATCTTGGGCGATAGTCAGCAGGTCCTGCACAGGACGACCAGTCCAGTCTTTGACATTCGTAAGCCAGTTCTTTCTCTGTCCTCCGCGGCGTCGGACACCCCCCAAGGTGCCTTGAAGAATAGTCTTCGACAAGGTGTCGTTCCGGGTTACATGGCCAAAGAAGACCAGCTTACGTCGCTTGACTGTTGATAGTAGAGATTCCTGGTGTCCTACGAGTGTGGCAATCTTTTTCCTTACAAAGTCGTTGGTTTTGTGTTCTTTGTATGAGATCCGGAGCAGCCTCCTCAGGCACTTGTTCTCGAATGCCTGGATTTTCCTTTCCATTTTGGCGACCAGAGCACGTGTCGCATCCGTAGAGCAGGATCGGCACTACCAGGGATTTGTACACCCTGTACTTGGTAGTGAACCTTATCTTGTGGGAGTTGTGGCTATGCCAGATCCTATTTAGCCTAGCCATTGCTGTTGTTGCTGTTGCGATAATGATGCGGATATCTGGCGTGGAGCTGCCGTCCTTGGAGAGGGTTGCTCCCAAGTACTTGAAGCTGCTTATCTCTTCGAGCTGTACCCCGTTCATATAGATCTCTGCCTTGCCGTTGCCATTGATCATAACTTTGCTCTTTTCAGTGCTGGTCTCCATTCCATATGCGTTTGAGCTGTCTGTCAGTCTGTTGGTGAGGTCTTGGAGTTCTTTGTTTGTACCTGCTAACAGATCTATGTCATCTGCAAAGCGTAGGTTGCAGATTGGTCTTCCACCGATTGAAATTGAGGTATAATGATCATGAAGCGTTTCGAGCATGATTTTCTCCAAGAATATATTGAACATATATATTCGGGGTACTTTGGAGAGGGTCGACGCTGTGGGGCGGGGGGGGGAACAAGAAAAACTGACTTACAAACATAAAGGAGTCCCATGCAAGGTCCGCTCACCACAACTCAAGACAGGTGAGCCTTGTCAGCCCCTGCTTTTATCAGGATGCTCCCGTCGACGACGTTCTGGTGGACCAGCAGAACCGTTATTCCTCTGGTACCGGTCCAAGACATGAATTAATAACACGCCATGCGTATTAAAACTAAAGTATAAAATAATTTTGAAATAAAATGCTACCTCAGCTGATGTCAAGTTGAATTTTCAACATTTTAAAACAAAAATAAATAAAATTCGAAAGGTAGTGAGGCTAAGACAGTTTTTATGTTCGTTTTTCTTTCTTTGGATTAAATGTGAAAATTAAATGGGAAACTTCTTATCCTTCACTATTAAAAGATCAAAAGGGCCAATGCAACTAGAAATAAATAAATAATAAACAAACTATCACCAAGTAATTGAACACACAGCTTTGTACCTGTCCATTGTTATCGATAAGCCCCGCAAGTATCCACACGCTTCGCACTCATTCTCACTGTTGTCAGTCTGATCGTGCGCCGTAGTAATCCATCGAGATTGTTTATGGCAAATTGAAAATGGCGCAACCTGTGTCCTAAACTCGATTTCTCTCTCTCTCTGTGTGTGTGTGTGTGTGTGTGTGTGTGTGTGTGTGTGTGTGTGTGTGTGTGTGTGTGTGTGTGTGTGTGTGTGTGCTTCTGCAAATGTATAACACGCAATTCTTTCGAGCGCTATGGAGAATTTCCTTTTGTCGACAAAGCAATGTTTCCCATTCACCTCACTTTACGATGTTTACCATTCTGTAAAGTGAGTCACTAGCCTCCCTGCCTGATCCTGACCCACTGATCTAGATTTCACTGATCGAATATGGAGAAACTACTATAGAATGGGCAAGTGAGAGAGAGAGAGAAAAGAGCGGTTGGTGCTCCTGCACTTACCGTTTAAATGAAACATGAAACTTAGTTTAATTGAGAAAAGGTAGCGGATTTCTTTGTTTCTTTCCTTCATAATATCATTCTTTATTCATTCATGTTTCCTTTCTTTATTCTTTCTTTCGTGTATTTGTTCTTTTTTCTTTCTTCCTTTCATGCATGTTTTCTCTATTCTTTGTTTGTTTGCTATTTTCAGTTGTTTTTTTTAAATCAAAGAACCCTTATTATGAGGGAAAAAGGGGCGATAAATTTACGTAAAAGCAAAATACTTCAACCATGTCCTGAATTTTCCTAGTCAATATATAGGTCTCATTTCAATACCTATCTCGATGTTTCGTTATAACCTCACCGTCACAACAAGCCTAAACGATAAGTAAACATCTCACATTAACCGTACACCATTCACTAATGAGAAGGAACGAAAGCTACTGCTACTGTTCTTTGTCGCATTGTTCTCCCTCTTTCGCACGCACGCGCGTCGTGAGAGCTGTGGTTCAGTCAACTCCTTGCCCTCCATCTGATGACCTCGACAGGGTCAAACGTTCACACCTCATGCCCGGAGGGAAAAGCAACAGACTTCGACTTATCTGACCACCACCACTACCACCAGTCCACCAAAAGCCCCATCACCACATCCACCACCACCACCACCACCAATAATAATAATAAAAAAACACGCCTATTGCTCCATTTGACATTTTCGTGAACATCCGGAATTCTGAGGTTAGCGTGATGGTGGGGTAGAGGTCGCAAGGGGAGTACATGTAAAGTCAGTGACAGCGGCTGAGGGAGGTGAGGCAAGCACTATGAGGGACAGCGCGTGATTTAGGGACAAGAGGGCACACCATGTCGTCAGTCCAGATTCACATTGGAGAAATTAGCTGGCATGGCGCTGGGGCCAACTACCATTTAATTACGCTACCACCATCAGCATTATTATCATAATCATCATCATGCTTTCACTTGCCGATTTCGACCTTTCAGCATCGCGAAACGGACGTAAATTATATCTCGCTTCAGTACACTATATATTTCTCTATTTGCAGACGCTGTCAACCAGCTTCTCCCCAAGACCCACTGATGACCAAACAAAAGCACGTTAATCTGTGTAAAGTCTTATCGATGCACATTGACATAATCACCATTATTCACCGATATCAACATTTCAGACACACACGAGATCAAACGACTTTCAGTATACCTGATTTAGACTACTGCCTCACTAACAGTTTCTAAGATATGCATCACATCCACACAAAAAAGTGTTCACGAAATAAAAATGAATGTTATACATATTCTTCTTTCTAATCTGGAACATCTCGTCCTATCGGAAACATCTGAAAGGTAATCATCCACTCAGCATCAACTAATAATTTAAGTTATTCCATGTCAGCAGCGATTATCGATAAACAAAAAAAAAAATTCAAACAAACAAATAAAGTCGATAGCTTCACTCTAACAGGCATGGGTGATCAAATAAACTTACAGCAATTGAAGGTGAAATAATGCCATGTAGCTTAGGGCTTGACATAACTAGCATCGTCTGCACCTACAGGTTCGACCGCTGCCCACTTATGTGTAACGACGGTGTTTCGCATAGATCAGTATCCTATGGCAACATCCAATCAGAATTTAGCATTCTTCTGAGTGTCGTGCGCAAACCAGTGTACGTGCGTGACTTAGAGCTTTCAATGTGGGCGTCTTCTACGAACTTCACGATTTCATCTTCATTAACACGGAGAACGAGCGATTGAAATCAAAGAGAAGTTCTTAGTCACTTTCACGGTTGCCTGCTCTTGCCGAAGTAGTAATTTTAGGTAGTGGGTAGAGGAAACAAAGCAAACCGATGAAAGCGAAGCGTGACTTAGTCCACTTAATGCGTGAAAGAGTCCTGCACGGACTGCCCGTGTCCGACTCTTCCTCTTGGGCTGGCGGAGAGAAAATGTGTCGGCCGCTTCTGTCAACAGTGAGGAAAACTATAGACAGAAGGGATGGAGCGTTTTGAGAAAATAAAGTTGTTTTCGCTCATTTCAACCAATGATGCATAGCAGCTTACCCGATGAGCACCATATTTATTGATCAGCAAAATTTTAAGCTTAATTTAATATTTACGGGCTAAAAATAAATAACAAGTTTAAAACAACGATTATTTCTGTGTGTTCTGCACGATATATTTTATGTACTTAAATGATATGCAGACAGGCTCTTCTTAATGCTAGGAAAATTATGATTCCCCTCTTTCGTGTGTGTGTGTAGGGGGGTGGGTGTAGGAGGGTCGTTCCTAAAAAAGACTATTATATAGGGGATCTGGCAAGTATTCATGGTGAAATTTTAAGGCCTCATTCTACACATTTCTCTGTTTCTCCAACGATTCTTTCCTGTAACAAAGCAGTATGAATTGTGTGACAGCTTCGTGGATGTTTATTGATGTATATCTTGCAACGGTGCTAATCATCTCACTTATAAGGTTCCCTCTACCAGCTGTTATTTCGGAATCAATCTGATGCTACCTTTACCCGGACCCGTGAAAGAAGTTGGAGCTTACACCGTAGACAGCTGTTTCGCTCGTCGTGGTGTTCCCACTTTTATACCCACGATGTTATATTGAGATCTAGGTGATTAAACATGGGTCATTTAAGTGTAAGTCCTAATACGAAATATCGGCCACATACTGTTCAGTGTGCTGTCAGCACGAAGTTCTTTTTTTTCTATCGCTTACAACATAACCACACTTTTCGTCTTTCGAGTTTGTAGGCATTTGCCATCTGGAAAACTGTCTTTTTTTTCTTTTTTTTTTTTGAATGTACTGTTGCGGCAATTTGTAACACAGAAGTGATCTTATCCACTCATCCTTGAAGGTTCGCGTGTCTTAAGTGAATGGCTAACAAACTCCCATCCCCCTCCCCCCGCATCCACCTTAACGACCGACCAGCGCGCACTGTGCATGCGCTGAATAATTGACGAAACGCCCTGATTAATTTTAATTTATCCATGGAGTATAAAGGACAACACCCAGCCTTCAGTGAAAATGGCTGGAAAATGAGCATTAGGTATCACAAAAACATATTACGGTGGTATTTTATGACGAAGAGGCACGAGTAATATTATATTAATGTTTTTCTCTTAATCACACTGGATTTGTCCAGAAAGCAGGAAGTGACAAAAGAATAGTACTTCTGAAAATAGCTTCGTCTGCATGAGCTGCATTCGAAGAGAAAAGATGCAATCCTGGATAAAAGAAAGCAGACCACACTATGTGTTGTTGCTGAATGTTCTCTTCAACACCCAGATAGAGCTAGTTTGTACTTATCAAGAGGGCAAGACTGGGAGAAAGAACGCTTGGGTTGCAGAATTTGACGCAAAGGGGCGAGTCAGTGACAAGGGACTGTCAGGACTGCCTGTTGTCGCCGTGGAAACCAAAGAGCTTCGTGACCAGGACTTGGACTACCAGTGAGAGGTAGACGTTCGACGCCCAAGGCCAACAGAAGTCGTTCTCAAAGAGAGGAGAATGCCTGGTGAGTTCACCCACACTTCAAAAGCACCGAGAGAGACGTGGCATCTAGGTAGAAATCGAATCTGTGTCGCCCATAGAGCAGTCATCGTTCTCTGATGTGGTTGTGAGATCGAGTGGGAAGCGACGACGGATAGTTTGACGCTTTGACGGCCACTTCGAAGAGGAAGTCATCGGCGTGTCGTGATTGTTGACTGGAGTGCTCCTTCTCGCCTCACCACAAGCGTGCATCCACAAGAGAGACTGGCAGTACGACAACAGCTTTAACAACTGAGAGCCAAGTTGGTACGCATGTGCATGTGAGAGCGAATAGTAGTTTAAAGGGAATTAACAGTACTGTAATATTAGAAGTGCAATTAGCACGGATAGTACTCTAGATGAGTTATATTCTATTGTACGTATTTGCATGTTTTGTCTGTAAAATAAATCTTAATGGTTGTACGTTGTCACACGTCGTTAAGTCCTTTGTTCGGGGAAGAGCAGGTGTGGGGGCTCGTGAGCTGTATAGTGGAAATGGAGAGCGACTGACGTGTGATTATTGTACATTTTGCTCCCCTGGAAAGTTATGTTGACGTATCGATATCAGGAGTTAAGTCCTGACTGTCACCCACGGTCCCAGTTTCCCGGGGCCAGTGTCCACGTTTGTTGCAAAACTCAGGAACATTGCAACAGTACACAGTCCTCTGAATGCCTACTTAAATTTTAATGTAATCGTCTGACGGCATCATTCAGTTTTTTGAAATACGGATCTGACTTCCACAATAGCCTGGGGCCAGTTGCACAACACATTTTTAATTTTAAACACTTTTAGGCCTTAACTCTATTTAGATAATCAGTCTAAAGTGCACACCACAATTTTAGAATTTTTTAAACTAAAACTGCTTTAAGTAAGATAAAGTTGTTTAAGTCTGACTTTTCGTCCTGTCAGTACAATTTTTTGTATGTTTTTCTGCAATGCATCAAAATGGCTAAGAAGAGATTTTGCTTCTTTAGAACAGTTTTAAGGTTTAGAAACGTGTTGTGCAACTGGCCCCTGGTCTCGGAGTTTTTCCTGGTTGAAGTAAATTCAGGGTTTGGATGTGCAGCGTTTCGTCTACAGTTTCAACTTCAGGCTGGCTCGTAGTCACTATTTATATCCGCGCCTGTATGCGCCATCGTTTGGGCCTTGTTGATGCTGGATTTGAAGCGCCTCGGCAGCGAGATGAATTTGATCTGGTTGCTGACCGAATCATCAGGAGAATGTCAGGTCTCCAGCCTCGACCTTTTGTAAAGTGGAGGGTGTTAGTTTGAGCGAATTCTAGCAGCCTCAGGTCCTTGTCGTTTGTTTCACCTAGAGTCCTAGACCGAAACGGCTGACAGTATCTGCCCACTGACGATACCTTGGCGTTCCAATCCAAAATCAAGGAAAGGATGTCTTTTGTTAAAATCACCCTTATAACTCGTTCTAGCTGTTCGTGGAACTCCTCCACTTCGTGATCGTCCTGCGTAGAGGTTGTAGCATATATTTGGATAATGGTGATAGTGTAGGGGTCTGGTTGCGAATGGAGATGAGCCTGCCGGAGATGGGGGAGCAACTGATGACTGCTCTGACCATTTCTTCCCGTCCGAGGAAGCCTCCGCCATATTCGTACCCCTCCGCCATATTCCTCCCCACTGTACCAGAGCTTACCTTCGTCCGTCACTGTCTCTCCAAATCCACCAGGGATTCTGCGAGTCCCACGATATCCCATCTGTAACATTTGAGCTCCGTGTGAGCTCATGTACCTTTTCACACTGATGTGGCGTGTGGGCGTTCCACGTTCCAATCAATGTTCCCTCTCGGAGCGCGCGTGCTGTCCTGCCTAAGAACAGCAGCAGGCGCGCAGCTTATGCACTCCCAGCTCAGGAAGGTAGTGACGACAAACAATACAGAACTTGTCTGTATTTCTGAGGCTTCGCAACTCGAATGAGCACCCTTTAACAAGGATCTATTGGAGGGAAGTCTGGTGCCAGCAGTCGTGGTAATTCAAACTCCAATAGCATATAATTATTAATGTTGTTGCGATTAGAAGCTGGATCACAAAGCAAAGACTACCATTTGAGTTATGTTGGCCAGCAAGAAAGCCCAAAATCCTTACTAGTCTTATAAGTGAAGACCCAAATCATGTGGGAAGAAAGAGGAGTACCTGGAAAAAAAAACTCCGCAAAAACGGTTAGAGCGTGTGTGCTCCAGACAGACAGTGGTTCTGTTCGGAGTTCGTCACTGTTCAACTCTGCTGCATAACACCATGTTGACGTCAAACGTCCATTTCTTCGTGTGTGTGTGTGTGTGTGTGTGTGTGTGTGTGTGTGTGTGTGTGTGTGTGTGTGTGTGTGTGTGTGTGTGTGTGTGTGTCACCGGCTGTTATCAGCATCATCACCATCATCATCTGCCGGTTCCTGCCGCTTTCACATAGCGAGGTTCTGACAGACAGTTCTGCAGGACGTGGATATCACGTAGCCAGGCTCCCACAAACTCAATGGACAAGTGAATGCCAGGTATCAAGCTTATAACACTCTCCCAGGGCATTCATGTCATGTAGCCACGTTCCTACAGACTCACGCAGAAAGTGGCTTTGAGGTAGCTACGTTTTGACACACTCTCGTGGGGCTGTCGTAAGAGACCTGCTGACCTGGACATTAATCCAAGCAAGCTCACCTCACACAAAAAATTGCTGACAATGCTTGAATCTGTTTTCCCAGACTGGCAGCGGTGGCGTATAAGGGGTCGAGTGTTTATAGGTCAGCGTTTAGCCAACCATCATCGGTTAGCCACACAGCTACTGCTACTGCTACTAGGCTATGTCACAAGGTGAACAAAAAACAGTTTTGCAAACCTGTTTGTCAAACCAACAGTTTCCCGAATGCATGGAAAACGATTTCAGAAACTGTTTTGGAAACAGTTTCCCCGTTTGCGCAACGGGAGAACTTGTTTCGGAAAAACTTTAGTAAAAGTGCGTGACAGTAGCGTCCATTGATGGCTGCAACAACGGACTCATCAGTCGACGAGATGTTGATGCTTGCAGCAGAACTTATTGATCTCAAGAAAAAGAAGACAAAGCGAATTTGGTGGGTAAGACCATGAATTAAAAGAAGAGCCCAGCATAGTGCCTATAATGCTCTGATGCGGGAGCTGAGTGCTGAGAATTCAGACACTAACAGCAACTTTGTGAGAATGGACCCGCATCACTTTCAGATGCTATTCGCACGTATAAAGCCGTACATTGCGAAGCAAAGAACAAATATGCGCGAGTGCATTTCACCTGGCGAAAGGCTTCCTGTGACACTGAGATTTTTAGCCACAGGTGAGATCTTGTTTTTTATCAGTTAAACATGTGTCTGTATAAGCACTACAAACACTCCTACTTTTGGCTAAAATTAAACTTTCTAAAACAAAGATGCCAAACTGTTGTTACAATAGTGTTTGAAGCTGAAACTATATGTAGTGTGTTCAAGTCACCCTGCTGATCCGTTTCAGTGTTTCTCATATTTTTGAGTAATGACCTATTGGTGCAGAAGGTTTTGTCCTTGATACTTGAAATAAAAGGGTCAGTGTCCTGTTGCGTTCAGGGTTCTTTGCAATTTTAATGGTGGTTACTTTAATACTCTAATTGTGCCGGTACAAAAAAGTACATATATTCACCTGAACAAACAAAAACAAAAAAATCATCGGTCTGGGAACGCTTAAAACTGTAAGTCTCTATTTAAGTTTCCTTTATTGCTTGCAGGTCAAAGGCCTGACCTACTTACATACTTTTGACTTATTTTGTCGGCAAGTACTCCACCCGCAGGCAGCAGGGGATCAGTTCATTTTCTGACATAAAAGCGCAAAGTCAGCTGTTTTATGGATTGTACGTGCACGAGAAAAAGATAGTGCTCTGACACTTTGTGACCTCTTATACAGTACCCTCATACTTTACGTTTCTTATACTTTTAAAAATATATTGAATGTAAATTACCGTATACCTAGATGTGAGTGTGTGTGTGTGTGCGTGTGTGTGTGTGTGTGTGTGTGTGTGCGTGCGTGTGTGTGTGTGTGTGTGTGTGTGTGTGTGAGAGAGAGAGAGAGAGAGAGAACTGAATTCCTTTAGTTATGGCCATCGGCCTGTGTCAAGTGAGAGCATAAAAAAAGAGTCGTTGGACATAAACACACAAAGTGAATTTAAGTAGCAACAGGATAGGCACTCGTATATTTAGGCAAACCCACGCTGTTTCTTAGCACTTGTGAAACGGAAACTATACACTTTTGTTTCTTTTTATATTTTTTGTTTATAAAAAAATTGGCATTTGTTAGTTTTGGTTAGCTGACCAGTGGCCCCTGCAAGCTTTTATAATGTAATACGTACGTGCGTGTAGCCTCTGTGGCTGTGTGTATGTGGGCTGGGGTTGTCAGACAGGCAAAGAGAAATTTGGTACAAAGGGATTTGTTTTGCTAGCTAGTGGCTTTGAATTAATTTGTTTCCTTGTTAAAATGAAGTGTGTTTGTGCGCGCGCGTGGGGAGGGGATGGAGGTGTGTTGCGCATGTGTATGCATGTTTACTATATTTCCATATGCTGTATTTATTTATGTGGTGTATGCATGTTTATGTGTAAAGCTTGTTGGTACGGATGTATTTCAGAAGACGATGTGCATCGGTCTTGTTTATAACTTCGATCGTTACTTCTGCAGTAGTTCTATCAGTTGTTAGTGACCACTTTGATGAGATATTCACACCCTTGCTAGAACTATCGCTCTTGTAGCAATAAAAAAGCAATCAATTAGCCTTTCCCTGATTATCTCCCTGTAAGACAAATAGACACCGTTGATGAGATGAAAGACAAATTATTGCTGACGACATCGACTATAGACACGGTGTTCGAAGTCTTTAGTAGTGGTCCGAGGTACGACAGAAACGACCCCCGACCGCACTACCCCTGCCACCCCGTGCACAGTGCGGGGTGGGGGGTGGGGGGGGTGGGGGACGTTGTTTTTGTGTCAAGGGAAACCTTCAACTTCATGATAAATAAATCTGCGAGCGAAGTTATCCCAGTCATAGGTCAGCCCACAAAGGGTCACCGTGAGGTCAGCTTACACATGGTGCGACCCCCGCGATGCCGCCAACGCCCAAGTAAGTGGATTTGCTGGCCGAAGCCTTAAAATCCCTGTTCCGTTAATATTCTGACGAGGAGCATGACACGAAGGGATGACATATGTAAGAGCGTGACACTGAAGAATCACCTCATCAGAGGTCACGCTCATGTCATCTCGTCTTCCTAGTGTTCCCCCCGTCCCCTCCTCCAAAGAACTCTCTTTTTGTCATATATATTTTTACACGTAAAAGACAGCTCCAGCAGCATTGTTAATGTTAACGCGGGGCAAGCGGAGAAGAAGCCATTCATACAAGACACGTTTACATTGCTTGTGCAGCAATGCTTTTAACGGACTTGAAGCCGTATATTAATTCGTCGACTGTTTGTGACTCCTGACACCTTCTTTCCTAGCGACCTCTGGTCTCTCTCGTATATTGTTGTGCTGCGTGACCCATCAGCAATGTTTTACCCTTTCCAAAAAAAACTTAAAGCTTCTTATCCATTCTCCTGTTGTGGTACAATTTAGCAAGATTTCCTTGTTTAAAATTAACTGCTCTTCTTTTTTTGTAAACCCCCGGTATTTTCCGTGTGACATCGTGTCTTAGAAACACGTGCAGCTTTCAGATGAAAAACGTATAAAATGTGTGTGTGTGTGTGTGTGTGTGTGTGTGTGTGTGTGTGTGTGTGTGTGTGTGTGTGTGTGTGTGTGTGTGTGTGTGTGTGTGTGTGTGTGTGTGACAAGGAGACAGAAAGGCAACGGGCAGACTGACGTCTATAATGTCGGCAGCAACAATTGTCACTTTGGAATCAGAGCAATCATCATAAATTTGCTTTGATCCAAAACATAAAGGTGCAGGTCATATCAAGCTGTTGGTAATACGTTTATATTTAACATATATTTTCTGATGCATTTGCAAAACATAAAAATAAATAAAAATGCTTCAGTGAAAAAATTCACAGTAAAATACTTATTTCGAACTGGGTTTATCTTTCAGAATACAAAATGTTGTACTGTTAAGACTTCCTGACACACTGAACAAGTTGGCTGACAAAGCGGGGAAAAACCCCGCCGTCAAGCGATTTTTACACTCGACATCTTCACCAAATTAAACTGAATCGCACTAGGGAAGGTAAAGAATCAGTAATTTTTAAATTAATTACTAAATTTGATAAAAAAATTAAATTTGAACATGCCAAAAAGATAAAGGACAGATTTTGAAGGGATTGCCTTCTGGGATGCGGTTCATCTTAAGACCGCGGTTCTCAACCTGGGGGGGGGGGGCCGCAAAGGCGGTCATTTTCTCATATCTCATATAGGTATTAGTGGCTAAGGGGGGCGCGCGGACGTACCTTTATTTGTCTGGGGAGTCACAAGTGAAAGGTTGAGAAACGCTGTCTTAAGAGAAAGCATCCGATTTAGTTTTACAATAAAAATTAACCAGATGAAGATAAAAACATCAGTTGGAATCAGCGCGTTGGAAAAAAAAAATCGATGCTGATTTCCTCCTTTGTGTTTGGGAGCTGCAGCATCCGCGATCCTGGCATTTGGGGAACTTTTTCTGTCTCCACATGCAAGGACGACCAGACTTGACCTGGTGGTGGGGTCACAACCTTTGGCCTCACGCACACTCACTTCTCACAGCTTCTTGCTTTTTTTCTGTCAGCACCACTCCTTGCCATCAACCCCGAGAACACCTCCGCACCTCCGTCAATGTCTTTGTATCGTTCATCCAGCTCAAACACTGACCCTTTAATCCAGGTTTGTTTACCTGACCTTTGAGTTCGAGAGTTGCCTGCCTCGGCCCACCAGAGCTGAATGTAGTCGCACTCAGCAAAAGTTATCTCAAAAGTGATGAGGTGGATAGCTGAGACACAAACATACTCACAAACACATCAGCACACACAGAATTGGCGCTTAGTCTCTATCTCACTCACTCACACACACGTGCGCACATATGGTAAATAAAAAAAAATACACAACAATACTGAATTTTTTCCTCTCGTGTTTTTGTTGGTCCGTCTCTCTCCCTCCCCCTTTCACCCCCTCCCACACGCACATAGACTCTTTCACCCATACTCATTCACTCATGCACATCCTTGTCTGCCATTGCTCCCAACAACACTGCCACACTTTTTGTTTTCTTCTCTTAACAAATTTTCTTGTCCAGTTGACACGTTTTCCGTGTTCCCTTTTGTTGACTCTTTTCATCTGTCCTCTTTAATTACTATTTTTGAAGAATGAACTACAGCTTCGTCTCCTCTACGCATGCGTGCAAGTCACCAGCAGGTCCTGTTCAGAATTCATCAACTGCGCTACCGCTCACCCACGAGGTCGCATGCTTTGCTGCATGTTTTGTATTATGAAACGACTCAGTTGTTACCATCAGAAAACAAAAGATTGCATTGTTGTCATTGTTGATACAGGGAATGCACTAATAAACAAAACAATGCCGTTAGCATAAAAAGCAGGAACATCTGCGGGCTAGGGCAAAACTGCATGGTGATGCTTTTTTTCATGGTTACAATAAGAAACAAGACAAATGTCTGTGCAATCAACATGCTTAAATGTCAACACTAACGAGGACACCGGTAGGTGTGCCATAATAACATGCATGTCAAAAATAATGTGAACAATAAGAGATATAATATGTAATTCAGACAACAATATACACATCATACGTAAGATGTAGACAGCTGCCTGCATATCTGGAATAAAATATTAAATATTACACACCGGAGGTTGTGACTATGTAAACAGAACCAGTCACAGATAATACGGACTGCATTACTCTTTAAACAAACCAACACATCATAGGCAATATGGAGACTGGTGGTTGTGCAAATACAACAAAATGTCAACAGCTGCATGGCACCGCAGGGAAGAGAGCAGCAGGCAGCAACATTACATCTGCATTGTAGTGTCTGTCGTGATCAACGTAATCGACCAAGGTAATCCAGAGCATGTAATCGATCAAGGTAATCCAGCGCAGGTAATCGACCAACGCAGATGGGGAGGAAGACAGAGGGAGAACACGGAAAGCAAAGGGTTGGGAAGGAGGGAGGTATGGAATGGAAAACCAGAAGAAATAGAAGAGGAAATGTCAAATTTATTGAGCTATAACAGCCAGAGGGTAGCTACCTTAGCACGATCAAAACCAAATCCCTCAAAAAAAAAAAGGTTGTCTTAAAAATAATACAGTTTTAGTAAACCAAAGACGTCAGAACAACTCACTCACTCGCCCGTCACTCACACTCACATTTTAACTAAACTCTGTAATGCATATCTTAGTATTATGTATTCTGGAAAGTCGCAGGAATTTCTCAAAACTGGTTGCAATTCAATTCAATGACCGCGTACAAACAGAATTTCAGGTCACTTGAAAATTAACAGGTTACGATTTTACATCAGCCCGGTCAGACCATCTGTAGTAGCTTCAGCCAGTTCAATGACACAGTGGTGTCTTACCCCGAGCCAGCATCTAAACTCTAAAGGCTCCATCGCCACAAAGCAGCCGACCCAGTAAGCAGGTGGTAAATGAAAAAAACAAAACAAAAAAAACAGCAGCGTACCTATGCAACTAGGTCACACTACAGACATAATATGCCTTCACAATGCTGATATAATAATAATAGTGAAGATTTTTATAGCGCATATTCACACTCGTAGAGAGTATGCTCTTAGCGCTTAAAACGGGGAAGAGACGTGGACTAAGTAGATACAGAACACAGGGGACGAAAGAAAACGACAGTACTGACAAAAACAGATAACAAAAGGCATCAAGTAACAGGAACAGAGAAAAATAGTGATGGGTAAAGTAGCAAGAGGGAAGGGGGGGGGGGGTAAGGACTAGCATTGTGGACTAGGAGTAGTGCTCAAGGAAGAGGTGCGTTTTCAGTGCAGATTTGAAGGATTCAATTGTAGGAAGGTGGCGGATATGGAGAGGAAGAGAGTTCCATTGTTTTGCAGCACAGTAGCCAAAAGTCCTGTGACCATATGTTGTTGTTCTGGTGACAGGAACAGTCAGAGTACGGTTGTCAGAGGAAGAGCGGAGTTGTCTGGCCGGAGAGTAAGGGATGAGAAGTTCAGAGAAATAGTCAGGACAGGAGCCAGCAAAGAAATTAAAACACAGCACAGACAGTTTGTACTGGATGCGAGAACGGACGGGTAGCCAGTGTAGAAAACGAAGGAGAGGTGTGACATGGTCCCGTTTCCTTGCTCTAAGTACCAGACGTGCAGCGGAGTTCTGTACTCTCTGGAGTTTCTGAATGAGGGATGAGGGGCAGCCTGCCAGCAAGGAGTTGCAGTAGTCAAGTCGTGAAAGAACAAACGCACAGACAAGAGTGTTGGTGGCACGTGTAGAGAGAAAGTGACGGATGGCACTGATCTTACGGAGCTCATAGTAGGCAGACTGACAGACAGCTGTAACATGTTTATCAAGGGTCATGTCTGCGGTGACAATAAAAAATATATTGTTCACTGGGCTTACAGATGCGGTCACACGCCGCTAAACACACAACCTGTCCTCCTCTTGGGTAACACTGGCCACGGGCGTGGGCTCATCGTTTCAAAGATTAACAGAATGATGTGCAGTTACTTTAATGAACGTGCCTCAAAATGCTCCTTGACGGCAATTAAAATAATTATGTGATTTACAAAGTACTCATTTATTCACCGCTCATAAATTTGTATTTCACTTGTTCACTGCTCACTCAATCGTCCAATCATTCAAACACTGCTCTTCCTTCTCTTTCTCTCTTTTTGTCTTGGGTTGTTGTGTAAAGAACAGATGGCGATAACTTAAGCAGGTGTGTAGTGAACGCTGTAACATGACAAGACGAGAAATGAAGAAAACACTTTTTTTGACGTTTCTTTATACAAACTTGGCGCCACCCTTGGCCATTTTTTTCGGCGGCCGGGAAAAGTAATAATAACACGATTCTCTGGCAAACGGTATAAAAATGCTATCAACATTTTTGCTAGGTTTCGGAAAACGGTATCAAACGGTCCTTTTGAATATTTATTATTGTCTGTGGCTACTCGTTTAAGCATGCAGATTGTTCAGGCGGGGCTTTCCTTCCCGATGTCTATCTTCCATAGACACCGATGCATAGACTTTAAAAAAGCTTTTGACGGAGTCATACACGAAAGGTTGTGGCATGTGATGCGAAAATTCAGCATCGAAGAAAGTTTCGTCCAAGACATCCAAACACTGTATGAGAATTCATTGAGCGCAGTCCTACTAGACAACCAAATGGAAGCTTTCTATCACTCGACAGTAGGCGTCCGTTAAGGGTGACACCTATCACCTGTGCTATCTCATCTTGGAGAACATAATGCGTGAAAACCTTCACGTCCATCGTACTTCCATATAAATTGGTGGAAGGCGGATTTGAAACCTACGCTTCGCAAACGACCTCGATCTGATTGCAGCACTAACAGAGAACTGCAAAAGCAGACTGACAGATAGTTCTTACCCATATAGAATGGCACTGACAAGAGTAAAGGCATGACCACTGACGACCGCAGAGCAGATATCTACATGAACGGAGTATGGCTCGAAGAGGTAAAACAGCTTTAATACTTAGAAGTCACGCTCTCCCAGGACAGTAACCACGACAGATACCCGCATCAGGATGGCGACAGTAACAGCGACAATGGCCAGCCTGGACAGGTTCTGGCGCAGCCATAACATCAGGTTTACTGAAAGGTACAATCTGTACAAGTCCATCGCAGGACCGATCCCGCTTTACGGATGTGACACGTGGTCGGCTTGCCGCTAAGGAGAAGTGAATCAAAAGATTTGAAATCAAGTTCCCGTGGGTATTAAAAAAAATGAAAGGGGTGCGTGATGCCAAGTGAACTGTATCAACTAAATAAAAAGAAAAAAAAAGTTGTATATTGTGTGCTGGTACATCATCAGGCGGTACCAAGGACTTTTAAAAACGTGTGCTGGCTTGTATGTTATTGTATGATGTTTGCTTTACTGCTTACGACTAAAATCCTCCCTGTATTTATGCCACCAAATAAAATAAAAATGAAAAATGAAACAAATTTTGGATAGCACTATCTCACCTATACCTTTCTCCCCTCCTATCACTACCCCTGACGTTGAGCTAACGAAGGATAGAGAGAAAAGACAGCGACTATAAACAGTTAACATAAAAGTCTCGTAGCCTCGTGCCTGTATGCGCGGTGAACTGTAAGTGGTTCGTCGTGTCTAAGACAATTAAGGTATTATGTTGAAAGCCGAGCCCAACCCTAACCTTCCCTGAAATGAAGTTTTCCTGCAGTTGACGCAATCGGGCTTCGAACAGAGACCTCGTGCACTGAAGTTAATCGCACTGATCATATATATATATAATAGAGAGAGAAAAAGAGAGAGGGGAGTGAGAGAGGGGAGAGACAATGCATGTGTGTGTGTGTGTTGAGAGTTTGGCAGGAGTGAGAGATAGCGTGGAAGACTTTATAGAGTGCAGCTGACCTCAACATGACCTGCTGAAGCAATGCCGACGACCTTGGTAGTGCCGAAAGGTTGATGACCTTTACGCGGGTCAGTCGCCGGTCTGCTCGTAGAGCCTCGCCGTTTCCTCGCGAAGGTGAAACAACGCAGATGCTGTCAGCAAGCTGAGAAAAACTGGGTGGTTGGGAGGATGTAAATATGTAAAACTGTTCAAGGGTACGGCTCACTCCATGTACGTCTTTCTCTGACTCGCGCAAGGGGCATAGCTGCCTCATGCACATTTTACTATCAATATTTATGATACTGGGAGATACTGGGCTTGCTTGCTTGCTTGCACGTGTGTACAAGCTTTAGAAATACATACGAACGCTCACTTGAAAATATTATCCTAGAAATTTGGCAATCCAGAAATCGCCCTCTTAGAAATCAGATCCTAACTGGAGTATAATCAAGCCCTGTGCTGGGGGATGTGTGGGTGGGTGGAGGAAGGGGTTGCGCCTGAAGCATGCCTCTTCTCGCTGCTTACAACTTCCCTGTTAACCGGCAGTTGCCAGCGACACAGGGCGAGAAAATAAAGTTAAATGCACATTACAACATGGTCTTTCGCTAATGTTGACACACCCAGAACCACTCGGATCTCTTCCGTTCTCTCTCTTATATATATATATATAATGTATGTGCCTACAAGATTGTGTTCCTATTTCGCTTTAGAAGCGTGCTTACTATGTTTAATATGTGTTGTGTTATATTGCTTACCAGAGGCATAGGAAGATGCTCGGAGAGGTGGGTGGGGCAAACAAACCCATGCTGACGTTCACACTCACACATTTCGAAAAATAAGGCGGGGGTGCATGAGAGCAGCCATGCACACACTTGCGTACACGTATGGTGGTAGCATAACAGCGCATGCTGCTTTCAGTGTTTAATGACAAAGCAACACTTAACAAGAAACAAAATTCATTGAAAAATGAGTCACCTGGATATCGCAATCACAAAAATTCGGTAATATTCAGAATAAGATTAACTTGTTATTCATATTAATCACATTCAGGGTTTGGAAGTCAGTGTGCCAAAACAAAACCCTACGTCTTCTTTTTGATTAATGCTTTTGTTTTGTAGTAAAATAGTGTTTCTTTTTCCTTTCTATAGATCGATGGATAGATAAATAAAGATTTGTCATTTGTGATGAGTCTCTTTCTCTCTCTCGGCCCCTCTACCTTTTTGTACTTTGTGAAGAATCACGTCTCAAGCACTGGGCTTGATATTCTTGCCCCTCTGTATTTTCTTTTTAGGGGGCGGCTGCCCCCTTTACCCCCTGGCTTCTACTCCACTACTTATGCTACAATCCTATTCACAATAGAATGGCGTGGTTGCCATTGTATGGAAAGCTCACAAATCCAATTTTAAGGGTCAATGGCCTAACAATAAAAAAATTGAGTCTTGAGTCTCTTTCTCTGTCTCTCTCTCTTTCTCTCAGACACACAAGAAAACGCCTCGAGAGGGCAGGAAGGTCAAATCTAGTTGAGAATTTATTAATTCAATTACGAACATTTACTGGCGCTGTTTCGATGATTACACGTGACCTAAGCACAATACTTTACGTTATTACAATTTAATGTACGTCCTGCCTGCAGCTCTCACCAGCACACTATTTATTTTCTCTCTCTCTCTCTCTCTCTCACGCACATGTAAACACCACTACCATCAGCAACTGTGCCATCCAGTCCTCCTCTTCATTATATCATTGTTATCGTTCTCCTCTTAAAGGACGACGAGCTAGAGAGATAAAAAATCTCCTCTTAAAGGACGACGAGCTAGAGAGATAAAAAAAAACCAGCAAACAAAACAAGGCCCGGTTGTCTAGTTCATGACCAGGCAGGTTACAATTATTATTAAGGCAGCTCGTAAACGACAAGGAAGCTCCAGTACGGGAGCTGTGGAGGGGAGGGAGTCAAAGGTCAACAGACGGATGTCTCGTCTCCACTGTTTACTTATTCAAACGAAAAACCAGCAGCTTCTGGGACCCTCTTTCCTTTATTTAAATATATAGAATACATAAGTACACAACAAAACCTGAAGGGGATAGATTCTCGCACTTCTTTCGGGTTGCGAGTGCAGTTAAATGGTTTGTTCATCTGTAGGTCAACGTCCGCAACTGTCCTTTGCAGGTAGGTCCACTGACATCCGTCTCCATCCCTCGATCCCAACAAGCCATCACAGAGATTGAGTATCATTTATTTATTAAAAAATAATGGAACCAGGAACAAGCAAGGAGAAGCCGTCTCCCTTAGATATTTACTGGCACGGCTGTCACATTGCTTCTTGGCGAAAAAGAAGTCAAATGTTCAGGACAGAGTGTCAGTGCATCCATAGACCACACACACACAAGGCTTCCACGGTTGGGTCTTCAAATGGCAGCTGGTCGGCGACTATTTCCTCACAGCGGAGCGACGTCTGCGCAGAAACTCGATTATTGCGTCTTTGCCATGTTGTCATCAGTGTCTAACCCGAACTCTAGTCTAACCCAACCCCCAACTTTACAATGTAGCTAGCTAGATGTACACATTTTGATCTAGCGTGCTAAAACACGAATAAACCCCACAGAAACAAAACAATTCCATAATTGAACTATAAAAAATTAACTTAAAATATATAACTTGAGAATGTAACCTACCCCCCCCCACCTGGTTTTATCACCGTGCTGCAGGAGCCTTTCTCAAGATAACAACAGGAGTTAAACAAATTATATAATTGTATAGTTAATATAGTTATCACCAAGTCGCCCAACTCAGTAGGGAGGAAGGGGGAACAGTCGCGGACCTAAACGCACCTCATGACACTAGCCTTGCACCACCCTTGACCCACCAGCCCCTAGAGTGGACGCCAGCTGTATGTTGATGGAAGGTTCGGCAAATGTCCGCCCTTAGCCGTCCCCCCCCCACCACCACCACCATAGCTCCACTCCACTCCACTCCGCCCCACCCCGCCCCTGCGCGTGCTAGTAACATGCTCGAACTTATCGTCTGCATCATTCCAGGACCAGCGCTTGTTTACATGCACACGCTGACACCAACAAAACGTTGCCAAACATTCCGCTGCTTGGAGGTTGGGGGAGGAGGAAGGTAGTTGGTTGGAAACGAACTTGCATTCAGGGTCAAGGTTTTTTTATCTCGAGGTTCTTGTCCCTTGACCTGTCGTCTGAGGGTGAGGTTGAAAGGGGGGGGGGGAGAGGCTGTGACCGTTAATTCATTTCTCTGCTTGCTCCCTGTTTAGGGCAAATTTTAGTCCCAGTGTAGGTGTGGTTCTTAGTACCGTCGCTGATAATTCTTACCCCATCTACTTTTTTTGTCAGCTGCTGCCGCCGCTGCTCCAGATTTTGGACGATCCTGTGGCGTTTGTCGTCTATGCAGCAAGGAAAGGCGTCCTGGATTCAGTTCACGTTGGTTTATGCCTGTTTACAGGGCAGACTGCATTGAAAAGGTCTCTCTCTCTCTCACACACACACACAGAGATCAATAACACAGATAAATAACTCGCACAGTGTTTAACGAGTGATAAGATTGTATAAATGTTTATCACGCGTTCAGCGGCTTTCCACTGAAGTAACATATCTGGAATCATGGAAGAGAAGTCGGGAAAACACACGTGTAACGATATTCAAGGGAACGGGTGAAGGGAGAGTAAAAATGAGGTATGGGGTGGGTGGTGAAAAGAAATCGATATTCTCGTCCACAGTTTTCTTTTTTCTTTCTTTTTTTCACCCCCTCCTTTTGCTTTAACGCATAGCGCCGTTCACATGATGTTGTTGATCTCTTGCGCACTCTTCCGGAGTATGTCTGGTCATCATATGATGCCGATCAGCGCTTAGACTGCAAATGTCATTCAGTCGCCAGATGTCACCTGCTGCATGCAGTTCTTGAGCCTCTGAACACGATGTTTACTTCAGGGATGCAGGTCACGTGCTTCCAATTTCTTCTTTCTTCGTTTCTTACTTTCCTTCTTTCATCCGTTGTATTTTCTTTCTCAATTAATCCCTAATATCTTCAACTCTTTTTTTTTTGGAGTGCACCTTTTCTCTGTGAAATATTTTCTTTCTTTCTTTCAGAAAGCACGAAGCCCCTTATTCGCTGCCACCATTCCAACGTTCAAAGATGTCTTTTGTGTAATCGGGCAGTGATCTTAATGATACACTTGACTGGCAATACTCCGTGCACTTTCTCTCTCTCTCTCTGTGTGTGTGTGTGTGTGTGTGTGTGTGTGTGTGTGTGTGTGTGTGTGTGCGCGCGCGCTAGTGCGCTCAACGTAACAAACCCACAACTATCGCTGATCGACAAAAAAAATCTCCCCAGCCAGGGCTCTCTGAACTCCGAAAAGTCATGAAATAGTATTTCTACATGTAGGTGAGCAATGTATGATGATCTGTAAAAAGAACAATTTAGAAAAAAAAGTCAAAAAACACCTGCAGTTACGCACATGCACGCACACTGGGTAAAAAAATAACAGAAAGGTGGACTGCTTTTCATCTCCCCTCGCCAGTAACAGTACTTGTTCCTATTTAAACCAGTGCTTCACGTTCTTGCGCTCTGCCCTGGTGCCAGAAGCCTCGTGTGATCCTTTTTTTTTTCCCAAGAATTAAGTCGCTGGCGGTCGTGACAACAAACATGGCCGACTGGTACAGTTTCAGGTGTCTCAAAATAGACACGTGGCAGAAACGCTGAATGGAAACGTCCTTGCCACCATAAGGATCAGATCGATCGTGATCTCACCAAGCCTTTTGTTATTTCGATTATCGGTCGCGAATCCACAGCCGGCAGCGCAGCTCATTTGTTTTGAATTCGATGCACGCACCCGACGTTCTGAAGACCACTTAATCCTGAGCTGAAGTGGCCGGTCCTCGTAGAATCAATATTGTCCTTAGTGTTTGATCAATGCCGTTCGTTATATGGGACAGGGGACGAATCTGGTGCACCGCATACATTAACCGAGAAACGGATGGGGAGAAGAGGGGGGGGGAAGGGAAGAAGAAGATCCAAGAAGCTGCAAAAAAAGGTAGGTAAAAGGTAAAGGTCATCCCATAACCTTTTCAGGTCGTGGGGGAGTGAGGTGTTAGAGATCCAGCTTTTCTCGGGGCCAGCTTTTACATGAGGGTGGTGCCAATCTCCTCTCCCTCGCTGCCTTACTTTCCCCAACCCTCTAAGGAGTCAGGTACCCATTCCCGTCAGCTGGGTCGACTGGGGGAAGTTTGCTGCGCTTATCGGGAATTGAACCAGCGCGCTCTCGGTTCGGACGCCAGCGCTCTAACCACTCGGTCATCCGCTTCTCCCAAAAAGGTGGAATTTTGTTGGTTTCCAGAAGTTAAGTGGATCACAGTGAGAAGGACCACTGGTTTGGGCTCGTTTTCCGAGACTAATCTACTCTCCAATGAAACTGACATTTATGAATCTCTTGAATCAGCATTTGAAAAACAAACCTTCATCTACTGTTTCCTTAATCATTTTTCCAGAGAAACTGACATCTACCGATCATTTTTTTCTGCTAGAACACAGTCTTTCAAAGAATTGCTAATATAACAGCTTACCCCCCAAAAAAATTTAAATGGAATCAAACAAACACAAACAGATTAAAACATAAAAATCGCTTTTATACGCCTTCTTTCTCGGGGTATAAAATGAAGGAGGGTTTAAGTGAAAACCACCCGGCTCTTTGCGAAGAGAGTTCAAAGAAGACTTCACGATCAACGCAACATAAACCTAGACATACAGAGACCACCTGTAGCAAACAACAGCAGTCAGAAGATAAAATAGGCAGCTCCACTGACGTCACAGACAACAGAAATATCTAAAGAATATAAAAACTCCGAAGCCTTGACATTTATAACCTCTCTCGCTCGCACACATCTCCAAAAACAAGCAGAGACCATCTGCGTGTAATAACGGCGTAAAAGAGACTCAAACGGAAGCTTTGCAGACGTCACAGGTAACAGAAATATCTAAAGAATACTGAAACCCCTGTCAGCCTTCAGAAATTGTATCTCTCTTTCACTCTCTCTCTCACTCTCTCTCTCACACACACACACACACGCGCGATCGATATGCATCAATATTATTATTATTATTATTATTGTGATTTAAAAAGTGCATAATCAGGCTTACGATGGCGCGTCCTCGCAGGATGAAGTAGGAGACATGAACAGAATACAAAGGACGGAAGGAGAAAGAACAATGCAGACACAGACAAACATAGAAGACGCAAAGAAAAATCAGGGAACAAGCAATAAGGATAGAAAGTTTCATAAATCTGCAGAGAGGATGAGAAAGGAGAGTACATCAAAAATCACTTATTTTGTGACTGATGATGATTTGGTTGAATCGACTATAGGCTCGGTCGAATCGACTTGTGCCGTGGTCAGATCGATTGTCAATTCGACCATTTTCCAATTGGACTATCAGTCGACTCAACCAACGATAGTTAATAGAAAGATGAACCATCCGAGCATTTCCACTGTAGATAGCAGAGCCAAGCGCCCCAAGTAGCTGCCATTATGGCGTCCGCAACGAATAAACGGAGGGGCAGGACTGCTTGTTGCACAATCATGAATCAACTGCACGAATTCTCACTACAAATGTCTAAGAAAGTATTTTTCGCTTCCCGAAAGACGAGGCAAGCTAGGGACCAGAATTTAAATACCTTGCTTTATAAAACTGATACTTCTGAATAATGTCTTGGCGAAAATTCGTCTGTGGCGATTGTTGACATTATCGCGAAGAAATGTGCACAGTTGTGATTGCTTTAACAGTCTAATTGCATTGTAGATGCCTATTATTACTGTTAGTATATTGTTCTTTTGAGGGTAAGATTTTCTTTGCTGATGCATAAACTTGGGAACATTATTCGAATTTCGGTTTCCAGTCACCGTCTCGTCGATCATTACTGTTGTACTGTTTTGAAACGAAGAATGAGAATTTTAAAAAGGGAAGACGAAACATTGAAAGGAGGTTGAGGGAGGGGTTGTTAGTAGGTGGTCAAGCTACAAGTTGTTTCAAAGCTCACTATGCTTGGCTTTGTTTTTGATTTTTCTTGAGTGTGAAGGTTTTTTTCCTTTCTAGGTTTTTGTCTTCATACAGTTGGTATATTGTAGCACCTTCTCTTACAGTGGAATGCTTCTTTACCCATATGTGCAAAGATTGGGTCCAAGAGATCAGGAAAGAAGATTTTCTGAAAAAGGATGTATAAAAGTTCTATAGTTCAGGCTACTTCCTGCATGTGTAATGACTTCAGTGGGGCTGATATCACAACCCTTGTCTTCTGTGCCAGGCTTTCATGTGCAGCTGACAGAATCGAATGTCCTTTTACATTTCATGTTGTGTAGCCTGCAAACTGTGGATGAAGGTTTGCTGAGATTGTCAAGGCAAACTCACCTGGAAACTTTCTGGTGCACCGCCCGAGCAGTTACAGACTTTAACAGTATGCTTCACTGGAAGGCGGTCTCACAGTGCCAAGCACACAGCTGTTTCATGTGATTGAAGAGTTGGAGAAACGTTCACAGACAACATGGAACACATTCTGCACTTGGATAAAGTGGTAGGAAAATTAATGATGGAGTTTGAAGGCAAGATGAAACGGTCATTCATCTGTTCATATGTTAGATACTGATCTTTGTTCAAAAAGGTGAGACGTCTCTTCCTCAATTTACGTCTGAACTTCACGTTGAAAGAAAGCACAAGATATTTTGCAAATCAACCACCACGTAAGAAAAGGAAATTGATGAAATTGAACCATCTATGAGCTATCTTGACTTAAAGCCATTTGTTACTGGCAGTGAATACATTGCTAAGTGTGTCTGGATTTTTTTTTTTTTTTGAAAAGTGCATTGAGTCGACTCTGGAGTTGAAAATTGCGCTATATAAATCTGCTTTTAATAATAATAATAATAATAATAATAATAATAATAATAATAATAATAATAATAATAATGATAATAATAATCGAATCATTATTGAACAGTCCATCGAATGGCAGTCCCCACTATACATGACATTTGTGGACTTTGAGAAGGCATTTGACTCCGTAGACAGAGAGACCATCTGGAAGTTGATGCAGCACTACGGATTTCCACCAAAGTTCATTGCCATCATCCAACAGCTGTATGAGGACTCGACATGCCAGGTGATCCACAATGGGAAGCTGACGGACCCCTTTGCAGTGAGGACTGGAGTAAGGCAAGGTTGCATGCTCTCGCCGACAATCTTCCTGATCGTCATAGACTGGATCATGAGAAGAACAACCTCTAACAGCAACACAGGCATTCAATGGACCTTTGCCATGCAACTTGAAGATCTCGACTTTGCAGACGACATCAGCCTGCTGTCCCACAAGCAACAACATGCACAGACAAAGCTCACTCGGCTCTCAGAAGAAGCAGCGACAACTGGCCTGACAATCAACATCAAGAAGACAGAGGTAATGCGGATCAACAACAAGCAAGAAGCCTCACTTCAACTACACGGGGAATGTATCACAGAGACTGACCGCTTCACCTACCTAGGCAGCATAGTCACCAAAGATGGAGGTGCTGATGAAGATGTAAGAAGCAGAATAAATAAAGCCAGGCAAGCATTCCACATCCTGCGACCCATCTGGAATTCCAAGGCACTATCTCAACATACCAAGATCCGCATCTTTCATACGAACGTAAAATCTGTCCTTCTATATGGGTCTGAGACATGGCGTGTAACAAACAACATCACCAGGAAGATTCAAACATTCATAAACAGATGTCTGCGGCACATTTTCAACATCAGATGGCCCGAGAGAATCTCCAATGCATACCTGTGGGAGAGAGCCATCCAGAAACCTGCCAGCCAAGACATCAAGAAGCGAAAGTGGGGCTGGATCGGCCACACCCTGCGAAAGCCGGCCGAAAATCTAACACGACAAGCTCTGGACTGGAACCCACAGGGGAGACGCAGGGTTGGGAGACCCAGACAGACGTGGAGAAGATCGGTCCACGGCGAGGCGGAGGCAGCTGGAATGACATGGACCCAACTGGGGAGGGAGGCCCAGAACCGGGTTCGCTGGCGTGGTGTAGTTGCAGCCCTATGCTCCACTGGGGGCGAAAAGGAATAATAATAATAATAATAATAATAATAATAATAATAATAATAATAATAATGTGGCTGCTGTGACCAAATGCCAAAAACAATGTGACAGAGAAAGTCTGCTTTTGTAAGCAAGTGTTTTGTGAAAGTCCACAAAAAATTGCTTGGCGGGGATTAACAATTTAAAACACAGTAGTCTCTTCTCTTATTCGTCTTTCAAGTCTCTGCTTTGTCACACACTCACTTTCTCTTAACCTTCGATCAAATAGATGCCGAGCTTCTTTCCAATATAGACAAAATGTCACAAATGTGAAAACGCACTCTGACGATGCTTACTTTTCGGAGCTAGGTCTGAATACTGTCAGCACGATTAATTAATTCAGATTTGTGTCTCGAAGTAGCCCGGGGAGAAAGGAAATAGTGTTTTACGCCGAGCTAGCAACTAAAGCTATATCACGGCAAGGCAGCCAGCCATGTTAACAGATGCCACAGGCAGAGAAAGAACAGCGTGCTCGAGACGAGAACGGAACCCAGGACACCCAAACCTTCACTGTAGTGATGACAGGCGCTACCGGGCCGCCCTGAAAGTAGCCCGAATGAGTTTGTGGAGTCATCGAATAGACACACACACACACACACACACACACACACACACACACACACACGTATTCCTGGAATTATCTCCCTTGACGACAATTATGCCATCGTCTTGCACTGGGTAACCCCTTCTGTGGTCAGCGCTGCTGGGAAAGGTGCTCTACCGCTATTACTTATTCCCTGTTGATGGAGACAAACGCAGTAATCCACGGCAGGTGGTGCTGGTTAGACATGCCCTTCCAGCTGATGGGAACAACGCTTTAACTTCCTGTGGTAATTGTCAGCAAAAAACCAAAAAGGGAGAGAGGAACTCGCTCTGGTCTCCACTGCTGGTCCGTGTCCACTGACATGGAGAATCCGCTCTCGATTGCCACACTTACTTCCCCCTAGGTAATTCCCGAAAACGCTTATTCCTTAATGAATATCCAAGCTAGACACTCAATAAAATGTAACTTTCTCATTTGCTGATAACTTAAAAACCCAATGTTAAAATACCAGTCCAAAATTGTCAGAAAATGACTTTAAAATCCCTCAAAATATATTCCAAAAATTATTCCTTCTCGAAAAATTGTTACAAAATGAATAAAAAAATTATTACAACCAACACCTTGAATAGGCAAGGAATTACTCTAATTCCCGGTATCCTTCACTCTCAACATCGACACAACGTCCGTTGGCTACGCTGGCTTATCCGGGGATACCGCAACCCGGTTCACACAGGGCCCTGGTAGTGTAGTGGTTAAAACACTCGCTTGTCACCACTGCAGTGAGTGGCTCAGGGTTCAGATCTCGTCTCGGGACACTCTCTGTATGTGACACCTGTTCGCAGGGCTGGGCGGCGGGGGTTTTCTCCGTGTACTCCGGTTTCCTCCCCCCTCCCTTTCCCCCCATAGTGCGAAATCACCGCAAGGTGGAAGCACTTTCCAACTAAAATAAACAACAACAACAACAACGGTTCACACATAATTCTGGGCTCCAGTTAACACTACATTCAGATACACGTCCCTCCTTAACTTGTGCTCACCGGTATACATACATAGTTGAGGGGTACCCGGTTGTGTAGTGGTTAAAGCACTCCCTTGTCACCACTGGAATGAGAAACTCGGGTTCATATCTCGTCTCGGTGACACTCTCTGTATGTGACATTTGTCCGCAAGGGTGGTCGTTGCGGGTTTTCTCCCGTCCCTTTCCCCCCATAGTGCGAAATCCCCTCAAGTTAACACTTTCCTATTAAATAAACCAAACCAACCAACATGCACACTTACAGGCCAAGGGTGATAGCCGTGGTCCGTGACAGTAGTGTCCTTTATTGTATTTGTTACTTTCATATGCCCCAGAAAATGGCTTCAAAATTCAGGGTTGCAAAGCCCATATTTTTTTCTCTAGCTTTTCCTCTTCCTCATAATATGTAACCTCCTAATATGTCTTGATGTTTTAGAGGATGCAGGTGAATATATTAATTAATGTATTGTAAACGTTTATGCCTATGAATATTGTTGAGCAAATACTTTGCTGTCAGTAGAAATTGTTACACTGTATAGATTTTCTTATTTTCTTTTTCTTCATTCTTTTCCTTTCTCTTTTTAGTTTGAAGGTATATTTTAATGTTGTATTATAATAATTATTTTTTTATGTTTGATAACAAACGTGTATAACCACATTTCATTTTCTTTTTCTGTGAATAAAAGGTGTAATAATGATCACACACATATTAGTGGATCGATGCACATAACACATGATTAAATGATTAGCTTTTGTGGAGAGATTTAAGCACCTATGCAAGTCTTTGGTTAGAATCATAATTCTTCTTGTTTTGACACACTAATGTTGAAACACACATGTGAGATGAGACAGTAGCACACAAAAGTATCATCTTTCAGGTGCAATCATTACTGGACTTCGATTTATTCCGCTAGACCCTGACAAACAATATCGCACTTATCTTCTTGCCGTGTTTGAAATTTGAAATTATTTCTCTTGTATGAGCGAAAATGACTGTCGCAAGGTGCTCTCGCGGAACTCGGTCCTCGCTTTTTATATAGAGAACTTTGCCTTAAAACACATCTTTCTTACAACAGTTTTTGATTCAACTACGGCATGAGTCGATTCGGCCACAGCCCGAAGTCGATTCGACGACACACTCACGAAATTAGTGAATTTCTTCCTTGGTTGACGGAGAGCTCTCTGGCCACCAACAGCCGCCCGTCTATCCACGGACGTGTATACAAGTTCGTGGTCTATCTAAATCTTCTACACAACTATAGCATAAGGCCATCTTGATTACTCTAGTGCTCTCTGGCTGTAGTCTACACTTTGTTTTATTGGAGATTTCCATGTTATCAATTCAAGTGAAGAACAGGATTAAGAGAATGAAAGGGCTACGAAATAAGTGAATTTCGTCCTTGGTTGACGCACGTACATCTTGCCATGTGTGTGTGTGTGTGCGAGAAAGAGAGAAAGTAGATCTAAGGCAATATAAATATTATGTCACTTGTCTAATTTTTATAGAAAATGCCACTTTGCTTTGTTTACATACAACGGACAACGAATGTGTCATTACATTAAGTAGTAACTTCTCTACTTGATGGTCGAATCGACTCAGGGTTATGAACGAATCGACTTAGGTTCGTGGTCGAATCGGTAGAATGGGTAGATGGTCGAATCGACCGGTGCTCAGCTGCTGTTCAAGGGAAGCAAATGTAAAACAGAACAAGGACTTCCCGATAAAAGGGAGACAACAACGGCCATTTGCCATTAATGTCTTTTAATAGTGAACTATATTTAAAATGTCAAAAAAAATCTAAATTCAGAAATAACATATTTAACACTGTTTTTTTCAACCCCTATCTAATTTCTCTTTAACAAATTATCAAAAAATTATTTCGGAACTCGTCTGGATTTTTTATGATCACGTGATCAAAAGCCAATGCTTCCGGTGGCCAGGTTTGTCGTTCCAAAAACGCATTGTGAGGCGCAAAATACATTCTATTCGGTGATCTCATATATAATATAAGACAAAGTGAGTTTCTGAGAGTTTTATCAAACTAGTAATTGCTGTTATTTCAGCAAATGTTTGATTATATGATTGCTTTAAAATGTAGGTAGCAAAAGTAAATTGTACTTTGTGCCGGGGAATGGGTTTTGAATTGACCCGATTTTATGTTATAATAAACTATTGTTGCAAGTTTAGTTTACGAAGAATAATAAGGAATTAGGGCCTTCGACTCTAGGTTGTGTTAATTTCTTTTTTGTACGTTTTTAGTTTATATGTTTAGTACTATCCCTGAATTACTATTTTCCCTTGCAATGCTGTCATGCTAACCATCATGTAATGACTCCATCTCACACTGTTTACAGTACTTAGGCCTATATCCCTTCATCCATTGCTTTACGTTCTACTCTTGTACTTCATCTTTATGTTGTTCAGAATTCCTATACGTATCTCACCGTCCGCTGTTATCTTTCATTTATCATTATTGGTCTGCACAGAGAGTGCGATCTATCTTGGTCGTGATGGTGTGCGTTATTATCACATTATTATAATATGTCTTCGTTTAAGAGTAGTGAGGTATGAAGTGTTACATACAAAATACGAAATGTTGACTTCGGTGTTTATAAGCAATACTTTTTTCTGTGGTATTGTTATATCAAGATATAGACAACTGGTTTTGTTACAGTCAGTTGCTGCTAAACAAAGAATTTTCCTATAAATCCTGTGTATATCCATCTGGAAATAAACACATAGCACGTATTTCATTAAAATCTTAGTTTTAATTCATTTGTTAGAAGGTTTGCAATTGGTATGACAATCGTTTGTTTGTGCAGGCTGGTGTAAGAACCGGAAGCCATCATGGCTTTTCCATATACAGTGATTGGTCCTGGCGGACAGCCCTTTATTGTGGGTCAGATTCCGCTGATACAACAGACACTGGCACCACAAATTGTAGCCACGCCAGTTCAGGTGCAGGTAGCTGCCCCACAGCCAATGCCACCACCACCACAGCCACAGCCGCAGCCACTACCTCCACCACAGACTCAACCAAAGGTTCCAGACTATATGTCTGAGGAAAAACTTCAAGAAAAAGGTAAAAAAAAAAGAGTGTTTGTTAGTATTACTATCGATAACATGGAAACAGTGTCCCTTTGTCTAACATGCTTGAGGGGGGCATGCTCTACGTATTTTTGCTTTCTGTTTGAATTTGTGGTGCCTTTATTGTACCAACCTGTACTTTTTATAACGTCATCGGCATTGTGCTGTGGACTGTTTACTCTCCAGTGGATTTTTGTTTTTTTCCTCTTCTGATATCAGCTCTCATCGCCGTTAGTCTTCTCTGGCTAGAGCCATCACAGTTTCATTTTTGCAAGTTGTTCCTGTGATATACTTTCCATCAGTGCCAAAAAAGTCATATGCTTTAATATTTTACAGCAATTACTGTTTTGTGACCATGTGGAAATTCTCCTGACGATTTAATCTACGTTTCTGATTATTAGTCTATTCTGCGCTAGTCCAGTAACTCTGATCTATAGATCTGCCTCACCGACATCTTGGTCTATGAATGTTATCTGGCCGAAGAACAACCTGACATTCCCATTAACTTCATAGAGAGAGCCACAGGAATCTTCTCTGTGCTGTGCTTTTGTGTTTGTAATGCACGGAGAGCCTTGCTTTGGCTGGGATACTGCGTATAACAGCTTTCATTATTATTAGTAACATTTGTGAAGAAGCTTTCTTCCCTGTGTATAACAGAGTAATAATAATGCGAACTTATAATGCGCAGAATCACGAATAAGATAGATCACACTCTCTGCGCAGTACAATTTGATAGAAAGAAACATAACAACCAATAGACAGTGAGGTACACATAGGGACACTGAACAACATAAAGATGAGGTACAAGTCAGGAATAGTACTTTGTAAAAAGATATGTTTTAAGAGAGCCTTTGAATGCGGCCTTGGAGGCCAGAATAAAAATAGAAATGACAAAACTAAGATATTCCCAATCATTGCTTGCTTCTTTGGGAGCTATAGTAAAAAAGAAAAATAGAGAACTGTTTTACCTAACAGGTTATGCCAGCGTTTCTCAACCTTTTACTTGTGACGCCCCCCCAGACGAATAAAGGTACGTCCGCGCGCCCCCCTTAGCCACTAATACCTATATGAGATATGAGAAAATGACCGCCTTTGCGGCCCCCTTTTCAGCAGCTTGCGACCCCCTTGGGGGGCGCGCCCCCCAGGTTGAGAACCGCGGGGTTATGCACTCTCAGTGCGCAGTTGGAATAATGCTGACTGCTAGAGGCAGAGAACTAAATCACCAATGTATAGTTTACCACTCTTCAAGGGCTTATGGGCATTAACTTCTTAATTCCCAATGATAAAAGAATGAGATGTTCATGTTGAGAAAATTTGAATTGATTACTAACACACTCTCTAGCTGATGTCAAACTGACCATTGTGCTGAAATGGATGCAAACAAACATTTAATTGGAACTGATATAAAACTTTTTAGAATTTTTTCCTTCTATGTAGCTGATTATATAGCAGCTTCACTGTATTTAATAATAATGAGCATTTATATAGCGCCTATCCAAAAATTTGCTCAGAGCACTTTACATAAATCATACATAGACTAAATTGTCAACAATCATGTACCATATTCGCATATAACAGACTCGTGCACTTCTACAACATACACAAAGTAAATTACAGATACGGTATGCACGCTCACATCAGGACAGGGTCACAGTGAAGTTGTCTTTCTGAAAAGATGCATCTTAAGTTTGGACTTAAAGGTGTTTAAAGAATCCGTGTCAAAGGCTGATGGATAATCCGTTCCAAGTTGATGGGGCTTGGTATGAGAAAGACCTCTGTCCATATGTCTCTGTCTTAGTGGGATTCGCAAAAGCTTGGTGTCAGAAGAAGAGTGAAGAAGTCGTGTGGGTGTATAGATGAGAGTGAATTTGGAGAGGTACCGAGGACCAGTGCCACAAATGGCAGAGTAAGTCAGAGTGGAAAGTTTGTAGGTTATATGGTCTTCAACTGGCAGCTAGTGAAAAGAACGAATGATAGGTGAAATATGTTAATATCTAGATGGTCTGCAGATGAGGCAAGCAGCGTTATTCTGTCAAGAAGATACTTGGGGATTCCAGTTAAAAGAATTACAATAGTCCATCTTCAATAGCACAAAGGGAGAGATTAGAGTTTTAGTTGCATCAATGGTGAGATAATGACGAATGGTACTGATCCTACGAAGTTCAAGGAAGGGTAGGCAAATCTGCAGACATGAGAAATATGTTGATGAAAAGTCAAACTCTGATCGAGAATGAAGCCCAAGCTGCGGACAGGTAGAGGAGGGAATAGTTGAGTTGTTTATAGACAGAGACTGAGGGAGAGAAGGATGATTCACAAATTTCTTTGGACAAGTAGCAGTTCAGTCTTATCGTTATTCAGTTGCAGTCTGTTTTGGATCATCCAGGACTTTAAGTCACCTATGCATTCCTGTTTCCTTGTTAGTAGTCCAGAGAGTTCAGTAACTGGAGCTGAATGATAAAGCGGTGTATCATCAGCATAACTCACATGTGCCATGATATGGCATGACAGTACATCAGACAGAGGGTAGGTATATAGCCCAATACAGATCCCTGGGGAGCACCATGTCTCAGGACAGAAGCATTGGAGTAAACATCATTCACACACAATCTGGGCTTGGTTTGTGAGATAGGATAGAAGCCAGGTCAAAGCAACATCATGAATACCAAAAGACTGCTGAAGAAGTATAATTCACAATTACATATCCTCTCGATCTTGACACCATCCTCAATGACCTCTTTGTCCTGAAAAATGCATTTAACAGCTTAAAAGGTTAATATTTAATGTATCATGGAAATCATACTCTTAAACAATAATTTATACACAGATCGGTTGTTCTCACATTAAAGTCTATGATTTAATTATATGTCATGGAAAAAGAATTGCATTCTTGGGGTGGGAGGTGGGAAATGTCCTATTGCATATCTCTACTTGAGCTCTAACCAAAGTTCAGATAAAAAAACAACAACTCATTGTGACAGCACATTCCTGTTTACAGCATTGGTTTTGATCTAATTATTGCTTTGAGATTTTAAAAAAATGCTCACCATTATACTTTAAAAATAATGTTACATCGTCATTTTCATCATAAAACTATATCCTTCTGAAGTTTTTGGACCTCATTTCAGTCGAGAACTAAAAATAATGCATCTGTTTTTATTTTTTCATTTTTCCTTCAGCAGAAATAGATTTCAAGTGATATTAAACTAGACAGTTGATTCCATTGAATGCATCAGTTTCTTCTTTTGAACAATCAATTCTTTAAGCAAAGTTAAAAGTTATTTACAGGCTTATCCACACATTGCTGTCAAACATTGTGTTTCCTTTGGTAATAGTATTCCAGAGTGCACACTTGAATTAACAAAACCTTTTAAAGAGATATGAGCATTCGCTATACTGCGAAAGTTTTTGATTTTTAAGGATTTACAGCTATATCACTGATATATTATTTCATATAAAAATTAATGTGTTGCAGCTCGCAAATGGCAACAACTTCAGTCCAAGCGTTATGCAGAAAAACGGAAGTTTGGTTTTATTGATGCACAGAAAGAGGATATGCCACCAGAGCACATACGAAAGATAATTAGAGATCATGGTGACATGACTAATCGAAAATTTCGCCATGATAAGCGTGTCTACCTTGGGTAAGTGACAGTTTTGGACTTGATATACAGCCTTCTGATGTTTGTAATATGTTTTGTGTCATTTTATATCTCGGTCATTTGGTGCCATACATCATAATTTATTAATCAGAGTGTTGAAGAAATTCTGCTTCGGTTGTAATTCTTTCTGAAATAAAGGATTACAAATGTTTTAAACGCAATTAATCGCCTTATGTAGCTTTGAGATTTTAAGGAGAACAACAGTTTTAAAAGATGTTTTATTTCTATTGTATGCTCAAATACTGTTAAATTCTTATAAAGATTTTTTTGTTGAGGTGTTAAGCACAAACTAAAATGTCTTGAAATACTTTGGTAAAATTAGTGGATAAATTTTGAGACTCACTTTAACCTTCAGAAGTGTAAGAGTGACTAATTTTGCATTAGCAAGCCTTTTCAGTACTTTATGTCAAAACCAGCAATTGATGCGTTACAGACATTTTAGCATGAATGTTAATGTACACATTTTATCTTTGCATGCACAGTGCTCTGAAGTACATGCCCCATGCAGTAATGAAGCTACTGGAAAACATGCCCATGCCTTGGGAACAGATTCGTGATGTTAAGGTTCTCTACCATATCACTGGGGCCATCACATTTGTCAATGAAATTCCATGGGTCATTGAACCCATCTACATCTCACAGTGGGGGTGAGTAACATGTTAGTTTAAGAAGGGAGCATTGCATTGTTGTCCCTTTAAAACTCGTGTCCAATAACATTTTAGTCTGGCTTGATGATTATATGTTTTGTTGATTTGTATTTTTTTTTTCTAGATTTGGGCTAAAAATAATAGAGGAGACCTTTTAAAAATTTCTCTAATTGCATGCTGTTACTCTGATGCTGCTTTATAATTGCATATCAGAACAATGTGGATAATGATGCGTCGAGAGAAACGAGATCGGCGCCACTTCAAGCGCATGCGTTTTCCACCTTTTGATGATGAAGAACCTCCCTTGGATTATGCTGACAATGTCATGGATGTGGAACCATTGGAACCTATTCAGATGGAGCTGGACCCTGAAGAAGACAAGGCTGTAATGGAGTGGTACTATGACCACAAGCCACTCATTGATACAAAGTAAGTTTGCTTCTTGGGATTACTGCTCACATGGTGAGCATGGACAATAGCCTATAGAGCCCCTTAGGTAAATGGCAAGAAGATATGTTTCAAGTCCTTTGGGCTGTCCAGGTAGTGCATTTTTGCTGTTTGCAATGGCTTGGTAGTTCTTCATGGCCAATATTGCATGGATTTGTTTGCAATATCTCTGTTGTGTTGCTTAGTTTCTCTACAATTTTGAAAGTTTTGTTGTGCTGAAGTGAATTTATGTAAGTAATGGTTAAGAATGCTGGTATTGTCATTTGTATGTCATAAAGGAAACATGTCATGTAGTTAAAAATACAACACAGAATTTACAGCCACAATACAGATTTTCATGAAAATCTACTACACTTTTCTTCAGGTTTGTCAATGGGCCAACATATCGCAAGTGGCAGTTGACCCTGCCCATTATGTCTGTCCTATACCGTCTGGCCAACCAGCTGCTTACCGATTTGGTGGATGACAACTACTTCTACCTTTTTGACTTGAAGTCCTTCTTCACCGCCAAAGCTCTTAATCTGGCCATCCCAGGAGGCCCCAAATTTGAACCATTGGTTAAGGACAGGGAGCTGCAGTAAGTGTTTGTTCTAAACTTTTTGCTAGTCTTCTGGTAATGTTGTGTCTTGGCTTTCATGCTCGTTAAGGAAGAAGACTATTGGACTTCAGTGGTAATTTCATTTTCATTCATGTGGTTTAAGTTCAGACAAAAGTCAAAGATATGATTAAAGATTCCCAGAAGTATTTTTGGGAGTCTAAACTGGATGATGTTTTAGAAATTATTAATAAATAGTGTTTGATGATGACAGGGATGAGGACTGGAACGAGTTCAATGACATAAACAAGATAATCATCAGGCAGCCAGTGCGGACAGAATACCGCATTGCTTTCCCCTATCTGTACAACAACATGCCTTTCCAGGTCCACTTACCATGGTAAACAGTATTTTAACTCTTTATTTTATTTCTCTGATTCTTAAAAAAAGCAGGAAGGTATAAGAAAATATAATTATTATGATTCGTGAAACTTTAAAATTCTGAAAAGAAATTATTTGTCGAAGTGAAGAAATCTTGAAAAATAGCTTACTTTTTTGTGCCTCATTGCTTGCTTTTATTCTTAGGTACCATACTCCCAATGTTGTCTTCATCAAGACAGAAGATCCAGATCTGCCTGCTTTTTACTTTGATCCTCTCATCAACCCTATCTCTCACCGAACAGCAGTGAAGGTAGCAGATCATTATTTGCTTGTCTGTATTTTTAGTCTTCAGGAAATTCTTTTCATTCTGAAAGTGATGAGCTTAAACAGTCAAGGCTTTTCAAAGTCACATGAAGGAAATGATATTAGAGATTTCTATTTGAAAAGGCCATTCCTGAGGTATATAAAGTATCTTAAAAACTTTTTTTTTTTAAATTTTGTTGCTTCTGTGAACGTTATTAACACATTCACATTAATTGACAGTCTTCAGATCCAGTCATTGATGATGATGAGGACTTTGAGCTGCCTGAGTATGTCCAGCCATTCTTGAGTGACACACCACTGTACAGTGACAACACAGCCAATGGCATAGCATTGCTCTTTGCTCCACGGCCCTTCAACCTTCGGTCTGGGCGGACCCGGCGTGCCATTGATGTACCACTTGTGAAGTCATGGTAAGGGATGGAAATGTCTGATACTACCAGTGGGTTAAATGAGGCTTCCAGCATGGGTTGAAATTGCTTGTCTCTTCTTTATTTTCCCAAGAAACACAATTTTTTAAACCTAAATGTCACACGATTTACTCATGACCAAGCCCTGTGAGGGCAAAAATTTTAGTTGTCGTTCCTGCTTCTTAGAATTGCTAGATAAGCCTTCTGAAAGATGTTATCATGCAGTGATCCTGTTTTAGCAGTAGGGCCTTATAGTAATACACTATTAAATAAAAAAGAATTTTTGAGTGTTTAAGTAATTTTAGCTTGATTGAATAATTAATTATTTACTGGCATCGCATTTTGTTTTCTTGGCCAGGTATCGTGAACACTGCCCAGCCAACATGCCTGTGAAAGTGCGAGTGTCATATCAGAAACTTCTTAAGTACTATGTACTGAATGCACTGAAGCACAAACCTCCGAAAGCACAGAAGAAAAGGTAAAGAGATTTGGAATTACAAATTAGTTTTGCTGCTGATTCTGCATATGCTCAGATATCATCCTGCTTGATTTGATGACCGGGAAAGTGGCAGAGATAATTTAAGTATTTGTAACCTTTAGTGAAGTTAGAGACCTCACTTTTCTCTGGGCTAACTTTGTGTGAGGGTAGTGCCCATGTCTCCTAACCTTAGTGCCTTACAAGAGTTTCATAAAGGTTCCATCCAGGAAAGTCGACCTTTAAAAATAATTGTCTCCCTTAGCACCTGCTGGGTGAGCAAAGACCAGCTAATTCCACTAAAGTGAAGGAGAAAGGATCAGTGTTCAGGCGAAAATTGTTGGGTGGCAGGGTTTCAGTTTGAGGTAAACAAAAATGAGTTGGGAAACGGGAAATGAAGAAAATGCAGTAAAGGATGGTTGCTGTACAAACACAACTTATGGGTGCTGTTGCAGGTATCTGTTCCGATCCTTCAAGGCTACAAAGTTCTTCCAAACAACACAGTTAGACTGGGTGGAGGTAGGTCTGCAAGTGTGCCGACAAGGCTACAACATGCTAAACCTTCTCATCCATCGCAAGAACCTCAATTATCTTCATTTGGACTACAACTTCAACCTCAAGCCTGTGAAGGTAAGGACCACATTTTAGACAAAAAGTGCTATAAAATCATGTTTTAAAATGGCTGTGTATTATTTTATGTTTAAGGTAGCTGTATTTTTCTGTAGTTGAATAAATTTTAATATTGCTACAGAATTAAAATGATTGGAAGTTTATAAGGAAGATTGCGCATGATATATCTATATTAAGTCAATAGGAAGCAATTTCTTTATTCTTTTTTTCTCTCTTTCTTGATGTGCAGACATTGACCACCAAAGAACGCAAAAAATCCCGGTTTGGAAATGCCTTTCACTTGTGCCGTGAAATTCTACGTTTGACAAAACTCATTGTGGACAGCCACGTTCAGTACCGCCTTGGCAACATTGATGCCTTTCAGGTACCTTCATTACTTGTTAACAGTGAGGAGGAGATGGAAAAGAAATTTACTTCTTTTATCTCTCCTCAGCATCTGTCGTTTTTGAGGTGGTTTTATTGTGAACTGTCATGTACTGTTAGCATGTATTCTTCAATGCTTTTCACTTAGTAGTAAATATGATGTAATGAAGTATGGAAAAGTATGAAAAGTACTGTTTCATTATACGGACTATTGTTTCAGTTGGCAGACGGGCTGCAGTACATTTTTGCCCATGTTGGGCAGCTGACAGGCATGTACCGTTACAAGTACAAGCTAATGAGGCAAATCCGCATGTGCAAAGACCTCAAGCACCTGATCTACTACCGCTTCAACACTGTGAGTTCCTTAAATTAAAAATTAACCAGCTTTTTGTTTCCTGGTGTGAAGTGTAATTCTTTATTGTCCTTGACTGCTAAGTAAATTTTTATATTGAATTCACAAATACATATAGACATGCCTCCACCTTTTGGCAGTCCTATGGTAAAAATATCTTGCAAAAATATATATTTGTATTAAAAACTTGAAAAAGGGTCCAGTTGGCAAGGGGCCAGGCTGTGGAATCTGGGCGCCAGGATGGCGTGTCTGGATGTTCTTCATGCGAGGCATTACACCGCTTCTGGAACGCTGGCTTGGAAATCTTCTGTCGCGCCAGTTTGAGGGCCGTCATTCAAAGGGCGTGGCCAAAACTGTTACAAAGCAGCGTGTGGAAAGTCATTTCGATCTAGAGCTTCGAGCTGCAGTGAGTATTGTTTCAATTAGTATGTTACCTTTACAATGACCACTTCTGTTAATCACCAAAATGGGTGACATTTGTTGATTCATTCCAACTCAGTTGCGATTAATGCATAGTTTGTTAAATATCATGTGATTTATGAGTAAAAAGAATAAATCTTGGTGTAAGAAATCTAAGAAGTTGCAAAAGCGAAATGCAGCGACTACAGAGTAAAATAAATGGAGTATTGGGAGAAAGCACGTGCTGAAATGACATCGGTATGATGTGCAAGTAGCGACTGTCCCTAAAGATTTAACAAAATTCTGATAATAAAATCTTTTATATGTTCGAAAATTCACGATTTTCAAAGATTTTGATTATAGTACTGAAACGCAACAATGCGACATACAGTAAATTTTATTTAGTGAGTCCACACAAGCTTTTATTTGTGGTCCCTTTCACAATGAGTATACTTGTTTTGCGATATAATAAACATTTCTGGAGCTTTTTCCTTAACCTGTCTTAGTGCTAAATAACATTAATTATTAAGGTATGCCAAAAGAATAATTATTTATGCTGTCCATAGCATATGTTCTGCAATCTTTGTGTTCTTGCAGGTCATGCATGATATACTGGACATGATGCCAGAGGGTATCAAGCAGAACAAGGCCAGGACTATTCTGCAGCATCTTTCAGAAGCCTGGAGATGCTGGAAAGCTAACATTCCCTGGAAGGTATTCTTTAAAAGAAATTGGATCCTGTTTTTACTTCTGTCTGCTACTATTTTATTATTTTTAATTAATTCATTCATTTATTTATAAAATATTGCTATTTTAATGAGAAAAAAACCTTTTATTAAGGATATTAAAAAGTTGTAGAGTTGTTGTTCATTTTTTAATTTGCAGGAAAGTCAGAGAAAACATAAACCTGCATACATCTATTGTTACGATAGTGACTGGAGTACTGATTAAATGAATCATTTACGGTGACAGGTGCCGGGTTTGCCCACTCCCATTGAGAACATGATCCTGCGTTATGTGAAGGCCAAGGCTGACTGGTGGACTAACACTGCTCATTACAACCGTGAGCGTATCCGCAGAGGTGCTACGGTGAGGGATCTTCTTGACATTTGGCTTTAAATGGTGGAAACCAGACTTGATTTAGATAATTAACTTTTGAAGCATGTGGAAGGGCAACAAAAATAGCAGATTTTGGTTAGTTGTGACTTGCTTTTTGTAAGCTTCTGTTGGCATGACTCCTGAAGTTTTGGGTGAGGTATCATAGTCCTTACCCCATTATATGACTGGTTTGTGTTGGCTAGGTGGACAAAACAGTCTGCAAGAAGAACTTGGGGCGCCTGACACGTCTTTACCTAAAAGCTGAACAGGAGAGACAACACAACTACCTGAAGGTTAATTTCTTTTTTATTTTCTTTAGGTGTTTTTTTTTTTTTTTGGTGAATTATATTCTCAGCTTTTATAGAAAAAAAAAACGTGCTATCTTTTTTATGAGAATTTTTAATCTTTTATATAGTTCAGTACACTTGATGTTGAAATTGTTCATAGGATGGTCCCTACATCACAGCAGAAGAAGCTGTGGCCATTTACACAACAATGGTGCACTGGCTGGAGAGTCGTCGCTTCTCCCCTATTCCCTTCCCACCACTGTCTTACAAGCACGACACCAAGCTCCTTATTCTGGCTCTAGAGCGCCTAAAAGAGGCTTACAGGTATATTTAGCAAGGCTGTCAGATCAGTTGTTAAATTGAATCTGTTTCCCAAACACCTAAAATAATGCCACATCAGATGACTTTAGATAAGGTTTAATAGTTTTTATTTTCTTAAGACTTTTTTGTTTCTGACTCATCTGCTGTTCTTTGTGCAGTGTGAAAAGCCGACTGAACCAGTCTCAACGAGAAGAGCTGGGTTTGATTGAACAGGCGTATGACAATCCTCACGAGGCATTGTCCAGGATCAAGCGTCACCTTTTAACACAGAGAGCTTTTAAAGAGGTTAGCATATGATTTTCACTCATGCAGCTGTACAGAAGAGCCTCTTTTTAAAGGTAAACTTAGAAAGCCATTTAAGTCATACAATTCTCAATAAAGAGAAGGAAAACGGCCAAATAAGTTAGCAAGGTCATGAACAGAATGTACAACATTGTCTGTTTTTTTAGGTGGGCATCGAGTTTATGGATCTGTACAGTCACTTGATCCCAGTCTATGATGTAGAGCCCTTGGAGAAGATCACAGACGCCTACCTGGATCAGTATCTGTGGTATGAAGCAGACAAGCGCCGTCTCTTCCCACCATGGATCAAACCATCTGATGCAGAACCCCCTCCACTGCTTACCTACAAATGGTGCCAGGGTGAGTGGATTTTTACTTTTCTTCCATGCAATAGACATTGATCTCTGTGCCTTAAGGTGAGAGTAAATAGTGGCTTTGGGATCGCATGGTCAAATTGAGATAACATCAAATTTGCATGCATAAGCATAGAATAAACAAGGTACAAATGGGTTTTGTTGAATAAAATCAACGATTGGAAGAAATAAAGTTTTAAGGTGATTGTAATCTAGAGCAAATAACTAAATAAAAAAATGAAAGATGTAAATGGTCATAATTATATCGTGGACTGGGTTTTTCTACAGTAATAACATTTTGTAGCCTTATTTAAAATAGCTTCCAGCACCATGAACTTTTCAGGGAAGTGGTGTGTAAGAATGATTTTATTATTATTGTGCAAGTGATTAGGATTAGTTGTCTTTTAAGCAAGCAGGATAATAAAGAAAGTTCTGTAGGCTTCTTTAGTAACAATGAGGTGCTTGTGAACAGGCATCAACAACCTGCAGGATGTCTGGGACACTTCTGAAGGAGAGTGCAATGTCATGATGGAATCCACTTTTGAAAAGATGTATGAAAAGATTGACTTGACGTTGTTGAACAGACTATTGCGTCTGATTGTGGACCACAACATTGCTGACTACATGACAGCCAAGAATAACGTCGTCATCAACTACAAGGTGGGCAATCTACAAAGATTGGGGATATGTTAATCTGTATGAATATTGTTTCCTGTCCTTATTATTGATTATAATGCAGGAAATTTTTGCAAAATATGCATATGGACCTTAGCTCCTTACACTTCTGTTGAATGTGGGTGACCGAGAATCCACATTTATGTTGTCGATGAGGAAGAAACTTTAAACGCAAAAGCATTTTAAAAAGATGTTGCAGTTGATGAATGTTCATATATTGTTGATATTTAGGGAGACAATTTTGTTGCTCTTTTCAACATTATAAGCTATATTTTCTGTTCTGCAGGACATGAACCATACCAACTCCTATGGTATCATCCGTGGTCTGCAGTTTGCATCTTTCATAGTGCAGTTCTACGGTCTGGTTCTGGATCTCTTGGTCCTTGGCTTGCATCGTGCCAGTGAAATGGCAGGTCCACCACAAATGCCCAATGATTTCTTGACTTTCCAGGTGAGTGATGTTGAAGACTACTAAGTGTATGTTTCAAGTATGCAAAGTAAATACTCTGGAAACTAGAAGTGTGGAGGAAATTGGTGCTAGTTGCAGGCTCAGCTGAGACTAAGAGGCAGGGGTACCTGCCAATGGGTTTTCTGGTCCTCGAATGTTGAGAATTGTATTGAAAAGTGTGTTATTACTCATGACGGTATTTGGTGAAAGTTCCTGATTATGAGTGCTTAAAAATTTTGACATTCATTTAACACATACTGATCTTTGTGTTTGACTTTGGTCTGTTTAGATTGTGTATTTATCTTTCTGTTAAGCACACTAAGCTGCCTCTGTTGTGGGAGAAGGGAGAAATTATGAAAGTGCATCATTTTTTATTAATGGGTGCCTTATCCTTAAGCAATATAAAGCATCAAGTCAGTAAATATCCTGAGGGGTTTTCCTTGTATTTGACCATACTTTTTGGAAATCTTTCTGTTAAGCACACTAAGCACATTCTGGTGGGGAAGTGAGAAATTGTGAAAGTGCATCATTTTTTATTAATGGTTGCCTTATCCTTAAACAATATAAAGCATCAAGTCAGTAAATATCCTGAGGGGTTTTTCTTGTATTTGACAATACTTTTTGGAAAGATTTTTCACTAAATAGTGTCAGAATTTTTTTAACTGTGCACAGGACAGACTTTGTGTTCTAGAATCATTCAGCAGCCTGTTGTGTATGCTTGCAGGACACCGTCACAGAAGTCGCCCACCCTATCCGGTTGTATTCACGCTACATTGACCGTATTCACATATTCTTCAGGTGAGTACTAAACTGAATTGAAGAACAAACTTCATTTCACTAATTTTATGTTTCTGCAAGTAAATGCTCCCTAAGTGTTTAACTATAATTGCTGCAAAAAGATCCTGAAGACAATTACAGATTATTGGGAACAGATGTTTGTGATATCTTTAGAGTTTCACAGAAGGTTGTGAATGTATTTGTGCTTGAGTGCGTGCACGTTCTTTGTGTGTTTGTGAGCGGGAGAGAGCACATGCACACTTTGATGACTATCTGCTTTTTCCATCATAGGTTCAGTGCAGAGGAGGCGCGTGATCTGATCCAACGATATCTCACAGAGCATCCTGATCCCAACAATGAAAACATTGTTGGCTACAACAACAAGAAGTGTTGGCCCCGTGACTCCCGCATGCGTCTCATGAAGCACGACGTCAATCTGTGAGTGTTACTCCTGCAGTTGCTTATTATTGCTGTGTCTGAGGATTTACATGAATAGTATGCCTCTATTTTATGTTTGCTTGATTGTGCAAACACATTAATTTCTAGTACTTACTAATTATGTTCCTTTTGCTATGTACTGCAGTTGTACATTTGGTGGTGTACATGCAGTGTAAATGTTTGTACTGGTGTAGTTGCAACGTACAATAAATGTTGTGAAAGAAATTTTTAAAATCTAGAAGTTTTAATTGCTTCTTGTCACAAGGCCCCCTGCTTTGTTCCAGTGGTCGAGCTGTGTTCTGGGATATAAAGAATCGCCTGCCAAGATCTGTCACCACCATTCAGTGGGAGAACAGCTTTGTCTCAGTGTATAGTAAGGACAATCCCAACCTCTTGTTCAACATGTGTGGCTTCGAGTGCCGCATCCTGCCGAAGTGCCGTACTACACATGAAGAGTTCACACACAAAGACGGAGTCTGGAATCTGCAAAATGAGGCGAGAGAATAAAAGAATACTAGAATTCAGTGTATATTTATTATTTCTTATAATAAAAAAAGGCTTCATTTTTGATTTTAGAAAAACAGCTTTGTTAACTTTGCTGGTTTGACAAATCTGAGAATGATTTACTCTTATTCTTCCATCTGTCTCATGAGAAAGCTCCTATGACAATTTTTTGTGGGCATTTAGTTATAGGCCCTCACCTCCCCAATGTTACTGTGATGATTTCTTGCATTCATTGTAAGAGATCCCTAACGAGTTATGTGTTTATTATGAGTCACTTGAATGTAGTTTACAGTTGTTTGTATTGTCCATTCTCAATTTATATCAGTGGGTGAGAGTACAGAAATAAGACATCAGTTTTAGTACTTTATCTGTCAACATAGCGATGTCTCACTTACGTTGTTATAGGTGACTAAAGAACGAACTGCACAGTGCTTCTTGAGAGTGGATGAAGAATCGATGAATCGTTTCCACAACCGTGTGCGCCAAATCCTCATGGCCTCAGGATCAACAACCTTTACCAAGGTCTTTATTTTTTCTTTCTTTTTTTTGAAAGAAGATGGTGATGCTGTTTGTGTTCTTACGTCTGTTATTTTTACCTTGGTGACCAAATATTCTTGCCACTTTTTAGAACCTATAAATAAATTGGTGTCTTTGTTCTCTCAGATTGTCAACAAATGGAACACTGCTCTCATCGGACTGATGACCTACTTCCGAGAGGCTGTTGTGAACACCCAGGAATTACTGGACCTCCTTGTCAAGTGTGAGAACAAAATTCAGACACGTATCAAAATTGGTCTGAACTCCAAAATGCCATCCCGATTTCCTCCCGTGGTCTTCTACACTCCCAAGGTATACAAATAATTGGCTTAGGTTATTTCAAAATATTAGAGATTATATCAGATTTTCTTGAAGCTAAGTGAAATTTATTAATTTAATTTTGAGATTTTGAAATACGTTCTTTGAACTACAGTGTTATCTGTTGTGATGAGTGTCATATTACCCATAAAGTGGCTGACACTGATCAGTGAAACTTGATTGTGTGCACAGGAGCTTGGCGGACTGGGTATGTTGTCCATGGGCCATGTCCTCATCCCCCAGTCAGACTTGCGGTGGTCCAAGCAAACAGATGTTGGCATCACCCATTTCCGCTCTGGTATGAGTCATGATGAAGACCAGCTGATCCCGAACTTGTATAGGTGAGTTAAAGGTGATTTTCACATACCTGGCATACACCTGGCTGAGCTAGCCAGTCCCACAGAGCTGCAGTATTTCATAATTCATATCTGTAGCTCTTTACAGTTGCATAATATTATATTAGGTTTTGAGAGAATTGTTAAATACATTCTAGTTATTTGAAGTGTCTTGCGATTGAGACAGGGAGAGTTTACTATTATCTGTCCTCTTTTTATGGATTGACTCCATTGATTGTTTTCAACCATACTGTTCTTGTTCCCTTCACAATTATGCTGTTTTCTCCAGGTATGTGCTGCCATGGGAAAGCGAGTTCATCGATTCTCAGAGAGTTTGGGCTGAGTATGCTCTCAAGAGGCAAGAGGCTAATGCACAGAATAGGTGAGTTTTGCTCAGAGTTCACACACAAATTGATATTAAATTATAGTGAATGAAGTTTGGTTAGTTGTGGTGGCAAATACCTTGCAGTGAACAAAATATATATTAGGGAAATACCCACCAAGATTGTAAAAGCATTTTTGTGTGCTTCTACATGAATAGATCTATTCAGAGCTATTCTGAGTTGACACTGTGCTCACAATTGGCATTGGGTAAAAATATCCAAAAACTGTCTTTCTTCCCATCAGTATGTTTTTTTTTCAATCTTTTTCTAGACGCTTGACACTTGAAGATCTTGAGGACAGTTGGGATCGTGGAATTCCTCGTATCAACACCTTGTTCCAGAAAGATCGGCATACCTTGGCATATGACAAAGGCTGGCGTGTGCGAACAGACTTCAAGCAGTACCAGGTTTGGATATTAGTTTTCCATCACTTCAGACAAAGTGTTGTGTGAAAAATTGTAAAATACTGTAGCAGACAGATATTCTTTGCTTGTTTTCTGTTTTTAACCCAGCTGTGGCTGCTTATCTGTAGGTCTTGAAGCAGAATCCATTCTGGTGGACACACCAGCGTCATGACGGCAAGCTGTGGAACCTCAACAACTACCGCACAGACATGATCCAAGCTCTTGGAGGTGTTGAGGGCATTCTGGAGCACACTTTGTTCAAGGGCACATACTTTCCAACTTGGGAGGGTCTCTTTTGGTGAGTGAAAGTGCCTGTGGACATTTCTTTGTCAGTTTAAAAAAGCATTCAATTTATCTGAAGCAGCTAAGTGCTCAAACTGCTCTGCACATCCCACCCCAGTCTCCCTCAAACTTTATATATACTTTGCTGTTTTTTTCTTTTTTTTTTTTCTTTTTTCGCAAAGCCTAAAATTGTCTATCTTCTTTAGTACTAACTTTTATGAGTTTGCTGTGCTAAGCTATGTGTATGTGAGTGTGGGTCGGGGGGCAGAAATCAGTAGGTGTTGAGATAGCAGGGCAGCTCGCCCCAAATGATCATGATGTTGTGTTAGTCTTTTCAGGGTTTACACTACATTAAGCTTCAGCATGACAAACATTTTTTTTAAAAACCTAGGGCTTGTGAACTTTTCTGCTCGTCTGTGTTAGGGAGAAAGCCAGTGGTTTTGAGGAGTCCATGAAGTACAAGAAGCTGACCAATGCACAGCGGTCAGGTCTGAACCAGATTCCAAACCGTCGCTTTACTCTCTGGTGGTCACCCACTATCAACAGAGCCAACGTGAGTGCTTACAGGATTCCGTAACTATTCACAAAGCTGGTGCATGCATGCATATGTGTGTGTATGTGTGCATGAGAGAGAGTGTTTGGGTACATACATGTCTGTTCTGGGGTGCTTGAAAGATGGATTGGCAAGCTGATAATAGCATTTGCAAGAAAATTCTTTGTTTCTGACATGAACTTGCTTGTTTGCAAGGCTTTAGGCTGAAGATTCTTTCCCACAGAGGTTATTCAATTGACAAGATTCTGCTTCTACATTGATTGGACAGATGGGAAGCATGTAAACATTAATAACACCAATGAGGACACAAAGATTAATTGGTTTGAAGAAAGAGGATTTATCAATAAAAGAAACGATATTTGCATGTGATCAATCTTCTGATCCATAAATTATTTTTGACTATATTCTGAAGTATTTTGGACTATATTCTGTTGCATATCAAATATTCATCAGAGAATGCATGATGTGGGTCCCTTGTTTCTTTTAAAGGACCCTTTTTTCCCCCCATTAAGAGGGCCTGGGCCCCTCTTTTTGAAATCCTAGAATAACCTCTGTTCCCATGAGTTGTGCAAGTTTATGTAGAAGGTTCTGTGCCATATGACCTAAGCAGTTATATGTTAACTAACTCATTACAGTTTACTTGAAAAACCACATTTACTCTTATCTAGCAAGAAACTGAACTAAAGACGAGGAAAATTTGTCCTGTTGTCTCATGCAGGTGTTTGTTAAAGGCTCTCTCCTCCATGTCTTGTATAGGTATACGTTGGTTTCCAAGTGCAGCTGGACCTGACGGGCATTTTCATGCATGGCAAAATTCCCACACTCAAGATCTCCCTCATTCAAATCTTCCGTGCCCATCTGTGGCAGAAGATCCATGAGAGCGTCGTCATGGACTTGTGTCAGGTGCAGATTACTTTTTGAGATGTATTGTTCATGAAACGATGTATTGATAGATTTCCCAGTCTGCCTTTGTGTTACATTTCTGTTGTGTGTTTTTTTTTTTTTTTTTCTTTGAATTTTAAGTTGCAGTTTTTATGCAGCAACTTTTTTGTTTCTTATCTGTGTTTGGACCTGGTAATTATTTTCTTTATATTAGTGTTATCATTGCCAGAGATTGGTAGCAAATCGTGCTTGAGAATGTATTACGCTATTTCAAAATTGACTGGTTGTGCTTAATGGATGATGCTGGTGTGTTCATAGGTGTTTGACCAGGAACTGGATGCACTTGAGATTGAGACAGTGCAGAAAGAGACCATTCACCCTCGCAAGTCATACAAAATGAACAGCTCATGCGCAGATATTCTCCTTTTTGCTGCCTACAAGTGGAATGTCTCCAGGCCATCACTCCTGGCAGATTCCAAGTATGTTGTGTTTGGATTTTGGAAAAAAGCCAGGAAGCAGTTTGTATGTGCATATGAATAAGAATCCATTAATGAAAGTATTCCTATAAGAGACAGGGAGCTTAAAAGCAGAGTTTTACTGGTACATTTGCATTCAGTTTTATAAGGATTGAAAAAAAACTTTGAAGATACAGCTTACATTGAAAATTTAAAAAAAAAAAACTTTATTTTAAGAACGCTGAGCATGTTTGGTTTTTTTTTCCAGGGACACAATGGATGGTGCCACTACGCAGAAATACTGGATTGATGTACAGCTGCGATGGGGTGATTATGATTCACATGACATAGAGCGATATGCTCGTGCAAAGTTCCTGGACTACACAACAGACAACATGAGTATCTATCCATCCCCTACAGGGGTCCTGATTGCAATTGACCTTGCATACAACTTGCACAGGTGAGGGAGAACAAAGTAGATTGCTTATTCTGATATTGGCCTCTATCAAAAGAGAAAAGAACCCTGATTGCTTTTAGATTTTTTGAGAGTATTGTTTGTCTGAATGAAGCCATGTAGAACATGCAGTCCATACATTTAAATGATTTTTGCTTTCATTGTAGTCTGATCTACTGTGTCATGTCATCAACTTTTTAGTATATTGTGTAAAACTATTGAAATTAGATTTCTTGCACTACTTACAGTGCATACGGTAATTGGTTCCCTGGTGCCAAGCCCCTTATCCAGCAGTCCATGGCAAAAATCATGAAGGCAAACCCAGCCTTGTATGTGCTTCGTGAACGCATCCGCAAGGGTCTGCAGCTGTACTCTTCGGAACCCACTGAGCCTTACCTCAGCTCTCAAAACTATGGAGAGCTTTTCTCCAACCAGATCATCTGGTTTGTGGATGATACCAACGTGTACCGTGTGACTATTCACAAGGTAAAAATATTTATGTGTCCCTAGCTGATGAAAACTTACCAGATTTTAGTAATCTAGGAATGATTTGAGTAAAAATAGCTCTTGAGTTGGTATGTTTGCTTTTTTTCAGCAGGAGCAGCAAGACTAAAATTGTTTTTTATCATTTTGTATGACTCGGGTGTAAATGTTTTGCACTGGTTTTCCAGCTGTTTTTCAACCGTCTGCAAAATCTAATAAGTCATTAAGCATGTATTAGTTATCATTCTTCTTGCATTTTTGTCACAGACCTTTGAGGGCAATCTGACTACTAAACCTATCAATGGTGCCATCTTCATTTTCAATCCACGCACTGGTCAGCTTTTCTTGAAGATCATTCATACGTCTGTGTGGGCTGGTCAAAAGCGTCTGGGTCAGGTAAGATAGTGTGTTGGTTCCTTTATTCAATTTTTTTAGCACACTTTATTGCATAATGTGACACAGGTGTAAATGAATCAGAATTAATGTTTTCGTTTTTTGACAAGTTGCCATGAAAAGTAAGCAGTGTTATTTTATCTAGCTGGCCAAGTGGAAGACGGCCGAAGAAGTGGCTGCCCTCATCCGTTCACTGCCTGTTGAAGAACAGCCCAAGCAGATTATTGTTACACGCAAAGGCATGCTAGATCCCCTTGAGGTACATCTCTTGGACTTTCCAAACATTGTCATCAAAGGCAGTGAACTGCAGCTGCCTTTCCAGGCATGTCTGAAGGTGAGTATCTCATTCAGGACATGAGGTTGGCCAAATTGTTTCATGCTCATCTTCACTGTGCAGTTTAATGCTGTTTTGTTCATGACTTAATATACGCAGACATGGCAGAACTAAAGGGTACCATAGTACTTTTGTTTTCTAATGATGAAATACGACCAGGTCAGACACAATCCTTTCTCTGTTCATGTAGATCTTTGAAATTTGTTTGAAAAAGAGACAGTGGTGTTTTCTTATGTAGGAACCAAATGTTTATTGTCGATTGTGGACTAGCAAACCACCGATGACTGGCTTGAACTTGTTGCCATCTCAGGTGATATGTTTGAACCTCAGTGAGTCTGTTCTAATTGTAGCGGTTGTTCTTCCATTCAGGTAGAGAAGTTTGGAGATCTTATCCTCAAGGCCACCGAGCCCCAGATGGTGCTTTTCAACCTCTACGATGACTGGCTCAAGACCATCTCCTCTTACACAGTGAGTACATCAGTGCCAGTATCAAACATCCCTTGTAATTTGGGCACTGCCCTCTGTGTGAGAAAAATATAAGCAATTTTTTTTTTGAAGTTGAAACATACTGTCTTGTTAATGTCTGTATTAATTTTTTTTTCCATTGGCCATCTGCAGGCGTTCTCACGTCTGATCCTGATTCTTCGAGCGTTGCATGTGAACAATGACAAGACCAAAATCTTGCTAAAGCCAGACAAGACAACTGTCACGGAGGCTCACCACATCTGGCCCACCCTGACGGATGAAGAGTGGATGAAGATTGAAGTACAGCTGAAGGACCTCATTTTAGCTGACTATGGCAAGAAGAACAAGTAAGTCTTGCAAGTTACTTTTTCTTATGCTAAGTGATCTACAACTTGTTACTCAAAAAGATGCTAAAGTAATGGTTACTGGGTCACTCTTACTTACTAATTCCAGTCTGTATATGTTTCTGTCTGATAACACATTCATAAATAAGAATTTATAAACCTGCATTGAACCCAAAATGGTCTGTAACCTCATTACTGTGTCCCATCAATATTTATTCTGCCTATCGCTGCAGAAGCTAGCATATGTGTTCATAGTTTCTGAAGTACAGGAGATATAAATTACAGTGTAATTTTGCACTACAGTTTTAGTCTTATGATACAAAAATCTGTCAATTTGAAAAGAAAACAGATTTTTGTCTTGGGTCTGACATATTTCTCTCTAGATGCGAAACCTGTTTACAGGGCAGATTTTCTTCACCTTTTCTGTTTTCCTCAACTCTTTGTGTGAGGGTGTGCATGCATGAGTAAGAAAGATCGAGATATAAATAATGGTGAATGAATTGGTAAGACATTTGATGCCTACTGATAAGTATGTGCTTATGTGACTTCATATATGTAAGCACATAAGGTCCATCTTCATTGGTGGGGAAACGTGCTTTAGAAATAAAAAATCATTATTATGTGTTTAAATTAAGGGTTAAATATCTCATTTTTATTTATTTATTTTGCCAATATTATATTAGATGGTCTGTCTCTGTTCCAGCGTTAACGTGGCTTCTTTGACGCAGTCTGAAATTAGGGACATCATTCTAGGCATGGAAATCTCAGCACCTTCAGCCCAGCGTCAACAGATTGCAGAAATTGAGAAGCAGACAAAAGAACAGTCACAGTTGACAGCCACAACCACAAAAACTGTCAACAAACATGGTGATGAAATCATCACATCAACTACAAGCAACTATGAGACACAGACCTTCTCCTCCAAGACAGAATGGCGAGTGCGTGCCATCTCTGCCACCAACCTGCACTTGCGCACCAACCACATCTATGTGTCATCAGATGACATCAAGGAGACAGGCTACACCTACATTCTACCCAAGAATGTCCTGAAAAAATTCATCATTATCTCAGATTTGAGAGCACAGGTGACAAACTTGTTTTTGTATATGATTAACCTGCTCATGGCCTTTGCAATAAGTGTTGTGAGTGGATTTATCTAGGCTTGTCTCATGGTCAAATGGCTAATTTATATTACCATGCACCAGAGAACTGCATCTGACTGAAGTAGGCTTAAACAGTAGCAACAGAAGCTCCTGAGTTTGCAGAACATTTGGTGCAGAAGAACATTTTTTTAATGGTTTCTGTCCACAGATTGCAGGGTACATGTATGGAGTGAGCCCCCCTGACAACCCTCAGGTGAAGGAGATCAGATGTATTGTCATGCCACCTCAGTGGGGCACTCACCAGACTGTGCATCTCCCCAGCATCTTGCCTGAACACGAGTATTTGAAGGTGCATAAAAGACTTTAGTTGTATATATAAAAACAAAATGTTTTTATGGTAATGATTATGCATATGAAAGAGAAAAGTGTTGAGTGAAATTTGTTTTTTAATAAGACTGTGCTCGGAGTTTGTGACAGGTGCACTTTTGGAAGATATGGAAGTGTTTGGAATGTTCGATCTTAAACTCTTGATTTGCCTTTGTTTGCTAAATTTTTAATTGTGTGGGGTTCTTTTTGGTGCTCCTGCAGGAGATGGAGCCTCTTGGCTGGATCCACACCCAACCCAATGAGTTGCCACAGTTATCTCCCCAGGATATCAGCACTCATGCACGTGTCATGGCTGACAACCCCTCTTGGGATGGAGAGAAAACAGTTGTTATCACTTGCAGGTATGATGAAGACTTTTCATGTGTTTTTTTTTGTTTTTTTATTCCTTTTAAGCAGTTGCTTCTGTTAAGATCAGTTTTGTGTTTGTGCCTGGACGCCTGGAAATAGACTGAAAAAGAAGCATGTCTGTATTTCTGTTTCTGTTGAATCCTGTGTGATCATTTCATGCTTTTCTTATCTAGAGGTATAAAACTACTCTGGGTTTTATTTTTCTTTCATCTGCCTTTTTGTTTCTTGGGTAGCTGCTCTATCTACTTTGTGCTTCTTTCCAGCTTCACCCCAGGTTCTTGCTCGCTGACTGCATACAAGTTGACCCCCAGTGGTTACGAGTGGGGCCGTCAGAACAAGGACACTGGCAACAACCCGAAAGGTTACCTGCCATCTCATTACGAGCGTGTACAGATGCTTCTGTCAGACAGATTCTTGGGCTTTTTCATGGTGCCAAACCAAGGTTCCTGGAACTACAACTTTATGGGTAAGAATCAGGCGCATGCTAAAAAACAGTTTTATGATGCAGCAGTACACATATTGGCTGTATTGCCTATTATGAGTGACGGTGATCAGGTTGAGGGTTGCATGTGTTGTTGGTGTGGGTGATTAAAAGAAAAAAATCGCATGGGCAAGTATAAAAGCTGTTGCATGGATGTATGCACACCCTTTCCCCCCATCCCTACAAACACACACAGCAGTTGTTTGGCAGAAAAAGTGTCTTCAAAGTAAAGTGGATGCTGAGATTCTCATATTTTTTCCTTAGGGCTTGAGTGACGGCATTTCCTTGCTCAAATATTCAACATTCTTATTAAGATCCAGATGGCTTACTTTGCATTCATTAAATAAATGAAACATTTTGGTCTTAGGTGTGCGGCATGACCCCAGCATGAGGTATGAGCTGGTACTGGCCAACCCCAAGGAGTTCTACCATGAAGTACACCGCCCATCCCACTTCCTGCACTTTTCTGCTACAGAAGAAGCACAGCAGATGGGGGCTGACCGAGAAGATCTTTATGCATAAAGATATATCCAGAGATATTTTTCCGACTGTGAAATGCCAGTGACAGAAATATGTGGTGCATCTATGCTGTTATTCAGGATGAGGATCAAGAAGACTTCACCCTTGACTTGTAGATAAAAGCACACACAGAAAACTTTTCTTGGCAATTTGAACATATTCTTCGCACATGCTGTGGATAAAGAAGAAAACATTTTTCATGTCTTATTCAGAGCAACGTTGTTTCCAAGACATTTTTCCTCATTTGACATTGAGTCGGGAATATGTGTGAAAATGGAAAATTACTGCAGACACTGAATTTTTACAAATCGTATATTTTGAGAATGTATGCGTGTTTCAGTGTTCTGTTATATTGTTCTGGGGCCATCACATTTAGTATTGCATATATTCATGAGTTGTCATTGTTCCAAAGGCTCCTCCTGGCTCATCAGTTTCTATGTTTGCCTGGGTCACTTTGGCTGGCCTTCATGATTTTGCAGTTATCCCTTTTTCACAAAATCTTGTGTGTTCTGTTAAGTTTGAAACGAGAGGTAGTCATTGAATTTGAAGTGTTGCAAACAAAATAATTTGAAAAAAAGATCTTCACTACATCTTCCATTTTTTAAAGACTGAGAAAATATGATTTGTGCATGTTATCTTGAGACCAATTAAAGACTTGCAGTCAATGGTTACATGCATATCTGTTCCCAAACATTTTGCTTTTTTTTTTTTTTTTATTAGTTAAGGTGATTTGAAATCAATATGGAGTTCACCACTTATTCACTGTGTGGAAGAAGTGGAAGTGAAACATTTACGGAGAAAATGTAAATAAATTTTGACATAAATATGTGTTTGCTCACCAAAGAGTGGCTGTGGATGAGTAGGAGATGGGGCTAATTCTGAACAGTGCAAATCAGATTTGCTGACCTTTCATGAAAATAGGTGGGGCTAATTTGGTGCCAGGCTTAGATGGATGCTAATATAAAATGCTAATAATTTGAATGATGCTAATCTATGATCAGCTTGACTAGAAAAGATTGTGTAAGCATTATTTGTAGTGGTAACAAGATTACCAAAAAAAGATGCCTCCTATTGAAAATTAATATCTCTGGTTCCACATTCAGCATGAGGTATCAGTGTTGTGAGGTGAAAATGTTTTATCCTTTGGCAGGGACAGAGGATATCTAGGCTGCGCTTCCAGTAGAATGAATTTGTAAATACTGAAGGGAGAATCTGTAATAAAAAAAAGACTCCCTGAGGCTGGAAAATAGTGGGCAAGTAAACAACCTGCCATCAGATGCTCAGTCTAAACCCCCACCAATAGACCATCTTCCGTCTGTGTACGGCGGTCCGGTGGCGCAAGGCTTAGCGCCTGTCACCAATACAGTGAAGGTTGGGTGTCCTGGGTTCAGCTCTCGTCTTGGGCATGCTGTTCTTTCTCCGGCATCTGTTTACAGGCCTGCCTTGCCGTGATGCAGCCTTAGCTGCTGGCTCAGCGTAAAACACCAATTCCCCCTCCCCTCCAGACACTGCTTGTACCGTCTAGGGGTGTCGGTCACTGAAAACTACCCATCCAAGACTGGCCCACAGACTCCTGATTATGCCCACTAAGCCAACAGAGCTTTGGCCTTAGGGAGTCAGACTGGAAGAAAACTCTATGCCACCAAAGAAAGCTTGAAAAAAAAACCCCAGCCCTATTCGTAACGACAGAAAAACTTGGTCTTACAAGCATGATCCCTGGAACACGTCAGGATACAGAAATCTTGCCGTGTTGGCCACAGTGCGGAAGTCTTTCGAGCAGGCTGCTAATTTTGCAAGGGAAATGCGCTCCTGGAATTCCCTAAACCCTTTATGTAGATATTAATCAATGCAGATCTTGGGTTAAGTCCAGGTATAATAACTCAGGCACCAGAGGTAAAGGCCTGAATGTGATGCCCACTGCTTCTTTCGCAAAGGTGCAGTAGGCAGTGGAAGGACGTTAACAAGTTTTCTTTTGTGTGTAGTTGCACGCACTAATGACTCCAGTAATGATATTCAGAAATTTGCAAGTTCTCTTAATAGAATAACGATTTTATTTTTCGTGAAAAGAGACGAGACACCAATCGTCGTCAGATGTGACTAGGATCTGTGCTAGTAGTCTTCCCCATCCCTTCCTTTTTTCTTGAGCTTTATTACTACACTGTTCGTGAGAGGAGGCATTGTGGACGGACACAGTGTCAAATACCGCTTCTTGTGCACCCTGTTCACAGATTGTTACATCTTTTCTAACGTTTGGTTAATAATCATAATATGGGTTCCGGAGAGAGAGTTTGTTCCGTATAGTTTCCAATTGTGACTTAATAATGGCAGACATGCGCAGCCACGATGCGCAGTCGGCAACCGCAAGCTTGGTTTGAAAACAGTGTTTACAAGTCTAATGAATCTGAAAGGAAGCAATATTGTGTCAAGGAGAGCAGAACTGGAGAATGGGTCGTGATATGCTTACTGGACAAGGTATGATCATTTTCAGTATATGTTGAAAAGTGTAGAGGGAAGCTGCTGATTAGTAGCGATATAGCTCAGTGGCTGAGCTATTCGATGTTGTCTGATGCTGCTACTGTGATGATTTTGACAGCAAACAGTAACGGTACACGTAAAGTAATCCATTCTCTTGACACAAATCTGCTTTGCATCGTAAGTGTGGGTGCTTAGATCATCACTACAGCGATAAGCAGGCAAATCTTGGCTTCCTATTCAGATTTTTTTAAAGGAGGGAAAATGACAAGCAACATGTAAGTACTAAGCATAAAACACTCGAAAAGAATTGGTGTAAATCGTTTGTTTTTCCAGCTTGAATAAAAATAAAATTATATGAAAGGCAGAAACAGGTTTGGGAGTTTTCCTTTTAGTTTGTCGGAGAAATAGTGGGACTTTTTAGAATGAGCAGTAGGAGTGAGAAGGAATAGAAAATAATTAAAATAAATAATAATACATTCGCTTACCATTCTGATTAGTAACGTTAGCATCACGGTGGAAGAAAGCATGTGTAATCTTATAATTTGAGCAGAATAACAGATTGTTAATTTTCGTTTTCTTAAGTTTTTGAAAAATATCTGAAAGACCACAGTCAAAAATGGCAAAATATGTCATCGTAGATATTACAAATTAAGAAAGCTTTGTAGACGAAGGTTCTAACTGATAATTTATCACTAATATTTGAGACGTGAAAGGACTTTTCATGTGAAGAATGAAATCAACTGCGAGAGACATTAACTAGACTTTGCAGATTTCCCGATAGTTGCAATTATTTCTTCCCTAGTTGTGAAGCATATAAAAGCATACTTACCTATTTAAAATTACAATAATGCACCACTATCAGCATTGAATGTACACAAGAAACTAGTGAGGTGTTGAATCCTAACCAGTCTTTTGATGTCCACATCCATCGCTTTTGAAAGAATTAAAATGATCATTGAGAACTGAATGTGACTTAGTGTTTAGTGTTTCACCATGTTCAATTTTTATTGTGTGATACATATATACTTTTCTCCATTCTTTCTGTTTCTTTTTCAATATTACAAAAGCTATGGCATACTTAGCAGGATGAACTGGATAATTTAAAAAAAAAAAATGCAGACAATGCAAAAGTACGATGATTTAAGATGGCAAACAAAAAGAAATTCTGGAGAAAGAAAACCAAGTCTCCACTTTTCAGGCACCAATGTGGAGGAAACACTGTGTAAATAATGATCATAGTTCTAAATTCAACATGCAATATATTCATTAATGAGATGGATGGTTCTGTTGCTCATATCCGGTCCTCCTTTTCTTTTGTCCAGAATATGATGCATCACTCCCATCCTGAAGCAGAATGGACTGCAGAAGACTTGGCACTAGTATTTGTCCCCTCAGTAAAGCACCAGAAATTTCATTTCCAGTTCCTGGTTGACAGAAAATTGCTTCAGTTCTCCCTCTGACAGTTTCAGCAACAACAGCAGAAGTAGCTCTGCATGCTTGGATTTTGGTCTTTCTGTGACCATTGCTGTAGACAGAGTGCCAGGGGAAGTTAAATGAAGTCTTGAAAGCCTGCAATAGTTACTAGAACTGTGATAGTGAGTTTCATTATCGTGTCAACATTTGGTTACCATTTTTTGTCACCATATATGTCTGGCTGTTTGCCATCCCTTGGCTGCCTGGGAAAGGAGAAGAAACCTGGCAGAAAAGACAAGGTAGGACACATGAATGACATATTAGCAGTTTTAACATTGAAAAATAGGTAGGAATTTGGCTTGTAGAGTATGTAGGACAACCTTTTTAACTTTCAAACTACTCTGCCTTTTAGTTTAACATTTATTACATCAATATTTGCTATTTCTTATCATTCTTTAATATTAAGAGTAGATGTATCAACATTATGTTGTCTCTCTCATGCCTTTTGTGATCCATGTTCTGTCTTAGCATGATACTCAGTTCAGGGTAGCATCATGGCAATTTCCAGGAACAGACATGCTGATTTTTTTTTGCTCGCTAGAGAAAATGGGAATGTGTGTGTGTGTGTGTGTGTGCACGCGCATGCACATGCGTGTGTGCATGTTAACACTGTCTAAAACATCATCAGCATCTATCTATACAAAAAAGAGATTTGTAGTTTACGGATGGATTTTTACTGGGAGGATGGGAATCTTTTTCCTTTAGTGTCAGCTTATTTTCGTTATCTTCTTCCTTAGTGAACATAATATGAGCATTTTCTTTTTAGGATGGAAAATAAACATAGATTTCTTTCAGATTGTCTGTCTTTAGCAGCAAACTGTGTTTTTATGACAGGTAAAGTGGCTGCATTCTGTATCTTTCTAAATGCTTATCTGTTGTGAGTAAATGAATACATTGAACCTGCATTGCCCTGTATGTAAGGACAGTATTTGGAAAAGGTGCTGCAATAAAGTTACAGTAAATCACTTCTAGATATTTTTTTAAATGTCTCATCAGACAGTATTCTAAAGCGACAGTTTTATAGGGAAAGTTTATGAAGCCCCTTAGATGCCTTTCAGGTGGATGCCTTTATTTTTTGAAATTTCAGATTTTGGCTGAATGATACTTAATGGTAGCTTCTTCAGTTATTGATCCACGGCATGCTGTAACCTAGCCAATTTTGCCTTAAATGTTCTCCTTTTTTTCAATTTTTTTTTTTTTAGTGCATAAACATCAGTTTTGCTGCTGCTTCATATTTTCTGTACAGCTTTTTTTTTTTTTTTAATTTTCGGTGTTCTTTCATTTCTGCAACATCTTCATTAAGGTCTTGTACTTTTATAATCCCAACCTTTTCTGATTGTTTTAAAATATGATTCTTTAGCTGTTTACTATCCTTGTTTTTTTTTTGTTTTTTTTTTTTAAGCATCATCTTAAACCTGCCTGTAACTTAGGTGCGAACCTGATTTTGCAGTCATCATCTCCTTTATCATCTAGAATGTAGATATTCAGTTCTTCAGACTTCCACTGTATGATAGATGTAATGAGATTGTAGTCTATATTTTAATAGAGATTTGTCAGTCTTTTTTAATTGATTTATGGTATAGTTGATCTGAATGAGATTGGTCATCCTGCCTATTTTGTGTAGCATTTCTAACATAAAGAGGACAAACTGCAGACTTGATTTTTCATCTATGTTAAAGGTGTAACCATCAATTTAGACAGATCTGTATTGAATGCAAAGTATCGTAAAAGTAATATTCTTTTGCTTCTGTTGGTTTCCTTCTTTTCATATTTTATTTTTATTTTGTTTTTAGTGGAGGGATTTAGCTTTGAATGCAAGCTATGGGAGCCTTGCTGTGTAAAACATGCATTCACCAACTATTTCTTTGTCAAGCATGGGAGACTGAAATAAAAATAGATATAAAAATAATTTTATCAGGAATTTGTTTCTGGGCCTACGCTTATGTAAGTGTCAGAATAAATTTTCTTGGGGTCTATAAATGCACCTTCAAAGAAAAAATGATTAAGATTGATGATATTTATGAAAAGGAGAGTCACACTTCTCTGATAGTGACATTAATGAATAACTGGGCCCCCCAAACATTCAGCTCATATCTGCCTTAAGGAATGTTATGAAATTAACATTTTTGTTATATCTTTGTGTTGTCTTTTCTTAAAATTACAGCCAGCAGAATACGTTACCTGTTTAAAGATTTAAAACTTGTTCTTCAGTGACATGATGCAGGCAGCATGATGCATGGCATTATTTTTTTAAAAGCTTAGTTTTATGTTCCTTACCTACATCCAGTGGTCCAGCCTCTTTAAATTTAGCATGTTATTGTAACTGAAAAGTAAGCAAATAATTGTTTTTTGTACTTTTGATGCATATTACAGGTTGAAAATTACTGTAAGCAAATAATTGTTTTTTGTACTTTTGATGCTTTTTACAGCTTCGAAATTACTGTTAAAGACAGATTAAATATTCTGCATAATATTTTTGTAGGTTTAAACTAAATGTGAGCTCATTTTTCACAAGAAATGGGATAGAACTGTTATTATTATTATTATGAGATCTTAATTCTATTTTAACTTGTTGGTTGGGTTGGTTTGTTAAGAAGGAAAGTGCTTCCGCCTTGCAGTGATTTCACACTATGGGAGGAAAAGGGGGGGGAGGAGGAAACCGGAGTCGCTCAGCCCTGCAAAAATTTTAACTTGTCATCATTCAGGACAAAGTTATGTTAACCAAATGTCAAAGAAAATTAAGGTTTAGTGGGGAAGAAGTTTGGAAGAAGTTTCATTTTTATATGTGGCATTTTCACGTACATATATCAGCTACAGCTTTTTATGATAGGAATGATTTAAAATTGTAAATAGTAGTAGAATATTAGTTTTTAAAGGAGAAGAGTAAAAAACTGAATTATAAAGTAGTCCTGGATAGTATATCATAATCCAATAATAGCTGAATGCAAGGGAGATAACCCTTTTTATGCTGACTTCCCATGGGCTATGGTCTCTGGTGGTGGTATTGAGCATCAGTTAAGTTACTCAGTGTTAAACAAATAGATTCCTCTTTTTTTTTTTCATTTTTGAGTTCTTGCTATATGTTGCTAAACTGTCAGAAATGAGTTATGAGTGTGTTTAAAGAATGTTAAGGCAAAATAATAACTGATGAAACTGTCTCAAAAGAGTAATACATGTACTGGAAGAGGCGATAAAGACATCTTTTGGACACACTGAATTATCTGGATTTACTTTTTTCTTTACTAAGCAGTAGACATAAAATACATTCTGTTACTACCAGTTCCAGTAGATTTAGTTCTGATGGAGTTTATGCTACTTACCTTCAGTATGTTCTGGCTTAAGTGATCATCTGCTTCAGAGATGACAGAGTAAAGGATAAAGGGTCTCCAGAAGATTTTCTGGAGTTTATTAATAGCTGAACATTATCTAGAAATAAACATCATGATTTAAACACTAGATTGAGAGCTAAAGACCATCTAGATGATGATAGATGAAGCAAAGAGAGTTACCCAGGGCAGACAGATAATTGCAATGCAGGCCAGTACTTTGATTTGGAGTTACAATGAATGATGATGAAGATCCTATACTTCCTGATTCAGTATTAGAAACTCTTTTCATCATTCCTAGAAGTGAAGCTTGTTTTAAACTCAAAGCACATAAAACACTTGCTGTTTGCAGAATAAACACATAAATACTGTTTAATCACAAGTGAATAGTCATATCAAAGTATAAAATGATACTGATACCTTCCACAAATTGTTACTTTGTTTCACTATCTTGTCTTAATTTTGTACAAAAATATAAAAATTTGAATGTATGGTCTACTCGATTTTTCATACTTTTTTGTTTATCATACTGTTCTTGCACTTACACACCATCTCAGTTAGTTTTTGGTATATCTGACTTTCAGAAGTCTTTTCTCTTATTTTGTACTGTTTCCCCACTTTGTTAAACTAGATTTCAGAGCTGCGAACTCTATGGTGCATAATTTTGACTAACCGTAAAATGTGAGGTTTTGCAAGGCAGTTGAGACCACTTTATTTCTGTCATTTAGCCAGAATGTATAAAAAAATGTGTTGAAATATATGAGACTTTTATTTTCTCATGTTGATGCACTTGACACCCATTTATTTTCACTGCAGCCACCAAACTTGTCATCATGGACGAGGTGTGTATACACAATGATGTTTGTATTGTTTTTTTCCCCCATGGGGTGTTGCATCACTATATTAACTTCTGAGATCCATCATCACCTGGCTGCATATTTGAAAATTTCTCAAACTTGATGATGAAGTACTCACTGCATGATTTTTTTTTCAATACCTTTTCAGCATCCATTGGTTAGCATGCTTAAGTTATGGTCAATGAATTTGCAGTTTGTTTTCAATAATTTCTTACCAAGAGTTTGTAAGTTATCATTTGATTATTTAAAGGTTCATCATTAAATTTGCTAGATAATTCTTCTGTGCAAAATAGAACTCAATTTTTAATGTTCATTACAAATTTAGTTTAACAGAATATTGTTAAGAGTTTTGAAAACAATCAGTGACCAATTTCCCCTACATGACCTGCTGGTTCCCTTTATTCTGTCAGTTTCAGCTTGGTTAACCAGGAGTTTGAAAACCAGCATTAAGTACCTCCACTCTACATACCGTTGCATTATAATAAAGCTTTACAGCCTTATACAATAGCTGCACTCATGACCATATTGGCATGTTTTGCTTATACTGTTCTTTAATCAGTCTGCTCAGTTTTGCTTACCAGCTTTAATGGCTGATGTCGCTGCTCCCCTCCATCACTTATTTTCACCATGCCTTCAGATATGTTTATTTCTGCTGCTTTTTTTTCAAAAAGGTTTCTGATCTCTGATGTAATGTTTCTAGCATAAATAACCCAAATGTTGGTACAAATTAGAGGTTTTGATATCATAGTAGATGATTGGCAGCTGAAACAAGATTTGTAAAACTTCACATCAGATAGCATTGATAGGTAGTTTGTTACTGTAATAATTGCTTGAAAGTGATCTACTAATGAAAACAAAGTGTGCTCTTACACCAAGAGGAATGCTACTTGCATGAGCAATGTTATTAGCATGTAGCTGGACTCAGGATAATTCACTTACCCTTTTTCAAACATACTGGCCCCATATTTTCATCGCCTTACTTCAAACATTATTTGAGTGCCTCATGATAAATGGCTGAGTGGAAAGAGTAGTGTCTGTGTGTTTGTGCTTGTATATGTGCACACAAGTCTATGCATGAAAGAGAGGGAGAGCAAGCAACAAATAATTGGTGAGTTCTGGGGTTCAGCTATGGGAACTTGGTGCTGTTTAAATAGAATATCCAACATTGTAAGCAGAACTGATCATGTCTCAGAGAGCTTGCCGCAAATCTGACAGGTATATTTGCCTGACACTGAGTAATCTTAGGCAAACAGATTTACAGCCAAACTGATTGAGCTGTTATGCGTGACTCATTGTGATAGTCTGCAAACAGTTTGGCTTCGCCACTTTTGACCCCCTCCATTCCCCACCCACCCCAAAAAACACTTCCCACTGCTCCATACCCTTAGGCAGCTGAGAAGAAGTTGGGGTGGGGGGAAAATGCTGTTGGCGGGCTGAGCCAGAGAAATGGGTGAATAATAAAAAGGAGGTGCTTGCCACATTAAACAGATTTGAGTGTAGGAATATGTGTATATTGCTTCTGTTTCCCATGCCGTCCAGCATGTTTCAGGTCTCCAGTGTATAAGGTAGGTTTTAACCTAAAGATTACTCTTTTGGAAACCAGGAACTTTTAAATGTCTTACATCTTTGAGATTTATTCATATGCATTGTATTTTGGGAGAATCTGTGTGATAGATGGTTTAATATATTAGGCTGGGTGCTCTACTTTTGAAATAGCATTTTGGTAACAAGGATATTTTGACTGTCACAAACATTGTATGCACAGACGTGCATTGTGTGTTTTTATGTAAAACTTGTTTGCACATTATTCACTCAGTCAAACGTGGGAGTCAGTGTGCATGCGCTCTCACACCCTGGTATGTGAATTACCAGTTGAGGGGCCCCCTTTTTGGTCCAACACCTAGCTCCCAATGTTATTGCTCCTGAAATGTTCGAAACATAAATCCTGCAGTTTGACAGTTTAACATAGTTTGTAGAGCTGAATATATTGATAGTGAGGCCAGGAAGGGCCTTTGACATGATATGAGCTCTTATGTGAAATATGTACGTCGGAGGCGTGATCGTTGAGGGTCTTAGTAAGGAAGATATTAATAGAACTCCTTTGAGTGAGACAAGATTGCAGAATGACAGGCGATTGGTACTTGTTAGTTGTTGACCAGTGGCAGGCATGGCTTGTGGAAGGTTCCAGGAAGTTGCACATTCACTAAAGGAAAAAATACAGCAGAACAGTAGATTTACTTGATATGTTGTGAAGACAGTAACATTAATGTGTCGAGCAGAGCATAGACAATTGTCTGGATTATATTCTCTCACGGTTTGAGAAATTTCCCATCAACTCTCCCCAGGAGTCAGGTAAGGGGCTAAGGAAACTAGCAGTGTTCATGCATTCAGACAACAGGCCCTTTCTAGTGGCTGCTTCTAGCAAACATTAATCCTTTTCCTTGACCAGTTTGCAAATGGAGAAGACAATATTCACACCTAGCTGTTACGTTTGGGTGAAGAAACAAAGTTGTCATGCCAGTTCAGCGTTCGCTTTGACCATGTAGGGGATTTGAAATCAAAGCGAACAGTGGATGGCCAAAAACATTGTAAAAACACTTTTCACTATGTGAATACCGCACTGCCAGTCTGTTGAGCAGCCTGCTGAAAATAGATGAGATCTATGGCGACAAGTCTGGCTGCAGGTAGGAAAAGCATTCAGTTTAATGGCTTGAAATGGGAGGTGTACCTGTGAGGATAGTTCTAATATTTATCGCTTTCAGCACAGACCAGACAATATTAAATTTGATGTGGTGGACAAAAAGGGAAATGGCATCTGTTTACAGAAGAAAAAAACTTTTTGGGGCTTTTTGTGCTTCTGTTTCTTTTTTGATTAGTGGGTTTTGATTTTGTTTTATTAATTTGAGTTTGTAGGCTTCTGCTTATTTATTTTATGTTATTGTTTACTTGAGACAGGGAAGTAATTAGCCTAGTGTTGTAGGAACTGTATTTCACGGTCTCATTCTTGCTTCCTATTAACAGTTATTAGGTGGCCTCTTTGCCAGCACAGGCAGTGATGACGCATACTTGTGTGATTTTCTTGCTGAGTTTGCTGTCGAAGCGAGGACAGGTAAATAAATACAAGATGGTGGTCGGAACCGCCGCGGTTTTTGGGGTGGATATACTTGTGGTAGTAGGTTTCTTGTCGTTCTCCAACACTTTAACCAACCACCCTGCTTCGAAAACAGTTGAAAATGTGGTCTTCCTTAAAGACAACACTTTCCTTATTGAGAAACAAAAAAGAAAAATAGAGCGGATGCTTGTTTTTTTGTCATTAAAAAAAGACCTGATTGTTTTCTTCCATTATTTTCCAACGTGTCAATGTTTTTCTCAACGCCTTTTGTGTAGCCCGCTATTGTGTGCTTATTAACTTACAAGAAACTTGATGTCGTTCGGAAAGTAAGCAATAGCAGAACCGCGCCTGTGATTTCATCGTAAGAAGCAAGAACCGTGGGAAAATTCAAAACATGCACGCCTCTTCAAAACAAAGCAAAAAAAAAAAAAAAAAATCGGCGTGGTTCACATAGCCATAGAGGATGTTGTCACGTTGCATAACTCAGGTGCGAACAGCTGTGAAAAGGATGCCGGGTCGACAGGCACGCAGAGATCAACTCCCGCCCCTCGCCCTATCACCATTGTATAGGCATGACGCTTGGCCGCATGCACTCGCCGCACTACACTGTGCATATCTGTTTAGGTGTCGTAACGTTGCATCATGCAGCGTGTTCGGGTGCAGGAAATCGAGCCGTCACGCCATACCAGAGCTTCGGTGTTCTGTTTAGCACCTTTTTTTATAGAACGCTCAGAGCTTCAGTGTTCTTTTCAGCTCGGAGGGAACTGCCAAACGGCGACCACTACTGTAGGGGTGTACATCGAAGGACTGAAAGACCACGAGCGCGAAACTTCGCATTTGCTATCCCGCGCGCAGGCGCCGTTTTTTTTTTTTAATTAACTGTTTTAGCAGAAAAACTAATAGAAAAGCAGAATAAAACTCTGTCCGATTTCTTGCAGCGATTCGCGGCAGAAACGAGAACGGGTAGGTAAAGGCCGGTGATGTTGTTTGTTGTTTTGAATGTGTTATTTATGAAACTGCCGATGTTTGCGACCAGTCTGGTGACGGCTGATGATATTTGTCTCTTTTTTACGGGTCTTGAGCATACCTTTAGCGGCTCTGTGTGTGCGTGTTTGTATACAAGCTATGTTAGTAAGCTTCTGTGTGTCTGTCGGCCTGTAGCATTAAACACCTCTGTGTGTGCCCACAACGACGACGATGCTGAAGATTGTGCTTTGTCTCACCTCAGTAGAGTTACCCGCCTGCACCCCTACATCACCGTTCTCTTGTGGTCGATAGCTTGGTCTTCCCTCGAATTTTTCCCATCGGCTAGTTTTGTTTGTTTTTTTTTTCACCTCTCCATCATCTCACCTCTTTCCCAGCCACCACCACTTTTCGCAGGACCCAACACCTGTCCCGTACCTGCCGAAGGTACAAAGCCCAACCCTTTATGCCTGAATCACATGTCAGTCCCGACGGTGATGCGAACCCTGGTTGACACCTTGACAGTCGAGTCAAAACGTGTGGGATTATACAGTGAGTGAGCGAGGCTTTGACTTCAAGGCTTTTGAGACTTGTGGGAAACCAAGGTCGATGTTGGGGGAGGGAGAGTGACCGGAAAAGTAAGGCAGATAGTATCAAGGCGCACCCCACCGCATCCCTAGATGCTTAATTCAAGCAGAAGGGGAAGACTTACAGCAATCAGATTAGCATTTCACGCCATCGGCAGTTGACTCATGCACGTGTACAGTCGCTTCGTTATGTCGCTAGCCCCGCCTCGCCGCACTTAGTGGCAGAACGGACTCCCCCCCCCCCCAAAGTTAACTCTTGGTTGCGGCTTATATACCCTTGAATAGTGATAAGCACGGAAGTGGTAAAATCAAATATGAAATCATAGTACTGTACCTAGGGAAAAGAAAGAAATGTGAGAAATGAAATTATTTTTATTCTCACGCCTCCCTTTACCCTCAAAATATAACCCCCAACATTAGATGGACAGTTTTTATGTTGGAAAAGAACTTTGATTTGTATCAGGTTATCATTAAAACTGCTGTCAGATGTGTACGCTGGCGGGGGCGGGGGGTGGGTGATTCCTTCAGAATACTTCACCTCCGACTCCGAGAAAGCAAAGTACAGCATAGTCTGAATTGACATGGTTAAGTAGTCCTCGTGTGGTTCAGCCTAGTGGGTACAAATGTGTGTCTGAGAACTTCTCAGGGCATCCGTAATGAAGATCTAATAGTCAAATAGTCAAGGTCCTGCAGGCCGAGTTCTCTTGTGATATTCGTTTACAGTGCTAGCTACTTTGCCGTGATATAGCCTAAGTTGCTGGCTCGGCGTAAAAACACCTATTTCCCCGCAGACCGAGCAAAGATGAAATGGCATCTACACTTCACCGAGAGAGTTCGTATTCATAGTCATCATCAATTTACCCAGGCGATGAATTGCCCTAGCTTGGCTGGCGCGCCAGCGGATAAAGTTAACCCGATAGACAAACTCTTGATTCACGAGCCGCTGAGTACCCCGGAGACTACCTCAAGTCTCGTACAAAGAACAGAAGCCCAGTGATTTAGTCCGCAGTCTGGTCACAGTCCTGACCGGTCCCCAAGAACCTCCGCTAGCCACCGCCAAGCGGCCCAAAAGTGGTATGGTCCGAGCATATCGCTCGGCACGACACGCTGCCCAAGACGGTTCTCCAAGGATGGGTGGAGGGAGGCCGTCGACGAGGCAAGCAGAAGAAGTAGTGGCTGAACATCAAGGAGTGGAAATGCGCCAGCTGGGAGGGTCGCAGGAAAGTTCAACGTTAAGCTGGTGCGCACACACCACTATTGCTGCAGCTCATCATGCCCACCCTGCGACTAATCACAGACTGAAAGAGTGAGTAGGTGGCGTTACCTAACCCATCAGTATAAGGGGGATTTCGGTTATTAGAAAAATCACCACCCCACCCCTCCAGGCGAACTACATTGCGTTCAGTTTTGCTTTGTGGCACCTGCCATGATTTAATTATTGATTAAATCTAAACGGGTAATTATTGAACGGTTTTGCTGTACCATCATATTACTTTATTTGTTAGGTAAAAAAAAAAAAAAGTCCGCGTTCGCCGTTTTGATTATATCTCCGCTATATTGTCCATGTATGGGAGAAGCAAATGGTAAGAAACGAGGCCTCTGATATATTACCTGTTGGATAAAATGGTTGGGTAGTCCTACCCAGAGATCACAGATACGGCATTTTGACCGCCATCTGCTGGAAGCGAATTTACTCAGTCTGGGTTAGGCTAACCCGCTGGGTAGACTTGCTTCCGGGCACTGACCAAATCGTTCGTCCTGCCAGCACAGACTACAGGAGATGTAGTGGCGGTGTCGTCGAACGGCATCGATGTTTATTGGTCCCTGTCCTGCGCACAACTGCAGTCCTGTGTCCAGAACCGCCGCCTGCTGGGAGGGGTAGGTCGATGCTCGTGTCTGGCGAGGAATTTTATTTTTGTGACAGAGACGCAACGCTACCAAAACAGCCCAAGCTGACATGTTTCCATGCAGCAGGCTGGGCTGTAACCGGATTGTGTCGACCGCCGCAATTACCTCCTCCAACATCGGGTCCACATTAGCTGGCCTGGGATCTTTCCTCTAACCAGCAATTTGCTGTCATCCAGAAATAGCAACAGCAGATTATTTTCGTCTCTCCGGTAAACAGGGCTTTGTGGTTTATATATTTGTGTGAGAGAGAAAGAAAGAGAGAGCTTACTTTTGTCTGTCAGCTCTCTGGACAACTCATAATCACTAAGGAAATAAATTCATTTGTGATGTTTGATGCATCCTTCCTTAGTAATCCTGGTATAATTGCCTTCTAGTGTAGTCCAAACTCCAAGGCAGGAACCATAAAGGCTTAATTTTGTTGAAACATAATCTAAACATATTTACTGTCGGCTTTGTGTCAAACCTTGTGCGAAATTAAATTGTTTGGGCGTTGTCCTTGCACGCGCAACCTACATTTCTACATACCTTCTATTCTGGCAATCGTTTTTCTAAAGCGGGGTGAGGGGGTGGGGAGAGTAAATAGCGCCATTGCTTTAATTCATAAACATTTGTCTGTCGCTGTGCCCCCATCCTCGCTCTCTCTCTCTCGCTCTTTACCAGTCTTGTGGTACAATCAAGCGCCACTCATTGACTTAACGGTTAACGATTAATAAATCGGTTGTCTGCCTATAGGATGCTGGTCAGATAAGCTTATAACTAGGTGTAAACAAACATACTAACCGCCAGTCGTGTATTGTTGACAGTAAACAATATTACTGCTAACGTAACACTCTAGGATGTTCCTTCCTAACGGCGCCTTACATCGGTCGCACTCGTCTATTTTGGCCCCTCCGTGGAGCCGGGGGGCGAGGAGAGAGAGAGAGAGGGAAGTCCTCCGGTCCCAACTATAGCCTCCCCGTGCGTGCCATCGCTGCGAACGCTGCATCACTCGGGAGCATTCCTCGATCCTCTGTCAGCTTCCGCCCCAGGAAAAGGCACGACAGACCCTGCCTGTTGTTGGCTGTAGAGTCACGTGCCGATACTTCGCTACAGGTCATCGGCGGCCACGTTCTCGCGTCGCCTGTCGCTTCCTGTCTCAGGGTCAAAGGTTGGCTTTCATACCACAAACCTTCAGGCGTCAGCCAACGTCGTTGCTTATTTATTTGTTCAGCGTTGCTGGTCGGTGAATCGTGTCGCTAATTTTGTTCTTAGCATGCGCCACACTTCATTATTAATAGACGACGGGACGAGTGAAGAAATGGCGGTGACCAGCTAGTCCCCCTTTAGTCTTAGCCTGGGGCAAGCGGGTAGAGTGAACTAGAATGAGCCCAGCCCCCTTCTCCCCCACCCTCACTCCACCACATATTGGTTAAGCTTGGTGTAGTCTGTGAGTGATCAGGCGCGGCCTCTTCACACAGCCTTCCTGGCCAAAGTGACCGTCAACCAGTATTTTCGACGCTTGTGTCTAGTGTATGTTTCTCAGAAAAAAATTCGCTACGACTTTAAGCCGAAGTGGGGGACAGGACGCAAGTCTTCGTGTGAGACAGCATCCTTGTGCTGTACTGACCGTTAAAAATCATTAAGTAGCTTGCTGGCAGCAGCTGGGAGCACGTTGGTAGGGTGGTTTTTCTAACCAGACCGACCTTCGCTCTCCGGGTCGGATTAAAGATCTGTCGACATGGAGGATGCAGGCAGGTGAGAGAGGACATGTTTGACACGCCTATAGTCGCCTTGTGTCTTGTGTAGTGACTGACAGGCTCCCCCCCCCCCTTAGTGACTAGTTCCATGCGCTTTACACTTGTATATATGTAGGGCCGGTTCTACCAATTAGGCGAACTAGGTAGTCGCTTAGGGCGCTGTCACGGAGGGAAAGGGGCGCAAAAATGGCTTGCTGCTTTTTCTTTTTTAAAAAAAAGATGATTTATGTTAAGGAAAATATTATTTTCATAGAATGACATTTGCAAGACACCTTTCCTTTGCTTGTAGGCTGACCACCACGCTAGTTTCTCAGTACATGTATTACAGGAAAGCCCCATTATTTGAGGGCACTTGAAGTGACCAGCTAACCAGCGGGGAAGAAGAAGGCGGATGGGGGAGGAGGATAGACGGCAGAGGGATGGGGAAGGGGCGGCGTTGGTGGATGAAGCCTGGTCGTGGGAGGGGGGAGGCCCTGACGATGGATGGGACCACATTACACCGATGCCAGCCCCACCTTTATTTCTTTCTTCTATCCTTCTTTGGAAGACGTTCAGCACTTATGCATTGAATTTGTGTATGTAGACTGTGTGGATGGTCGATAATGTCTTGTGTTGTCTAGTGGCGAGCTGCTGGACTCAGACGCGGCTGTCGACAGTCTGAAGTCCGCGAACTTTCATCTTTCCAACCTTCCCGTCTCGCTCCTCCAGTGTAACCATTCTTTGTCTTCTTCCGGAGGAGCAGCATAGAGAGCTGAAGGGATGGATGTAAATGTGTGATTGCTGAAAGTCAATCCCGGGTCGCCTGCGTCCTGCATCGGGCGCTTGAGGTCTGGGTGTTTCTCGTCCCACAGTGTTTACTTCAAGTATTTTCTGCATGAATTCCGTAATTGTACAGTCATCATCATCATCATCATCATCATCATCATCATCATCATCATCATCATCATCATCATCATCATCATCATCACTACTTTCAGCAGTTCGTTAGGCTTCGGGAAAAGAGAAGACTTCTTGCCGCTGAATTTCGCTGTATATTTAATTTATGGGTGTGTAGTCATAATGATCACTGCGTTATTTGTTAGGCTCTACAGTTCCTCTCACCGCGCATTCTCGCTCCTTTCCTCAGCCCCGAACATCAGTGGTGACGTTTTGCCATTCCGGGGTCATGAGCTGGAGTATCAGTGTTTGAAAGATATGTGCTAGACCAGCCTCGCCAATGGGCCACAGAGTTGAACGAGTTCAAGACGAAGGTGAATATATCCACCACGAACGTGTAATACAAGTTCGTGATATCCACTGTGGGGAAACCCACGATATAATGTCAGCCCACGTGGTTAGGCCGTCATGTTACCTGGATCTCTCACGAACTGTTACTGACTGCAATGCGGTTGGGGAAAGGCTTGACACTTTAAGGCAGTCAGTGATCCGTCCCACCCCACCCCACTTAAAGGATCGCAGATTCAGTGTAGATAAAAAAATGTTGTGACACTAGAATGTCTTAAATTGTCGGGTAATAAACGCTAAGCCTAAACACCTGGAGGTAGATACCCGACACCCTGCTCGACCTCTGCTCCCACGTCTTGCTCAACGCTCGTTGCTGCCCTACGACTACCTAGAAGCTAATAGGGGTGGTTGTACGTGTGGGGTTGGGTAGGATTGGGGAGGGGAGTGGGTAGACTCTTGTGAAGTATTGTGGCGACTCTTCCCTCCAGTCCGCCTCCCGATCTCCTCTTGGGCAGCGCACTACAGCTAATTACTAATCGCCGCACAGTTTGCTGTACAGCACGACGTTTCATTGCATATATTGCCGTATGTGCAGAAATGAAGTGAGTGAATGAGAGAGAGGTGGTTTCTGTTTGTGTGTGTGTGCGCGCGCGTGCACACACACGAGGGGTGAGGTGGGAGAGGGAGGGATCTTTTTAGTGACTCACTGTGTAAGGTCATCTTTTAAACACTTGGGAGGGGCTAAACGCAGTAGACTGTTTAATTGGTATTCTGTAATAATAATTATGTCCTCGTCCTTTACTGGTTAAGTGCATGCAGTGTCTTCGCATTGTTCTTCGTTCTACATAGTGACTATTTCGTGGATACGGCTCAGCGCAATGAGCTTGCCTTGTGGCCGAGATACGGCAGCGTACAAATAATAATAATTATTATTATAAACAGCGCATCTCCACGCCTGTGACTATGAGCCCAAGTCCAATACAAAGATGACGATAGTAGAGATGTAAAGCAGCAGTAATTAGGCAGCGATATCTTACATGTAAAATATCCAGTTGTTCTCTATAAGGAACGCAACATGGAGAAAGCGATCGACAAGGAGGATAAAACGCAAATGCTCACGAAACAGCCATTTAGCAAAATCAAGATCACTCTGATCACAGTAAGTTTTCATATCTATCTCGAGGCATTCATATCACATACAAAGCAGCAACACCTGCATTACATTCATCGGGCAGATCGTTACAGTGGCGTCCTGCACAGCAGTTGCGAAAGTGAACAGAGTTAAATAAATAAAGTAGTAGGAGGGCTAAACCATTAGTCGATGAAATAACGGTGCACATCGGAAAAAGTGATTTAGTAATTAATAATGTACTCTTCCGAGTATCAGGGTCTGTGAGGCTGATGAACCTTTCATAGCCAGGTCTGTTTTGTAGCGATTGCTATCTGAAGCACATTTAGCGGCTGTGAGCGTTGGTAGGATGTAGTAGCGTCTCCATTGAGAGTTGTCATTTTTCTCTCTCCACTTACCAATGCGACATAAAAACACTTTTTCCTCGCGCATTGTCACTTGGCAAATAAATTCTCAATCTGCTTTATTCCACTCAAATACAAATTCATTTGGATCGAGGTACATTGTTGGGCTGTTTGGTTCCTTGCCGAGAATTCTTGTCAATTGGGGAGGGGGAGGCTACAAACCGTTCATATTGAAATCGGTGTATGGGAGCAGCGTTTTGAGGGCTTAATGTGCATTTAGACACACATGCCTCCGATTCCGAGAGAAGCACGTGCGCAAAGGGGGTCTGAGCATTAGAAGGACTACGGTACCGCGGGCTTACACAATTCAATGCATAGGGTCGTGGAAGCTTGCCGCTCCCCCCACCCCCCACCCCCATGCGGTACGGTAATGCTTGCGTGCAGTCACGATCCACAGAATCCGGAAAACTTGTCGCCGCACACCCTGACCAGATTTGGCGGTCAAAGGGTTAAAGGGGTACGAGGACGGAGACGCCGCGAGGTGACGGACGAGGTTAACAACTATCGGGGGACTTGCGAGCGATCCAGTTATCCAGTTAGAGCAGGCAGATCGGCAAACAGATGTCACCTCCCAAGCCTGGAGTGGGAGGGAGGGCGGATGCTCGTCTTATTGATCGCCAAGATCAAGCGGATCGCAGTACTCGCTGTTGTAAAGGTTGTAGGGCTAGTGGGGGAGGGAGGGGTGGATAGGGCGACGATCGACTACGTGATTTCTTTCCCATTCACCATCCGCACCTTTCCCTCAGTGGTGTGTGTTTTACAGGCCATCCAAGGGCAAGCAACACAGGTGGGGTCAAAAGCTGAATTTCATGGAGGTAATTGCGGGGTTGTGGGGAGTGGCGATGTTCCCGTGGTTCCAGACCTACCGACGTGCGCGGAAATTCTTTTGTCCCCAAAAATATCTGAATGGAACAGCCTACCACAATAATTTAATCCAGGACATACATTTTAGAGTTCAGAAGATCATATGTCTGACAATGAACTTTCTGCTTTGTATTATATATTAGTGGCACTCGTGCCGACCAAGTTTTACATTCTAGGCTACGTAGTGGAGTAAGTAACAAGTTTAGATTTAACATTAAACAAGCAACTCATGTTCATGTAGTTTTTATTAGCGAATCAGCTTAACACCTATTTAAAGTCCACTTTATAATAATATCCGTATGATAATATTAAACTGGCTTCTCAAACTCATTTAGACACAGACTTGCTAATCTTCGGCCATCCTGGACTGAGAGTTTCAAGTCTAATTTGGTTTTTTGTTTTGTTTAGCTGTTCATAATTTTATTGGACTAAACGCTTTAAGTGACATCAGTGTGTGCTGTACATGATTTCAAATTCTTCGTTGGTTTTGCCTTTTATGTTCGGGTATGTGAACCTTTCGTTGAGAGTCTGATTTCATTTAGTTCTGTAGCACTTAACACTCTCCGCTTAATATCTGCCTTGTGTTCAAATACGTCTGAGCTTGTGCTGTTATTATTATTATTCTCTCAATGTATTTGCTGATTAAATACCCGCTTGTGTGCAAAATTATTCTCTTGGGGTGCCACATACTATAAGCTCACACTTTCAGGGGTATCCCCCTTTGTTCTTAATTTGGATACTGCACAAAAAAAAAACCAAACAAAAAGTGAGACACAGTCCGCTTGCAGGTGTTCATGATGTAACTCTCGTTTTCACTCAGCAGCAGGTAGCGACTGTCTCTAGTGATGCTTCATCAGCTGCCAGGCGACTGCCTGACTGACACGGTGAATCTCGGCTGTTTGATAAAACACGTCAACAAGTGTGAGGTGTGAGGGTGTGAGGGAGGCGCTGGGGATGAACAAAACCCGAGACTACGCAGGTGTCTGCGTGACTGTGCTGGTGTTCATGTCGTCAACTCGACATAATTTTTTTTTTAACGAGCTGTTAATCACCCGCCAGCCGTGAGACGAAAGAGGAGTGTTAAAGAGGTCACATGATGAAGAGCTCAGGTAGTGTGGCTAGGATGCGGATATCGCACGGTAGATATTTGGTTGTTTTTTTGGAAGTGTTAGAAATTCGAGTGAATGACTTGTTTTGCTTTCGCATTTTTCGGACATTCACACCATTCCTAGAAATTGGTGTGCGGTGCGATTGTTCTCCCCGCAAATCCGGATTCGCTGCCCGTTCGCGAAAGCCGGCTCCGAGCTTGTGCGCGTGTGTGTGTGTGTCACCACCAGCTTCCTCTGACGCGATGCTGCTCGCTCCCTGCGGCGGGTCAAGGGCACGGGATGCAGAGAAACGCGACTGGCGGGAGAGGTGCAGTAAGTAGTGTGCAACGTGCGACCGAGAGGTCAGGGGGGACTGGCTGTTGGTGTTCGGGCGCCAAGTCATCGGACAGTCTCGCCTTGGGCCGCCATAGGCTTACTTACGGGTTCTCCTTGCACTTCTGTGATCTCAACACTCTCTGTGAACAGACGCACGTAGCTGGTTCGGAAAGTTTCAGTATCCTTTACCTGCGACTTTCTTTCGCTTTTTCCAAAGATGTCGTCGGAGTTGTCGACTTGGAGGTGTGGATGTAAACATCTGAGGCCTGGGGTTCTTTCAAGAGCAGGAGGATGACGAGAAGGTAGTGATGGTGGTGGTGGTTTGAGAAAAGGACAATTTGCGGTGACCTCCCTAGGTTACCTGCCGTGTAGACTTGACAAGGTGTCTTCACTTTCATGATTTCTGTTGGTCGAGCCACGGATTTTCGTTGTGGCAAATAACACTGAAGCAAAGGCGGCTCATTCTTGTGCGTGCTAGTGGAGGATGCTTGCACACTGACCAGGTCACCGTGGACCGAGCGACTGGTCAAGGGTGAAGCAGGGGGCGCCTGCTGGTCACTGTGCTTGGTGGTTTGCGGCGGAGATTGAGGCTTGACCCCCTAGAATAGGGCACGTGCGCTCTCGTGCTTCGGGCGAGCGTGGATGCGAGTGTGTAAATACCGACCGACGGGGGAAAAAAAATCTCTTCCTTTCCAACCTTCCCTCCCCACCCCACTTCCTACCCAACCCCCGCAGTCACCGGTGGTGACCACCCGACCGTTACAGCGCAGTCAGTCGTGGTGGGAGGGAAGCGCGGCTGTTCCTATGTGTACTCGTGCGTGCCCACAGATTATTCCCCCCTCCCTAACATGATCTCTGCGCACACGTCGCAAGCCTCCAGCCAGCGCAAACAGCAGATGGAGTGTCGAATGGAACAAGCTCGTGTTAACATGAAGACTGGAAAGGGGAAGAAGAGGACCCAGGAGGGTCAGACCCAGACAAAGCCTTCTCAGCTGAACGGCCTAAGTTCTACTCGGCCCATTTTGTGCTCGGTGTCAGCAGTCGTGATGTGACTGGCTTAACCGGCAAGTTGATACTAGAGAAAGTACACCCTCTTCTCTCTCTCTCCCTCCCCCCCCCCATTCACAAGCCACCACCACACACACACCAACCTTCACCAGGATTTGGATGTATGTAGCTGAGAGATCGGTGTTTCCCACGTGCCTTCGTGGAGAGGGAGGACAAGCAACTTTGTTCGTTCGCCTCGCGACTTTATTAACGGCTCGCAAAGGTGAAGGCGTGTTTTTTCTTTACAAATAGAAGCGGACCTGTTGACACTGGATTTTGTCGTAAAAGATCAACCAGCAGCGGGGGCTGTGTTGACTGTGGTGCACGCTCAGCGCTGGTCGGCTTGAGCTGGCCAGAGTCAAACACCAGAAGAATGGAGACAGCCATCGGTGCTGCAACAGGTAAGCCTTTTTTTTTTGTTTTGAATCGCTTCAGAATGGTCGACTTTATATTGTTCTTACCGTGTACCTTTGGAGCAAGACTCACATCGAGGGATTCACTCATTTGGGTAGATTGTAGAGTTATTCACGTATTTTGACCGGGTGGGCGAGGTGTGTATGTGTGGGTGGGTAGGGAGAGGGAGAATTCGACACATGAGCAAAACACGGACGTATTTGTTTTATACAGTGTTAGCACTTGGGAACGCAGAAGGTCAAGGGGCAGCTGTCCAGTGTCGCCGCCTAATGTCTTTGATGGCAAGAGGTCTCTCTCGGGTTGAGATTGTTTTTAACGTAAAACATAATATGCACGTGAGAGTGACGATACGACAAGGTTATCTACCGTCAGATTGTGTGACCTCGTCGACAACTTATTTCGTATAATGTAGTAGTCTGTGCTAATAAGTGAGCCGTGGTGAGAGTCAGTATGTCAACAAGCGATCTTCCAAGACTCCCGGCTTCCGGTCTGCTTTTTCTCTTTCTCTCTTCCCCTCTCGCTATATATATATATACCGATCTAAAAATTATAATGCTCTCTATAATATATGCACCGCTCTATTACTACCGTTTTTCATTAATAAACGCTAAGGTTATTTTTCCCTTCTCTTCGTTGTTCCCAATGTTGACCTGCTAATTGATTTACGAGCGAGGTTTGGAGTGCTTTGGCAGCGTGATTGCCATATTTCTAATCTCGCCAAGCCCTCGGTGGTTGGGGTTGTTGTAGATGTGACTAGCAGGCTGTGACGACAATTTACATTAACGTGACCCGGCCTCCCTCCCGATCCCCACCCCCCCCCCTCTGTCCTGCGTGCCAGAACGGGTAAGAAGTTTTGCTATTTCTGGGAATATGGGTTAATGCGGAAATCATGCAGAGTTTGAATAGCCCCTTTAACTGTCTCTTTTTATAGTGCGTCATTAACTTTGCCTTCCTTATCAGTTCTTTGTAAATCGGTAGCTTATCCACCGTCTACGGGTATGCTATAGTTTACATATCCTTATGCTTCAGAAAATTTACTCATTTGCTTTCCTGTTGTTAACACCTTGCTGTCAGAAATAACCCAGTGGAGAATGTTCTGTCCCGTTCTTAGTATGTCTGTGTCAGAATAACAAAGAACTTGCTGTCCCATTTTCAGGACGATGTTCTCTGAAATAACTAAATGGAGAACTTGCTGTCCAGCTCTCAAAGCACGTTGCCGCCTAAAGCCATTTAGTACAGGTATTGCCGTCCCATTTTTAGCACCCTAAGTTCTGAAATTATCCAGCAGGTAACGTGCAGTCTGAATGTTATCAGGAGGGAGATGCAAATGTACACAGTTCCTTCGCCCACAGTCCAAACGGCAACTCGAGTGTAGTATGTAATACTTGGTGTAGTATGTTATACTCGGCGAAGTGCGTGCCTGTATCGACCAGACCACTCTTCTGTATTTTGCGAGCCGTGACTCTGTGCACACGTGAACTGGTGTGGCACGAGGCCATGCATAGTCGCAGTGTCAGTTCGTGCGCGCGCGTCCGCGTGCCTGTATTCTGGTCATTATGTCGGACTGGCTTCGTCATACTGTCCTCCTCCTAAATACCTTGAAGCTGTTCTTAGCTGGACAAATCTTGCTGAACCTTCAACCAACTTTGGCATGGTTATTATATGACCGTCACGAAGAAATGTTTCCAAACATGATCATATATTTGTCCATATGTGTCAGGCTGAGAGCGATCATTAATCTGGAGACTTTGTCTTTCTTTCTTTCTTTCTTTGGGAAAAGGTGCGCTGTTTGGGCCTCATATGTGTTACATAAGGCCCCCACGTGCGTGAACAGGATATTTTGTTGCAGTGATACAGATCTGTGTTTGCACAGACGACGCCCGAGGGGAGTGGGGGGCTGTGTAGCCGCTGCATTGGCCCTAGGTCGCCTCGACCCGCCCGTACCTGAAGATGGAGCTGACTCTTTGCACACCTGAAGCGCAAACAGCATTCTCCTAGGGGGTTTTGCGACCCGTGCTTACGGAGCAGCCATTGATTGCCAGTGTTTTATCGTAACCCACGATCAACTCGGGCGTTGTCAGAGGAGTTGGGCAGGCTCATTAAGGCGATTGCTGATTTGAGGGGGGGGGCTGGCAAGCTGCAAACGTGGTTTGGCGAGTGTCAGAGTCGTTGTAAGGAACGAAAACATGCCAGTTATTTGTACAAGGTTGCTGTCGCAGTATGTCCATCAATCACAGCACAACAAAACGAGAGAGAGAGGGGGGGCAGCAGAAGGGCGCCGCAGCTTCACATAGAGAACAGAGGGAGAGAGAGGCGGCAAAGCAGATGCGACGCAGCCTCTTGTCGCCCCCTTCCCTTGCTGCCCCCTTTCATCATCGAATCAACGAAAACACAGAAAACCTCAGTCCCCAGCGTTCTAAGCCTTTTCTCTAAGTCCGGGTCTGTTCCCACTTCTGGCGTTACTACACCATTGCAGGATCCCGTTCTTTTTCTCTCATCAGAAATCAGTCCTAAGTTCTTTACAAGCGACGGCGACGATGATTTATACACTGGTAGAAGTAACAACAGCAGCAATGGTGATAATAGTTTGCTGCCATCAGCAGTATCGGTTTCGATAACTTGCGTCTATCTTATGTCGGGGTGAGAAATGAGCGGCTTGTCCTTTGATAAGATGATCTGAGCTCATTGGAGAATAGTAATACTAAAAGGAGACAGTTACAGGGAGAAGTGCAGATGTACGCACAACACTGGTCGGAAGGATGTATCAGCCAGGTACGCTAATGATGTGTGACCAAAAAAAAAAAAAGTACAACAGCTTATCGTTATTCGTCCTCCACTTCTTCTCCTTCCCAAATATTCAGAACCCCCATAATTAAGGATCGAGTGTTAAGCAGGGGATGTCGACCTGTATTGTTCCTGAGTCAGGTCAAGATTGACTCCTCCTCCTCCTCGCCTCTTCGTATTTTATTTCTTCTGTCTGTCGCGCCGTTTGTTTGCGCAGACATGAGGGTGTCCCATACAAAACGTGTTTCAAGCTCTAAACTATTTCCTCGCTTGAATGTCCAGTCCTTGTCACACAGATGTTGTTCGTGTCGAAGAAAACTTTTGTTTGACATAGCAGAGTAAAGTACATACTATAAGGAGATTGAGCATGCGGTTGGAAGCCGCGAAGAAGATGAAAATTGTGGTTAAACGAACGTGATAATTGTTGACTGAAATCTTAGTCTTCCATGTGTAGCAGTTGAATGACCGACACCTACTCATTGAATCTTTTCCCTTAGCATGAAGCTGTCAAATGACTGGAAGGTCTGGACACTGAACGCCTTTTCTTTCAGCTGTAACGATTTTTTTTTTCTAACTCTGCCCACAGACTCCATTCTGTGGAAATTACCAGCCGAATAGGTTTTGTGAAGTTGACGAAATTCTCTGCCTTATTATTAAATGTCACTGAACTGTGGAATGGCTGTGAACTGCATTTAAGCGGTCAGCAGTTGGTCTATTATCTGTTGTTGTACATTGTGGTGTTCAGACAACGAGGGTTCGTGGCTATTAGGCGAAATGTAAAATGTCTGGCAGGCGCTGGAAAACTCTGGGCTGAGCTATTTACCAGTTGTTTAGTGAGTCACAGGGGGGATGGCAGCTAGCTCTAAGTCCGTCTACGCCCGGTCCCTTTCATCGTTTCATCCGTGTAATAGACCTTATAAGGCCACAGCCCTGGGGTGAGCGTAGGGGACCTGCCAGAATCAGTCGACATTATAAGAGGAAACTCTTCAAATTACGGAGTTTTTTTCATTTTTTTTTTAAAGCGACAGATAATGCTTCCCAATGCCTACCTAATTTCTCCCTATCACTCTGTCTCCGTCCCTTTCGCCACCCCCCCCCTTTTTTTTTCTTCATCCTGTCAGTTATTGAAAGGCACCAGTCGTGCATTTCTCGGGTAGTGCTGTTAGAAATGTTGAGTGTGACTGACGAGTTTTTACTTTCGTTGTTCAGTTTGTAGAGATTTTTGTGGACGATCGTGTCTCATACAAGCCGCGTAAAAGCAGAACTGTCGGAAATAACTGCTTTTCAAAACTGCCGAAAATTTGTGCATGTGTGTGTGTGTGTGTGAGAGAGAGAGAGAACCCACACGTCTGCCTACCTGTACTTGTCCTATTAGTGTTCGATATACAGGTGATCGGAGAGTGTCCGTGAGCGCCTTCCGATGTTCAGTCAAACAAACATTTTCGTTGATCTGTGTCTTCAAGAGCTTTTCAGCGCCCACCCACCTCCTTTCAAATTACTTCCACCTTTCTCCTCCTTTCGTCACGTTCTCACGCTGTCGGGTAAACTCCAGACGCCTGGTCGCGGAAGCAGCTTTTGCTGGCGTTTGCAAACAAAAGGACAACAATAGCACTGGGTCTAAAGCGCACGTGGAGACGGGGGTGCTGGGGTGTGTGTGTGTGTGTGTTGGGGTGTAGGTTCTGATTTGAGTGAGTACGAGATGCTCTTGACTTGCCGGGCTGGTGGGTGAAGCACCATATCACGGACTTGTATTACTGGACTGCTTGCAGACGATTTTTTTTTTCAGTGAAGTCATAGAACGAGGCTGGTTACGAAATAGCTTCCGGTTTAGTCACGTTTCAGTTTAACTACTAGAACGAGGCTTTGGACGATATAGCTTCCGGTTTAGTCACATTCATTGTTAAGGCTCGCCGAGACTAACAGCGGAGAACTTCGCAAGAGGCTCAGCGTTGGTCTCGGCAGACAGACAGCAATCTACCTATACACGTCCGTGATCATATGGTTGCTAGGTCGCCCTGTCCGCTTAATATACAATTAGTTAATACATGTACGTTCTGCTTTGTCGGCCTGAGTAGAACTGATCGAGCATCGGCGGCTGCGTCCTGAAACACGGAAATACCTCAGAACGGTGTGCTTTTTTTAATGAAAGGGGTGGCACAACATTTGCTTTCCTCAGTCTGCCTGCTGTCTAAATTGCACATTCAGTTCCGCCTAACAGTCAGAAACCTGTAGCCGCTAGAACGTGTGAGTGGGGGTAAGTGCGAAAGTGTACATTCCTTGTCTGTGCAGTCTGCTAGTCCACTGAGGATTTTTAGACAATGGTTATGTGAAAACACGGTGCCGCCACTACGGGAAGCGTGCTGAGAGGCTACAGACTGAATGGCTGCCAGGTGGCACTCAAAAACACCCACATCAACAAGCCACTGAAACCTAAGTGCTATGATGGACAAAACATTAAGGCCTAGTGGGGTGCATTTGTTTTGAGGTGAGGGGTTTGAGCTGGTTACAAAATACACGGGCACAAGAAATTCACATAAATATACAAGTACGTTATCTAGGCTACGACTGGTGGCAAAGCTGGGGCCCTGTGTTAATGAGGCTTCTCCCTAAACATTGGAGTCCGTTGTGGGTGGGGAGCAGAAGGAACGAAACAAACTACTTTCATTATGGCGAAAACAAATGACAACTTGGGGAAACGCATACGCGAGGATGAATATTCGGACAGCGAGGATGAGGTGCGAGATAGTGTGAGGGTGAATGCTGCCCCCCTTTTCTTGTAGTAGATGGTGCAAGGCCGGCGCAGCTGCTCCTGTCCCCCACTCTCTCTTTTCGGTATAGTTAAGGGTTTCAAAAACATTTCTTCTTTTTTAACATATTACCTACCTTTTTATAATTCTGTTCCTTATGCTGGTTTTTGCTGTTCAGAATGGTATCATATCGCCTGGGGGGGGGATGTCTCAATCTTATTTCTCTCTCGCCATGAGTTGTTGGCACTGCGTAAGACACTAACAAACAATCAGGGTGTCTTCATTTTTCGGTTGATCCGCGAGAAATGCAAACCGCTTGGGAACTCGGCGCCACACGTGTGACATCACCGAGGGGTCAGTCTGTCGGATAACAGACAGGTTGAACACTAACATGGATAAAAGTGCGGAGAGTCCCCGTTATCGACACGCAGTCACCGCGGCAGCATTCCGATCATTTTCACGCCCTGCACGACTTCCCCCAGCCAGCCACTTGTGCTGTCTGCTGCCACTGCTGCTATTTTTGTTGACAACATGTATTTATAGCCAAACACTTGTACAGACCTGCTTGTGATGGGGTTGGTTTGTTAATTTTTTTGTTTTGAATGCGACGTAAGCTTTACTTATAAAATGCTAATAACTGAACACACTGCTGCATAGCTGCATGAGGTTGGTTATTCGTCTTCTAGGATGAACGTTCTGTCGTTCCTGCCAGTCACTCTCTTCCTATCCTTCCGTCTCATCATTGTCTATGCCTTTTTTCTCAACCTTCCTGTCACCACCCCTTCTCCCCCGACCCCATGCTATTTGCTACCGCGGCAGAGAACTGTGTCGGGGGTCATGGATTGAAAGTCACGTTGGCGACGAGTCGCATCACTGTGGTAATCAACACTCAGCGTCTTAGTTACCACTTTATTTATGATATGAAGGGGGTATTTTGAGCGTGATACCAACACCCGAAAACCTCGAGATGAACGTGAAAAAAAGAGTAAAATGAGAGCGAACTTGATGCTCGGTTTGATAAGACCCCCGAGTATCTCACAGTGAACAGAAGTAGACATAAAGGGTCTTTCGTTTTCTGGCAGCAGGTAGTGGTGGGCAAATCACAATCCGACTCGCACCGAGCCATCAAAGGTCCCGAATCGTCGGGGTTTCCCACCTGGTGGCAAGAGAGAGAGAGAGAAAAAAAAAACACGTGTTGCGCGCAGCATGGGGCTTTCGTAGGCCTCTTGATGGGGGAGGGACTGCCTTTGATGTCGCTATAGCCCCACCCTGATTTTATTTTCACTTCGCGCGTTTCGGAGGCATCGGTCAGATGACCTGGATAATGCGGTAGGGGAGGGCGAGGTTCTACCGTGTTTCTTCCGCCTCTAGAGGAGGGCCTGTTGAAGGGTGTGTCTGGCTGTTGGTGGGGTTGACAGACCTGTGTGTCGCAGAACTGGGATATATCTGCTTTACTAGGTGGTGGTGGATGGGGGGAACTACATGAGAATACTTTCGCGAGAACTTGCACTTTGCATGCACATTCCTAAACATCACCGCAAAAGTAGACAACATGGGTGACCTGGTATGCAAGAGGCGACTACAATGTTGTCATATTTCAAAACAAATTGTCAAGAAAGGGGAAAATGCATACTGATGTCTGCTTCCTCGTGGAAATGTCATGTTGGGACGTAACTTGGCGCTTGGAAGACCTGGTCAGAGGTAGGGAGACAGTGTGGAACTGAAGGGCCGACACGATGGCATGAAAGTGGCTGCGAGTATGTCTGCACCTCGAACTCTCGTCAAGGACTGGACCTCGTCCACTGCAGCTGATCCGCCTCCAGTTTGTTGATGTGCACACGGCGGAAGGAGGTGGGGCGGGATGATGGACTAGCCGCTAGCGTGCCTCCATGTCCACCTTTTTATTTTGTGACAATACGATGGTGTGTTGTCTTCATAAGGCTGCTTCTGTTACTGTTGCGGTACTTAGCGGCAGGATGACAGAACACCTTACTGGGATGGGTGTGTGCATGCAATCTCATGCCAGCGCCATGACAAACCACTTGTTTAGTCACGACTACAGAAACAAAATAACAAAAGGCATTTTAGGTTACATCTTATTTTCTTTTCCTTATCACGACCAGGCCGTCAAAAAAAAACTATTAAGTTGAAATTACTTTGCCACTGCCTTCCCCACACCCCCTCCCAGACACACCCACACACACAACTCCCTTCACGATTATCTTACTAGACGGATGCATACTTCCCGTGGCACCTCTGTCGTTACCCACTCGCCCTATTCATGTTGTAACATTATAAGAGGAGTAGGAAATGGCGGTTACAGAGGTAGATAACTGTGTCGCAACACTACGCGTGGAGAATCGTAAGAACGCGCAGGAAACAATGACCACATTGTCTCGGCCTTATCACTGGGAGGTGCAGCCTGTCCTCGCCTCCTCGCCCCCTCCGGTCACGCCTGATCTGCTTACGACGGCAACCAAAACAAAGCCAGTCCGGGACACAAGGGCATACCTCCCGCCTCCCCCCATCTTGTCAGCCCTGAGTGGCGTGCCTTCCTGTAAAACTGCAGCAGACACCGAAATGGATGGGCACGTCGTACCTGCCTTGCCTGCAAATGGCGGTCCAATTTCTAGCGGTGAGCGTGAAAATGCATGCGGCCAGCCTCCCCCCCACTCCCTCGCCCTGAAAAATAAATTACAGCAAACAAATCAGTAAAGGGAAATTTTGATTCGTAATGACAGCTCAGATCATAACTCAGATATCAAATCTCGCACTAATCTTACGTGTACAGGAAGGAATATTTTCTCGATTCCCACATCCCCTCTGTGTGTGTGTTTTTTTGAGAGAGAGAGAGGGGGGGGGACTGGAAACTGCAAGATTAGACAACAACGTCATTGTTGACTGCACCACGAACAACCCACGCGCGACACCGCCAGGTTACAGTCTTTAGACTTTGGACTTCGGGAAGCTTTGTTCTAACTACATGCACATCCGTATGTGGGGTCGTGTAAGTAAACTTAGAATAAAGGTGACTACACAGTTACAAACATTTGCTCAGACATCAGTGTGTAACACTAAACTGCTTTTAACTACTGTCATATGATATCAACAAGATCCACCTTGAAAAGCGGTGAGACTTAGGAATGTCTGCGGTGAACAGCATCGCTACCCAGGGTTGGGAGGCAGACAAATGCCATGAGATGTGATTTAAGGTGGTTGTCGCCCTTTAGATGCAGATGGACACAGACGTTTGTAAAGTCTTTGGTGGGTATTTGGCTTCACCCGCTTCATTCGCACTTCACATGTGTAAGCTTATATGAGGATTTGCCTGGCCTGGTGTTAACAAACATTTCTGTCTTTATTATTTTTTACTTTCCTGTCGTTTTATTTATTTATTTTTTGTTTGTTCTCTTCTGTTTTTGCTGCTCAGTGAGCATTGTTTTGAATGCTGCGCATTATAAATGGACATCATCATCATCATCATCATCAACAAGATAATTATAACATTTGTATACCATTGAGTAAAAATCAGTCATTGTCATGAGTTGCGCAATGTAAGCACATTAATGAATATCATACTGTGGTACCAGGGGGCACTTCCTAGTGCCAGTGTGTTTTGGTTTGTTTGTTCCCCCCCCACACCCTTCTGACCTTGACGCGTGCGTGCGTGCGTGTGTGTGTGTGTGTGGTTCGACAGACCCCCGCATGGAAGAAAATCGCGGATAGGTTGCCGAAGCCAGTGGTTTGAACATTTGCCAGATGTCAAGGTGCCTTTTCGGGAAATAAGGAGTACCTTTTGTGTAAAGAAAAAAACTCTCGTTTCGCTGTTTGCACCCACCTTCCCGCGTTAGCTAACCTTTGTCTTTATTCACAAGACTTTTTCCCCCATACTTTTAATCTCTCTCCTTCATTCTCTCTCTCACCCCCCCCCCCGCCCCGCTCTCTCCACACACACACACACACAGAGCGCGGGGAAGGAAAAAGGTTAGCGCCCACGTCGTGGCTATAGAAATGTTTTAAACCTGACGTCATGTACACACGACAGACCACTTGTTGGTTTCGTGTGGGGTTATCGGGTATATGGGCATGGCTATCCACCTTGGTCTCACTTCATCTCTGTGTGTCGTCTGCACGAGTACCGGGCTACCTCACGTGCCTGATATCTTCTCGCTTTCGACTGTAGCAGTGACACACGATACGGAAATCTCCCCTCACCCACCCCCCCTTCCCCCCAAAAAAGCACTTCGTCTGTATCGCAGAAACAAGAGATACAAATCTCTAGCACAAAAGAGTGTTGACCGCTTGCCAAGTCTTTATAGGGGGAAAGAGGGTTGTGTTGAGCGGGTGGCGTCTCATTCCGATTACAAATTTGGCAGAGAATAAGGTGAACTTGTAATCAAAGGTTAGCTGTCTACAAGCCACCAGACGTTAACAAATAATTTTGATACTCTTCCCCCCTCCCGCATAAAAAAACAAAAATAATAAGAACGAGCTGCCGGTTGAACTGCGGGAAGGGGTGTGGTATGTGGTGACAGTGGATAGGGTGACGAAGGTGGGGTCGCATGATACGGTAGTCCGTGCCAACACCGATGATAAGGCTAGCTCCCCGCAACTCGAAGCGCTTGCACAAGACCTGTGTGAGCTGCACCTCGATGAGAAAAGAATCCCCGTCTCGACGCCTTGTCCGCTGGCCTGTCGAATTCGACCGTGTGATATGGGCGGATATCTTTCTACGACGGAGACTTGTGACTCGGACACCTCAGTAAGTTTTCGCACTGGTCAGCGTGTGCCCCTGACCAGACCGGCTTAGTGTTGACTATGAGCCTGTCGGGGAAGCTCTCTCCTCACCTCCTGCTGCGGACCGCGTCGTAACTGATAGAAGACGGTAATCATCGACACTAAGATCTTACACGATAAGTTGATTCTTGACACTTTGACGACACAGTAACCCAACATTGATGCTAAAATGTTACACCATAAGATAATAACTTATGCATAAGCGATACAGTGCGTTATTGACACTAAGATAAAAGGAAACGTGTTTGTATCAGAGAAACTCATTGTCAAAATTGAATTCTTTTTCAGATTTCCTCCATCGACGGAATGAAGAAACAAGAGAAAGGGGAAATGGACAGAGGTGGGGGCGCTACTGTTCCACCTGCCCATAAAGGTAAAAAATCAGCATCAGCATCGTCGTCATCGTCGAGTTCTTCTGCAACAGCCACACCCTCGACTCCAACAGCACCAAAGCCTGTGTCATCCATCATGGGGATGAAACAGTCGAAGTCTGATCACACTGGACTTTCAGGCAAGGGAAGCAAATCTGGACATGTGACTGCAAACAAAAAGTATATGAGTAAAAGCCACGAAAGTCTTTCATCAGGATCCAAGAAAAAGCTCACCGTTGTGAAAGAGGACGAGTCTGTAACAACAGCAGGAACAATGGATAAAAATATATCTATCAACAGATCAGTGTCCTCAGACAGAGAACCTTCTAGTGGAGAGACTATTAGTGTGTCCGAGTCTGTCAGGTCTGCCCCTGTGTGTGTGCCAGAAAAGAACAAAGAAAACCAGGTAAAATGTTTCATTATAATATCAGTAATAGCAAGTCTCAGAATTTTAGCAATATATGCATGCATGTGTGCGTGTGTTCCTGCAGACATTTATGCACATAGGTGTGTATGTATGCATGCATTGAGAAATGCTTGTAGGGCTACTACTGTACTAGAGTTGTCTATTGAATTTGTGCGAGGCCAAAACAAATCATTGCTGATCTGTTTTAGATTAGTGCTTCCTCCTTCATAAAATACAAGGAGTTGTCAGACCCTCATCAGTAAAACTTGAGAGTTTTTAGGCCCTTTTCCCTCCATTTTTTTATTTGGACATTTTATTGGAAATTATTGATCAATATCAGAAGACACATACAGAAGTGTACATTTATCAAGGTTATTATGACCTTTTTATGCATATAAAAGTATGTCACTTGCATTTGATAACATGTACTGATGACATATCATCTTTCTTGACCAGTGTATTACAAAATGGGTTACATGATGATTCCTCCAACCTAAACTCTTCAGTTTTCATATCTTCACTGCCAGATTATTTATGGTTTTAGACCCCTTAGGTAGATTATTTATGTGATTATGAGTGGTCTTATTTGATTTACTTTTCTATGAGATTGGAAACTGTGGTCATATTCCTCTTGGCCTGGCCATACTATATGTCAAAGGCAGGTCCCATTAGAGTGCCTCCATTTCTCTGCCACTGGCTGCTGTGCTCCATCACTGTCCTGTGAGTAGCTCTCTGTATCTTATCAGCATCTGCATTCACTGTTGTCTTTTTAGCACCAGTCATGCTAACTGCTATGCAAAACATTTATCAATCTGACCTAAACAAACTGTGAATCAGACTGTGCAAAGCAAGATTTTTTTTTCAGACTCTTCTTGAGTGCTAGACTAGATGGACTGATAATTTTTGCTTAACTTGCAGTAAATGGTAATGAATATTTGTATGCATATACCTCCCTCTGATAGGAGGAGGTCTTGGCATTAAGAGAAAAAAAACCCCAAAGCATACACACACACAAATAAATTCATTACACCCAAACACCTGTCCAGCTGATCAGACCCTATATATAAAAACATGAGGAACAATTGACAAAAGTAAACCCGCGCTTCATAATCAGGATCTAAAACATTTCTTTGGCTTAGTAACATGGAGACTAAAGGAAAGTCCAGCACTAAAGACAGTCTTGAAATACACTAAATGCATTTTATCATAAAAATATCTCTTTTGAAAAGACAGAGGCAAAAAGAAAGTAGAGAAGCAGTCTCCATAGATTGTGGCTGTCCTGCCACTGGATACATACAGCATACCTTCATAGTGCTTCCATGGTCTAACCACTGGATACATATAGCATACCTTCATAGTGGTTCCATGGTCTAACCACTGAATATATATAGCATACCTTCATAGTCCTTCCTGGCTGTCCTGCCACTGGACACATCCAGCATACCTTCATAGTGCTCCCATGTTCTAATCCAGGGGTGGGCAAAGTATGGCCTGTGGGCTAGATGCAGCCCGTAGACGTCTTTGAACTGACCCATCTGCCAAAATGTGAAGTGCACTTGGGTTTTTTTTAATTCAGCCTAGGCTAATTTGATTGAAATTTAATTTATCAAGTACAACATCTGCAGTCCGTAACATTCTAACAATGACAACGTACAAAGAAATAGCACAACTGACATGTCTGATGGAGTCGTTAGAGAGCATCAAGGGAGGCACCCTTCAAAGGAAAGGCTGGTTTTAAAGTTTTTTGTCAGCAAATTCAAACAGCTTCACTTTACACAATAAGTTCAGTAAGTGAACATCACTATGTACTCATTTGCTGTCCATTCCATTATCACAAGATTTGTTATGTAGTCATTAAACAATAAGTTCGGTAAGTGAACATCATTATGTACTCATTTGCTGTCCATTCCATTATCACTAGGTTTGTTATGTAGTCACCTGGCCTGGGTTTTGGTATTTTACCGGCCCGCTGCATAGCTTAGAATTTTGAGAGGGGCCAGCAAAAAGAAAACGTTGCCCACCACTGCTCTAACCACTGCACTCTGACCTCTGTCAAGTACCACTTGCATGTATACAGCATGCTAGGACAAAGAGGATTGCATTGGAGCTTTATCATTCACATCTGGGCGTGACCCGGACTTGTAGTGTTGTAGCACTCAAAGGACGGCAGAGATGGGCGTGATGCAAATAGTGCATTATTTACACAACAGCATCTTTTATACTCTGGCACTGCATGGAAAACAATTAAGGAAGCTTGCACCACCAGTCTTGTGTTAGAGGTCTCAATGGGACCGCAGCCTTCTTTCGGCAAAGTGGTCAGCGTAAGGAATGTTGCAGCTGCAGTGTAGAGGCATGCCACGCTGCCACCAGGCTAGATCATCCAGCCTCTGAAAAGCCAGCTGTTAGAAATTTCTTTTCTGAAAGTCCAGCTGATTGTCAGTGGTAGATTGCCAGAAAATCCAACAGATTGTTGGTGTTAGATTGACTATTGGTGAGTGCTGATTCTTGGGGGACAGATGAGGAAGGCCATAGGAGGAAGGTAAACAAACATGCAGCAGGCAGTCAAACTATCTGTGAGTACTTGGCATGAGAACAGCACACAGCTCTTATTTAATTAGATTATTACAATGTATTTTCATTGGGAGATGATAAACATGCAAACAAACAAATTGACCTAGTTGACTGCATGCTTTTTACAATAGACATATGTATATAGTGACTGTTGAAGATGACAGAATGGTTTCTGAATGAAACACCTGCAAAATGCTGACTCGTTTGTAACAGACCAGTAAACTTAGTAAATATTAGATCCTGTGCTATGAGGTTATCAAACAGGTGTGCCTTTGGATTCATTGGTCGGTGCTTTAACCCCTCGACTAGTCACCTGCCCAAAGTGGCAAGGGGGTATGACCTTCTGTTTGTTCCATCCATCTTTTGTTCTTCATAGGGTTTTGTGCTTTTAGGGCCCAGTTGCACAACACATTTATAATTTTAAACACTTTTAGGCCTTAACTCTATTTAGATAATCAGTTTAAAGTGCACACCACAATTTTAGAATTTTTAAAACTAAGTAAGATAAAGTTGTTGAAGTCTGACTTTCTGTCAATTTTTTTGTATGTTTTTCTGCAATGCATCAAAATGGCTAAGAAGAGATTTTGCTTCTTTAGAACAGTTTTAAGGTTTAGAAACGTGTGCAACTGGACCCTGAACTTTGAGTCAAGTTCCTGATACTATCCACTACTGATTATGATGATGAATTGTGTGGAATGAAACTATCCACTACTGATTATAATGATGAATTGTGTGGAATGAAACTATCCACTACTGATTATGATGATGAATTGTATGGAATGCTTTTCTTTCACTTCCCTTTCTTTACTTCATCTAGATTTACAAGTCACATTCAGTCTAAAATGTCAGTGGAATCTAAAATTCCATGTGATGTTTTTGACCACTTTAATTTGTCATTAGCAGTTGTGAATTATTGATTCAGAAAATTTATAAAAGAAGTTGGCAACAAATTTGACTGTTTTCTGTCATTCCAAATAGGTTTGTGGAGTAGGTATAAGTGTCATTGCCTTCTTTGTCTGCTACTTTTGCTTAATGAAGTCATATTGAAATTAGTGTTCTCATGGGCCAGCCATGAAATCTGATATTTCCCGTTTTCTGCAACAACAGTTGTACTGCATGCCTTGCATAATTTTTGTCCATGAAATAAGCTACCGGTACAATTATTTTGTAATGGCACGATGTTTTCACATGCACAGAAGTGAAGAAATGAGACAAAACTTCATGACTGAAGGAGAAAGACACAAATGCATTAACCATGAGGCTTGATCTTGTAGCCACCTCACTTGCCACATTACTTTCTTCTTCCTTATGGCTTTTGACCTTTTTCTTCTAGTCATTTTAAGAGAAATAGAATTGTTTGCTTTTGAATGTCAAGACATTTTAAATGGATTTTCAGTTGCATTGCACGTGATTGTATGTTGATTTTAAAATGGGAAATAAAGAAACTGGTATTAGAATTTCATTAGAATATCATTTTTAGAATTTCATTTAGAACTGATAGGTAGATCACTACAGGATGAAGAGGGCAAGGGTTGTCATCCTTTAGGGGGTATTCAGTCCTCTTGAGGTAGCGCCTTGTACAGAGAGATTTTGGGAAGGTAGTTGAGAAGAAGAGGGTGGGAGGGTTGGGAGCTGTCTTCCAGGTGTATCCAGGAGACAGACATTTGCTTTGGAGCTATAGCAAACCATACATCTTTGCTAAACACCCTGGCAATCAGCCACCCTTGTGATATTTTAATTAAATATTTTGGCATGGGTCCTACAGCATTCTTCTGTGTTTCCTTCACTGCTTTTTTTCTCTTGTGCAACTTTTGTCTGCTGTTACTTTTAAAACCTGAAAGTAATGGAGCTACTGGCTCTATATATTTTTACATTCTGCTACAACAGTTTCACAGTTTTCATGATGAAACCTGATGCAACAAACATCACAAAAGCATTTACCCCAAACTCTTTTTTTTTTTAAAGAGTGAATTTTGTTTGTTACCATGCAGTAGCAGTTCTTGAAAAGGTCTTGCAAACACAGCAAAACAAAAGAATTTTGGTATCTTTCATGATGGCATATAAATGTGGAAAGTTTGAGAAATAGAACTTCTGATTGATCTTTTTTTTAATGTTTGCTTGCTGAATTCAGAGAATATTCTAATGAGATAAAATAAACTACAAAAATTTGGCAATGTCTGATAAGCATTTTCAAAGGGTCTGGATCTAGCACACTTGGCATTAATGAAAGTGTGTAAAGTGAAGAGTCTGGATTGTTTTACAGTAAAGCAGTGATGTTAAAATGTCAGCATTGTTGGAAGGCATTGACCAAAATGCATCCAAACATTTAAAAATCTTGGGAACTACCTTAGGACCACAGAGGAGAACAAACAACTAAAGATAAATTTGCTCTGAATCAGCTCCACTGATGGGCGGTAGTTTACTGTTTCACATATTTCATAGCTTGTGACCCATAGGCCAGTCTCACTGGTGTGTTACCACTGCTTTTACTTGGGTTGCTGCAGGTGCTAAAAGAAAAGGAGAAGAATGCAGGGTTTGCAAAGCCAAAACCTGTGAAGCCTAACTCCTTGACAACTATACGCAAGGCCTCTAGTACACAGTCCATTGACTGTGGCAGCAACACTTCTGGTAGCCTAAAGTCCATACACTCCAATAGGTCGTCAGCATCACAGAACTCCATGAAGAGGGCTCAGAGCAGCCAGAATGTCAGCAAAGTAAGACTTTTGACTTGGTTGTAACAAAATATGTAGCAGATGAAAGTTAATAAAAAAAAATACATTTTGTTTTGTTGGGGGGTGGGGTTCAGTTCCTAGTGAATAATTTATGGAATGTTATCTTAGTGTAAACATAATAAACATTTTATAAATATATATTAAAAGTTTAGTTAGAAGTATTTTTTACTCAAAATATCTTAAGAAAAAGAATCTGCTGCACACATACCTGTGGGTGGGTAGGTAGGTGAGTTACCTGCCTTGCCATCAGTCCTACTTCCCTCCGACACCCCATCCCCTCAATCCACATGCACACATAGGGAAGTAATAGAAAGGGAGAGGAAGAAAGATTATTCACATTTGTGATTTTAAAGTGTGAGACACCAGGTTTTTGATTCACAGGACAAACTGTTACGGAAGCGAACGTCAGCACCTGCAGATGTAATGGCTTACAATGCAGAGCTGTTGGCCAACTTTGAGAAGGAGAAAAAGACCTTGGAAGCACGGATCTCAGAACTGACCAAGATCACCGAAGGCAGAAAGGCAGAGATAGAGAAGTACAAGTATGAGATCAAACGACTCAAGGACATAGCATCTGCTGCCTCTGTTAACAACAGGTCAGTGTAAGAACCAGTTGTTCTGTGCAAGTTATTAAGATAAGCTGCATGCTAAAAATAATACAGGCACTGCACCTTATATTTCATGTAGAGGAAGCAGACAGTCAAGTTGTTAAAGCAAAAAAATGTCCAAACTTTGAAGCATCCACTCTAGCTGGTTTTTTACCCATGTGATTCAAGTGTGGAGTGGATACCCGACTTCTTAGAGTATGGGGTGGTAACCTTTTTTTTCTGTCAAGGATATTTATGACGCCATTTGCAGGCCACACAATTATTAAAAAAAATATTCAAAAACGCTAAAACTTTAAAATTAACCCGCTATATTTGGTCAAGCTGTAGTTTGGCTACAGTGCATTAACACTGTTGCAACCTGTACACTCCCAGCCTGCCTGGCACTGACTGTCCTCTGCGTCATCACAATACAGGCAGATAGTCGTCACAGCATATGTCTGTCCTGTCATGTACATGTATATCTCCTGTCTGTCCCATAATGGATGTTCCTTGCTTGTTCCTCAAAATTTATATTATTATTATAATGATTCACTTAATATAAATTTGTGCTGCTATGAAAAACACTCCTAGATCAATTGAATTTTGAATTTCACCTGCGGGCAGGCTGGATTTTCCCCACCCCTGCCTTACAGGGATTGGGAAGGCAGGACAGCAAGAGGAAGGAGATGAACACTGGCCTCATACAAAATGCATGCCCTTATTGTGGCTGGGAGGAACCCTTGGACTGTTAGCTTAATGATAACTAAACTGACACTCTTTAATGAAGACGACAGGTTGAGGAGGTGAATTATAAAGTGTCCATGCTGACAGTAATAGGTTAGGATGGCCAGCACAATGAGCTAGAGACACTGAGTTTGTGTGAGATGGTCAGAATGGTAAGGTTGTGACAGTCAGTTGTCAGGTGACAAAGTCGGCAAGGCTGAACAACTCTGCTGAACAGACAGGATCGTTAAACTGTTAGGGTCTCTGGCAATGTGGACATAGTAGGAAATGTGGGAAAAAAAACTACCCCAGATTTTGCAAGCAGCTAACAGCAAGGAATAAAATAGTAGAAGGGAGTACTAGGTCTGTCTCATCAAGAATAACCCCCACCCCATCATTGTTTCCATTACAGCATCCTGGATGAACTGGAGCAGCTGAAGCACCAGAACAAGCACCTGACTGATCGGCTCAAGGAGCTGGGCTTTCCTGTGGAACAAGTGACTGATGCAGAGAAGCTGATCATGAAGATCGGCTCTGGCTCAGTGAAGTCGGTTGGCAGGAGTGGAGACAGTGTGGGAGCCTCAGACTGTTTGATACACGCTAGTATCAGTTGTGATAGTCTGTCTACAGAAGGGGCAAAGGGTGAGAACGAGAGGTGTGGAGAGAGAGAGAATTTCATCAGAATTGTTATTATCAACTTTGCATTTTTTTTAATTGGCAGAAAGATGTGATATCAATGTCAGTGAATGCTGATGTAAAGCTAAAAAGAGAAAGAAGCATTTGCTTTAACTTTCTCATGTCTACTTCAGTGTAAAATTTCAGATCCTGTGTATTAATCTGTTCAGCAGCAGAACCTGCATGAAGTTACAGTAATTATTTACTTTTTATGCTCGTTTATGTATTCATAGCATTTTATGGTTGTGTCTCATGTAGCTCTTCCATTGACAGCAGTGGATAACCGTGTGAACGTAGGCAAACATGGATCTTTGCAACGTTCAGCTTCCTTGACGACGTCTGAACCAGGGGTGTCTCTAGCTGACCTCTGTGGCACTCCTGAACACCCATCCGTCCTTTCGATGGACCCAACTAACTGGGACAAGCAAAGCAACAAGAGCTGCAACAGTGATGTCCTGAGTGAGATTTCGGTGGCCTGTCTGACGGAGCGTATCCTGCAAATGGAGGAGACCAACTATAGTACAACTGAGGAACTTCAGGCTACCCTACAGGAGTTGGGTAAGGAGACATGGTGGATCAAAGAACGAGGATTGCTCTGTCATGTGTTCATCCATGATCATGCATTCTTTCTGTTTTTAGCCCTTTTAACTAGTTGTAGATATTCCCATTAAATGTTCTTAGACCAACAGTGTACATGATGTTCTCTAGGCATAAGAATTTTCAGTCATTTGGGAACTTTCAGGCAAAAGTTAATGAGTTTCAACCAGGACAAACCAACCAAAAAAAAAGTCATCAACCAAATCAGAATAGTTTTAAAAAATTTTAAGTTACATTTAAATTTAATTCAAATTGACTTGGGGTTTCAACCTGGACAAACAAACCAAACCAAAAAAAAGGTCATCAGCTAAAGCAGAATAACCTTTTGAATTTAAAAAAGTTAACGTTAAATTTAAGTTAAATTGACTGCTTTTATTGTTGATCAGAGAATCATTTACTTCATTTCTGTATTTTTTGGAGGGGGGTGGAGTTTAAAACTTTTTCTTTAGTGCCCGAAGAGTAACACCTGTTTCATATTAGCTTAGCATCTCCATCTAAATTTAATGAGTGAAAAAATTTTGGGTCGTCACTAAAAGGGGGTCGTAAACAGGACACAGCTGTTTCAGAAGAGAAAGGTGTTTTCAAACTATTTTTTGTTTCTTGTATGTCCAATCTTTTATCGTCAGTAGCATGCTGATTATTTATATACATGCCTGGCAATGTATTTAGTTTAAAATTCCACCAGTTCAGAAAATTTTCAGCCAACTTTTGCTAGACCAGTTCTGATGACAAACTCTGTAATTTAAGGGGGGGAAAGCTATGAAAAATAAGTGCGTTAAATTCAACAGCTAGCTATTATTAGAGTTGTGTAGTTGTATAGATAAGTGTGGACCACTGTCTACAATGTGTTAACAGGATGAGATCTAATGACGTGTAAAATGAGTTTAAAAATAATTCAAAATCATGACAAACATTTTTTGTGATGCATCGTCAGATGTGTGGCCTCTCACAAAACTCAGAACAATTTTTTTTAAAGTAGCTGCAGCTGTTTTACTGATGAACATACCTGGTGTTTTGGTAGGAGATCTTCAGGATGCTGTGAATGAGCTGACTGAAGAGAATGGGCGGCTTTCAGATGAGAAGACCGTCCTACTAGAGTCCCTGTGCACCCAAACAGGAAAACTTGAGAATGCACGCAGACAGGTAAGACCTAGGCTACATCGTCTGCGATGTAGATGGGGATCCACAATCACTGATCATACTTTTGTAGTATGTTTTCCTGTTGCTGGATTCAGTCTTTCTGAAAAGTAACTCAAAGACCTTTAACCTCTTTGGCATGAATCCTGATCAGCTTGGGCTGTGAATTTTATGTAAAAATGACTAACCACAAGCAGTATTCAAGCTTAACACTGCAGCTGGGGTCGGATAAGGTTACCAGAAGTAAAGTGTGGGGTTAACTGTTTATTTTACATAAAATTCCAAGCCCATGTAATGCTGGAGGGTAATCATTTTTCATCAAATTCCAAGCCCAGGTAATGCTGGAGGTTAACCAATTTTACATAAAATTTTGAACCTGAGTAATGCTTGGGGGTAATGCCAAAGAGGTTAATATTTGCTGGAAATCCGCAGTTATGCTAGGAAAGAGTGGCATGAAGAACCCTGGAAGTAAATTCCTCTACGTCTGAAACTATGCTGTCAGTGCTAGTCATGTATTCTTAGTGGGCGCTTATTTGACAAGGGTATGTGTGGCAATTTTGAACATGCTGTGAATGGTAGACTGGCTAACAGCATATCCAAGATTTGAAAGCTTTCGCTGTGTGACAGGTGGAACAGCTGAAGAGTCTTCTCATTTCCGGAAACCTTCCCGATAAGTCTGAACGTGAGTCCCACTTGCTACAGCTGTTGAAAAGTGCACAAGAGGAGCGGGAAGAGCTACTGCGTAAGCAGACAGAATGGTCCAATGCACTGCAGGCAATGGAGACTGAGTGCAAAGAGTTCCAAGAGATGTTGGAGGCTGCGAGAGATAAGTTACAGGTGAGCAGCTTGCCTCCAGAGGTCAGGAACCATATAGGTTTTTGCATGCTTGGATACACCCAGCTACAGAGGGCATATGAAATAAATGGAAGTCTTGTAGTTTTACATTCACAGGTTTTCGTAAGTCTCTCTCTCTCTCTCTTTTTTTTGTAAGTGCTCAGTTGTTTACTCATTTCCCTAAAAATGATAACCATCCTGTTTACAAAAATGTTGTAATCTTCTAAGTACAAGAGAAGAGTGATTTGTGCTTCAGACTGGTGTAATCTGGTATTATATAGTAATTTCATATGATACGGAACCTATTGCTACAGCTGGCAGAAGACTGGTATAATGTGGTATTATTTATGTATGATACGGAACCTGTTGCTACAGCTGGCGGAAGACCGAGTGCATTCCATCAAGTTGGAGAGGGATGCTAACGAGAGGATGGTTGCTGAACTTCGGGAAACTGTTTCTTCTGATCAAATAGAAGTGGCATGTCTGAAGACACTTTTGGAGAGCGAGCGTAGCAAGGTAGCCTCCCTCTTCTTAACTGCATATTTGAAAATTGTATTTGTCAATCTTATTATGGTTGTGGTTGCTCCAGATAGCTGTATTAGTAAGCTCCCACTCTACTAGTGAAATCCTAGTATAAGAGAGTAAACAAAGAAGAATTTCCTTAGATTGTAAAGTCATATGATTTTGCTGCCCAGTTCAACATTTTCTTGCAGACGTTCTTTTAAGCAGAAATTTCACACTTTGTTAAAGAAATTTTACACTATTTAGCTTTTACCTTAAAGGATTATAAAAGGCTAAATAAATAAGACACCATATGCTTAAGTAGAGTTAATGACAGCTTCACCATCAAGTCCCATCCCCCTGTTTGACGAAGTGTCTCTACCATGTGGGTTCACAGATGTCTGAACTGGAAAAATGCCGACAAGCACAGGACCAATCGGAATTTGAAGCATTGCTTGATCAAACTCGCCAGGAGAAGGCCCGTGTTGAGCAGCGGCTGGCCAACATGCAGGAGTCACTAGCCCTATCTCAGTGTGAGCTGACACGTGTGAAGGATGTGCTGGCTACTAGAGAAGAAGAACTTAAGGTCAGTTCTTCCCCATGATGATTATCTAAATGTCTAAAATAATGAAATAAAACTAACATGGGTCATGAGATAACTAGGAGTAGAGCTATAGCGTTGGTATTGCACTTGTGCATTGTACATGGGTCGGACGGATGCGAATGCTGGGAATGGGTAGGAAGTTAGAGGGTGTTAAGTCATGGAACACAGCCGTTGCTGTATTGCGGTACCAGGCCATCAGGAGAGACCGGGCTGAGGATACGCACTGCTGTTATCTCCCCGGAAGATCGGTTTGGGAACTGCAGATGAATTCTGGACAACCTTGACCATTTTGCTTTCTTTAATGTCACGGGTACAGTGGACCCCGCATGGACACGATAACTTCAACTTTATTACAGCAGGCCTGAATAGGAAGCCTGGCTTCATGGCACCTCTTCCTCCTATTATGCGTTACAGGCAGGAAAGTGGAAGAAGGAGTGGAGGGGGGTGCAAGGGGTAGTGGAAAGCCAGAATGACCAATCATGATTGAAGAAGATTCTCTGGACATGGATTCAACATCACAATGCTGAAAAACTAATGCTCTGCCAAACGGTGTACATGGTAAAGAGAGGCTGATCAGGCTGATTGACATCAAAGCTTGCCTTGGAATCGAGACTACTTCAGCATGAAATACTCAGAGTTGAGCAGGCCTGTTATGCAACAGAGTGCTGAATACTTTCATCTCAACAGTGGCTCTGGTCTTAGCAGTGCATTCTCGAGGCTGGAAGATAAGTGTTGGGTCATCTCGTAAAGCACTGTTTCGCTCTAGACAGCAGTTAGGGCATAGAGATGACAGAAGAGATAGTTGCTGTCCCAGGGATTTTAATCCTTACAGTATGTGTTTCGAGTCTCAGCATGAGGCTTACTGTAACAATAATCATCAATGGAACCAACGATATGCTTTTCCAAGTTCATCAAAGAGCATTGGGAGGACCCTGCACTTTGCAAGAGACATTGGTGTGTGAAGCTAGGTGGTGAATGAGTGCATGAACAAGTGTAGCATGCTGTGTGTGTGTTAATTTGGGGTACGCAGTGACTCACATGTTATCTGGATTAAAAATAGGGGATAATAATGGGAACTAACCATTTGGAATCATTTGATGTAAAAAAGTGAAAAAAATTATGAAAGACTACTAGATTGCTAGATGGACAAGCCAACAGAATATGAAATCAGCTTTCGGGGTCAACAGATCACAAGAAGCAATGCCAAAACAGAGGTGACGTCCCTCCAGCTGCAGCTGGACAAGAGTGAAAAGGAAAGACTGGAGTCACTTCAGCAGATGGACACACTCCATGAGCACATAGACCAGCTTCAGCAAGACTGTGACAATTACCTTGACGAAAAGAAAACATTTTCCACACAGGTAAAATTTCTCTTGTGTGTAGCACTTTTTGTCCATCATGTAGATCCTCTTGAAGTGTTTGGAAATTTGCTTTATCTTTCTTGCATGAAGCATTTAATTGCATTTATTGCATTAATGTGAATAGGTACTTATAAAAGTTAACTTTAAAAATAATTGCAAATGAGCGAAACCATGCAAAGTATTTCCAAATGTTCAGTGTGTTTCCAGGACACTTAAAATTCCAAGTACTTAATGAAAACATTGTAGTAGTCTGGATTAATTCATTTTACACCTTTTTTTATCTTTAAAAGCTCCAAGAACTGAATGCAGAGCTGCACACAATGCGCGTGCAAAAGTCCAAGCTGGAAAATGAGTTGTCAGACGCTTTATCTCGACATGCTTCCGAGTTTGAAGAATGGCAGCAGTTCCAGAAGGATCTACAAGTAGCTGTTGTCATCGCAAACAATTTCAGAGCTGAAACTCAAGAAAGCATGGAGAAGATCTCAGAGGACAATATGAAGCTAAAAGAACAGTGCTTGAACCAGCAACTGGAGCTTGACAGACTTCACATGGAGCTACAAAGCCTGCGAGCATCCCGGTCATACGAAGACGCCCGCAGCCCTGCTCGTGCTTCCGTCATCCTTAGTAACACTGAGCTTAGAGGCAAGGTGAGTGCCAGTACAGTTGGCCATCAACAAAGCCTTGCTGTAACGGGGACTTTTTTATTGTGTCCATGAAAAGCTTTCCTGCTTCCCTCCTCACCCAAACCCCAACCACTCTTGTCTCTTACACACACCTTTTTCCTGCAGACCTGTCCTCTAGTCAAGAAGAATAAAATGGTGCTCCAATACTTTCTAACGTCAGGAGTCACCTGTGTGAGCTTGTCATTCTCCTGATTTATCAGGGAGGGTGCAAACGCCAAGGTACTTATTTGGAATGGTTCCTGATATCCAACAGGTAGCAGGATGCATGGCAGATCGGGAGTTGGCAGCTCTTCGAGATGGTCGTCGCCAGGATCAGCGCAGTCAGTCTCTGTCTGTCAAGGCCCTCATAAAGTCCATAGAGGAGCAACGCAAGAGCGGCTGTTCTTCTATACACTCTAGTCACACTGGCTCACGCCGAAACTCCACAGACACAGAGACTTCTTTTATTGCATATCAGGTGTGCAGGGAGAAGTACTTTGCTGTAATACTTTTAAAGTGAAGGTGGGAAATATATCACATGAGTGTATGTTTGTTGGTTTTATTTTCCAACAAATGTATCCAGCTTTCTTCCATATGTTGAGTATCTAAATACATCTTTGAAAGCATTCATGACTTGATACTTCTCAGCTCTTTATAGTTAAGAGTTTCTTTCTCATACGCCATGTGCCATGTAATTTATTTTTAACACAGGTTTTGTTTCTTTGCATTTTGGCTATACATATTTAACTGAACACTAAAGAGTTAAGCACATTTTCCTCATCACTTTGAAACAAAAGGAAGGGGAGAGGTATTTGCTGTTAAGAACTTCTTTACTTTTATTGTTGTTATTTTTGTTTTATGATACAAGGATCTTCTCAAGTCCCCCACTTCCCCTTCTGCCCCATCAAGTCCAGCTTCACCAACTAAAGACTTTCGAACTGTGGGATCTTTTACCAAGAGTCCAGCAGAGAAAGTGACTTTGCAGCCTCGCAATTCAGGAACTGGCCTGGCACCAGTGGCTGAAACTCCTGCCCCAAAAGTTGCTTGGCAAGACACAGAGGCTGCAGCCCCAAAAGTTACTTCACAGCTTTCGTCTATTTTGAAAGATCGCAGTAATTCTCGTAGAAACAGCAACATTAAGTGAGTGAAGACACTTGAGTACGCACATTTTACATCATAATCAAGACATGTATTATAGACATTTCAAGCTCTAACTTCTTAAGAGTCTGTGATAAATTTTATAGGTGAACAAGCTTATTAGCTAGAGCATAGCTTCCTGCTTCTTTTTATTCTTGGTTTTCCTCCTACTTCTTTCATTTTTCTGCCTAGCTTTTCTATATGTCATTTTCAAGTTAAATAAGGCCGAGAAGTGCTGAGTCAGTATGGTTCCAACTTGTACAGGAAAATGGGAGAGTTGGCTAAGCATAGATTTATGACCAAGAAGCAATGGATAGGGCCTGAATAGATGTAATGCAATCCGGGACTACTAACCCTTCAGTCACACAACTGTTTTGCTTTTCTATTGCACAGTGAAGTGGACAAGAAGGACAGCTCTGGCAAAGATCCACTTTCCAGTCTGGCCAAACAGATGGGAGGATCGAAGCGCAATGCCCTGCTGAAGTGGTGCCAGCAGAAGACAGTAGCATACAATGTAAGTTTTTGTATGTGTGATGCTCTTTGCTTCATAATGAAAAATCCTGACTAACCAAATCCTGATTATTTTACAGCAGAATAGGGCCGACCAGGTATTTTATTTACCTTTCTTCTGTATGCTGTAATGTACTCTGTGTGCTACAGTTTCAGCAAATTTTCTAAATGAATATGGACTTTGGTGGTGTCAATGGTACCTTTAAACATCCATTTGAAATTAAGTCATTCAGTACTGGTGTATCACGCACCACTGGTGTGTTGAGCTATAGAGCTATGAAGACTTTCACATTTATGGGTGCAAAGTGTAAGGGAAGCATTAACCACATTTTTACTGAACAAGGTTTTGTGCAGGGAGTGGACATCACAAACTTCAGCAGCAGTTGGAACGATGGGCTGGCCTTTTGTGCTCTCCTGCACAGTTATCTCCCTGACAAAGTTCAGTACCCTACATTGAACTCTGATGACAAGGTAACCTGTGTCAGGCTGCCTTCAGACCTTTTCAATATTGTGGCTGTGTGTTTGTTGTGGAGTGGATGGGGGGGGGGGTGTTAAGCAGAATTGGTATTTTAGTAACAGATACCTATCAAACATTGAGTTTCATTCCGTAAAGAAGTACTTTGTCTGCAACACTGGCAAGTTGTTAACATGACTCACTTTTGATAGTCTTGAAACCATGTTATGTGTGGACTTGGGCATCTACAGGCAAAAAGAATTAGGAATATCTACAGATGTGCCATTATTATTATTTTTTTTTTTAGGATACATATATTTTAGAAGAAGCATCAAATGTCAGCAGATTGAAGAAGTTACAATTTCAGTTTCGCCCAGACCATCTTTCCATGTGTAACCAGTATTATGTCATAAATTGCAAGTTTTTCCCCTGAAAATAATGTGTTTTTCTCTGTGATTCAGCTTTACTGATAATAGCTGGTTTGGTTCAATTTCAGAGGAAGAATTTCACTTTAGCATTTTCAGCGGCAGAAAGTGTAGGCATTCCAACTAATCTGGTAAGAATTCTGCTGGTAACTTGTCTGCTTATCGTACTGCCTTATATAATGGTGTTAGGTAGCAAATTGTGCCTTACCTTTAACAAGTCAACATTATGTATCATGGCTGACAAAACGGCAACACTTTACTAACAGCTGACATTGAAGACTGCAACACTTTACTATCAGCTGCATTTCCCCAGTAATATAAATCACCCCAGAACTCCAAAGCCTGACTTTCGTGGGTGGTAGACATTTGTGATAATGGTATGAAGGTGAGCGGACACTTAATCCCCAGACATTTAATCCCCAACACTTAATCCCCTAGACATTTAATCCCTAGCCACTTAATCCTCAAAAATGCTCCCAAATCGCGACACAACACTCAAAACTGCTATTTTGTGAACTTGAAATATTATAACCGTAAGAGAAATGTGTCGCGTGGTAACTCTAATGAGACGTAACAATCGCCCATTGTACAGTGATATGAGGCAATGGATCGTCTTCTGTTCCTCCGATCATTAGCTTACCTGTCATATTGATTAACAACACTTTTCATTTCATATTGTTGAAGAACATTGAATTTAATAGCTCACATGAACTTTAATGTTATAGATGTTGAAGTTAAGTATTATTTTAATTGTCAAACTTATTTTGATGTTTACATGAAAATAATTATTTGAATTTGAATTAAATTTTTCATTCACTTCATAATTTTTTTGAGTTTCATTTTGAGGATTAAGTGTCTGGGGATTAAAAGTCTAGGGGATTAAGTGTCTGGGATTCTGGTATGAAACACTGCAGTTTAATGTTTGGCTAAAGGTCATCTACAAAATATATGATAAAAAGAAATGCAATCTCAACTTGGTATGTAAATTATAGTTCCTTGGAAATATTACAATGCTTGAGATTTGTGTTTCCATTAGGGAAAATTGTTTAATCAAACTTGTCTATGGCAAGATGACTAAACAAGTACATATTTGTTGCAGAACCTGAATGAAATGGTTGCGATGGAGAGGCCCGACTGGCAGGCTGTCATGGCGTATGTTACAAACATTTACAAACATTTTGAAGTGGACAGCAAGCAGGCACAAGGGTCCTCTCCTTCTCCCTCTGCATTATAGCAGTACTTACAGTTTGGTGCAATGACTGTCGGAAAGAAGGGCTGCATGCTTTCCTCCTCATGGCTTGTTCCATACAGTGTGCACATTTTTTTCTGCATTAGTCAAGGTCTCCCTCCTGCCACAAAGTCTCGTGATTGCAAAATCTGATGGCAAGTCTATCCAGCACTCAAGTCTGCAGATTGCTACTGCTAATGCCACTGTACAAGCATACCTGTGCTTTTTTTGGATTCTATGTACAGTGTGTACTTCGGTGAGTCAGTGAGCTACTGGTGCATCATTGTGATGGAATACACAAGCACAGCTTCATCTGAGGGTAGGAGAGATAGTTCCTGGTGACTGCCCATATCCTGTCGAGGTACTTTAGGAATGTTACAGAATCTTAGACAGAGGGATGCTGAGTTTGGTATAAATGCGTTTTTGTTTGAATGCTTGAATTTCATTGCATACAGTTTGTCGTCAGTAGTCACACTTAGAAATATTGACTGAAGTTAATGGAATGACAGCTTATCTACAGCATAGTGTAACTGTCTGGATAAGGCTGTTGTTATTGATCTCAGTGCTCGAACAACATGCGTCGGGATGACTGTATTTTTATTTCCATTGTGCCCACAGCATTATTACTGATGTGAAAGAAGGAAGCTGTTTAGCTGATAGTTTAGTGTTCAGTGGCCACTGCTTCTGCTTTTTGTTTGCCAAGCAAGTTGTATGGTGGACCACTTCTTGAAATTAACCATTTTTGGATTTCCCTTTCCATCAGAGGAGAAGAAATGCTTGTTGCAAGTTTTGTCGTATTGTTTGTTGCAGGTGTTGCAGTGTTTTTCATTTTGTATATTTCCTACTGTTGTAAATCCCATAAATACCTTTGACAAAAAGTTTTAAAAATTTTCTACCATTTGATTTTGCCTCCAGTAAATTGTTCTCATCAGAATTTTCTTGAATTGGCTTGAAGGAGGTATTCTAATCAGGAAATGAAGATTTGTTAGCTCATTGTCTTCGGATGGTTACACTTCCACAGAGATGCATGTTACATGATGCATGGATTGACACAGAAGCTGTCATACAAGTCAGAAAACATACATATACTCAAGGTTCCTTGGTCAAACTAGTACAGGGCTAGAACAAATTTATTATCACACAACAGGTACCCTCAGCAGTTATGAAATGGTATGTAACAGTAAGAAGCATTAGTGAAAATTTGTGTTGCAAAATGCCAGTTGTTTGTGATTAGCCAGTAGTGGTAAGTGTAATGTAGAATTGTGCATAGAGCACTGAAGTAAAACATGAGAAATGATTTTTGATTCTGCACGAAGTTGTCATCTAGTTTGCATACCGGAGGACAGCTCCATGAGACCAGCATGGGCCCTCCATGCCAGATACCATGATGATCCTAGATACCATACAAGCCACCTCTGGAACACTGTGTTCTTCTTGTAAAAAAAAAAAAATCGTTGTGTCTGTGTGTGGTGGTGCTGTGAAGAATTTTCAGTTTAAAAATTAGTAGTGAAAATAGACTTCACATAGCTTCAGGAATGGAAGTGGCCGGGGATTTTGTGTGTTCACATGGACTTTGTTCTACTTGCTAGAAATACATGCTGCGTTAGAAAAAAACAAAACCAAACTGTTAAAAAAGTGTCTGAGGTTCTCCTGAAGTGAGTGATGTTTCCTGACAACGCTGTGAACACAAAGAAAGCAGTGCGTTAAGTTGTGATGGCGAAACATAGTGAAGATGGTCGAGTGTATGAAAGCTAATGTCAGTCTTCTTGTGCTCATGGTATGATGAGGCTTCTGGTCCTATTATTTCAGGTGTTTGTTGTTTTTAAATCATTAGATTGATCATGTTACTGCAAAACAGCAGGCCTCTCAAACATTACTTACCAGTTGAACACTGCAAGCATTTATTACGTAAAGGAGTGTCCCTTTCTGACAAAAGAAAACAGTAGACAAAGACATTGGAATTAGGTAGCCAAGTGGTTAGAGCAGCTCACACACTAGCTGGTTTCACAACCCCTGTGGTAGTATACCTCCATAAAGTTGAGCACACTAGCTGGCTTCATGACCCTTGCATATCTTCCTCTAGTTGAGCCATGGAATTAGTGCTGTGGCTTTAGAGAAGTTGGGGAAAAGGAAGAGATAGGCACCACACTTACCAAAAGCTGGCCGTGAGAAACTGTGGTCTCTAACAACTCGCTTTCTAATACAAAACATGTTAGGGGACTAGTTTGTGTTTTTTTAAAGACAAAAATGATGTTACAGTGCTGTCTATAACATCTGTGCGCAAAGAGTGTAGCATATCAAATTGCTAGTCATTGCCAGTTGGTTGCAGCATGTTGCCCAGCATGAAATGCAATTCTGCTTTGTTTTATCCCAGATTTTATTTCCTCATTTTTGCTAAAATATGTTGCAGCCATGTCTGGTGCTAATTGGTTTGTATGAATCCCACTTGTTCAGATTCACTGGCAAAACCATATTGAACATTTGATCACCAGTTCACCTCAAGTGCTTTTGTTTGTTGTTTCTTCTTTCTAGGAGTACTGTAACTGTATTTATTTTCATATTAGAAATTCTGTACATAATGAGGCTGCAATTTCCAGCTGTGAAAATAAATTTGACCTTACTGAAATTAGTATAGCTATACTACTATACATCTTGCCTAAAAAACATTTGTAAGGAAGCATAGAAAAAATCTTGTGGAGATTGACAGAAGTGTAGATTGTAAGTAGGTTGGCTTAGCAGATTACAGCACCTAGTGCTGGCAGGTCCAACAGTCTCGACAGCAAGCCAAGGGCTACAGTGCAAACTGTGATTCTGTAACAAGTTGGATTTGTTAGTAAGATACTGTCATTTCAAAACTGTAACAGCACTGTGACCATCTGGCATTATTTCAAAAAATATATATATTGCTGGTCCTCGTGTGACCCTGAGCTCTTCCCTACCAAGCAAGCAACAGCCTCCAGCATATTGACTGCTGCTTTTAGTTAGTTGCTGTCCATTTTTGCATTGTATTACAATGCTGGGCACAAGATTTCAGTTGTCTGTGCATTTTAAGAAAGACTGTGTGCAGGTGAGTGTAATAGTTTTGGTGCAATACTTTGTGAATGTATCTGCTGTGCTGCAAGGTTAATCTTGTATTCATTCCTGCTCAAAAAATGTCTATTAACAGGATGGAAATAAAGCTTAAAGTTTATGAAATTTATGTATGGTGCTTATTTCATTTACTCTGTAGCAACTATACATCATTTCATTGAAAAGAAGAAAAGAATAAGTTCTCTCATTTAACCAGTGATCCACCATATCCACTAAGCATGCCCAACCTTAAAGGATGCAATAAATCATGTATATGAATCGACATTAACCACTTTTTGCTAACATGAGTTTAGAGGCGTCAATTGGATTATCTCCACCTGAATGTACGGTCAAGCACATTAAATGATTATCAAATTCATAGACTGATGTAAATTAATAGATTTATTTGTGCAATCTGCTGTCACATTTTCTCTACTATACAAAAACAGCACAGTCCACATCCACAGGGCATGACTGCTAAATAATAGTGCACACTGATGGCATCAAAAGAAAAAAAACTAATTCAGCAGAAATTATCAGAAAATAATCCTGTGTATATAAACTTTTCTAGTAAACCTGTCAAAAAAAAAGGGAATGGTTGTGAATTCAGTTTTTGAGCAAAGCTTATGCTGCTGATAAGAATGTAAATGTTGTCATTCCTGGGAAAATTGCTATTGTTCTCCTTTCCATACATAAAAAAGCCTCCATAAATTTTATGTGAGGGGTGCCTACAAGCACTTTATTATGTATGGACAAAGAGATGTGAACACTTATGAGCATCAAAAATTGACCAATGTGTTTCATCTCACACTAAATTAATTGTGACATTGTTCTAAATATTACCTGACACATGGTGAAATGTGTATTCTATATGGTATAACCTAAAAATTCAGTATTGCCTTACCTTGTTTAACAGACAAAATGCAACAAATTCTGAATGTAAAGGGATATGCTGTTAAATGATCCTCTCAAGCATGCTGAGTGGTCCACACAGTTTAAGAGCCACACCATGCTTAGTCACAAATGGTTAGTATACAAAATGGTGCTGGTATAATTTTCAGCAAAGTATAACCATACATACCTATGATTGGTCTTCTTAGAGGGGGACGCTAGCACATGGCCTACATAGCTCAGAACGCAATTCTGGTATTCACCGAAACCTTTGCAGTCTAAAACACAAAGCCTATAAATTTACTGAGATAAACGTCTGGGTGAAATGTACAACAGGTTACATTCAGGTGTGATACACCATGACAACCTAATTTAATCTTGTCATCCATATAGTGTTCAGTTCTGTTGCTGGACTGGTTCATATTTCATATATATATATATATCTAGGAGTAGGAAGATGTGTAGATAAGGGAGAATGTGAATATTAAAACTTCTAGACGTATCCTGATCTTCTCCCTCGACAGTAAGACCTTGTAGTGTCCCCGAGCAGAAAATTTAAGTCTTGGGGATTAGGATTCTTCTGATCTAAAATCCTGACACTGCTGCAGATTTTTAAAGACATTTTATAATAAACAAGCATAGTATCTGCATCTTCACACATAATTCCAGGAACGCTTCTGGACCCTTCTTCTCCACCTCAAAAGAACAAAGGAAAAGCACCTGTAGAAAAAAAACAATGTGCAGGTGACCCATTGACTGCTTGTCACAGTTTCCTCTGCTCAGCTCCCCAGAATTATATAAACTATAGTCTGACCTGTGTAACAGTTACAAAGAGAATACATCAGTTTTAAATTACAAACTTTGAATATGGAAGAAGGTTTAACTCGACTAAACACTTTTTCACATCTGTACATAATATTTTTTTACAATTTTTTTTTTTGAAGAATTAATGTTCATTTTTTATGCCGCTTTGCAGTAACAATAATCACTGATTTTCCCCACTATTCAATAACTCCTGAACTGTGCCTCCTCAACATGGGTAATAAAAACTTTGGCCTTTTTTATATTATTAGAGAAAAATGACCAACTGATCAAAGCAGTTGGTGCCAGAGACTTCAGGCATGTGCAGAACAGATGTATCTTGGGATCCAATTTTTCACTTTTGTTGAATGTTGTGTAGGCACAAAATAAATTGGAAACCTCAAACCACATGTACAAATAGGCACCATAGATAAATATGCAGCTGCAGCAATGTTTGTCAAAGGTAACATGGTTCAAATATGACACAACCATGTCCTGTTGTTTAGGACACTTGTAAAATAAAGAAAATCCCTCCTGTTGCAAGTTCTTATGACTTTCAACTGGTATAACTATAGAACATTATAATGTTCTGAAAGCATTTCTTTCTTTTGTTTGAAGGGGGAAAGGATAGTGATGGACAATAGAGCACCTTATGTATTTTAAATATCAAAACACATCAATATCTAACAAAATGCTGCAGCTATTATTACTTCGTAAAAGAACCTAAAACTGCCTCAAGATGCAGATGTTATAATAATCATTATACTTATTGTAATAGATCATGCAGTAAATAATCCTTAAATAATGAAACTTATTAACTATGACAAGCATGGAAAGAGATTTTAAGACACAGATGAACTAATAAACCTCTCAGGCACAGTTTAGAAGTTTCTTTCCCTCTAATGACACTTGATATTTCACCTACAACTATTGCCATTTATTTGTAATGGTCAAAAAATGCCGTTTCCATAACAACACTGAACAATTTAATTGTTGTTACATTTTAATATTCTATTTGTTGCATTCTGTATTCCCACCAGGGGATGCCACAGATTTGTGCAAAACTGCAGTGGATTCTATAAATGTCTCTTATTTAATAGCAGCATAAGAAAATGTTAACATACACATACCAGCTGACACAGAAATTCATTGTAGCTTAGAGGTAGAATTGAAAAAGGTCATTGGAGAAAAATGAAAGAGGACAAAATAAGAACTATCACCTGTACATAAACAAGAGCATATATGTCTTGATTATGGCCAACACCCACATTGACTTCAATCACCTTGTTTATAATAGATTATACATGAGTCTATAGAATGCATAACTTGAAACTGTATTAAAAAAAGATATGTACTCGGTATCATTTTATAATTTTATACAGGCCATCATGTCACTGTCACTGATGCACAAAAAATACTCACCCCCCCCCCCAAAAAAAAAAGTCCGCCCAGATTTAAAATGACTAGGACAGTGTTATACCATCATAAAAACCTACACATCATCAAATATAGAGAAAAACATTTGAGAGATAATGGTATTTTGTGGCTCTAGACACGTGACAACACATTCCCCACATACTAAACCCACGGTGTGTAGAGAGAAGGTTCAGACCACAAATAATGAGGTCAAGATTCTAGACCTGTTCCAATGATAAAATTGAGACTGGATGACATCTTCTTTAATGCAACAATGGCTGTAGCAAATCTGGGAATCAATACAAAGACACAACCCAGCCTTTTGTACATAGAACTATTAGCATTCTCCTTTAACTTTTCCCATGGAAGAACAGATGCCACATATTTCCTTTTAACTTGAACGAAATATTTCCTCTTAGGTATCTTGATTCTGAATGTGTGCCCTTTTTGCCTTTTACTAAATCATGTTTTAAGACCTTTATTATCTTCTGACATGTACCCATACTATCACAAAACAACTACCGTAAATTTCGGTCCATTGAGTGCACCTGAATATAAGCCGCACTCACTAAATTTTTTTAAATCTCTACTTTTTTCACAAATAAGCCACACTGGTTTATAAGCTGCAAATATATACAACATGAAATAGTGGATCGTAATTATTTCGTTTTGTTTTTGGCATGATGAAGGTGTGTTTCAGCAATTGATCTGAACGCTTCATTTGTATGCGCCTTTGATTTAAAAATGTTAACAGTTATCACTTTAACATGGAGCTCATTGAAAAATTAATCAGAATTGGAAAAATCCACAGACAAGCCGCATTGCTGTTTAAGCCTCAAAGTCACGGCTTAAGCCCGAAATTTACGGTATTACTATCACACAATAACTATGCACAACGCCAAAAACAGGGATCAAAACTCTGAGATCAAAACAATGACTATCACAAAATACTTCCCTAAGGACAGTCAAGGGAAAAACAGATAACATGTCTCCAAAGATTTAATTTTGAATAATATGTTTGTCTAAAGAACTTAAATTAACATTGCACAACGAAACCTTGTGCTTTGCAGAAAATGTTCCACTGCAGTAAAATAAATATTGGGTATCTTGGACTCAACAAACATAGATGACAAACAGGTTGTAAGTGATGAAAAATCCTGTAAGTTATAAAACGGATTGCAAGATGATTCAAGACCCTTCAGAGAAACGCATCTGACAAATACTTTAAATATAAAATAAATTTTTTTTTTTACATATATTAAGTTTTCCCAGGCATACCTAAACCAGTGCGATGGATTAATATACTGACCTCTATGAATAAGAACATGCTCATCATCTTGATTTTAATGTCTAGATGTTCATGAACTTTTTTTTACCATACAGCCTTCTTAGGGTCATTATCTAAGGAATACTATTATTTCCTAACACTACTTAATGGCAATGAAGTAGTCACCATCTGAGACAGAAGCTGATGCAAGTAGAGTTGGAAAATCTTCCCATGCTCAAGGAATGAAAGCTTCACAAGAAAAATGCATGTTCACCCATGGGAGGGAAAACAAAAGGGAAACAGAGTAATAGCATCATGCTGCCAAAACTGTTCAGTTGTTGGTGGTGTGTTATGTTATATGTTTCATGTTTTTGTGTGTGTGTGTGTGTGTGTGCGTGCACATGTGCAAGATAAGATGCACCTGTTTGAAATAACACTGAAAAGGAGGAACAGTAAATGGGGTCGGTACATAACATGTAGACAAGCATTCATAGGAGACTATTTTAACATGAAATTACTCTTTAAATAAGAGCAGATGATGAAAAACAATGATAAACACATCAAAGCCACCAAAAGAGAAAACTGTTCATCTCATTTCCTTCAATCATGAATTTATGACCTATTTCACGTCTGCAAATGACAAACCTGATGCAGTAATAACTCTCCTCGCTTCAATGTTGTGAAATGCAGATTGTTTCACCCCAGCTAAGGGAAATGTGGTAGATGTGTTTTTGTCGATGGTGGTGTATAGACACTACACTTTATTTGTAACCTGTATACTATCCTTTTCTACTTGAACATTCAACGTCCCTTGCATTCATATGTCCAACTCACTGTCCCATTCTAAATTTCTGTGGGTAATCAGAATACCACTCCAGACACTGACAAGAGTTCATTCTCTTTTACAAGCCAACAAGACCGAGCATTATGCTTCTTGCTGTTGTGTTTCCAAAATTTGGTTTTAGTAAATGAAGAGAGGATTGCATGTGTGTTTTTTTTTCAGACACAAAGCACTGTACAGTTTTTAAGCAAAGGTAAACACAGGCTATCCCTATTGTCACACAAAGGAGTCTTGCGTTTGCATCTTAACCGATGTCTTTGAATGCTGGCTTCATAGGTAGCTTAAGTCAAATAAAATGATGTTTGTTGCAGTATTTGAGTCGCATTACCCACTGGCATATGATGCAGCCAGACCTGTGCACACATCCATCTTTCAATATAAACTTGTTCAAAACTGACCACGCTCCATCAGTCATTTAAAGTATGCAATATTTTCTATCAAATATTTTTCTCACTCATAAACATGAATGCCCGTGACCTTGTTAAGCACCTCACTGGTATTAATAAACTGAAGCGTAAACACACACATTTAGAAAATATCAGATCTTGAAATGTGGTTTCTCCTGCTTAAGAAAGCATACTTAAAACAAGTTCAATAAATCTGCATTAGCTTACTTTTATAAGATGATATCTACATAACTTAGTATATTGCTTTTGTAACACCCATGACAAATTAGTACATTTGTCATGTGTATTTACACATTTTTGAACAACAAGCATTATAAAACCATAAAAAAATTTGCATAATCATCTATTAGACAGCAACCAAGCAAATGTAAATAAATAAACCATGAATATCAAACAACTTATCATATATACATATTTCCTTAATGTTAAAAACCATATAAAAACTAATGAAAAGAATTGCTTATGCTTCACACAGGTGATTGCAATACAATGAAGATAGTATATGGCTCTCTTTTCATGCTATCAAAAACATAAAATATGGACTCCAGGAATACTGTCTATAAAACAGTTCCCTTTCCCACTTCCCAGCCACACACAGGTAGAGCAAGAAAAGGTGGCTCCTATTCAAAAAACAAGACTACCCGCTTCTAACACATCTAGAAAACATGGGAAAAAATATAAACGGTAGACCAAATCAATTTTCACTGCACTTTGGTAGCCTCACAAAATAGCGTGAAACTCTTGAAGTAGCTAAGAAAAAGAAGTAAAAGCATTTCAATTTAGCTGCAACAGGCAGCATAAAAGTAGCAACATAAGGGAAGGAATGTAAAAGCTAGATGACCAGATGTCCAGGTAGTATTTCAACTGGGACTAATTCAGAAATAAACTAGTGTTTACTGCTCATCCATCACATGCTAATATTTTAACATATATATATATATATTGTAAAAAGCTGATGAATTAACTGAAACAGCATTCAAAAATTGAAACTAAATATTCCACAACAGAACAAACAAGTTCCTCTGGCATTTCTAACTAGTCTAAACATGTACTCAGTGATGCAGAGAAACATGCTCTGCACTGCCAGCATGTCGTGTAGTGTATGTACTGAGAGCTATGACGACAAATTACAATCACTGGACAAGAACAGGATGCCATCTTTGTATGTAATAAAATGTAGGTATTATGTTTGATCTTCCATTTGTAAGTAGCAATGTGTCCAGTTTTTTTTTAATTCTATTTTTTTAAAACACACACACCCCAACACATGCACATGTACATGCGCACACACCCACATGCATACAGAGGATGCAAGCATATGTTCATCTTTTTACTGGCCTTATTTTTAGAATTTTCTTCTTGTCTCTGATTTTAATGTTTTAAGACTGTAACCAAACTGAGAGAAAAAAAGGCAGATGACAACATGCATCCTGGTTGCAATGTTACAGCAGGTCACAAACTATCCTATTGACACAGGGGTGCATATACGTTTTGTTAAAAAAAAGACTACTTTTTGTGATGATGAGTTCTCTTTAAAATGACAAGATGAATACATACAGGTTTATACTTGCAAGAGACATGGCAGTGAAAGTCTTCCAGAGATAAATTATATCAAGTAACAGTATACATCATGTCATACTATGCCACTCAGGATAAAAGTTTAAAATAAAGATAAAGGGTAGAGGGTCCCATAGCCTAGTGGTATGAGGGGCAGTAAATCTGAGTGGCTCAGCCTGTCCAGAGAAAGCCATGTGAAGGGTGAAGTTTAACCCTTCTCCTTCAGGTACCCATTGCTGGTGAGTGCACAGAGTTCTCCACCTGCAGGTCCTAGTTGAGCTCTAATCAGCAACCATCTGCTTTGAACAAGTGCCCCAAATACCAGGCTACAGACTCTCTCACAAGTAAGTTCACAGATGACAAGAAAGGTCACATTGTGCTCACAAAACATGACATCATCCAGCATTGCAGGAAACGAACACTTCACAAAGAAGTCAACAAAAGATTCTCTGTTGTTTTCATTGATGCATCAGGTATGAAAAGCACAACACATTTAGTCTGTTTCTCTAGCTGCCCACAAAAAGGGAGAAAACTACTGGCAATTATCAAGCCATTGCTAAAAAACACGCATGAAGACACCAATCTCAAAAGGTCATATTGATATATATATATATAATGTGTCACAGACCTCATCATAAATAACTGATCAAATAAAATGTGGCTTAAACTCCAATTAAGTATTCAGAACAACAGCTGAACTGCAGTATAAATTACAGAGTTTTTTTTTTTTTTCTTTTCATTTTTTTGCAAAGCTCTCCTGTCAGTTAAATCAGGATAAGATTGGAATCACCATCAAAATCTATCCAAAAAAATTAAAAGCAACACAAAACAAACAAGCCACTAGGGGGCAGCAGCTACAAAGTCTCTGCCATTGTCGTCAGCAGCAGCAATTAAAGCAGTCTTCGCAGCTTGTTTATGTGTGTGGCATGCTACATGGAATCTGAATTACTGGTCAGACAAATGCTCTCCTTACTTGGTAGAAGTTGAGGTAATTGAGCAGAAGACTCTAAAGTAAGTTCATAGCAAATGCAGACAGCAGTCCCAGACGTTGTCTGCATTTGTACATTATTAAATTATTTTAAATAATTGTTATACTTCTATAACCTATATTTAAACTCCTCATAGGCCACCCAAATAAAATGTCTAGAATACTTAGTAAATTACCAATAGAAAATACATTTTGGTATATAATAGGAAAATATTTGCACAAAAATTATTGCCAGATTTACATCATGGCTGTATTAAAAAGGGTAAGCTGCAAAAATATAAATGTTGCTTGTAAATGTTAGGAGAAATAATGGTATCTATCCTGACAATACACTTCATATTTTATTTTTGCTGATCTGGAAAATAATTTGCTTTTATATGAAGATTTATTTTGGAAAAACACTAACTGTATGAGATGACACAATCACTTTCATGTAACAGTGTTATGATTTTTAGAGGTAAAATGTCCCATAACCTTGTGACTCTAGAGACCGTGAATACTATATCAAGGATTCTACCTTCCCTGATACAATCAGGTACTCATTTGTGCTGTATAGCTGCTGGGCAGGCATGGCCAGCTCTGCACCCACAGGTACAAGCAGCCCTCAAATCAGCAACCTTCTCCTCTAGTTGAGCAACCTAACTACTAGGCTATGAAAATTATCAGGACCAAAATAATTAATTGATAATGTTCACAAGGTCACATCACATAATTATGCTGAAGTATTCGAAATACATGGATGAAGTCTGAACAATTAAGAGAAGAACAAAATGATGTTTGGTTAAGATGAACAACAATAATCAAACAGGATAACAATGTTAAGCCCAGGAAAATGTTTAAGGAAAAATGTACTACCATACTTCTAAGTCATATTAGGACATTTTTTTGATTTAGTAAAAAATCATATTAACCACACTGAAGCTTTATCCAGTTAGATACCATTTTGTTGCTGCACAAATGATACTGACATCATGATAAATAATCATGCACACGATAAACTATTGTTGTTAGCAGTCAAAACATGTTAATATAGTTTCTCTTAGTAAACTCCAAAATGTTTTTGGGCAAATCTTTGCCTTCAGAAAGTTTCTTCACAATCAGTCAATGAAGTTTATCTTTCTTGCAGATCACTAAGATATTAAAAATCCCTTAAAACCAAAATTTCAAATTTTCACGTTTAATTTTTGACTTAAAAAAAGAAATTCCAATATGAAGGCTGCAATATTTTCAAAGCTTTCCAGACAGACAGTGAACAAAAAATTTCGCAAAAAGGCTGTTTACCACATCTGCTTTCTTCTTTACTTATGCAGGTTACCATAGTTTATAGCCAAATAAAATGGAAAAATGAAAATGACTTTCCTAATGGAGGTCTAAGTAGAAACTTAACACTTATTGTTTCTCATTGTTTTTTTTCCAATTTCAGTTGCTCAACAATTACAAATCTTTTCAGAACTGGAATTTCAGAATCTAACCCATCTTCAAGAAAAAAACCCATCTAGCCTTCCAGAATGATTTATGATTTATATAGTGTAAGAAAGAGAGGTGTTGGTCAATTGAGGCACATAATTTGAATTTGAATAAACCAAAGCAAAAATCTCCGAAAAGTATGTTATATAAAATACAAAAACCACAACACATTGCCTGATGTATATATTTTAGAAACATAGTTTTCTCTAAGGCTTAAAAGAACACTTACTCTAGCTTATCTACACTGAGCTTTTTCTTCATGATGTTGCCATAGCTGTCTTCTGCCAAAAGGACAATGGATGAGCAGTTTTCTGGAAGGTTTTTGATCCTGGACCGCTTAAGTGTGAACTTGGTGGGTGGAGTGTCACTTAGGAATTCCCAGTGATGGAAGACAAGACCTTCAGCTTCATGCCGCAACTCAATAATGCGAAGACCGTTAGGAGATTTGATGTGATTCCTGCAAACGTCAGACATAACTTGTGTTAAAAAGCGTGCAAAATATATTCTATGCTATATTTACAGAATTTTGTTTTACTTTGCAAGGACGTATGGAAGAAAATGTTTACATTTTTTTATTAACAAATAATTGCAAAGTACAAAAAGGCAGAGTAATTTAATCAAATCATAAGTATTTAGTGATATTTTTCAAAAGCTTAAGCCAGAGGAATAATGAAACATTTTTTTAGGTTTAGATGCAAAAGAATGGTGACAGCCTTCAAAATGTTTGTAATTCAACGTTCCTTGTTAGCTATATGCTTCCATTAAACTTTAACGTATATCATAGAATCATGGAGGCTGTTGAAAACTTTGACTTTAAATTAATTTAATATGATATACTTTTAAGACCTCGCAATCCACAGAAGCAAGAACTATTACTAATGTATTCTACTTGAAAGAAGTTTAGTTTCCATGAAATGATTACACTTACCCTTCCAAAGTTGGATTTTTCTTATTATCATTAGGATCTGGGAGGTTAAGCCATCTGAGAAGCAGAGAAGACTATGATATACACTACAACATAATGTAGTTGCCATAATGATAAAAGTAACTAATTTTCTACAGTACTATATTATTGAGGAAACAATAAATAATGTAAATAGCGATGTTATAATAATAACAACAACAATAACATAATCTGTACAGTACATTTTCCTGTGTGGAGCAAGATCAATGCACCATGCATTAAAGACTACAAACAAACTGACAGTCAACCATATTACAAAGAAACACGCAGGTCAGCAAACAAATGACACTGTAGCAAACATGAGCAAAGGGCACAGATGAAAATGAAGAACAGAGGAACAAGCAGAAGAGTTCAGCTGATTATGAAAACTAGTTCAGTCTTGAGGCTGGACTGAAAAACATCAAAATAAGTTTGACAATTAAAATAATACTTAATTTCAACATTTATAACATTAGTTACAGTTCATGTGAGCTATTAAAGTCAATGTTCTTCAACATTAAGATATGAAAAGTGTTGTTAATCAATATGACAGGTAAGCTAATGATTGAAGGTACAGAAGACGATCCATTGCCTCATATCGCTGTACAATGTTGCTGATTCTCATGGCCAATTCAGCCTACTTCTTCTTTGGACGTTTCTCTCTCCCGGCGCACATAATTGTAAACCCAGCGCAACCCAGTCTTACCAGAGTTACCCAGAGTTACCACGCGACACATTTCTTTTATAATATTTCAAGTTCACAAAATAGCAGTTTTTAGTGTTGTGTTGCGATTTGGGGATTAAGTGTCTGGGGATGAAGTGTCTGGGGATTAAGTGTCTAGGGGATGAAGTGTCGGGGATGAAGTGTCTGGGGATTAAGTGTCTAGGGGATGAAGTGTCGGGGATGAAGTGTCGGGGATTAAGTGTCCGGGGATTAAGTGTCCGGTCACCGGTCCAGAGATGAGAAAGATGCATGTGCCAAATTTCTCTAGTCTAATGCAAAGCCTAGAACAAAGCCTAAAGGCAACTCGTATTTCAAAGTAGAAGGCAAAGAGGTGGTACCTTCAACAACCACAGACTATAGGTGCTGTCAGGAAGCAGTGCCAGAAAAACCACAAAAAAAGCACAAAGATGTCATGGTCATCTGACACTTTCAAAGAAATTCCACTTACAACAAACTTGGGGATGAAATACAACAGTCAGTGAACAAAATTTCTTTGTGTGTTCCTTATCAATAGTCAGTGACAGATGGCTGGGGTGAATCAGGATCAACAAGATTTCTTTGTGTTTTCCTTAGCCAAAACGAGGCACTGCCACTCCTCTAACCTAAAAACTAGTTACCGATGGTAGCGTAGAACAACTGCCGAAGATCGTGCCCAATGAGCCCCGGCGTCAAGGAAGTGAACATTGGGTAGAGGTTGGCCTGGCACATCCTCTGGTGAATTGGGAAGGGTGGAGGGTGTGGAGCTAGAAGGGGACAGGCTGGAGGCAGAGCTATTGGAGATGGAGCTGGGACGTCGTTCTGTTAACAGAAAACCACACATGAAATAATGAAGAGTGGTACAACTAGTGACGTGAGTCTGCACAAAGTCTGAATACAATTTCACTAACAAACGCTGAACATGTTTATTTATCGCTGGCTATCACCAAACACATTTTTATATCTGACTTCATTACAAAACTGAAAAAAAGGTTTACTGAACTGGGCGTCAAATACTGTGCATCAATGTATTATAAATGTATCACTGCCAATCTATATTATTTTTCCACAGTTTCTCACCTTTAGGAATACTTCCAAGCAGTGTTCCATCTGGGCCAACAGTAAGTTCTGTTATTAGTTCCCCTTGGGGATCTTGAGTAATTGTACGAAGTGTCTCACTCCCATCATAGTTCTTCACTGAGAAAGTAAGCAGAGATGGGGATCGGACAGGTTTGAAAGCATTTTCTACCTTCACAACCAGTGGTGCTGGGGGAATGTACACCTGTTCACTACTGCTAGATCTTGACACCTGTAATACCTGCAATCACAGGAAAAGAATGAAGTAAAAATGTTTATACATCAAGAATATGAAAACAAAATTATTGAAGAAATGGTCAAAATAAGAGCACATACGATGTAAAAAAAAACTACTGTGCCTTCCATATCAATGACACCCTTCAATCGAAAAACTAACCACACTTATCAGTCTCATCCACCCATTTTCATAGCTGTCATGAAACTCTTGCAAGCTGACAGTTACACAAGATTTGTCAGTTTAACATATTTAAAAAAACAGAAATTCTCTAGTCAGCCAACAGGACTAGATTGGGAAATATAGTGCATAAAATGATCATACTTATAGTAACAAGTGTAGTGCACCATATAAAGAAATAAGTGTGAAAAAAGCTGCAATAAAAAAAACCTTACGGTCATTATATATTTTTTAAAACCTGGATCAATCTTTGTCAGTACTATGCAGACATGAAATAATAAACTTAGTAGAACTAATTATCCAAGTCTGCAGACAGTCTGGACCCAATTTTAATAAACTGCTCAGAAGACATGTTTGTCACTGGCAAAGCCATTATTGCATATAAATTCATTACAAAATTGAAAATACATTTAGAGAATCAAACTTCATTTACCTGTGCATTGATTATACAATAAGTATAGTACACCATATAAAAAATAATAAAACAGATTATGAAAAATGAAGGAATAAAAAAAATATAAATATAAATGACATGAAAAAGCAAAGAACAAAATCAAAGAACCAAAGAAATCATTCATCAAGATAAAGACAAAATACTAAATGACTCATCAACTATTAAGCTTGAAATAACAATAACCAATAGTGCAAGGAAGCTGAGATGAAAATAAGAACATCATATCTAAGACACTTACAAGAAGAAATTGTGCTTGATATGAGATCATTGCCAGATGACATGCTGCCCACTCACATTTAAAATCTGCAGTGACATTTTTATTTGTTTAGTCTATGATTAATTTTTCTTTGCTGTCTGCCTTTGTCTAACGTGATCATTCATCAAACCCACATTTCACTGAATTGTCTGTAATGTGTTTGATGATGTTAATCAGAATAGGCAGGCTATCAAATGGTTAAAGTCTACCAGGGTAAATTTGTCTCTCACATGACTACTCTAAGCTCAGCAGATAATGTCTCACAAAAAATGGGTGAAGTACAAGGCTGCAGCCAAAAAGTACCCCCCCTCCCACTCCAGAAACCCTGAGATCACAAATGTATATGACTGCAACTGCTTTGTGACCATTTTTGTCATTTTTGAATAAGTTTACATGTAAATAAAAATAAAATAAATTTCTTTTTGTTTGTACAAATAAACATGCATATATATATATATATAAATGCCTTCCTTAATCATACAAAGTTCTTTCAAAGGCTGACTGTACAAATGTTTGAAGGCAAATCTTATGAGTGTGACAAAGTCTTCATATCATGGTACTTTGGAAGACAGACTGTAACAGTGACAAAACCAACAACTACAAAACATACTCTCACCCGTTTGAATGGACTTCCATAGCATATGTCTTTGTATCTACGTAGCTGTATGTCCAGACTGACTCCTCCACTATTTACAATGCTGCCACCATTGGGGCCACCATCATCCAAGCTGCTCATCGATGGCGTGCGAGAGATGTTGCTGCTGCTGCTGCAGGATGAGTACCGTTGTCGTTCCATGCTGCTACAGCGGCTGCCCCTTGAGCGCTGGATTGTGAACACTTTGTGGAGATCATCAAAGCCACGTGCCATGATGCCTGTGGTTGTGTGGGCAAGGTCAAAGGTGTGGCCCAGTTCATGCAGGGAAGCACCCAGACCAGTGGCATAATTGGCCCAGTAGTATTCCCTGCAAAAGACAAATAAATCAGCATCATAACTGTTTCAAATATAATTACAATAGTCATTTTTTTGCATTATTCAGATACACAAGTATGATAATTCATTATACACAGTGGAATTGAACACACCCTAGGTCAAATAAATTTCAAAAATAGCATCTAAAATTTCTGCTAAAAACAAAATATCCTGTAAAACACATGGAAGTAACTACAGCATAACTTTTGCTGTAGCTTTGAGTTTGTGCTTTAAACATCATAAATCAAAGCAATATCTTTAAAAAAAACAACAATCATCAGTATGCATGGCTGTGCATGAAGGTGGACACCTGTATCAGTATGTGTGATGGTGCATGCAGGTACAGGTCTTTATCAGTATGTGTGATGGTGCATACATGGGCACACCTATGCAAGTGACTGTGTGAAAGTGTGAGTATACAGCTTCGTGAAAGAGAGAGAGAGAAAAGATCAAAAGGAAAAAGTGAGCTTTTAACTAATGGACACATATGCCTTTAAACTGAAAGAAACTGCAATAATCCTTAATTTTTAAAAAATGAACAACTGAAACTGTGTGTAATGCTCAAACAGTATTGGCAAGCTGCCTGGTGGTAAAAAAAGTAAATATTTGAATAAATAAACAGAACAATAGAAAAGCAATGAAAATATTAACAAAAAATATCATTAAGAATGTTTGAGAAGGAGAACCTTCCACAGAGACCCAACAGTCGGCTTGTCTTCGCAAGCTGTCAACATGAAAGCAAAACAAAACAAACAAATCTTGAGGAAGAAATAGTTGCCTCAGAACTTCTCAAGCCGCGATTATATGAGGGTTTGAGTGATATTCTAGATGTCATGCACGGAAGATACAGGAGGAGCGACCTGAGACTGCCTTTCCTACACTCCAACCCCCAACGTCAAAAAAGGTCGAGTTTGCTAGCTGCTGGCGGTGCTCTCTGACCTCATCGTTGTAGGTGTTACCTGGAACCACGTGACGGGCTGCACACGCTTGCAGTGATGGTGTAGTTTGTATGGGGATTCGTTTCCGATTCCCTTCTGTTCGCGTAACTCAACAACTATAAATCTCATCATCTCGCTGACTGACAGGAGAAGGAAAATAACATACCCATCCTTGATATGCTGAGAATCTGCTGATCATGTCGTCAGCTTTATGTACATGACGGGTACTCCCCCCCCCACCTCCACACAGCACCCAGCCTCCACCATTTTGTTTCATGCTGCTGAGTAGTTATGGGTGAACAAACATCTCCCCCAGCCCCAGCCCCAGTCCCTGTGTTACTCTCTTCAGAGTCGGAGGAATCGGTGTGGGGAAAGGCGGGCAAAAACTCGTGTTTGCGCCGTGCGAGGAAAGTCCTGTTTCTGAATGAGGAGCAGCAGGGGCCACAAATTCGGCTGGCGGTATCGAAGCCTGCAATCATGCCTTGTAGCTACCGCGAGCACAGATCAATACTCTTCTCCCTCTCCCTCCTCCCCACGCACACACTTTCCCCCACAAGATAAACTGCTGGCAGTCCTGGCACTTAAAGGCCATATCATGTACACTCTTTAATGTTCCCTTCATTAGTACAACAATTTTATGCGGCATACGTGTGGCTGTGTGTGGGGGGAGGGAGGGAGTGGGAGGCGGTAGTGGGTGAGTTGTCTGTCTCTCAAGATGTATGTACGTGTTATTAAGTATGTGTGTGCGTGTGTGTGAGAGAGATACAAATTAACCCCAGTGGTACGATCCTTATCATTCATTGGTGATAGGAATATTTTTGTCATCTAAGGTTCGGCCACAGACAATAGTTGGCGACGGTTGCACCATATTTTCTTTGTTTACTGGAGCTTTAAATAAAAGTCAATCTACCACGCCCTATACCTATTACGCAGCACACATTTAGAAGAAGACGGTACCCTGGACAGAGATGTGGCAGCAACATCTATCGGGCGAAGACCGTGATCGCGATCTGGTCACCAGCCTCACTACAGGAGGTGTTTTGTGGAGTGTCATGTATCGGATTTCCTCACAAACGCTGGGTGTATTTTTCCACAATCACATGGCTCGTTGCGATATTTCTCCCTTTAATTGCAGTTTATTTCCAAGTACGTTGTGATGTCGGGTAAACGCACATTCAATTCATTTCTCACCCAAGAAACCGCAGGATGATGAAATGCCTTTGCAAGAACTGAAACAAAGCGAAGTCGCAAACTAAGAGACAATCAATCAGTGCTGTAGCTCCAGCCATACATTCCGATCCACTCACTTTTACAATCCTACTTCTGGATCTGTAAGTACGTACATCTCTTTAAGTACACATCCCCATTAAAGGTAAACCCAATACATTTTTTTTCAAATAAGAAAAATCTGAGCGAAAAACTTCTATTTCATTCGTGATTTACTGAATATTGCAATTCCCACCTGGGGTTTGGAAAGAGGTCATGATCGACCTCACTGCACGCGGCATCACAAAGTAAGCTCGGTGACTGCACCGCGTATTTTCATATTTATAACAAAAATCCCATAACATGCAAGGAAAGATCTCTCTCTCTCTCTCACACACACACACACACACACACACACACTTCAAAGCCCAGCTACATATTTCTTCAAACAAAAACCCCGTTCCGTCCAAAAGACCCCGGGAAACCCCCAAGTCAGTCAAACTCAGATTCAACCTACTCGGCACAGCAGCGATCGATTTTAAGGGAGGAAATTGAAGGAATGTGGTTGGGGTAGGGGAGGAAACTCTTCTCTTTTACAGCCCCTTGGTTCACCATACAACTTGCACAGCTTTCGACTTTGGCAGCAAGTACCTCACAACAGCTAGCCATCAAGAGCGACACAGCAGGAGCTCCTGCGCTGGTAAAATGTTTTACTACCTTTTACTACCTTCCCACCCCTTGTCGTCAGGGTTAACTTCATCATTCACACGCTGCAGTTAGAATTACCCTGTGCAGAAAGACCAACAGAATTTTACACAATAAATAAAAATAATAAATAAATTATATTAATATTGAATGAAAACAATTTTCTACATTTTTTAAATCGACATTCGCAATTACCTCACTGTCGAATGACTCCACTGGGTGTTGCATAATTCTGACAGACAAAAACGTTGTATGCAACATTTGTTTATATAAATAAAAAAATGACAAGGGATGTGTAAGACAGCGTGAGGACTGCAGTGTACAGGCGATTCCCTAATTCCTAGCCTCGACATGAAACTGAGGATCAAACAGAAAAATGAACTGGGAGAGGAAAGTGGGCGAGAAGGGGCGGGTGACCTCTGTGCGTGTTGTGTTATGGCTCATCACTGAGTCGACTCAGCGGTAGGCTAACACTCCTCCCGACACAAATATTCCCGCAGGGCACGTTTACCATCGGAAATTAATGCAAACTTCATGTACTGGAAGGCGATACCAATACTTACGCCACACATAACTAAGTCGTCCAGTATGGCCAGATAAAATGTTGAGATGACTGGCTTTCAAACTTCAGAAGTAAGCAGGCCAGAGAGAAATATGAGCAGACAAAGTATTGTGGACATTCAGGATGTTCCGGACGCCATCTCGGATTCCAACAACCAGGGAAAATATGCTAATGCTTAACTTTGATCTTGTCAGCAAGTACGCGTGATCAGACAGGCCTTCCGCTACAAATGGGTCCACCGGGGGTTTCACCTCCATACTTTGCATACTTTCCTGTCATCTACAGCATTCTCCCCGCTCCCTCACCCTCTTGCTCGCTCTCTGACAACCCATCGTGGATGACAGGTGCCTTATTTAAGCTCAGTGATATAACAGCAAAAATTAAAGTCATTTTCGAGTTATGTGTGGATTGTGTCCGGTCTTCCATTTGCTGAGACTCCAAGCATGCAGCCCCGCAATTTATCATTTAGGGGTTGTCCCCTTTCCATTTCATTTGACTTTTTTTTTCGTGACACACGTTGAAGATTAATGAGAGAGATGGCGAGGAGGACAATAAACAAGAGACAGGTGCTGTAAGCTAATGCATCTGACAGTTTTCTGACGAATGTGTCGGGGATTGTAAAGAGTATGTCTCCACTGCCTGTGTATGTCCTGGGACCAAGTATATATGTCTATACTTACTCAGTGGCCCAAAAATATTTAATGAACAACAGTAATTAATGCATGAAGCAAATCTTAGCCATTCGTACCGACAACGAAAGCAATGAGTAGTAATCACAGCTGCTGGGACACTGATAGCAACCAGGATGCTGTTTCAGCTGAGAGTTGAAAGTATGGCGCCTAAATGCCACAAGGCCATGCAGTAGATGCAAGTAATCAAATCCTCCATCTACATGTAATTAAATACACAATCAATTGGTTTCCATCGCGTAAGAAGAGGATGATTTTGGTGATGACTAGACGACATATGTAGACAGTGCAGCACGTTTCATCAGGGCCACCGCTTCCTTCACACAATCAACTTTGAGCGAAGACAGATCATCTCCCAACCACCTACCCATCCACTGACGGAGGGAGTTTAGATGCGCAGCCAAAGCCACTGACACTAGCGATACAGGAAAACTCTCCCTCGTTACCGCCACGTCTCAACGAAGTTTCACGAGGCTCTCGTGAGAGTTTGCGAGAAAGAAAACTTTATTAACTCATAACAACATGGCATGTGGAAAACTTTTTTTTTTTTAATAAGGAGAAAGGGGAGCGGAAACTACGAGGGAGAAAACCGAAGTGGCTTTCCCGAAGTGCTACAATGGTAAGCCAAGGTTGTGAGTGATCTTATGAGAAGAGTTTTAACTGTGACTGTTCATTCATTCGTTCACTCTCTTCCTGTTTTATGTTACTGCAGTTCAAATACTCAGGACCATTCTTCCGTATCCCACCCCCGCCCATTATCTCTCTCGTCTCAACTCACTGTCCACGCTGCAGTGAAAGCCGCTCACTGTACACCCCAGTCTTTGTTTCATACACTGCAGTGAGAGCAATGGCGACAAGTGTGTCACAATAGGCTGCAAGCCCGATAACCTTTGCCCCTGCAAATGAAATTTGTCATCCTCGTGCCTGCCGATCAGATCAATCAAAAATCACTCTCATTAATGCAGCTCCACTCTGTTTCTCTGCCAGCGCATTAAGTGAACGCGGCACAGCACAACGATACACACGCTCATGCAGGCGCGTGCATGCGTAAAAGACGACACTTGGGGGTCCACCATGTTCCCATTTTGTTCACGCAAGAGAAAATAACCGTCATTAACTTTATTAGGTAAAAGCTGGAGGATCTCTAAATTAACTTCCTTAAATTATAGTCAGTGAAAGCATCCGGTCCTGTAAACAGGTGCCACGTGCAAAGAAACAACAGCGTGGCCAAGACAACATCTGAATGAAAGAAACTCAATCCTGGGGGAACAGGAATAAACTACACAGCTAAGTGTGTGTGTGTGTGTGTGTGTGTGTGTGTGTGTGTGTGCGTGCGTGTGTGTGCGTGCGTGCGTGCGTGTGTGCATGCGTGTGTACCTAGATCCCTTGCCTGGTGCCAGTTAACGAGTGGTTACGCTTGTCCGTGAGTAATAATTTTTTCGGTTGAGCACTGGTCGGTCGCAAAGGCTGACAAAGCTCGCCCCTTAGACCAGCCTTGAGCGTCGGTGATCGAGTCCTGCATCCCTTTACGTTTTGTCAACCAGCTCTTCTTTGGTCCACCTCAGGGTCGACCACCCCACCTCCAAGGTACCCCTTAACAGACGATTTTAGACAGAGTGGCTTGCCGAGTCACGTGACCGAACCAAACAAACTTCTTCCACTTTACAATCACAAAAAAGTCAAAATAAAAAAGAAGAGATTTATGGGGTCTAAGTGGATACCGACCGCACTCCACACAAAGTCACTGGTTCTGCGTTCCCTGTACGAGATTCACAGCAATCTCCTTGGTCTCGAATGCCTGGAGTCTGCTCCCTGCATCGGAATTCAAAGTCGTATCCGTACAACAGGATGGGAACTAAAAGGAACATGACACTAGTAATTGCACACATTCTTCTGTCATCTCGTGCGTTTGTATGTGTGTGTATGTGTGTGTGTGTGCGCGCGCACGCATGCATGACCGTGTATGTGCGTGCGTGCGTGCGTGTTAACGGTAACGCCAATTAATAAACATTAATCAGTTATACTGCTGTAGCTTTAAACAGCACCAGGAACCGGAAACCACAACGAAAGGCGTATTACACCAACACCCCTCCAACCCTGTCATGGAGCTGGTAAACTCGTTTATTTCTAGCGTAGAGTGAGATCAGCCAGCAGGCGTCAGCGCAGCTTATTCCTGTCCTGTCGATGCCACCTGCTGCGGGGACTGGCTGCTTCTCTCACGGATACAAGAACAGCGCTTCTTCTGCTTTCATCCACGGAGCTTCTGTTCTCTGGATTGCTGTCTCACGGCACCTCACGCTCTCCCTGCCCTTCAGTCGAGTCTCTCAAGTGGGTCGAGCATGAAGTCAGCACGTCTGGCCTTTGAGCAGCTCGATTTAATTCTACGCTCGTGATTTTGTTTTTGTCTTTGAAACACAAAAATTGGTTCATAATTTCCTTGTGTGTATTTATGTCCAGCATTTGATCGATGTTGGTACATTCGCTACTAGGCACGGGAAACATGCAACAGACGCTCCTGGTCATACAATCCACATACTTGACCCTTTTGGATAGCGTTTCCAGAGAAGACAATCGAAAGAATGTATAAACCATACTCTATAGTTGAGTTTGAGAGTGAAAGTGTTCGTGGAGTGGCACCAAAGGTCTAACCGTTCGATAAAGGACAGTGTGCAAGGCACTAGGGGTGGGCAAACTATGGGCCGTGGGTCGGATGCGGCCCGCGGAGGTCGCTGGACCGGCCCGTCTGCTAAAATGTGGTGCACTTGTTTTCTTTTTTTTTCATTCAGCCTAGGTTAATTTGATTGAAATTTAATTTATCAAGTACAACAGCATTAGAAATCAGCAGTCCGTAACATTCTAGCACAAAGTACAAAGATAACAAATAACACGGTTGACATATCCGATGTTGTCGTTAGAGAGCATCGGGGTAGGTTGCCTTTAAAGGAAAGGCTGGTTTTAAAGTTTTATTGTGAGCGAATTAAAAGAGTTTCACTTTACACAATAAATTCGGTAAGTGAACGCCATCATATACTCATTTGTTGTCCATTCCATTATCACTAGGTGTGTTGTGCAGTTAGTTACCTGGCGAGGGTTTGGAGTATTTTACCGGCCCGCGGCATAGTTTAGAATTTTGAGACCGGCCCGCAAAAAAGAAAACTCTGGCCACCCCTGCACTACATGGATAGTGGGCTAAACATTTAGTTGACAGCTTCGCTTGCGCCTAGCAACAGGTTACTACCCGGCTCTAAAACGACCTTGAGCGGCTACATAAAGTGCATAACATGTGCTATACTGTGTGGGCCATTGTCTAGATATAGAAATTCAAGAAAAGCCTAAAAGTTCATTTAAAAAAACGACAAAATTCATTTGCACGTGTAGAATTTATGGTAATTGGCAGAATCAACTGGGTGCCTTAGATTCTGACATGAACTCGCCTTTGGCGACTTCGGTCCGATGTGTCATCGGAACGGATGTTTGCGTTACTATGTCAGCGCATCAGGGGACAGAAAACTGGTCTAGTAACAGGGGCCAGTTGCACAACACGTTTCTAAACCTTAAAACTGTTCTAAAGAAGCAAAATCTCTTCTTAGCCATTTTGATGCATTGCAGAAAAACATACAAAAAATTGAACTGACAGGACGGAAAGTCAGACTTAAACAAGTTTATCTTACTTAAGCAGTTTTAGTTTAAAAAATTCTAAAATTGTGGTGTTTACTTTAGACTGATTATCTAAATAGAGTTAAGGCCTAAAAGTGTTTAAAATTAGAAATGTGTTATGCAACTGGCCCGAATTGTGCCCCCATCTCCTCCTTATCCCCTCTGCGGCACTTGTACACCGACCTTCAGCAGATGTTCGAGCACTTGGGGTTTGGTTAAGCCAGACAAGACTGCTGTCATTAGCATTACTACTGTTTATTTAACCCAGACAAGACAGCAGTAAGTCACTAGCTTTACTACTGCTGATGAAGAGTAGCAAAATTTAACGATAATGCGCCATGACACACTTCATCCGGAGCAGAGCCAGCTGGTAAAAGGAATAGAGGTGTGTAACATTTTTTTCTTCTGATCGGTAAACCTTAGAGCAGGATACTGTTTTAGAATTCTGGGTAAATACCCGCCTTCCGCTCTGCGCGTACACATCTACAAACATCATGCACAGAAAGTGGCGAACACCACGAAAGTCAGGACAGTACATGGATACGCACACGCCTTGAAGGTTTTAGCTAACGGAATGGTTTGTCTTTTATGCAGTGCCGATAGCTAAAGCTATACCAACATTTCTGAAAATGCGATATGTCTCCCATAAAGGCTGCGAATCAATTCAAAACCATAAATCTGATGGCAGACTTTTACTATCTTTAGTAATGAAATAAATAGCTGCTGGTGGAGTGGACAAAACAAACAAACAAACACAACAAAAGACAACAAAAATGAGGAAGCTGTAAAAAAAAATAAACAAAAAAATCTTCTGGCGAGCACTATAGACGTCGGGATAAACAATTAAAAGATGTAAAACAGAAAAGTGTCTCGGATACCATGGACGAATTGGTGGGGGTTCGCCTCGTAAAAGCGGTCCAACTGTCCTGGATTCAGATCTCGTCTCGGGCTAGCTGTTTTTTTCTGGCATCTGTTTACAGGGCTGGCTGCTTAGCCGTGATGTAACCTTAGTTGTTAGCTCGGCGAAAAACACCAATCCCTCATCCCATCGCCCCGTAAAAGGTGAGAATGCGTCATGTGTGGCACAGGTGTGTCCCATCCTTATTTTACGCAGACCAACAGGACCAGTCGGATGACACCAGTGACTGCAACTGAGACTAGCAAGCAGCCTTGGCGGCCTGGGGCCAGCTGCACAACACACTTCTAATTTTAAACACTTTTAGGCCTTAACTCTATTTAGATAATTAGTTTAAAGTAAACACCACAATTTTAGAATTTTTAAAACTAAAACTGCTTTATGTATGATAAAGTTGTTAAAGTCTGACTTTCCGTCCTGTCAGTACAATTTTTTGTATGTTTTTTTGCAAAAAATCAAAATGGCTTAGAAGAGATTTTGCCTCTTTAGAACAGTTTTAAGGTTTAGAAATGTGTTGTGCAACTGGCCCCAGGTCCGCTAAAACAATGCTTGGGATGCGAACATGGCCAGGGGCCCAAATGTAGACGAAGAAGAGCCGCGTTAATGGTATGGAGCTGGACCATGAGAGGGTGGTCAAAACGATAGGAAAGAAGAGCTTGGAAAGCAGACAGCGAGTCTGAAATGATAAAGAAGTTCTGGTCCGAAGATTGGTGAACCTGCCGCAAGGCTACCAAGATGGCATGAAATTCCGCAGAGAAGTCGCGATTCTGACCTCTTTCAGTGCTTACTGATGTTTATAGCGCATGTCTTGGGGTAGGGGGGGAGGAGGGGGATTCTCCTAGATTTGTGGAAATAACGAATTGCACTGAGCTCTACCCAGTCATTACAAAACATTGCTCCCCACTAGTTCTTCAAGACAACCACATGAACGTGCTCTTCATGCGCTGGGCTGGCGGAACAAACTCGAGGGGTAATTAGAAAAGGCAGATTTATTTGGACAGAACAAGCTATTTGTCTGAAGACAATATTAAAATGCATTCATGCACGAAATAGGCGGAACAAACTCCTGGGGTAATAAAAGAATTGCAGAGTTGTTTGAACAGAACAAGCTAATTGACAATATAAAAACGCATTCAATTTATCAACAAAAAAAGTAAATGCAGAAGTAAAGGAAACCTTAGCGACCAATTTATCAGCAAGCCGTTAATACCAGACCAGGCTCCCATATTCCGCACGTGCCTCAGGTGCATTAGTTACACACGCGAACCTCCCGTCGGGGACAGCCAGCCAGCCATTACAGCCCAGGGGCTGCTGCAACATTGGAGCGAACGGGACTCTCCTGGCATATCCATCAGGAGCATCTATATTTAACTCCGGCCCGCACTACAGACATTCTCGTTTTAATGGATTTTTTTGTAAAGTACATAAAAATAAACAGGTAAATACATATAGCTTTGCTGCTCATCTCTTCTCTCTAATAAAAAAAGTTGAAATATTTTAATCTGATAATGGCTGATCATTTTAACGGCACAGGTGCTGAGGAAGGGATGGCGAAGGCCAGAGCTTCGGTAAATATATTACTGCACAAAACCTGACAAAAAAAAGGGGGGGAGGCTTTACAGAATTTCTCCATTTCATGTACATCAACATGAAACTTAGTGATGGGTGAGGTTTCCGCGCAGCTCTCTAAGCACCCAGACTGGGGCAGGGAGGTTCGTTCGGCGAGGCAAGAGGAGTATTAAATCTGCACATCTCACCTTTTTCTGCATCTTCATGTGTTTGGTTCTGCGCGTGTTTCATCACAACAACAACATACTACACGCTGCAAGTTGCTGAAACCATTCACCCTTCCACTCCTGCACTCAGATATTACTCTGAAAATGAACTCCACCTATACCACATCTGCCGTGACGAAAATGTTTAAAGAAATAAAAATAAAACTGGAAAAAAGAGTCAAAAATGCCGAAAAAGATGTTAATTTGTGCGGCGATTTTGCAGACCTTATTAAACTGGGGTTTTAGGGGCAATTTTCAATTTTATTTATCTTTGGAAAAGAGGGGATGCGACTGAAATAGTGAGTTTGTAGTATGTGGTCACCCCAGAATACGTGGGTACTTAAACAATAAATTCATCAAGAGAATAATAAGTAACAAATAAAAACAAGAGCACCATAAGAGTATTAGAACTAGTAAATATCAGATAGGAAGCGGGAAGTGTTTAGTGGTAAAAAAAAATTATAACGAAAATGTAACTGAACATAACTAAACTTGTTCAGGAATAAGATGACAGAAACATGAACCCACATTTCTCGATTCAAGCAGATTTTTTTCGACTTCTCCATCTGAAAATCGTTCCATAGTATAACTTGTGAAAATGGATATGGATAAGTTAGTTTGAAATTAGACCTCTTCGTACCTAGGTGGTACATAAGGCATCCACTAGAGACCTCCACTTTTGTCTGTCAGTAGCAAGTTTGGTTATGTCGTTCCAGGTTAGTTTCTGGTCTTTGAGTTCTTTCTCTACTGACCGTCGCCATGTTTCTTTTAGCCGGCCACGTTTCCTCTTGCCATCCGCGGATACGGATAAACTATACAGATTTTTTTTCTTCTCAAACAAACAGAATCCATTACTATGTATTACTGAAATTATCTTACGTTCAATCACTTAAAAACTTCTGTACAGAATTAAAATTTCTAAAAACACTTTCATGATTTCTATTAAAAATGCGATGATATGTAACAGAAAAACATAAATATGATATCAAAGTGAAGATATGTTAAGAAGATGCATTATTTTACAGCCCTTAACTTCCATATCTCCCCATATTATCCTACCTATCTGATTCTATCGAATTAATCCCTTTATCGGTATGAAATGAATGAAATAAAAACAAAATTAAGCGTTCATACTCTCTCTTCCGAATTTGTCGGCGTCTGCCATGCTTCTCTAGTGTTGTATCGACTACAAAGCTTCTACGGGTGAAGGCGATATTCTTTTTGCTAATGAAGCGATTTTACGAGATTCTTCTGATGCCCTACAAAGTGAACAGAGAACCCATGCAAAAACTGTGGGACAGTCCGTGTCCGCAATGGCCTCATTAGTCCCCTCCGGACACCCCGCTGTTCAATGGCCCATGAAGAACCCCGTAGCCCTCATGCCGCAGAAGGCGGAGTAATCTTGCTGCAGCACTTTGCCGGAAGTAGTACGCGTCAATACTTCTGGACGCAGAATCCACAGCGAATCAGAAAGATGTTTCCATAAGAAACATTAAGCCAACTAATCAGATTCAAGTCAAAATTAGGAATGACGAGAAGGGTGGAGACATACAGGCGAGGTTTTTTAGCATCAAACAACATTAGCTAGTCAACGAAAGTTGAAACACCGCCTTTCATGATACTCCCCTAGCCTTGAAGTCGCAGCTCCCACAAAATACTTATTTCCGCCTGCTGACGGGAAAAACAAATAAATCATCGACACTTGTTTGTTCTAGAAAGCAATTTCATCAGTGACGCACGAACGACGATACAACTATGGAGGACGCTTTTAATAATTTTTATACAGGAAGATCCGGATTAGAACAAACTCGTGCATAAACCAAATGGCGAAACAGGGGGCAGAGCACAGACTTCTATGATTTCTGTGGGGCAGAGTTAAGTAAACTGTGTGACTTCATGTCATCTGCTTCGCCAATTCGTCTGCTTCTCTCCGCCAACCTATAACCCTGATTCTAAATTACATATACCCTCTAAATGTCACGTGACTGAATATTTTTATCTGGTGGGACAGCTTATACCACGCCGTCTCACTTGTGTCATGTGAAGAGACAGGGAGAATATAATTCCTTTGAGTTTCTGGGGATCTTTATTAACGCCAAAGAGATAAAAGAAGCGTGTTCAAAGACAGTATCCAATTTCAATGATACATGACTTTCAAGAAACATTGTGCGTTCTGTTTTTATTCTGTAGAACTAAGCAGCTTCCGCTTCTTTTTGCCTGAAAAGTCACAGTGAAAATCGAACGTAAGTAAGCATTTTGACTGGCTTATTTTCCTCAGTCATTTACTCTAGATGTAATATATATATTTCAAAAACCTTTCAATTTATTCGTCATTATTTCCCTCGCCATTCCTTGCACAAAGAAACACTTAAAGTGATTCTTCAATATTATCTCTTATATTTTATCTTTACTTTCTTAAAGTTATATTTTAGTTAGGTCTACAATATTATCGTCTGGCATTTTCACACATACTTTTGTTGGATGTTACAAATATGAAGTGCGCATGCAAAGTACAACCAATTTATTATAAAGGCGCACTGAAACAGATTCAAATTCCAAATACAATAACTGTCACTGGCTACCCTAGCCCCAACGGAAAACAAGGCGCAGCATATTAACGCAGTATTCCTCCCTACCCTGATCTGTCAGTGTTGAGACCTGGAAAATGACCCAGGCCCAAGAGAGAAACAGTAACCACATGCGATATGAGGTGTCCCGGAAGAGGCATGGTCTAAAACAATAAATAAATAAATAAATAAATAAATAAAGAGATATGGGGGTGTGTTTCAGCAGCTGAGAGTCGAGGGGTTCAGCTATATGGCCAGAATACATGTCGACCAGCCAGCACTCTGAGCCTACACTCAACGATGCGCAGCACCGGAGAAGGACGACACTGGATAAAGGATGTGTCAATAGATCCTCTCATCATATGGCCTTACTGTACCGGTGGAAAATCAAGAAAAAGCGAACAGAAATCGATTTAGTGCGCAAGAAGATTATGGTAGCCTCCAAAGTAGACAGTGGTTTAATATTTCCAGATAGGCTTTGTTATCGTCGGATGATGATTTCAAAGAGGGTGTCCAACGATACCTGAGGTAAAGACGTGCGCCAATTTCAGATCATAAAAACTAATCAATGCGCAAAACTTATGTAGAACAAGAAAGAGAACCGACTTGAAAGTTCAAAAGCAAATGTGTAAAGTATACTGTTTTAGTTTAAATTATTTAAATTAATACATAAATTCACATGCGCAAAGGGAGGTTCGTCACAACCTGCGCCACTGACTTGGCCCCCACAGAGTCTCAGTCCACATCAGCGGCTTTGTGCAGCCTCACAACTTCATTACTTTTCCTAGTGTGCGAATGCCTTCATTGATTTTTCTCTTGTCTGCAACTGATTCGTCTCAGAGTCTTCTTTCGTTGTCCCTCTTTATCTTCATCCCTTTTGCCGACCGATCGCCTTTTTTCTTCCACTCCTCTTTATGGTTGGGGGGGTGCCTCTGTTTCTAACCAGTATGCATATACAAAAATATCTTTATCAATATGCAGATTGCATAGTCCCTGACGATTTCTTTTAAACTTTTTCTACTTTTGAGCTAAAAACTGAAGGTCCCCCGTTCATCAGAAAATTCGAAGTGCAAGAACAAGTCTTAAAAAAGATGACTTAAAATAATTACTTTACTCCCTTGTGCAAATAAAGAAATAGCTTTTAAAAAACACGATGGCTGTCATTGAAAGGAATGTCTAAACTAACTTTTTATTTAGTAAAGCAATTAAAGCACACGGCTCTCGCCTTGACACCTGAAAGCAGCAGCATGGCTACAAAGTCCGAGTCAGCTGATATAATATTTTATCAAAAACCGTTTCTTTTATATATACTTTTAGATTCATAGCTGTATTATACAAAAATGAACTATTAACTATCCTAAGCCAGTCTTTAATTTGCTGGAGGTTGCTCGCTGGAACAGAAAACTCCTTTTTCTTATACGCCGACCCTTTACCAAACCTTAATACGAAACTAGTCCAAAAAATCACGATTATATCTTCTTCCTAACATTTTTACTTATCTTTATATGGTTTAACTTTGATTTCAGCAAGCTATAGCAAAACAACTTGAAAATAATGCTTTTATTTTTAGTAAATCATGCCAATTTTATATTATTTCTTCTTTTTTTTTGCCACATTGTGCAACAAATAGCAGCATGGTGATGTAAACAAGAACGAATATAATAATTACTCTATATTACTAGAATCATTACTCTATTAGGGCGTCCTAGAATTTATTTAATCACAGGGATGGCAGAAGCAGTGTCTTCTCTCACCATCGAGAAACACGTGGACAAACATCCAAATTTCAGTCACCACAGAACCTCTGAGTATAAAGTCTGCTGCAATGTGAAGATATTGATTACCTCCTGAATAGGTCGTCCGTGTTTTCGTTCAGCGCTGCGCACGCAGGCATCCAGGCTGAGCGGAGAGGTTGAAGAGCAGAGCTCAGTCTCATGTCTCTCTCTCTCTCTTTCTTTCTACGTGTGCATGTGTGTATGTGTGTGTGGTTCAGTGGAAAAAGCTCGTTCTCCCAGTTAACAAATTTGACAGCATTGAGTAGTGATCTCGTTTCAAGACAGCGTGTTTACAACTTAGCTTGAAAAAATCTATATTCCATTTGTTTCCTTTAGCAGCATACTGGTAAAAGTTATGCACAAGGCTCTACAAGAAAATCTCGAGGGAGGGTACAAAGAGAGAGAAGTGGGGGTATCAACAATCAATTTTAGCAGATATAAAGGCAATCCATATAAAGTATATTGTTTGTCGATAAGAATGCAAAAACGAGTTCTCTCTCCCTCTCCCTCTCTCTCTCTCTCTCACACACACACACACACAGCTATTTCTAAATACATGCACACGATAATGGAAATCAAAATTTAAAAAAGAAACAGCTGTGAGCAATACGTAAGTGTATTCCTATGTGAGCTTGCGTTAAAAATGTCAAAAATAAACTGTAGGGCGCACGCATTTCCATTTGCACTGAAGAAGGTATGCACAAATAAATGCACGCCCTGAAATGAAGGGAGAAAAATAGAGACAGCCAGAGAAGGAGAGAGAAGTCTTACCGGTATGCACTGTCATCCATGAACCGCCGGCGGTCAATCTTTCTACGGTCAGTGAGGTGTGCATGAAGAGTGTCCAGACTCGGAGCCCATGTATGCAAATTACCCGTTCCAAATAATGCCAAGCCACCTCCCCCTGTCGAGATGTTCAATGATTACAATGACAAATGTGAAAAAAATCATTTTTTTTCCTGTACAATTCTTCATAGTCTGAATTTGAATTACTGCTATAGATTTGTCTTCTGAAAATGATAAAAAAAGTACGAATAGGCAGTTACTATCCTTCAATTGTTTCTTCGTGATTTGCTCTGATTCTTCTTTGTGATTAATTTTCATGCTCACCACAGATGAGAAGGGTGAATGTAAATGCAAAATTGTGTATTTTATTTTCTAAACGTTAAGACAGTTAATAACAGCAATGATAAGACGATTTGGCTCTTAAAGTTTTCCAACCTGTGCGTTCTTCTGTCATATGACTTTAGAACCAAATGCATTACACCCAAAAGATTTAACTGGCAATAAACTTGATTGAAAGAAAAGACCGGTGGGACAAAAGGAACAAAAGTCTTTCCTTACCTAAAGCAGTGTGCCCTTTGGTGTATTTAAGAATCTCACTGTGCGTTTTGGGTATCTCCTCTTCCGGCGGCGGCTGGTAACGCGTGAAAGACATGAAGCAGTACCACTTGCACTTTGACCTGCTAGGAAAGTTCGATGTCATCAGCTCTTTTGCAAAGTGGTTCCACAGGTCGTACCCTGACATGGCATACGCTTGTTCCAGCGTCAGCTTAGTCCGGAACAAATGGCAGACGGGGCGGGCGCCATCTTGCCCCGCCTCTAGCTGGAAGGTCAGGCGGCCGAAGCCGTGCTCCACCATCTTCTCGGCGGTGAAGCTCTGAATCAGCTGCGCGCCCAGCACGATGCGGCGCATGGCGCTCTCGGGGGAGCAGTCCATATCCTCCGGGCCCTGGAAGTAGCCGTCGTCATCGGCGCAGACGATGTAGACAGGCCGCACAAAGTGCGCTACAGGCGGGCGCTCGTACGTCAGGTGCAGCTGCAGGACGTCGTTGTCGTGGCGGACGTTGATCACGTTCTGGCCGGGACGCAGCTGCACGAGGAACTTGAAGCAGCCGGCCACCACCGGCCACTGCAGCACCGCCTGCGGGTTGTGCGACAGCCAGACGCGGATGGTGCTGTCTTCGTGCAGGCATTCGACGTCCCCGATGACAAGTGGCAGGGAGTAAGGCACGGTCTCGCCATCTGCTAAGTTGTACACGTGGACTTTCATCCTACCACAGCCCTCGGCCAGTGCTGCACCCGCCAACCCTCGGCCATCATCAACTGCAAGAAAGAAACGGTTACATGCAAAACAGCTTACGTTTCCATATAAAAGAAATAATATTTTTTATTTCTACTTTAACTTGACAGGTACAAATAAGCTACATTATCGTCAATCAAGAACGAGTTCGACAAGTTAGAGACAAAAATAAGTTATGCATTCTACGATATGAAATAAACAAAGTTAACAGCTTTCCATATTTGATCTGAAAGGCAAGAAACTGAAATGAGGAGAAGCTGCATGGGGAACATTTACAATTGTTATTTGATGTTCGTTTCACGAATCACTGAAGTTGGACTAATCCCCTGGCATGAAAATAAGTAGTACCAGGTCTATGAGAGCTTTAAACAACTTTTAAATATAGCGACACCAAATCAGTTAAAGCAAACTTACTGCATTTATCGCGTAACTTTTCCACGTCCATTAACAAACGCTTAAATCTCACTTGTCACTAAGGTCACAATGATTTGTAGACGCGCACGCAGACAGACAGACAGACAGACAGCGCCATCTAGTCCTATTATGGTAGCGAGATAAAGCGATGCAAATCATGCAAGCAATACGAAAACGTTAGACATTGACTTCCTCTACTTTCCTTTCTATGTTCCTACTTTCTCTTTGATCCACTCACTTCTCATCACAAGAGACATTAACTTTAGTGTCACTATACCACTTATTTGTGCTTCTAAGGTGCACCTACACTACGGAAATAGTTTTAAATGTGAATTAAGCACGGAAAACAGATGGATTCAACTCCCAAGTTTAGTCCATCATAGGAAATGACTTTCCCTAACCCAGCTTCTTCCATATTAGGAAGAAGAGTTGAAAGCTACATTCTCTTAACACGATACGAACTCTTAACCAAACACGATCACAGAATCAATGATCTTCATTTGACTGTTTAGGTTCTAGAGACCGAAGTCATCAGGCTAAAACTAGATGCAAAAAATCGGAGGGATCAGACAGCGAAGTGAGACCAGATCTGTGTCAGGACAGGATGAACACGATAAAATGATTACAGGGTGGTTCCCTTGAATGAACTCGGTTCAGGACATCATATGATGTGAGATTACATGAGGAAAAATGGTTTGACCTATAAAGAACAGTGCGGTTCTGATGGTGGTGAGGAAATGGGGGTGGGTGCGAGGACTATTCTAAAACAACTGGAAACAATGTGTGAGCTATTCATGCACCTAGCTTTAGGCATCAGGAAATCAGCTTGTTCAGCTAGGTATCTCTATAAATACTAGGTGACATAACGGTGCTGCAGGCTGAGGAACCCGTCCAGTCTGTGGTGTTAGTAAAGACTCAATCACTATGTCAGCATAGAAGTCTAGGATTCACTGTTCTGGGCGGGGGGTGGGGTGGGGTGGGGATGGGGGTGGTGGTCAACAAATGCAGCCTACACCGTTTTCTTCACTATAAAAGGTTAGTCACGTCCATGAAATTTACTGTGGAGAGAACAAGCAGTACTCACATTTAGCTAGCATGTCACCTTTTCTTCTATGTCACATAAACAAACGGTTCGAGACAACGAAAACGGAAGTAGGGCCTAGGAGCAAGAGATCGTCTAATACCCCTATATTGCTTCTGGGAAACCAGTTTCAGCAAAAATTGTAAAAAATTATTTTAAAAAATCAACCGGACGTTAAATAAAATCAAACGCCAGAGAACGTTAAATAAAATAAAACAAAGTTAAAAAATAGACAGAGGAACATCCAACTAGCGGGACATAAAAATCATCGAATAAACCAATTCATTTTTTTTATTATTTCTAATTCGTTTTTTCAAAGCTTCAAGTTTACAAACCTTTTACTATGTCAATCAAGAATGGCCAGTAGACCTAGGTAATGCCATGTGCCTCCTAAGGCTAACGAAATAGGTTAGGCAACTGATTCTGGTCGAGCTAACGAAGTTAGCTTTGAAACAGACTTGCCACGCATCTCTAGGTTTTGTCCTCATTGACTTCTCTCAGTTTCACGATCACAGTGTCGGCTATTTACCTTCTTCCCATTACCCCAACCATACATCGTACATATATATATATATATATAGTATACTGTGTATTATAACCATAACTCTGTCGTGTAGGTAGTATACTGTGTATATAACTATAACCCCGGTTACTTAAACTACTCTGTGGCTTAGTTTCTACTGACAGATGCGACCTGATGGACCCCATAATCTCCTAGGGTAATGAAGAAAGAAAGGGCTGTAATTCGACAATCACATACCGCTAATAGCATTACTCTACCATGGAGTAGCCGTGCCGCTAAGCAAGGCCCAAGTTGGACACATTTTGGCATCACGACCGAGGATCAATACACAATTCTGATGCAGCCTAAAGACCCATTAACGCCCTCATCCGGCGGGGCATCAGTCAACTGACCAATCAGATTAAAGCGCCCAAGAACCAAAACAACCAAGACCTAAAAAAATACAGTCCTGGAAACACACTCATTTGTGGTCAAGTACTGCCACCACTTGCAGAAAATTCTGGTCGAAAACGTATGCCGGATAAACACATCAACGGAGAATATATTATCGGTATTTTTTAAAGTGCCAAAATAACCGACGCCATTTTAAAGAGTACGGGATGTCCAGCTGGATAGAAATATTGCTGTCAATATTATTATCACCAAGCCCGGAAAAATAAAACCAGTTTTTTTCACGAAAGAAGACGATGGCGTAGAAAAACATTATTTTAGCGATCACAATAATGACAATACTATTGATTCTGATGCAACTATGAGGTAGTGCAGATAAGTTAACCTCGATAATAGATAAACAGAGCAGATAATGTGTGCACAACCAGAGAGAAATTTAAGAAGGATTGAAAAAGAAACGAATAACGATTTTATATGTACGTGTTCATAGATTTAAGTGTGTCTCTTCTTCCATAAAGATGCAGAGACTCCCGAAGCCTATTTGCGGCAAAAGAAAGTAGGTCGAGCAAACGGCTGATCAATAGGCAAACAAGAGCAAACAGGAGACCAACGGTTCGTCCTGCGGTTTTACGAACAGCGCGATTTCTGAGGGTCATGCGCTTTGAGTTCGCTCTTGCGGTTTCGAACACTTTTTCAAACAGCAACACACCGCTATGCTGTAAATGCTAAAAATACATCAGGCACTCAGCCGGTCAACCTAATTCTCACACAAACATGCTCATACGATCCCCACCTTTGACCACGGGCTTCCACGCACAGTAAATTTAATTATTTGCAAACGGGGTTGGCAGAACGGTATTCTGAAAATCGCATTTATATTAGTTTCTCGAACTATTAGTAAAACTGATTGAATCACAGAGCAAGCAAAGGACGCAGATGTAAAGGTGTGTTTATACGAACGTAACGCTGCAAAGATGTCAGGATGTCAGGACGAGGCACGAAGTCCACCACCAAGCTGAATTTGCAACTATGCTTTTCCAAAAAAGAGACTTTAGGCTACAGAACTTTGTGCGTGCAACAGATTGCTCCGGGGAAAAAATAGCTAAACACACGCCAAACGTGAAGAAGCGACGCCGAGAGATTGTGAATTTATCTGTGGTCGTAAAGATCCTGTTACTATTGTCCGTGTGAAATACGCCGAGGTTTTCTTTAGACACTCTCCTCCATAGCAACAAGTAAAACACTTAAGCCTTAAGGTATAGTACAGGGAACAGTCCCGGTGCCTCAAGCGCTTTCAACTTGCAGCGATAATTACTCTCGGTGTCCGAGTATTAATAAAGGTTGGTGCTACCGCCCAGCATCTATCAACAGTCTCTAGAACACATCGGTGCGCAGGTGAACACGGCAGCTGGAGGAGGCGGAGGTGAAAACCACCGTTATGAATAGGGCCCTAAGTTATGTTGTGTAAAGGTATCCTCTACCTACACATATAACAAAACAAACAAAACCTGGCTTATTTGGGTATACATAACTAAATTCTGTTGTTCTACACATTACCGTTTCTACTCACTGTCTGCTACGGAACTACTACGGGCGTATGCAGCTCCAGGTGTTGCGTGGTCATGGGTGTGTTTGGAGGGGTCAATGGGTGGATAGGGGGGAGCAATGCTTTTTTTTTTTTTTTTTTACACCAAGCCAGCAATAGCACAACAGGTATCACATTCAGAGACAGAACCGCGTCCCCGAGACGAAGCCGATTGACACACTGCACGTGACAAACACTAAACGGGACTATTCGCAAGGGATGGTGTGGAGGGGAGGGGACTTTGGTGTTTTATGTCAAGCCAACAACTAAGGCTACATCACGGCAAAGCAGACAGCCTTGTAAACAGATGGCACATGCAGTGAAAGAACAGCGTGCCCGAGACGAGAGCTGAACCCAAGACAGGCAATTCTGCAAAAATATTTACCAAAGAAGCTGAAGAACGCCACATCACAAAAGCACCCGTCGACATTGGCGCAGCAGCCACCCCCTAAAAAAAAAGACACTGAGGAGGCTAAGAAGTCGTTCACTGTCCGCATGGAGTTTGCCCCATACCCCATCCCAAAGCTGAGCATCTTATCGACTTGTCAATATGTGTGACGGAAAGTCATTAGATCTATCCAGGAGATAAAAGAAGGGACCAAAAAATGGTCACAATTTCTTAAACTGAGAAACATTTAATAATATCTTCTATGAGCAAATTTGTGTACATACAGATACAGGGTGGGCCACTTACAAGTAGTCGGGCTCGTCCGAGCGTATTTTACGAGGCGGGCTATTTTTAAGTGTCCCACCATGTAGCTCCGTAATGGCCTATCATGTGTGTGATGGGTCACACATTTTCAAGGCCTTCTTAACAGCCACAGCTTGGCCAAGGCCTTTTTTTTATCATTATTATTCGTAAGGTTCGCAATGATATGTACAATGGCTTGGGGCAGGTTTGCTGTGACCGACCCATTTTGGGGCATGTGTGGTACTGTGGTGCAGTTCTCATTTTGCCAAACATGGGTTTATTGGCAATGTAGCCAGTGGGTTGTTTGAAGCCAACATGAAAAAAAACTAACTCCCTTTTCCAGATCTTGTTCATTTTCAGACCCTCCTCCCTGTCACAGCTGCACTTAGTTATTTGCTTGCAACAAAGACCGCAGAAGAAAGTGCAAAACCCATCTGAACTGGCACATTAACATTCTTATACACCTCTCTCCCCTGAACTGTTTGCCTTCAGACTAAAAGTATAAACGTGTTGGGTGGGTAGGGAAATCTCTTCATGGAATAATTACATGCGCTGTTCCCTCTTTCCCTGAGCCCAAAGACATTTTACTGTTCTTCGCACAAGACGCAGCAGACAGCTTAATGGACAGTCCCATTCTAGACAAAAGTGCAAATTGTCTCTCGATGTCCTGCTTTACGTTCTTCAAAGTTTCTTCGTCAAGTTCACAACATCCCTTGCTGTAAAATTTCAGCCGCAAATTTCACATTCATGATTAAATGAATGTGTGTGTGTGTGTGGGTGGTTTTTTTTTAACACTGTCTAAACATCAGCATTTATTATTGGTAATAAGACTGGTATTCTAGGAATGGATTTTTACTGGGAGAGTCTTGCTGTGCGTGAGCGTGTTGATTAAAGGATGACATTTATATTACAGCACAGCACAACAATAGAGGGGTTAACTGAAAATGCACATAAACAGCGATCTCAGTACATATCTCAACTGTCCTCAAACGCGTTACAGTGCATGTCGTCTTTGACACGATCATGGTCATCGTCGTGGTCATATTCAGTCGAGGACATTTCCTCTCGTGCAATTTCCAGCGTAGAGCCACAATGCTGCGTTTGTCTGCAAAGATACTGCTCGCTTCAAGTGTCGTGCAGCCCAGTTTCCGGCCATTACCTGTCTCGCAATAGCCACAGACGTCATTACGGCAATAGGTGGTTAGACAAGGACAGCGGCCGTGCTCTCCGTGCCCTGTGCAGCGCCAGCTGCTTAGAGGCGCCTCAGAAATGAAGAGTTTACTGGAAAGCTGTATTTTATACTGTAATGCTTTCGACTTTTCTTTTTGACGGGCGACATGGTGATGGGCGGTCTGAAGGCTGGGAGGTTCTTTTGCCGTGCGCTCCTCGCCACAATAATGGCACAGGATGATTACAAGCTCAACCTTTTCAGCAGACCAGCTGCTGAGGGATTTGCACAGAAAATTCTTGGCCAGCGTTTCAAACCCAGTGCTGCTACACTCTCTTCCGGTTAAAACAGTGCATTTCCTTCTACTTCTTTCCTTACTAATAGTTTCTGTCTAGAATAGCTGTTTCTAAAAAGAAAAAAATCAGGCCTACATAGCTTTTAAGAACAGCTGCTTCATCTTGCCTTCCATTTTGTCTAAATAAAACGAACACAATCTACTACTTGTAAAGATTTTGCCAGTTTACAAAGCACCTGTACATGTTCCCTTCAAGACTGTTTCTTGTCTCCACTACTGTTCATACTATACACTAACAGTTGTAGTAGCCCTACGGATAGGAATTTTCTTATAAAATCTGCTGACGACTCTGCCTTGCTGTCACTTTTGTATGATAGTGAACATGTTCACAGTGGCACTCTTCCTAACTTTGTACACTGGTGTGATGAACACTTTCTTGTCTTGACTGCCTCAAAGACTAAGGAAATGATCTTCGACTTTTGGATGAACAAGCCTGAGACAGTCATCAGTACTATCCATGATGATGCCATCAAGGTAGTCGACTCTTATAAATATTTAGGTACTATCTTCAATAACTAGCTTAAATGGGACATCAACACTCCGTAAGAGCCAACAACATCAGTACCTCCTACGGAAACTCAAATCTTTCTCTGTCTGCTCTGTCATCCTCACTCGGTTCTATCAGTACTTTATTGAAAGTCTCATCACTTTTTCTTTTATCTCTTAGTTCCACAACCTCTCCCTAGGGAACAGGAATAGTCTTGTCTCCCTTGTTAATATCTGTTCCAAGATCACCGGAATCAGGCAGAGGGACTTGGCAGCCTTCTGTCATCAGCAAATCCTTAGGAAGGCATCCCGCATCCTCTCTATTTCTGATCATGTGTTGGCATGTGAGTTTTCACTCTTGCTGTCAGGTTGTAGGTATGTGATGCCTGTATGCAAAACCAATGTCCCTGCAATTCATTCATTCCATGTACCATTTACCTGATCAACTCTACTGGCCATGATCTTGAACTTAAGGTCACCAACTGTATCTACTGTTGCTTGGAATGTGTGTGTGTGTGTGCGTGTGCACGTGCGTGAGAAATTATTTCAGTATGCATATGTATGTATTATCTCTTGTATATTATGTATAGGTATGTTTTACTGCTAGTACAAGCACTATCTGGAATTGCCCTTGTGGACAAAGTTGTATTGTATTGTAAAACAGACACATTCGTGGAAAATATCAGTGTGAAAAACAAGAAGCAATTATCTTTTATATAGAAGAATTCTGAAAGAGATTTACACATATGATGCTGATGTCATCTCTCTTTTAGCTGGTCAGTGAACATGAAGAAGGTTTAGTTTAAATGTTTGAATAATTGCCAATAATAGCAGTTCTGCACAGCTTTGTAACATCTTATAAATATGAAGATGGTAAAAGGGTTTTACTATAAAAAAGGAGGCAGCATGAAAGATGAACATATTTGGAAAACACAGTAAGTGAAAAAAAATCTACTTTCAAATAAATATTAAACATATTTACAAAGAAGTCAGTAGAAAACATTACACTATTTCTCTGTTATCTCTTTTGCTTGAATGAGTTAGAATTTCTAAATCAATAATACACTATCCCTGGCTGTTATTTAAATAATAATAGTCAAGAGAATATATATAGTGTGTTTCCTTACTTAACAGAAGGCTTGATCCTCTTTAAAAAGAGAAGCAACAGAAAAAGAAAGACACCTAATTCATATTTCACACACACACACACACACACACACACACACACACATTCATCATTTAAACATCATGTCACTGCCTGTTCTCAGTAGTGGTCTGAATTATGCAGTAAATAGCCCAGGTCCAGTGTCTCTCCTAATTTTAATGAGCAACTTTAAAAAATAACCACAAGAGCAGAACAAAGCTTCACCTAACATTGTTATAAAGTTATCTGTTTAATATAGCTGGATATTCAGTTTTGTTTTTGAATCCTTTTAAAAAAATCCAAAGATTACTCTATAAATACTCATTTAAACCCTCATTTCTCAGATATTTCCTAAACGTAGATGGCTGATGCCACACCTCAAAATGATTTATTTACATTAATGCCTTTCTATAAACAAAATAAAAATACTGCTAGAAAGTAGCTAGCCTATTCATCAACCTTAAAAAAGTTAATATCTTATTTCAACATTCATTAACAAATTATAAACAAGCATAACTTTTATATCATGGCCTACCATTATAAATAAATAAAAATTTAACGTGAAGTATATCTACATCATAAACAATACAGATAAAATAACAAACAAAACTTCCACTTTCCAGGCTACAAAATAGGAACAATACAAGGGGTCTGACAACCTGTAACGAACTCAACTTGGCAGGCCTCTTGGACCCACCAGAAGAGAGCAACAAATGGAAGAAGGCACCACCTACACTCACCATCTCACCGACACCTGCGATCGACATAACAGAGAAGCGACCATCCTCTCCACTTACCAAGTTCATCCCTTTCCCTCATACACCCCAAATCCCCATTCCTTCACAGGGAGAAATCACCTAACGGTGGAAACACTGTTTCCTGCCTCACACACACACACAAAGAATGCTTCCACAACTTGTGGCACAAGTGACGAATTGGTGTGACGAGTTTCATTATCTGAATGTAGAAAAGGAACAGAAACAATAGCTAGACTTATGAGACTCAGAAACAGCAGATTAATACAACTTTCTATATAAAAATATGATTCAAGGCGAAGCGCCTGTTCGTTTAAAGAACTATGCAAGGATTCTGCAACTGGTAGGCGCTCGGTTGCAGACGATACATTGCAAGCTCGCAAGCGAACGTGCAGGCGTTGTTGACACTAAATTTGCTGGCCTCACACGGTGTTAATACAATTAAAACTTCAACCGCAAAAAATAAAAAAGGATTATTTCACGTACCAGAGCGCCACTGTCGCTGTATTCAGCATTTCACTCCTTTTCGTTAACTCGCAGGCTCAAATCACAATCACAGCTGACCAAATGCAGAGCTCGGCAACTTCGGCTACTAAATTGATTTCACCAACTGAAGAGCGCACCAAGATTCCGTCCCTTGCACCAAGGTACGGCGTGATAGTAGAAATAAGTTGGTTTTTATAGCGCGTTTCCCTCAGTTTCAATTTGGCATAATGTGCTGTACAGGCACAAAAAACATCAATATCAACCCAAAAATAATACAGACATAAAACCAAAGCATTTCTACAAACAAATGGACACGGAGACGATCGCAAGCATAGCGGATAAGTGAAAGTGTGAGATCTCAGTCAAGACGAGGTTGAGAAAGGTTAGTTTGAGCACTGGGTTGGAAGTCGGGTTTTGAATAAATTTTCTGAAGCAGCACAGTGAAGAAAAAAGTACAGTGGTTAACGATACGTGGTACCGACGAAGCATCATAGTAGTTTAGAAAATTCAAGGAGCCTAGCTACCCCTTATCGTTCTTTATTAACGAGAGGTAAATAAGCGAAAAGGTGCTTTTTTCATTTAGCCCTCGCCCCGTACGGGGAAAGAATAAACAAATAATTAGAAGAATGCAAAACAATTGGTAATAAACATGATATAACATCAAATAAGAGTGGAAGGTGAGTATGTACAAGTTGATTGTTAAGAGAAAAAAAAAGTGCAAGCAAGAAACAACAGCAACAACAAAAAAAGCAGATATTTACAGGGATCCTGGAATTGAGAGGTGTTTCTAGAGGGCTCATCTAATTTTCTTGCAAATGTTTTAGAAGATGGCGTCTAAAGCAGTTCAGGGAGTTCAGCTGCTTGAGATGGAGAGGGAGGCTGTTCCACAACACGCTCCCTGAATATTTGAGACTAGATTTATAGAGGTATATTCTAGGGATTGGAGTATTTAGTTTTGGGGAAGTCCGAGTATAATTGGAAGAAAACAACAAAGCGAGTCTGGGGGACAGTTTACTGGTCAGTATTTTGTACATGAATATACATTTATTAAATTTAAGTCTTTTTGTTAGGGGAAGGACACCCAGAGAGGTGAAGTCACTCGGCTGTATTGTCGGTTTGAGTAGAACGGCTTTTATTGCTCGCCTCTGGACACTTGCTAGAGGTTTCATGGAAACTCCACTAGCGGAGTCCCAGCGGGTGGAGGTGTAGTCAAGGGTTGACTGAATGTGGGTTGAATAGAAGAGTTTTCTTGTGTGTGGGTCTAGGAAATGCTTAATTCTTGACAGCTGGTAGACTTTCTTGGAAATGTTTTTGCTTGTAGCAGAGATGTGTTGGGACCACGATAAGTTGTTGTCGATGGTAACCCAATGAGTTTGTGGGACTGAACTTCCATTATTGCTTGAGTGCCAATATGGGTACATGGGAATGGGGTGACTAGGTTTTGCCTTTTTTGTCTTGTGAGGAGCATGACTTCAGTTTTCTGGTGGTTGAGTGACATGTGGTTAGATTCGGTCCAAGACTGAAGCTCGTCGGCGCTCAGCTGTATGAGGGAAGCAAGTGGCTAAATCTGTTGGTGGTGTGCGTGTATTGTGGTGTCGTCTGCAAACATGTCACATGATTGGGATAGGTGGAGAGGAAGATCATTGATGTATATGGAGAAAAGAAGAGGTCCTAGTACTGAGCCTTGAGGGACACCAAATTTAACTTCAAGAGGATCAGACATTTGGTTGTTTACAGCGACTATCTGAGTTCGATTGTCGAGAAAGGAGGTAAGGAGTTTGGTGCTCCCGGCACTTAGTTTTTATAACTCAAGTTTTCTGATGAGCAGATTGTGATCTATAACATCAAAGGCTTTGGCAAAGTCAACAAATAAGGCAGCAGAAAAATGATTGTCGTTAATGTTATTTAGCCATTGTTCCACCATGGATGTTAGTGCTGTGTGGCAAGAGTGACGGGGCCTAAAGCCAGATTGGTTCGGGTGGAGAAGCTCATGCCTTATAAGGTGTTCTTGTAGGTGCTTGTGGATGTGTTTTTCTAGGGGTTTTGAGAGAGGTGATAAGATTGAGATTGGGCGATAGTTTGAAGGGTCACCTGTATCACCTGATTTGTGTATAGGGATTACTTTTGCTTGTTTAAGGTGTGTTGGAAAATAAGATTTATCAATACAGAGGTTATACAGGTAGGTAAGAGTTTCAGCAATGGCCGGTGCTGAGAGCTTTAGAATTTTATTGTCGATGTTGTCAGGCCCTCTGGTGTTAGTATCTTTGAGTTGGGTAAGTGCTTGATGTACTTCCAATACACTCATCGGGGGAATGCAAAGAGAGGTATTAATTTGTTTAGAGTTACAGAAGCTTTGTAATCTGTCTAGTTTGTTTTCTTGTGACTTGTCGTTTGAGACTACCCTAGTAGCAATTCCTGCGAAATGTGCGTTCAGTTCGTTAGGGGGTATTGTAATTGTGGGACAGGTTTGTCTAGACTTGTTCGTTAATTGATTGATGGCTTTCCAGATCAGTTTAGTGTTCTTCTTGCATTCTATGAGTTTGCTGAAGTAGTTTTTCATCTTGCATCGTTTCATAGCGGTGACAACATTTCGTTGTTTTTTGAACTCGTCTCTGACATTAATAGCCGTCTGGAGTTCCGAGTTGAACCAAGCGGGCTTAATGTTGTGTTTAACACCTTTGGTTCGCAGCGGTACATGTTTATTGTATATTAGTAGAAAGTGGTTGTGCCAGTAGGTGATGGCATCCTCTGGGTCAGTAATATCATATATTTTGTTTAGGGGGGAGTTGTACAGATCAGCTAGAAATTTAGATTCCACAAAGTTTTTGAAGGAGTGATATTTGATAGTTTTGTGTGAACTTCTGGGAATTTTTGTTCCGTTTTTGCACCACGTCAAGCAGACAGGGAAGTGGTCGCTACAGCCTGTCGGGGGCACACAGACTTCTAGAATGTTGCGTTGGTTGCTGACGTAGATGTGGTCAATGAGTGTTTGTGAAGTGATAGTCACTCTTGTTTGGGTGGTTACTAGTTGGGTGAGGTTTGATAGACTAATCTTTTCGATCCATTGTTTATTCGGTTTCAGGAGGTCAATGTTGAAGTCCCCTAGTAGCATATATTCTTTAGATTCAAGAAGCACAGCATCTAACATGGCGCTGAAGTGGTCTGTAGACTTAGTGGTTTGCATAAACGTTCGTTGGTCATTTTCCAATAATTTGTGGCCACATTTATGCACAAATGTGTATATTGTAAACAGTTAATACACAAGAATGTATATGCATGCAGACACGTGTAGATGTACATGCACGTGCAATCATGCACAACCACCACAATACCGTCTTTGTTACTGATGCAGCACAAACAACACACTCATCCACTTTAATCACAAATTCATGCTTGTTTTTTTTATATTTCTTACAATTTAATATAAAAATCAACAATTTATATTGAGAAATCAGATGATGTCACAAAAGATGCACTACAGACAAATGGTATAAAATGTATTTTGAATCTTCTTCATTGTTTCCCCATGTTGACTATATAAAATGATTAACCTAAATGCATAAACTTTTCACTTAATGAGAGATGAAGCAGAATTTTGAAAATATTTAGAACTGTTTATAGTGTGATCGGGAATATAGATAGCCCAGTAGCTACAGCAATGTTGTCCAAATCAGAAGGTAAGTAGACTAGTCCGTTTAATACCCATGTGACAGCATCACAGCATGCTTCCCCAAACCCCTAGTTGATCTGCTATGAAGTCCATAGAGGGTTGGGAAAGATAAGGCAGAATGGGAAACAAGATGGGCACCGTCCTCACAAAAGCTGGCCCCAAAATAAGGGCTCCAATATTTCTGACTCATCTGACCATAAGGTCATAGAACTGCCTTTTTTCAGTGTGATCAGGAATGGAAGGATTTGGAATGAACAGGCGTCTAAAATCTTTCTCAACAATTTAACTATGCTGCATGAAGAAACAAGGTTAGAATACATACCACAAAGAAACCTTCCCCCATAAAAAAGGAAAGCAAATTATAAAAATATTGTTATTTTTAACCAGCAATTTATCCTTAGTTTTCTTTTGCATTCTTAAGTATTAGCTCTATTTGCTGCCATAGATTCAGGCAAAAGTTGCTGGAAGATTAACAAAGTACTAGTCTATCATAAAAATGCACTGTAATTTTAGGGGGTTTTTTTAAAAGAAAAACTTGGATAGACCTATAATTATAATCTCACTTTCTGATTGCTACATTGAAAGCTGCAGCCAATCTCAGGGCTTTGAGCACTATCATAACAGTGAGCCTTCGTTTGTGACGCTGCAGGAGGCGAGGTAAGCTCTTCCCAAAATGCAGGAGAAGATTATGATTAAGAAAAACTTTGTGCGTGTGCGTGTGTGAGAGAGATGTGTAAAGCCGATGCATTTACAAGATACAGGTTTGTTCTAATTAGCTGTAATATGTCAGCAGCAGTATTCTCCTAGATGTAAAATTTATAAGGTAATCAAGTAAGAAAGATTATTCCTGTCTGAGGCTCTTTGTTCAAAGATTCAAGTCCATACAGTTTTCAAATATAACATTAAACAAAACCAAAACACCCAGTCCAAATAATGATTCAAATACTGAAAAAGCAGGCAAGTACACCATCGTAATGACAGGAATTTGAGACAATACTGAGATTTTGGTCAATTAGAGAAAGTTCGTTTTGCAGGTCAGAGACCACTGAATTAATGCTGAATTCCACCACCAGGTCATACACAAACCTTGATATAAAAAATTTGAGCAAGACAAAATGAAATCCAAGAAACATTTCTCTATAAAAGCCAGTAATTTATCATGATAACAACCACAAATTATAATGTTTATTAAGAGGAAACCCAATACTGCTTTTGTCTCTTAACCAATAACTAAACCTATCAGTTGCCTCTAATTACTCTTTGCACATCAGTCTTTTATGTTAAATTGCTCCACAACTGGTCCCTAAGCATTTGGAACTGCTTGACATCGAATAACGTGAATATATTTTGTTCCTGATACATTGAGAAAAGGAGCATATACAAAAGTGAATTGTTCACAACAAAAAGAGTGAAATGCAGCTATGATCTAAGAACTCTTTTCAAACGTAATCTGTTGCAAGTATCATATAACTTGCACTCACCAAAATCTTGTCAATTCATAAAGCTCTCTATTTTCTTTTACATTCTAGACAAAAGTAAAAAGAATCACTATCTATAGCACTCACAATTCTCAGAGAACAATGGAGTAGATAGGCAGATTCAGAAAAGCATACAGGAATAATTTCTTTTATTCTAATGCCTTGAAATATGTAACAAGTTTATAAAGATGTAGCAATTCAATCTGCTAATCATGTTGTGATTGAGTGACTACAAAAATAGACATTTCTCTTTGATATCCCTTGATAGGCACTAAAATACATTGTCTTCAAATTATTGTCTGCTAGGTACAATGAGAAGTAAAAAATTTACAATATGAGAGAATTAAAAAAAATTCAGAAATCAACCAAGATGTGTATTTTCTAACAAAATTGACAAGAGTATGGCTTGCAGGTGTCTTTGGACCCGCCATTCCTTTACCACAATACTGCTTTCATCAAACAGATTCATCCAGTCTACAGACCAAATTTCTTTCTGGTTATGCAGTGCATTGCTAAAAATTTACAGTGTTCTTGCTTTTGTTTAACAACACAGCATGCAGACCTGTTTTTGAATTGCATTTCTCATTAAGCTTTAGATCTTGAACTTTTATTTACTCGATTCTAAATTTCAAAATGACTTTTTAAATAATTTTTCCCCACAAGGCTTACGTCTTTGGAAAGATGGGAACCAATCTCTGTCACTAATTTTGGTAGCTACATGGTATTATATGGCATATACAAGCTGCTATCACTGCTTACTTCACAAAAAGTTGTGTCCATGTGTAACATTACACCTGAAAGGTATATCAAACAAGATGATCACACTTATATAAGAGCTTGATGCTGCATTAAACAATCTTATTGTCACAATTAATTGGTGATTCAGACATTGTATCTTGTTCTCACTCAATTATTCAGAGGCAAGTATTTAGCAGAAAGGAAAAATAAGATTCCAACCTTTCTATAACTCAACAAATGATGGAGGAAATGTAATAATGATTCCTGTGGGATGAAGTTGCACACATTCTTCTCACTCCCTACCCTACATTCCACTGTTTTGGCCGACCACATAACCATTTATGATTTGTATTTAAAGCTGTATTCTTTGTAACTTTCACCAGCTTCCAGGCATTACTGGCACATGTATCAAGGCACTTTCAAAAATAATATGCCTCACAATAAATCCAATCTTCCTTGGAATGTAATTTTTAACAAATAAGTAAAGACATGGTAATAGCATGCTGTGCATTTTCTAGTGGAGAAATGAGCAGAAAGTATAAGCAAGCAGTAATAATAATACACTTGTGGCATTTTACATAGACATTTGTATCTAATGCTCTGGTTACAATTAGAAACCCTGCCGAACACAGCTTAACTGGTAAGCAATGGTGGCAGATTAAGCCGAATAAACTGTCACATAAAAAAATACCATATAGTTCACTACTGTCATTCCTCGTAAAATGTCAAAAATTCTTTTTGTTCAGACCACAGTATATGCAATGTAAAAAAATAAAACAAAACAAACACATAGCTTCAATGCCACTTTATGTCTGATATGAAGTATACAAAAATATTTTTGGCTTTTGCACTACTGGTACATCACTATAAAGCAGTAATGGCACAATGAAATTAAAAAAAATATACCACACTTGTAAACTTAGAGACAATTTTGATTTTGTTCCATTTTTTCTGTCAGCTGAATCAGCGTTTTATAATTTTTCTGCTCTGTGCTTTTTGTGTTGTTTACAGTCAGCCATTTCCATCTTCTCTTAACTCTGCTGTTTGAATTTCATCAGAGGTTTCATTCTGGTCCCCTGACTTTTCACATGCAGATGTAGCATAGGTACAGGGATGATCATGAGAGTCAGCTTCCATAAAAGTACATGTTCCTGAAAACAAAACATAGTTTTGCACGCACAAAAAAAAAGTGAAAAAATAGCCTGCCAGAAGCAGCACCATAAAACAAAGGGGAATAAGGGAGATTACTGGAAAGTGGGTGGATTTTCTAATTTCTGAGCACCACTGAAGAAATATTGATCTGTTTAAGCAATAGCAAGTGACTCATGTTGATTGGAACTGAAGAACATAAAAACCCACGCTAGAGGTATAGGTTCAGGATGTTGTTTAAATCATGCCAACAATTGGTCCCCTAACAATTTTGTTTTCATTTCTCACTGTTGCTGGAAATTAGCTCTTCTCACCTGTTTCTGAAGGTTGAATTGCAGGAGAAGTTTCATTCTGATCATCACATATGTGTGCATCCTCATCAGATGAATGTTTGCAAAAATCAGCTTCCACAAAAGCACCTGAGATGAAATGTAAAATCTACTTAAGCACTTTGGCCATTACAGATTTATTTTTCACATTAACAACAAACTAAATGACTTTTTGTTCTTTTGATAACCTATTAGCTGCACTAAATCCTGTAGCTAGTAACTGGGGTCCCCAGATGATGATAACCTATGCTCCACCATACACCATATCATGCACACTAATTTGTTTCCAGGCCACACTGTTGTCATATGCAGAAATACTTTTCTTTTTGCACACACCAAACAAATTACACAAATTTCAACATTTGTTAAATATTTTCTACTGAAATATTGACAAGGCATAATTTTGATGTTCAGACAGATTAATAAACAGAAAAAAATTAAATTAGTACTGCAGTGCAAACATTTTAAATTTCTGGATTTGGTTCACCGTTATACACTAAAAGCAAGAGTCTTTATAAAAAAAAAACAAATGAAGAGTCTTTAAAAAAAAAAATAAAATAAACTGAGACCCTCAAACTGCTTTTTGGAAAGGGGTTAAAATGCTCAGGATCTCAATAGTATAAGATCTTCTCTTAAATGATGAATTATAAATAAAGAACTGAAAAATTTCCCTTTTCATCTTTCTGTTACAGAAAAAGAAAATCAATCAACAATTGAAAACAGGCTAAAATCATTGCTCACAGAATACATTCATGCCAAAAAAGTGACGTGTGGTTAACATTGCATCATAAAAGATTAAAACTGATTCTGAAACACACAGAATGTAATTAGTATTTAATTTTGTGATTTTTTAAAAATGTCTCACCTTTGCCTCTGTGTGTAACAAAGGGATCGGGGTTTGGTACAGGTCTAGGTGCCTGCAGTTGTCTTGAGGTAGACATTTCTCGAAGACGAAGTCTTTCTTCCATTTTGTGTCGTTCCAGTTCTGCCAACTTTATCTTCTCTTCTGCCTTCTATTAAAAAAACCCCCAAACAGTTAAGCATTATTAAAGATCACATGCTTCACCCATTAAGAAAAAAAATTTGCAAGCTTCTGAGCTTTGTAGGCTGTTAATACGAAAAAATAGAAACAAGCACTCAAAGATCACAGAAAGGAGTGAATCACAATCTAAAGGGCCCTAGTTTCCATACTTGAGTAAAAAGGTAATAGAATGCAATATCAAGACCATGGAACAGGATTTTTTTTCAGTCTCTTCCTTTTAGAGTTACTTTAAAATATTACTGCCATTTTAAATGTATTAAAGTATATAAAGAGTTTATCTTCATGTTTCATTCTTTCATCTGGTTTGTCACTATTTTTTTAAATCATCAGTTTTATAAGCATGTACCCTTGGAAACACATGATAAAACCAATCAGATAAAAAAGTTTGATTATTTTTGAAGAGAATGTATGATTACTACAAATAATTCTAACTATGCTTTGGCATTTTATTGTACTACAGAGCAAATGATTGAAAAAAAATTAGAATCTGCACTGCTGAAGAATAAGATTTCAACACCAAATATTTCTGGTCAGCTTGTAGCCTTTCTTCTTGCAGTCGCATTAGTTCTCGCTGAATTTCATCCAGCAAGGCTGTCTGATGTGAACGTTCATTTTCAAGGCCAGCCTTTTCTAATCTTTCACGTTCAAGAAGTTGCTCCTGCTCCAGCTTCAACCTCTCCAGCTCCTCTCTCTTCTCTGTTTCTTCTAGAAGAAGCCTGAACAAGATTTTGAGATGTGTCTTTGAAGTCTGCTTTTACACATTTTATTGTGACCATCTCTGCATGTTTGTAATGGGTATGGACAATAATTTAAACTCATAACTGATTTTAAAAATGCACAAAAAAAAGAAACGAAAGAGGTATATCTGTCGTACAGATTAAAAAGATATCTTTACCTATACAATCTGATGCTTAAAACTTCCTCCTAAGCTTCCCCTTTAAACTTCTCTTGTAGTCTGCCTTAATTCATTCCCTTTCATATTTTCAAAATTTTTAATAGTAAGGAATAAAAATGCAATCAGATTTATTAAAAATTCTAGTTCTCAAGAAAAAAGAACCCAACTAACCGTCCTTGCAGTTGGCGGACAAGTTCTTCATCTTGTTTAGCCTGGCGCTCCTCTTCCAACAGTCGTTCCAGAGTAGCTCTTATTTCTTCAAGTTCCTTAAGTCGCCGTCGTTCTTCCTCCAGCTGTGCTTCTTCTTCAGCCAATTTTGCCTCCACCTCAAGTCTTTTCTGGACAAGAGCAGAAACAATATCTTACTAACCTAATTGCTCTCTGAAAAATATGTTTTTTATGTTTGTGATTACACAAAGGCAGAAGGATGTTCACATTCAAAAACATACTTGCAACTGTCTTCCCTTGTTCACATTAGTGGAAGGACACCGTCCCTTCCACCCACGCACTGCTCTTAATCTCCTCCAAATGCTCAGACAATCCACAAAAATGTTTGCTACCTACTGCAAAAGGCAGTACTTTCCATAACTTACCAAACAAGAATGCATGCTAAGGGGAACATCTACACAATCAAAATTAAACCAAAAGAAAATAACCTCATACTTATGTCACGAAATAAAAAGCACACCTGTCTTTCAGCTTCCAACTCTTGTTCTCTTATTTCCAAGAGAAACTTTTCCTTCAGTCTTTCCTGTAAATTAAAATCGTTATATACAGTAAAATAAAAATTTGAAATATAAATTTCTTTGCCAGAAGCTTAAGAAATTTTTGGTTCAGTGAATAACATCTTTGTGAACAATATAATTTCATAGACCTCACACAAAATACCCAATGCAACATAATGAAATAAAAATGTTGTGTATGGTTCGGTGAAAGTGTGCTTTCTAACAAAACTACACTCTTACAACATTTTTAAGAATCAGATACAAATGTCAAATTAAAGGTTTTAAAGAAATGTGATTAAAGTTGCTATGAATGATGTACAACTGTTCACAGTCTCAAGTAGTACAGTTGGGACACAATCTTGTTATATTTTCAGATAGCTATTTAAAGATTGAGAATATTTGTGCTTTTCCTGCTGCATATGTTCACACACCACTAAAGTGAGAACGAGACCAATGCCAATAAATTCCTAAAAACAATACTTTATTCAACAGGACCAAAGTGGGTTTTTTCACTTCATAAGTATTTGCGCTACTTCTGAAAAATTGTTGCCATTTCTGTGAGAACCAGTGAGTGTTCAGTAGTCTCTCTTAGCATTTGCCAACTAGGAAACCCTTTCTAACTAAAAAACAAACAAAAAACAGCTAAGAGAGTAACAAATAAATAAATACATGGCCTACTGTTTACTGCTCACAGAAGCAGGAAACTACTGTTTATCAGGTTCACACAAGTACCACGCCCTATCACACATATTCTTTCCTTTCCTCTTCAGGCTCTTTCCAAAATCCGCTACCTCATGTTCCTTTAGAAGCATTTTCTCTCTATTTTCAAGAGCTTCCATCATCTTGGACTTGCCAAATTCTTCTTCTGTTATTTTGTCCCGCCGAGCCTTCCTCAATCTTTCTCTCTCCCTCAGCTCACATTTCTGGAAAGAACACTCTTGGCCACCAAAGTCAGCTGCTTTTTGTATTGCTGTGTTAATAGCAAAAAACATAATTTTAATGACATGCAACCAGGCACTGATTATAAATGTGGCGAAGTGATATGTCTTATGCATGGCATGGCAGAAGGCAGACAATTTCCTGAAAAGGATTAATAAAGATGTTTTGTATTGTACCTGTATTTGTAATTTTTATAGTGATCCAGAAATATTCAGAACAGAAAGAGCTGTAGTTCTTGTTCAAAACATTTCCCAAATGGAAGTCTGTGTGCTATGATCTTCTTTGAGAAGTAGATAGGTTTTTCTGTACTTAGATGAAGATTAAAAACAAATTGTAATAGCTAAGTAGAAGTTTTAGATTATTAATATTAGTATGATTTTTATTAGTTCTGTTGAACATATAGCCAGGAGAAAAATTATGAGTTCTGATTGATATAAAGGGTATAATAAATGTAAGACATCAATTTCCCATCAGAGAGGTCTGCAAAACCTTAAGCTGAAAACAACCACATACTGAAGTAAGAAAAAATGTACACCTGTAATCCATTCATTCCTGCTGCGCAGATCTGTTGCTGAAAGCTCAAAACTTTTTCCTGATGTGTGCAATTTAAAGCGGAATTGTTTTGCACTCCCTCGTTGAGGAAGGCTCTGAAAATACAAGTTACATATGTGACAATTTCTTCTCTGGAAAAAAAATCCAACCAACAAGTTAAGAAGAATCCTGTAAATCCCTTGCTTAAGATATCTTTTGCTTAAAACAACCATATTACTTCAAATAAAGAAATGATTAATTTTTTTCTAAATGTGTTCAATAGTTGTTCAAGAAGCGTATCATATACGCTTCCCTTTGAAGTGCTTATTTTTTATTTTCTTTTTCAATCTAGTAAATCCCCACCAGTTATTCAGCATGGCCCAGGGGTGCAACGGTTAGTGGCTATCACCACTACAGTGAAGGTTGGCTGTCCTGGGTTCAGCTCTCATCGTGTGTACGCTGTTCTTTCTATGCATGTGGCATCTGTTTACAGGGCTGGCTGCCTTGCCGTGATATAGCCTTAGTTGATGGCTCGGCGTAAAACACCAATTCCCTCCACCCACCAACCAGTTATTCATATGAACGAAAATATAGCTCTTTTCTTTTGCCAAAATATACTTATAGCTGAGGGAGACCTTTTTGTACACACCTCTGTTTTCAATGCAGAACACACTTCTATTGCTCCTTTTAAGTCACGTTCGCTGTCAGTGGTAAAGTACTCAAGCTGTTTAGTTGTCAGCCGGAACCACCGCTTTTTCCAGTTGGTGACATGATTACCAAATTTCTCAAGGTAACCCTATGTACAATAGCAGAAAAGTGTAAAACCATCTCTATATATGATGCATCAAATCACAACAACAATAATAAGTTAATGAAACAATTTTAAGAGTGGCATTTTGAAGATGGTGAAAGTCAAGGCGTGTCATGGGCAGGCGCTCCAGTAAAAACCCTCTATTTTTAATCTCAGCATATTTTAAAATTAACCCCAATTATTAGCTAGGTCAGTTAAAATCCCTCTCTATTTGTCTCCTACAAAATAAGCCAGTAATTTAACCGATGGTGATAAGAGAGTGGGGGCTTGTGCATTTAACTTTGCTAGCCCCGGATGCATCGGTACATCACTGAGTTTTATCAGACCTACAATAATAAGTAACTTTCAGCAAATTTTTCCCCATTTAGCATGAAGAAAAAGTAACTCATCTAACCAGGCAAACTCCCACAGCCGATTCAAACAACTGATACCTTTTTGATCACATCACCAAGGATTTCCTCCTCTGCACATTTGACACCGAGACGAAACATATCTACTGGCATTTCACCAGCCACAGAGGAAACAATTACCAAAAACTGGACAAAATCGACACTAAACTTGTCGCCTGTGTCATCAGGACAAGGATCAAAGACTGGTATGTCAATAGAATTATAACCAACAAACTGGCGGATCAATGACCCAGTTCTGTAAGCTTCCTCTTTGTCAACACGGATTGGTAATTCAGTCACATTCTTCTTGCTCTCTTCACAACATGTTTTTGCCAAAAAATTGAAGATTTTCCACAGTTTCTTCACATCATCAACATTGACAGCAGAACTGATGTTGGCTACATCACAGTTTTTCAAGTAGTATCCCTCGCACAGCATCCAGCTGATTCCTTCAATCTCTGAAGCAACTTTTGGTGTGCATGCTGATTCAGCACCACCTGCTTCAAGTAGCCTGGGCTGAATGATGGTAAAATAGTCTGAAAAACTCAGTGAATCCTGGATTGTGTCTTCAGCTTGTAGGATTTCTTCAGCTGATTCTTTGCCCAAGGCACGCCCAATGCTGTTTGTGAGTACCTGTGAATGAAAGATTGTTATGCTGTATTTACAAATTTGCTAATTTTTCTAGATTGCAGGACTTTATTTCCTTCATGAAACAAATGGCATCAAATAAAAGTTAATGTGAGGTAAAAATGTTTTTCCTGCAACTTGCAAAATTTCACAATAAGGGAACTTTTATCACCTTAAAATTTGTGTGTGAACATCAGGTAATAATACTTTATAATCCATCAAATGGAAATTTTCTTTTCACGCCAATGCAGACACTGTTTGTAAAATAACATAAAGATAATTACTTGGGAAAGATAATTATGCACGGGAAATTATTTAATGCACATGGACAAATTCCCCTTAAACTGTTTTGTTTTTAATCCGTATCCCACCCACCAAACAGACCTGTGCTGTCCACAGTAAAAACATTTGTTAAAATCAGTGAGTCCAAATAATAAATTTAACACGTTGCAAATGTTCCTTGCAATTACAGCTTCTTTCATGCAAATGCTAAAAAAAAATAAAATAAACAGAAAATAAAAGGATAGGGCGGGGGTAAGGTTCTCTAAAGTTTTCCTCTACTGGCACCTGGTCATGCTTTTTTCACATGATCAACTTTAGCATTCTTGCTTTCAGTAAAAAAAATCCACTTCAAATTTTCCTTATTTACAAGCCTATGATGCCTGCATGATTAGCTCACTCATGCTCAGCAAAGAAAAAAAAATTTAGCAGCAAAATTCAGGAGCTAGACGTCAATTTTGGTCAGGAAAAAAAAGTTCTTAGAATTTTAAAAATCCATGCAAAAACTCTTTTTCACTGTCTTCAGTTCTAGCATCTAAACACTTCTAATATCTTTGGTAAGAGATGAATGTTGGCTATGGTGCATGGCACACCTCAAAGATTTTGTCAACAACTAACGCCAAAAGCTAAAATACATGCCCATTCTTGTTCTGAGTATCAACTAAATTTTAATTAACACTGCAAAGCATTTTTATTCCATTATCTATTATGAGAACTTTAGGTGCCATGCAACATCAGTATAACCAACTCCTCTTCTACTGGCATTTTATGGCATCAACAAAGATCTTCTTTGTCTTGTTCTCTTTGGCAAACATGCCTCTCTATGTAAAGCATGGATTTCATTTCTGCTTCTAAAACCTTTCATTGGTGGGTTGGGGGAGTGATTCCCACCCTCTCCCTTTTAATGAGCCATCCCACATCAATTGTGTGTACCTTATACAATATTCTTTGCTATTTTTAAAAACTTAAAAAAAATCCTTTCTGTGGAAGATCAGAAGCAGTTCAGTAGCTGCCCAGAAGGGGTGGTATTTGACTAGATCCCTATGTGATAAAAACACTTTAGCCAATGTCTTTTTACCCTGAAAAAGCTAAATGTAAAAAAATTACATCAAGCCTGAACCTGATAGAGATGTAGCAGAAACTGCACAGGTGACAAGTATAACTGAACTCTATCATATCACTGTCAGGAACATAGGGGTAGAAATGCTTTGCCAGTTTGGATTGCCACAGTAAAGTTTTATTAACTATTCTTTTCGCTAGTTTTGAAATGACCCGAAATATCCAAAAACAAATCAAGATTTTTACTAAGCAAACTCCACATATCTCTTAACTTTTAATTAACAAAGCAAACTAACAATAAGAAAAACACAAATTATTAACAAACTATTAACCGCAATGAAAGAGCTGTAGAATTTTCATCTTTGTGTTGTTGTATTTGTTAAGTGCAGTGAGCCTGGCTTTTCGGCAAGGGTGCCCTGCTATACAAGCTCATTATTATTATTTGTTTTATACAATGCTAATTTAAAACTGTATCTTTGCATTTACATTTCTCTCAAATTTGAACAGTGCACATATGATCTGCAAGTACTTTCTATTGAGATGCCATTTGTTTTTATTTGTGTAAAGTGCATTGAGTCTGTTATATAGTGGAAAAATGTGCTATGTATGTCTTATTATTACTTCACTTTTCACAATCAAAGAAGTGCAATGAGGTGCATATAAGCTCAAACAGCTGATTTGCCTTGATGTGTTTTCTTCATCTTCAGGATGGAATATGATGTCATATATGAACAAGCAGAATGTGATAACAAAGTGTTAAGAACTTGACTATTAAATACATAGGACAAGCCACAGTCATAAAACTTGGTTGCATGATCATAAATAAAAGGCCTTCTATACTAGCTGATGTGGTGGTTAAGGGAATATAACAACAAATCAAAAAATAAAACTACTGGTACACAAAAAAATTTCAGTTCTTAAAGAAAAAGAAAAGGCGGGGGTTAAACAAAAGCTGGAAGTTCTGATTTACATATAATTCTGTGGATTCACTTCAAAGAATGATCAGATTAACCAGTGTTATCAAACAGCACAAAACAGAGACTAAATCTACTGGGTGAACCTTGCTGAGTTCAGAAAGGGCATGCTCTGATGCAGGTAAGTAACAAGGAGAAACATAAGTTGAAATAATGTCACACGTGCAATTTACTGAAAGTCTTTCCTTAGGATTTTACAAGACAAAGGTGTATTCATTCCACCTCTGTCAGCAGCTTAGGTGTCATTCTTAATCTGAGATTGGCTTTTCATCGGCATATTTCTCATTTCTGCAGAACTGCTTACCTTGAACTTAGTAGGATCAGTACCATTCGTCATTATCTCACCACTGATGCAACTAAAACTCTAATCTCTGCCTTTGTGCTGTCGAGGATGGACTATTGTCATTCTCTTTCTGCTGGAATTCCCAAGTATCTTCTTGCCAGACCTCAAAGGGTCCAGAATAACACTGCTTGCCTCATCTGAAAACCATCTAGATGTGAACATATATCACCTATCATTCACTTTCTTTACTGGCTGCCAGTCGTGAACCGTATAACATACAAACTTTCCACTTTGACTTACTCTGCCTTTTCTGGCACTAGTCCTCAGTACCTCACCGAACTCACTCGATCCAATCTATACACCCGCATGACTTCTTCTGACACCAAGCTTCTTCGATTCCCACTAAGACAAAGGTGTATGGACAGAAGTCTTTCTCGTACTAAGCCCCATCAACCTGGAACAGATTACTCTGATTCTCTTGCCTCCTTTAAGTCTAAACTTAAGACACATCTTTTCTGAGCTATGGCCTCACTGCGATCCTGTCCTGACCACTAGCGTGTATTACATGTGTCTGTAATTTATTTTGTGCATGAGCAGTGTATGTTGTTGAAGTGAGAGTGTCTGTTATATGGGAATATGGGTGCATGGTTGTTAATGATTTAGTCTATATATGATTTATGTAAAGCGCTATGAGCAAATCTTTTGGAAAAGCGCTATATATATTTTCAAAATTATTATTATAGTGAGACAGCACTCATTCACTATCAAAGTGTGGCTAATAGGGTAAAGCCTCCCTCCAGCCCTTTCAACAGCTGGAGATTCATCTTAAACAATAATAAATGTGTAAGGAGCATGCTCTCTGTGCTTGAGACAAGAACAAGATGCATATAAAGGATTGAAGGATAAACAACCATGCAGGCAAGTAATAAAAGACAAGCATAGGAGGTACAAAGAGGAATCAGGGAACAAACAGTAAGGATTGATAGATTAATGAATCTGCAAGGTGTACTAGTCAAAAGACGAAAAAGTGAAAGAAAGAAGATGAACTTGCATTATCTGGATTGTTGTTAGGAGTAATGCTCATGGAACAGATGTGTTTTTAGTGGATGTTTAAAGAATTCAATTGTGGATAGTTGACGGACATGGAAGGGGAGAGAGTTCCACTGTTTTGCTGCATAGTAACTAAAAATCCTGTGACCATATGTGGTTATTCTGGTGAGAAGGATAGTTATCATAGTCATTAGACAAAGGGTGGAGTTGTCTGGCTGGGATATAGGGAAAGAGAAGTTCAGAGAAGTAGGGTAGGAGCCTGAAAAGCAATTATAACAGCACAGACAGCTTGAACTGAGTACAAGAATGGATAAGTAGCCAGTGCAGAAAGCAGAGTTGCCAGAAAGTTGTGACAGTTTCACTCCCAGTTTTGTAAATAATCTGACACTGACTTGAAACACACACAGTTTTATCATCATAAAGTTTGATAAGGCTTTCTCACCACTCACCCTTCTTAGCAACCATGAGAAGGAAGGAAAGGCAGCTGTGTAAACCTCCTTTCTAAATTAGTTCTCTCTTATCGCAGTTCTTCATACTGTCAGAACAACAGGCTGCTCAATAATCACGGTTATAAAGATGATAAGAAGAACGGCAGTTGGTTGTTGGTGTTCTCTGTCTTTTCAGTGAGAAAGAGCTACAGAGAAAGTAGAAATGAAAAGCAGCCCAAGAAAAGCTGGCTAATGAATGTGAACGTCTGCCAAGTACATGCACAAATAAACATCCCACCAAGCACATGAACAAAAAATGTTATTGGTTTATGTCACATGGCCTGAATAATGCAGTAATTGAGCACAACTCACATAATTTTAAAGATGAAATATTACAGTTCAAACCATACGTCAATAAAAGCTTGCATAAGCAATTGTATTAATAGAAAACAACATTGATAAAACAATTGCCTTCATTTAGTTACTGACATAATTAGTTTGACGTCGTTTGAAACAGTCATAGAAATATTTGGCCATGTAAGTAAGGTGTGGTGTATCATTAAGCAAAGCTGGGGGTAAAGTCAGATTAATGAGTTGACTATTTCAATGGCAGGAATCTACATCTTAAATCTTCAATCTGAGAGCATTAGAAAAGGTGTATTTCATCATCTTCTGAACTATGAAAAAGAGGGCACTTCAAATCTGGCAATAAGGCTGCTGGGTATCTGTTTTTGTAAGTTTTATGATCAGAAATTCCCATTTGATATCTAATTAGAGCATTTCCTAAAGCCTTGTTATTGACACATTATAAATAAGGCCCCATGTGCAATTTCAACTTAAAATTTGAGTAAACATTAAACACAGGGCTTTCTTGTTTATGACAGTCAATAAGACATTATTTAAACACAGAAAAATATGCCAAAATTTGCACACTTTGATTCTCCAAGACATAGCCAAAACCATACATGTAAAGAACCCCATACACTTCAGACACCCAGCATGCTTTCCCTTCATTATGAAGCTCAACTAGCATATTATAAGCTTTTACTGGATGTCTGTTGGGGTCAAGCACCTTTGTCACTTTCATAAGCATGATGTTTTGGACCGCACACGGAAGGGAAGTGTACCTGTATCACTGCAGACCATTTGGGGTTTGGGAACAGACATTAAGTCATGTTTTCAGTGCAAAAGCATGTACCATTTCTACTGGGAGATTATTTTTAAGCCCCATATTTCTGACCTGTGTAAGAACAGTGGCGTTATCTGGCCTTCAAAAACCTGAAGTACAAGATATGGTGTGTAGTGCTGGATTCTCCAGAGAAATTTGAAATTTTGAACAATCCCTACTTTTGCTGTTGTCGTCAGGTTTTTGAAGGCTGGCGAAAATGATAATCTAGTAGTGAAAAATAAATCAAGGTATTTACAGGAGTTGACTACTTTTACTGAGTTATCATTGTATGTCTATTTTTCTCTGCTTGCTAAACACAATTGTATTAGACTTTTCAAGATTAACTGTAAAGTCTAGTGCTTTTGCACTCTTAGTGAGTACATTTGATTTTGGTGATCAATAGCAGTGTCAGACTTCATCATCAGCAAAGAATATGATAAACATTTCTAAGAGATCTGGATGAAGCTGAAAGCCATACTTGCTGTTTTCAGCTATGTCTCATGTTAGTTAACATCCCAGGAAAGAGTCTTCTCCTTAAAATTTCTCAGCTTTAGAATAAACCACCAATTTTTGGAAGCTTTTATAAAATTCTAAAAATAATTATGGAGGAAATTTGTACATTTATTTTTTCTTCAGCACCTAGGAGAAAAATACATTTTATGTGCTTCTCATTAAGTCAAATTTACTTTGCGTGTGAGAGAGAGAGCGAGAGCGTGAATAAGTGAAACAGAGAAAGACAGGAAAACTTAGTGAGAGGGTTACATAATTATTTCTGTTCTTAATCACTAACCTTGTGGGTGTGTGCATGCAAGCCAGAGCTTTTACGTAGGGATGTTTATGCAAGAGTTATTGTTGTTTATCTGGATGTAAACATCTCCAGAGAGCCACAAAGAAACTTTTTAAAATCAACTAAAACATTAGTGTTGATTGAAAATATTATCTTCCCATGCTGTCCATATTTTCTTCCTTTTAAATACACACATAATTTTGTGCATCCTACCTAAGTTCAAAAGAAAATGCATGGGTACAGAAGTGAAATCATGAATACATATTATTGGAAGATGTGTGAATCAAAGGTTTATTTGCCTTGATAGTTTATCTGAGCTCTTAGGATTTAGAAAAGGATGTCCTTGTTTGTGATATTTTATTTATTGCAATCAAGTTCTCTACATTAAAGGAAAAGGCAAGGGAAATGTCCAGCTGCACGTAAATGATGGAAAAGTTTTGCTTCATGGCATTTATATGTATTTTCATAATACAGAGATAGTTTTGTCAGTAAGCTAACCTCAAGGTTCAAGCATGTTTATGACAGTTTGAAGTGATTTCACTAGTTCCTTAGTTCAGATTAAGGCTGCTAGGAAGGAATGTAAATATTCCTCAACATGCACTGAACTTGTGATGACATTCTGAAGACACCAGTTGCGTACCAAAAGGAAGGGCACCATTAGGATATTAAATGCAATTTTATTGATTTTGATTAAATACTAATTAAATGGATTTATACTCTTCACTATTTTATTATTCTGTATTTTTTAAAAATAAGTCCCTTGTGTTTATATTTAATAGTTGGTTCAGTCCTTTAATGTCTCCTGTAATTTGTAGTCCATGAATTAAGAAAGTATTTTTACTCATGGTGACCAGCAGTATCCCTGGCATTTATTTTACTGCTGGAACACATTCATATCTGTCTTCATTACAGTTGGGCTAGAGAAAGAAAGAAGAGAGAGGGTGAAAAAAGAGTAATCCTTTGTCTCCATTTTGTGATGCTATTCTGTATTTCTCCTTCTGTAAGGTCTTCCTGGAGGGTTTGACTGTACAGAGGATGGAAATTTCTTAAAGAGAAACACATTTAGATGAATAAAGTTGCTTGTACATTTACATGTAGTCTTTTTGCTTTATCATTTGTCATCTAGTGAAGATTATAAGTGCTTCGATATCCCATAGATTATATAGATTATTTATACAGCTTTTCTAAAGTTGCTAACCATCAGAAAGGAATGCATTAAAAACAAATGGAATTCATCCCAAACCTATCATAGTTAAGTGAGATTAATTTGATCTGAGCTGACCTTTATGTGCAAAACAGCTAGGATTTGTTTTCCCCGGCAAAGCAACAAAATAACATCAACTTAGTTCTAGAATGCACTGTGTAAAGGAAAACTGGAAAAGATGGGTGCATAGCTTAATCCAGAGCATATGCATCAAAAGTTTTTTTTTCCATGCATGAGATGGAATTTCTTCTATCATTTCTGATGGTGTAGATGTTTTGGTATGGCAATCAGTGTCCAAGATCGTCAGGACAATGATCTCGTAAAAAACAATGAATGGCATTGCAAAATTAAATGAACTTCTCTTTGTGTCACTTGCGTTGACTGGTTGTAAGAGATGTACATTTTACAGATTTTACAGATCCTTGCATATAACAAAAAAATTGGTGTCCTATTCCCAGTATTTTCAAAGGTATGATGCAGCCAAATCTCTAGACATCCATCCTGTGAGCTATGCCCTTCTGCAGACACCAAGATATAAATCAAGATCGAATGCACTAGCCTAGCTGCTAATAGTACCCAATCATTACTTGACAGTTTGTTTTTTTAATCTACTATGTCACACATTACAGCCAGTCTGTTTTGTTCTACAAAAGAGTACGCAAACATGGCAGCCTTCACAAATCAGCCCAAAGCTGTGCTTTAGACTTGAATGTAAGTAAATGATTTCTTTGCCATCCAAAATTCTGAAAGGACATCAATATTCATCATTTAAGCCCAACTTAATAGTTCACTTGCGTTTTCCTTTAATCTTTCAGGCACAAAGAACTAACTCTTAACTCTGGCCTTTTTTATGATAGCTCAGATAACAAAGGCTGAGGTAGTTGCATCTGTGCCAGTGCATACTGTGATATGATTAGATGCTGATAGCTGTAACTAAACCCACTTCCTGCTAATGTGGCATTTAAAAAAGTTAGGGACCTGCCATGTAATGCGTACTAAGTTGCAAAGTTCATGATTTTAATTTTAAAGTCCTTTTCCAAAATGATTTTTAAGGTTTTTGTTCTCTAAGCTCTCAAAGCAATATACCATAGCAAAATAAATCAATTGGAGTAACTGAGCAGATATAAAAATATATATGCTTCCCTCCCCCACCCCCTATACTGAGCACTGAACTTGTCTCCACATGGAGAAATGTGCTCTATAATTATTATTATTATTATTATGCATAGGCTATAATTTACATCCTCACTAACACTTATCTGTCAACCCTGATATGTAATTATGTTACTATCGAGGTGGTCGAAAGCTGTCTAGGGAAACGCTTTGGGACCTTTGCTCTTTTGGCTTCCCGTGCTGCTAGGGTAAAGTTTTGGCAACAATAGCACAGAAGTCTTTTTCATCAGTATTTATATATTTATCTCGTTGACTGTGATTAAACGCTTAGTTAACATGCCTTTGCATCCTCTTATAGGCACGGATGCAAACACAGAATGTTCTTGTAGTATGATTCTTCTGAATGGATACCTGCGCACTACAAATGGACATCATCATTATCATCAACATCAACATCTGCATGGTATTGAACTGAGTATAGGGATTTCATCTTGCACTATTTCAAGTCCTTTATAGTAACTGCAGTGTGCAGTTGTCAGAATGCAGCTGTTTTCGTGTCCTCTCCATTACGCTTACGCCATAATGTCACATACCTGTTCCAATCGTTCTACTCAAGACTCACACATATTCGGACACAGTAGTGTTTACTTCATCGATCTAATGGGTTAACGTGAAAGTCAACACAAAACGAAAGGACTCGCAATTAAGGCAATACACAACTGTAATACACTGCTGTAAACAAAGTGGGAAAAATACCTTTAGACGTGATCTAGCCACTTCTCCGGTTTCTCCTTTTGCTAGTGCCGTAAACGCATGCCAGATATTTCTTCTGATGTCTTCCAAAGCCATTATTGCAAAGTTTTGCTTTAACTCAACTGTGACTTACGGCGCAGAAAAACGCGATTTTGAGGCTCAGCAGACAACATGCAGATCTTGACAAACTGCGTCAGCAGTGACTTGCACGGGCTACGCTTCCGTGAACTTGAAATCCTGTACGAAGCATGCAGCCCACCTGAGTCATCGTCTTACTGCAGTCGTAGAATACAGAGTGCGGCAGACGATGACTTGTTGCCACTGTCATCAAACTTCCGCGTTCAGCTGATCAGGGGACATCACTGTAGGTCACCAGTCAATTCGGCCACTTGTCGACTGGACCACGCATGGGTCGACTCCACCACCGAGTACAGTTACTGCTCAGTATAACGACACATTCGTTGCTTGTTGTGTGTAAATAAAATTAAATACAGTTTTTTAATACAAATTGGTATATGTAGGTCAGTCGTCATTGTTATCAAATGAAAAATGGACACAGTTCCAGGGACGTGTGTTGTTGAAGTGGGGGCCGGTCGATTCACCCCAAGACCAATTCGCCCCACACCGAAAGTCAATTCGTCCCACGTAGGTCCAATTCGTCCCACGCATGGTCCAATTCGTCCCAAGACAGAAAAGTCAATTCGTCCCAAGCTCAAAAAGGCGCTGAAACAAGTAGCTATTAACGTCAAATATTACCAAAAGAGTTATATGTCTTTCGAACAATAGAGTTATAATTAGATACGTAATCTCAGCTGCCTATTTTAAGCAGAGCCATGCGAATAAGTTATGACTCTCAATGTTATCCTTTAGATGTTATGTTCATGCTTGTGTGCGGTATTTTCTTGTTCTACCTTGTATTTTTATTTGTTGCAATGTCTCTGTATAATTGTTCGTTAATAAGTTTGGTCATTGTTTGAACATGGTTTCTGTGTCAATCTGTTTTAAAAGCTTTTTTTTTTTTTTTTTTTTTGGAAAGCGCATTGAGTCGACTCTGGGGTTGAAAATTGCGCTATATAAATGTACTTTAATAATAATAAGCTAAGCCACCATTTTACTAAACAAAGATGCCATTAGTCAATACGCACGCGGCGCACGTATCTTACAATGGCAAATAGACGTGATTTTTCTTTTAGATTTTCTCAGCATTTTGTTATGAACTTGTAGTTTGATTTTTTAAATGTTTGCTTATCATTATTAAAAATGTCCGTTAGCCAATAGGCTTGCAGCGGACGTATCTTCCTTGAGCATTACTCCTAACACAGTCCACACAATGCTCGATCGTCCTTAATTCTTACCCTCCCCTTTCTGCTCTTGCTACTTGTCTACCGATCTTTCTCTGCAGAATCGCTATATTTTCTATGTTTCTGTTAATTGGTGTCTTTTTGTGTTTTCCATCTTTGTTTTCTGTTTGTCGTCAGTATTGTCGTTTATTCTTACGCCCTCGTGTTCCATCCATGTAGTCCATGTCTCTTACTTGTTTTAAGCGCTAATAGCATGCTCTCTATGAGTGTGAATATGCGCTATAAAAATCTGCATTGATTATTATTATTATTATATTATTATCTTACAATGGCAAATAGACATTATGTTTCTTTTCAATTAACACAATGTTTTAGATTTTATTGTGAACTTGTCGCTGTCGTCAGTTAGTCTTTAGCTGGAGGTTCGTCGCAGAGACGTCGCGGATCGAGCAGACATTTAGATTAAAGCTCATCGTAAAAAATGTTGGAATAAAAGTAAATTAAATTTTTAAAAATCTCATTTTTACTTATACAAAATACAAGTTCACAATAAATTGATGACAAAATCTTTAATTTAAAACATATTAATAAGAACCACGTTTATTTGTGAATGCGGCAGCATGAGTACAAGTGTGAACGTGATAGCATGAGTTAGTGTCACGTGCACTCTACAGTGACTTTCAGACGAGATCACAACAAACAAATAGTTAAATTTAAAGATAAATATAATTGAAAAGAAGAAATAATAATTAACTAGTTCCTTCAAACCCAATATTCCCTACACTCTTGAAAGTGCAGTCCTCCACTCCTGAAGCCGCAGTCCTCTCAAAAAAAAAATCTTCAGAAGAAAAAACACACACACACACACGTCACACATCACAGTCTCCGGTCCTGGTGCTGTCCCCTTCAGAATTCAGGCACCTCCCAATCCCGACCGCCGACGGATACACAGTTGATTGTCCAGATTAACGAACACAAAAAAATGAAAAAAAAACCTAGACAGAAAATAACCATATTTAACCTACAATAATCAATATCTAAATATTTCCCCCACAACAATAACATACATTCATCTATTTATCTCATAAAAAATTTATACAGCAATTCAACGACTTGAACGAGGCCTTCTTCGATGTTGAATTTTCGCATCACATGCCAGACTTTGTCAAATGCCTTTTTAAAGTCAATGAAGTTGTGGTAAAAGTCCCGCTGATGCTGAAGATGCTTTTCTATAAGAAGACGACAGTTGAAGATCTGCTCAACTGTGCTTCTACGTGGTCTGAAGCCAGCCTGTTCTTCTGCTAGCAGCTATTCTGCGGTGGTTCTGATGTGGTTCTGTATGACCTTCAGCATGACTTTGCTTGGGTGGCTGATAAGGCTTATGGTTCTGTAGTTCTGACACTGTTTGCTATTCCCTTTCTTTGGGAGGGGTATGATTAGTGACTGCCTCCATTCTTTTGACCATTTCTTTCGCTCCCAGACTCGTTGGCACAGGACAGTGAGGGCCTTTGTAGTTTCGTCACCACCCTGCTTGAGCATCTCAGCTGGTACATTATCAACGCCTGGCGACTTTATTTTTTCTCTCCAGACTATGTACAACTCTTTCGACCTCTTCCCTTAGGACTGGTAGGTCTACTGGTTCTCTGTCTCTAGCCTGGTTGTTTTGGATGATATTAGTGTCGGTCTTCAGCTGGAAGTTGCACGGGTCCTTGCATGAACTGCTAAGTAAAAGATTTTAACCAAGATGTCTCCATGAATAAAGCTGGGTATTACTGCAGGCAAAAGAGGTTGTCCGATACACTGATACACTGTGGAAAGTTAACTATAGTCATTTTAATCGTTCAGGGAAAGACACAGCAAAACATTTCTTATACTTTTTGTTCGTCGGAGAATGTGAGAAGTTAATGCACTTCCGGACTGGCAAACAAGTTGGAGAACTGTCTGAGGTCGTTAATACATGGATTTTCAAAGTAGACCCACCGTTGGGAATGGTGTAGAATAAGTCTTCTATCTTTATTCAAGTAATCTTAGGCCGTTTTTACCAGTCATTTATTGAGAGTCTTCTATCTTTCTCATTTGTCTGCTGGTTTCGCAGTCTCTATGTCCATGATAGGAATAGTCTGAACAGTGTTGTGAACATCTGCTCAAAGATAATTGGTATCAAACAGAGGGAGTTAGCTTCTTTTTGTGACCAGCAAATAGTACGGAAAGCTTCATGAATTTTATCATCACACCCCCTCCCTCCCTCACCCCCACCTCCCCTCACCCCCTCCCCCCTCACCTCCCCCTCCCCCCACCTCCCCCACCTCAAAGAGTGTAGAAAAGATGTTACCTCAGCTGTGTGAGAGAGAGAGAGAGAGAGAGTGTAGACACTCTGTAGACACATCTATAGCCACATGTATGCACTATTCACTATTAACATACGGACAGCAAACCATTTAAAGCCAAGTAGCTCAGTCTTCATGCAGACAACTTGAGAAACAATAGCAGGACATGTCGACGTGGCTTACAAGGAGGAAAGTAACGTGGGAACGAAAGCTGAGAAGACTTCGGGTTCAATACAAACACGACAGAAACACTACAACCATGACCCTGGAGAGAGAGAGAGAGAAGGAAAGAGAAAGAGAGGAAAGTCCTACACTTGAACTGCAAACATCCAAAGTACTGCAGAGGATTTAATTCTCCCGTTCTGCCATCATTAGGTTTGTCAGACCATCTATTTATGGAAATGGTTAGTTAAGCTTTCCACGTGTGCTTCTGACTGTGCGTATGACACCGTATTTTACACTGAAATAACAGAAATAACTATACAATACTAGTGAGTACAACAGCATCCACGACTAACGTACGGACTACTAAACTCAAGAGAGAGGAAGAGTACAGTACCCTCACAGTGCCCATCAATCAAAACACTGAGAAAATAAGTGACTTATCGAGTAAGTGAGTACTTGAGTGATTGAGTAAGTATTAATGTATGTTGACAATGGGAAGAACTATTAGAGACATCGGAGATTTGTTCAATCAGTCTCACCTGTACATTGCTTTCATCACTACTGTCTCTTTCTCTTGCATGCACTCTTAAACGAACAAACCTCGCTCAATTATTTCAAGACATGTAATTTAATTTCTCTTTATCACTCCTTAAAATAACAATAACTATTTTAATTGTATAAAATGACAATTAATTCGTCTCCTCATATATAGAGACACAACTTGAGTACTGATTGATTAAACACAGTGGTCAGAATTTTAAAAGTCACAACTAAGCTGGTCTGGTTCACCCAACACGACTCTCCAACATCGTCCTTCAGGATTCTAAGTATAGGCGTCGATACAGAGATGAACTAAGAACATTTTGGGTAACAAACATAAAAGAATAAACTAGCTTTAACCATGAAAGACCGGACAAGACAAGTCTACTCTAATTAACAAACCTCGTCACCCACAGTGCATCTATCGAGTTTGATACCCCAGAAATTCTTACTAAGTGTACCTGTTCGCGTGTCTATCAAAGTAAACAGCATGAGATTTTTGAGTGAAAGAACTCTCTTCTCTCAGAATTAATTTTGCAGCAGCTCGTCTTCAAAAAAAGAGTCTGTTACTGCAGAGACCATGACAGCGACAACCTCCAAGATCGTGCTTCATTAATTAAAGGTCACTCACACATTCTGCTCATGTAAGAAGTCCGTTGAAAGCTCAGATGTGTCTTTTATCTACAGCACTCATCGTTCACATACATACACAGATACTAGTGAACACAGGTTTGGTAAACATTACAACACAGTAGTAGCAGTATGTCTTGCTAAGTCCATGCATGTATTTTCCTAATATGTCAGCAATCTGTAAGGTGGGTTTTCGTTGTTCAGACTATATACTATTATAGGAACAGAGCCACTGTAGTCGTATACACCTGGTGAAACGCACTTCAACAAGGGACCCATACATTGTGATAGACCGACGAAGCCTTCAAAAACTGGAAGTGTGAATGAGATAATGTTATTGATGACATTATTAATCCAGGATTTCTAACGAGCAGCGTTATCAGAAAACAGTGGTTACAACCACACAGACAACAATGATACTCATACCTGACTGGAAGACTGTTCTCTTTATATCAGTATATATATATATCCAGAAGGATACAGTGTGATTAGCCAATATATCGTGTCTAGAGATCAAAGCTCTCTCCTTTGCTTACTCAGCTACTAAATGCAGGAAACAAACTGTAAAATATGTGGACAAAAGCTTAAAATGTTCCACGAAGATCGCCTAGATGGTTCACTATGTATCAACGAATAGCCAGATATTTAAGATCATTGTGGAAATCGGTCCAAACCAAGGTGGTCACAAAGATAGGAAATAAACAGTTAAGGAACTTACATTTTCGTGATAAAACCCGATTGTTCTTTTTTCTAAATTGTTCTTGTTCATATATATTATTAGAAGAAAATTAATGTTCTTTTAAATATCTATAATACTTTTTACTCTCCAGCACTGAAAAGAATACAACTTAATTTAATCTCTCTCTCTGTGGATGTTGAGATGATGGCAGAAAACACATATCTTGCTAGTCGCCACCAGCAGAGGTGAAGTAGTTTGATATCTTTCTAGCAAAAGTAATTTCTCCATTTGACAGACTAGATTTCAGTTCTCATGGGGTTAGAGCTTCTTTAGTTGTGGAAGATATTGATAAACTTTTCCAAAATAGCAAGTCCTGGTGAGAGTTGCAGACCCTCTCCACTCATACCTGATTACTGATAACTAGAGGCTTCATACATTCCAGAAACAGAACCCACCCTATTCTGTTTACTCCAGTTATGGTCTGTACAGACTCACCACATCCCAACCCCAAAAGAAAAAAAAAAGGAGAAACTTTTGGCAACATATTTTCTTTGGTTAGATGAGATTGACAGTTGACCTCACCAATGATAGTAGGAGTCCTAATTTTGTATGGCAGTGCAAGATGCACAAGAAGCAGGAAAAATATATATTTAGAGACTTTTTAGTTAGTCACTGAATTAATGACATGACACTGTGCCAAAAGTTCGTCCCACAAAATGGGCCATGTGGGGGTAAAATTAATTTTAATATTCTTGTTTCTTTGGCTACATTTGTTGAAAGTAAGTGGCATGAAGTGTCCATAACTGTAGTTTAAAAGATAACTGCTCATCTGGTTCTTATGCAGTTACAGTTTTAGTGTGACATCCAGGCGTTTAATGGGTGTCGGACAAAACAGTACAGCAGTTACTCAGTACTGCTATCAGAGAAAATCCACAGCACTGGTTCATTAATACTGTTTAGTCATGTTTCAAAATGAAGCACCTAGCAGCAGCCTATTGCATTGGAAGCATATTTAACAAGGGATTTATATTTGTCGCTCAGACGACCATCAGATAACAAATTATATTTTTCTCTCAAGTGCTCCATTCTGGCACAAACACAAAAGAACAACATATGCCTTTCAAAACGAAATAGCACTACTTTCAAATAATTAACAGTGTTATATTCCAAGAAAAAAAAGGCAAAACTCTTTGTCCTGGGACTTCCATCAGGTTTACTATCTGAAAGGTTTACAAAACTATTCTACTACATGTGTTAATGTATGGATGTGGTTGATAACATTTGATTTCCATCTTGTATCTTAAGTTCTTATATTATAAGAAAAAAGAAACAAGAATCTTTTTCCCACGACTCCTGTCATATTTATGATCTTAAAGGTTTACAAAACTAAATTTATTCAGTTTTTGGGAGGCCATCTGGCCCATATTAATATCACATACTGCTGGTTACATGTTAACATTGGCCGGGTGGCTGTACAAGGTCAATATTTCAGTAGTGTTTGAGGCTTCCGCTTAATAGTAGTCAATAAATGTAATTCACTACTCCATAATTATATGTACACTGTCATGGTGACCTCATTTTCAGACATTCTGTTATGGTGTGCATGTGTGTGTGTGTGTGCGCGTGTTTACGCGTGCGGCGATTGTGTGTCAATGTCGGTACCCGTGCATATGCTGCGCATGTGTGTACGCGTGTGATGACCGTATATGCGTATGCGAGTGCGTGCGTGTACGTGCATGATACTCCTAAAGGTCCAACTGTCTGGTCATGACCTTCCTAAGTGGGTCAGGTGACGTCATAACCGTCGATGTAACATTAGGTTCAGTAGCCACTGGCGAAACAGGTCAAGGCCGGCTATTACGTACACAGCCGGCGTGAGAAAGGAACAATATGGTGGCCATTCGACGTCTACCCTCTACAAAAATAAAGAAATAACACAGTACACTACTAGAGTCCTACATTCTCATATATCGGTAGTAGTGGCTAAGGGGGCGCGGACCTACCTTTTTTCGTCTGAGGGGGCGTCACAAGTAAAAGGTTGAGAAACGCTGGTCTAGACTCTAGACTAATGTAATATTTGAAGCTGCATTTCTCACAAACGAGACATTGTAAGTTTGTAGAAACATTAGGACAACGGTGATGTCTTTGAAAAAAATGTTTTAGATGTATTTAGTAAATTAGTATTTGACATGGAGTACTGGAAATATGGTGTCTATGCAAAATGACCAAATGCAAAACTTTTTTTTTCAAAGTTGAATCCCCCCACCTCCCCGTATATCCTTTTGCAAATAATTATTAGTTTTTCGGTCACAAGAGTAGAAAGTCAGTGTTGGTAACTTCTCATACAAAAGTCCTTGGGGACATCTACGATTTTTTCACAACGCTACATATGAGCGCTTTAAACATGGTCCTTATAGCTGTCACGCAAATGTGCAGGAACTTCAAACAGCGGTACGTGTCTCCCAAACTAATTAAGATAGAGACTTACTTCTTGTTTTGTTTTTCTTATATTGTCCTGTGCTTTCATGCAAACATAAAAAACACATTTAACAAAACCTTATGTTGTGCTGGTACAGTAGTACTTATAGAAAACAGCAAATGTCAGCAAATTGCCCACCAGTCAGAATTAATACAAAGCACTCTTGTCAGACAACAAACGCCTTATGGTCAGGATAATTCCCCACACCAAAAAGACTTCTCAAAACTTCTTTATCCCAGACTCCATAACCTCTTACAATATAAGCTTAGAAGAACAGAAAATTGGCAGTCTGTACAGACCATAACTGGAGTAAACAGAATAGGGTGCAGGGGTTCTGTTTGTGGAATGTATCAAGCCTCTAGATTATCGATCAGTAATCAGGGATGAGTGGGCAGGGTCTGCGACTCTCACCAGGACTTGCTATTTTCCACAACCCACAATGCTCTAACCTTGTGAGAACTGCAATCTAGTCTGTCAAAGGGATTATTTGCTTTTGTTAGGAAGATATCAAGCGAGGAAACATGCAAGAACTAAATTAAATCTGAAGGCAGGCAGGGTAAAAACTATCAACAAAAAGCAGGAAACAGGAAGCCTGGAATTATGACACATACTTTGACAAGCTTCGACTAAGAGCTATTGGAACTGTCGTCAGCTGGCGAGAACACTGGGTAATAAGCGAGTACCGGGTTCTCACAAACTTCGAGAAAAGCAAGTAGACCCACTGTTAGGAATGGTGTAGAATTAATTTTAACAAAAACGGGGGGATTTTTCACAGATCTGAAAATATAGCAATAGTCTTAAGAAGAAAACAGACTAATGGGGACACAAAATCTCAGTCACTCATTAACGAGCTCGGAGGATTCTTCTACTTGTTTGCCAGTCCGGAGGAAGTGCATTACCTTCCCCAAGTCCGATCACATTGCCCGATGTACAAAGTAACGTTCTGCTGTGTCTTTCACTGAACGATTGTAGAAATGACTCTGGTTAATTTTCCACTGTGTATCAGACAATGTCTTTTGCATGGAGCAATACCCAACTTTATTCACGGAGACATTTTGGTTAAAATTGTTTACTTAGCGGTTCATACCATCACATTCACACTCATACTGCCGCATTCACAAATAAACGCTGTTCCTATTTTTATGTTTTAAATTAAAGATTTTGTCATCATTTTATTGTGAACTTGTATTTTTTTAACTCATTTCATTAATTTTTATTTTTGTGAACTTTTTTTTATAACTTACTTCATTAATTTTTATTTTGACATTTTTACGATGTGCTTCATGCTAAATATCCACCCGATCCGCGACGAACCTCCAACTAAAGAATAACGACAGCATAGTCTCTACATATCACAATAGGAACAAAAAGAAAAAAAAATCGAACTACGTTTGCAACAAAATGCTGACAATATCTAAAAGAAAAATCACGTCTATTTGCCATTGTAAGACACGTGCACTGCGTACGTATTGACTAGCTACCATCTTTGTTTAGTAAAATGGTGGCGTAACTTATTCGCATGGCTCTGCTTAAAATAATAGGCAGCTGAGATTGCGTATTTAATTATAACTCTTTTGGTAATATTTGACGTTAATATCTACTTGTTTCATCGCCTTTTTGAGCTCGGGACGAATTGACTTCTGTCTTGGGACGAATTGGACCATGCGTGGGACGAATTGGACCTACGTGATGAAGGTCCGTTGTGGTACGAATTGACTTTCGGTGTGGGGCGAATTGGTAGGGACGAATTGGTCTTGGGGCGAATCGACCGGTGACCGTTTAAGTAATGTACGTGGCGTGTGGATGTCTATATGAGCGAGAAAAAAATTAATGGTTTAGTTTACGCAATAGCAAAGCAATGTGCATAGCACAGCTCGTGGCCACAAAGCAACATGTTTAGTGTGAATTCGAATGGTTTATCCGTCAAATTAGCCGCATGTGGAGACTTGCCTTGATGGACTAAGCTGTTTTAGTGTGATGTGTGAAGATTTTCTGACCAAGTGTGTCGTGCAAGCCTTAAAAAAATCCTGAGTATATGTTACTGCGTGCAATTGGAAGCTACACTTAATTATACATTACAAACAAATATTCTAAAGCAGCATCTCTACACACATATGAGTAAGCTCGACTTGTGCGGGTCAGCCAAGGACGGTAAAGGAGAGTACATCAAAATTCACTTATTTTGTGGCCGAAGTATTGCACAGATGATGTGGTCGAATTGACTATAGGTTATGGTTGAATCAACTATGGGCAGTAGTCCAATCAGCAAATAGTCGATTTGACCAGCCCTCACTCCTGTTGCCTTACAACCGTGCTTTAGTTAAAACAGCTTTTCTGAACTGCTAAAGGTGTGACTGGGAGGGGGACTCAACACCTAAATAGCATTGTAGGTGTGGATAAATTTCTAAAGGTGATTCCAGTTTTAATACAAAGTGCATGGAATTAGCAAAAAAAAAAAAAGAAAAGAAAAGAAAAAAGTTCACTACGAATGACCTCTCGAAAAGGCTGGCAGCATGGTGATTTATTGCCATCAGAAGTGACGAGATCTCATCATGCCCAGCAAAAATACAGCAGATGAGACCTATGACCTATGACATCAATTGGTCAAGATACCACTCAAATCATCCCAATTATTCTCACTCCAAAAGCATTTTTGACAAAGGAAATCACTATGGTCTGTGTAGGATTAGATCTTAAACAAAGGGCCACAAACAGTAATTGGATTTGAAATCTTATTTTAGAACTCATACTTGGATGTTAGAAACATTTTTCCAAGCAGCAATATATTAGGAATTGCAATCACTTGGTTATCACAGCATTCTGAAATACATTTTATCTATTCCTCTAAATAACTCATCTATTTCACATGCATCATAAGACTGATCTTCATTTTTTCTTGCTCTTAATCTTGATTATGGTTGCTGTAAATGGATGGCTGTTGACTACATTCAGTATTTGCACGCTCATAAAAATAGATATAAATCAACTGCATTTTAAATAAAACTGTATTGCTACTTTTCAAGTGGTAACACAATTTAGGCAAATCAATGATGATCTACTAGCACTGAAACTGCAGCCTAAAGCTGAAAAGTCACCATATAGGTCTATTCATGAAACACCAGTTTGTAGCTGGAAAAAAATGCATGTACATGCAGATTCATATTTAGGTAGGGGTAATGCTTGAGTGGCTCATCTCAATTGTGTTAATACATGCTGTTACTTTTAAAGGAAGTATAAAATTCTTCAAGGTTTCTTAATAATAATAGTCATCTCTCTACTTATGATTATAAAGGACCTACACAAGGCATTCTTTTTTTTGCAAATAAACTTCACAAAACTATAAATATACTTTTGGGTTAGATAATTAAATGATCTATTCAAGAACATGTGAGGCACTACATTTTTCTCTCCCCTTTTCACAACCTTCCCTCAAACATCTTGGTCCCACCTATAATCATGTCTGCACTTACATATATGTATACACACAATTTGAGCTAGTAAAAAAAGTACAAGCAAGAAAAATATTATAACAGATTTACATTAAATCATCTGTACTTGATGAAAACTACAAGGAAGGCTCAATATTCACACAGATTTGAAACTAAATGGCCACCTGTACAAATCTCTTTGCCTACCTCAGGGGTGTGCAACCTTTTTTCTGCCAAGGGCCATCTGTGTAACATCATTCACGAGCCATACAATATTGCCAACTTAATCCTCTTGGTTCAAGATAAAAATGAACATTACAATGTCTGGCTATTAACTGAAGATTGCGAAGAAGACAGTAGGTGAAGTTTGTTTTTTTTATTATTGCTGCTCTGAGATAAACATTAGACCAAGAAAGCTAGACATTTTTGGAAAAGAGAAAACTTGAACTTTGCAATAAAAAGTAATGAAAATCGCCTTGCCCGTGCTACCCGGCAAGGCCACGATCGTGGCTTATCGAACCAAGAGGGTTAAAATAGCCTACTATATTTGGTAAATCCATTGTTTTACCACAGCCTCCCTGGCACTGACTGTCCTGAGTCTCTGCAATACAGCCAGCTGATGAGAAACATATGTGTCTGTTCTGTCATCTTCTCGTGTTTTGTTTATCCCATAATAGAGTTTCATTGCTTGTCCTTCAAAATTTGTTATTATTATTATTATTATGATTTAATCAATATAAATTTGTGTTGTTATGATAAAAGATTTAATGAATTTTGAGTCCTGCTCTCAGTAGCCTTGGCAGAGCTAGACCAAATGATTCTATAGCTCACGGGTTGAATGTTCCCCAGTCCTGATCTACATGGACATCAAGAAGGCGGCCCCCCCGAATTTTGAAATATTTTATCTAAGAGAAAACAGTTTGTTTAACACAAAACCTGGATAACAGCAACAGATAACTTGCAAGTGTGAAAATTTTAAATGCTAGTTACATAGAACACGGACACACCAAAATACGAATCGTACCCTACTTAACATAAACAGTTTTCAATCAACATTGGCCATAACAGAGCACAATAAATAGGCTTATAGTTCCATTAAGTTTATATATTAAAAGTTATAACACAAAGATAACTTCTTTTTTATATTACAAAAATACACTTTTGACCTCCTTGATAAGAAAAATAATGTGAAACATTTTGAGCACGTGCATTTGTATATGTCATCTTTGCATTGTGCACATAGGCGTGTACATATATGTGCATAAAATGCATGCTTATCAATTAAGTTTATCAAAAGTATTTTCCCCCAATCATCCAGTAGTTACAGGAAGGAAAGGTTAGGAAGTGCAAAACAAACCCGCCAAAAAAATGCAAAACAGAAAAGACAGAACCTGGCTATCTATCCACCACTTTCCAGCTGGGTGGGCTCCAGAGTTTATCAATATCATGCCTTACTGAGACTTGAACTGGTGACCTCAAGGTGACCTGCACTGAAGTCATATGCAGAAATCCATAAACATACAACTACTTCCTTCTCAATTACACTGCACCTGAGAATGTGTTCACTAAAGAATGCTTTAAGCAATGGTGTGGAAAGAGGAGGGGGGAGGTGGGTGTTTAAGGCTGACCAGTAACTTGAGCTTCATCATTGCCAAGCAGCTGATCCTGTATGCAAATACCACCTGCAGACCAGTAACTAGAGCTTCATTATTACCAAGCAGCTGGTCCTGTAAGTAAATGCCACATGCAGAGAAGTAGGGATTGGGTGGGGACTGCTTTTTCCTTAATGCAAGCTTGAGAATAATAAGTTTTTACAAAGCTAATCAGGTAACCAAGTAATATGTAAACACCAGCATGTTAAAGCTACTTTGCATTTTCAGAAAAGGCAAGCATCCCATTTATTTACAAGCTCTAGGTTTTGTAAGGTAACCTAACACAGATGTAAACATGATTGCACATGAGAATTATACAAGAAATTGGGTGCTGGAAAACAGACCATTTCAATATCACAAGATGACAGCTACATGTAGTTCTTATCAGACTGCCAGAAATGCAAAAACTGCATAAAAATATCTTTGATGTAAGAATCATCCTCAATGCTTATACTTTATTGTACAATTATATTTTATATATAATTATGTAACTATAATCTAACACTTACATTTGTATAGATGATTTACTCTGTTATGATAATCACTAAAGAGTCAATAACATAAAAATGGAGCAAAGAATACTATTGAACTATTGAACAGAAAAAGATAAGACAATTCAATTGTCCTTGTATCTATTATCCAGGCTAATCAGAATTAAAGACAAAAGCTAAGGATGAGGTGAAACATTTTCAGCAGCTTATTTCCCCTTTTAAGCAGATTCATGTTTTTTGACCAACTTATACATAGCTTGATAATACTACATACGTGACTAAATCCAGAAATACACTGGAGACATTTCTTTTCTTTATAGTTTCATTCTTAGCAATAAAGCAATTTCAGAACCAAACAGAAAACATCATACAGTAGTTCTCTGGAGAAAAGAAGAACACCACTTGGTAGGAGTAAACATTATGCAAAACTCCATTCATTGAATTTCAGCAAAAACAGAAACCAGGCACTAGCTATATAAAAATTTGATATTACTGAGCAGTAGTCACTCCCGTTCTGATGGTAACTGTCTATTAGAAGGCCTCTGAAACAGATATATTCATTCATAAAAATATGCTGACTTTGGTGCCTCCTCAGCCCACTCTGCCCCTACAGTCTATGTATTGACAACACATGTGATCATCATCTACAAATGCTTTATTAAAATTAATATTTCCAGAAAATATAATATGAAGATTTTTCTTTTGTTACAGTTGTAAAGGCAAGCATACAAAGAATTATTGTAACAATGATGCTCATTAAGAAATATGAACATTAATAAGACTACAAATACTTAAGAATCCGGCAGTTTTAATAACTCTTAAGGTTGAGGTGAAGAATTTGAAGGCTGCATTAGTATAGAATTAACGCAAAAAAAAAAAAAAATTATGAAAAAACTTGCAGGACAGAAAAATAACAACAGTACAACGAACTACAACAGCAATATACTCTTTAAAATGGAAAGTCAAAGGAAGATCTAACTATGTGGACATGGAGGTAAAATGGACTCTACCCACCAAGCCATCCCTCCAAAAATGTTACTTGCCTAGGTAGCAAAGAAATAAGGAACTGAAGAAAACACAGGATAAAGTGAAATCACTCAAAGTAACATTAACAATAAATGTTTCACAGTTGACCCAAAGCACTCTTCTGTAGCTACTCAGTTACAAATGAAAACTCCTAGAAAATGTTGCACTATTACAGCCCAAGACCAGAAGTGCCTCGACTGTTTTAGCGAAGTCATTGGCATACATAAATCAGGAATAACTGTGTTTAGATTGAAGTACCTCATAAGCATTCCTAAATCCAGCCTTATTGTTCCTCCTATCTGCACTGCAACATATTCCCTAAGTTTGAGTTGTTGGCAGAGTTGTGAACATGTTCTTTAAAAGGGTAAAAGATCCAAGAATGATTCTGACATACCTTGTGCCAAGTGAAGTAAATCTTAAGCACGATAAGTCACGTAAATTAGAATCACACAGACATAAACATACAAAAATGCACATCTTGTCCACTCTGCCTTCAGTGCCACACACAGACTCTCCATCCAACAAACATAAAATTCACTGGAAAAAATAAACAACTATACCCTAGGTCGTTGATGACTTGGCTGGGTCCTGGCATTATTCGTGCTGTTGAATACATGATCCCCACGTTCTCTCTGCCTTTCTACTGAACCTACTTCTTCTACCACACCTCTTGGAGGCAAACGCACGTCAGCCATTGTTCTGTACAGAGTCAGGATTGTCCCCTCATAACCAGTAATTGCTGTCTTCACTGTATTTCTACAACTGTTTTTTCAGTCTTAAAGGGTTACAACTCAAACCAACAGTGTTCTCACATTTGCATAAACCATTAATTTTCAATGGAAACCTTGGAATAAAGTCTACACCTAATATGGTATAAATTTCGACTTGTTTAAAAAAAAGTTAATACAGAACTTAAAAAGACAAAAATATAGGGTACATTCTATTTAAAAGTAAAAACTGAGAAGAATCTGATGTTCCAAGCAGAAAACAGTCCGCCTATCTTTTTTTTTTTTAATAACTATGATAACTATGGAAGCTAGGTATCTGATGTGACATTTTCACTAGATTCTAAATGGAATTGCTCAAATATACCTCAGTGCCTGATTACTTAACATATATAAGGTAATATGCTTCTAAACCTATCATATACTTGACAAAAAGTTTTGCTTCACCATCTAGAAAGAAGGGTGCAAAAATACATTACAAATTTACAATATACAAATTGTTTGAGCTGTGATCCAAGGGAAGTGATCTGTAATACTTTCCAAGCTGCAGCTGTCTAGTTAAATCATCTGCTGTTCTAACTAGTTTTACAATCATGCCGATTCCATAATGCAAGCAATGGCTTATAATAAATCTAGAGACTATTCTGCACTGCTTCCAAAAAAAAAAAAAAAAAACCCCATAAAGCACACATTTTTTCCCCCAATCAGATTTAAAAACATTTCCCATTGGCTAGATTTCTAGTTTTAGCCATGAATTCATTTGAAAAGCACCAGTGGAAGGTGGTTTACCTCTGAGAGTTTTGTAAAGTATTAATGGAAAATGATTTCCATCAGAGTTTTGTAAAACAAAAGTGGAAGGTGATTTCCATCTGAGGGTTTTGTAAGGCACTAATGGAAGGTGGTTTACCTCTGAGAATTTTGCGGATTTCTCCTACTGTTGCGTTCCATGCTTCTAATCACTGTCCTTGCAGACACATTTGTGCTGGGTACTTGTTTGGAAGCAACACCTGAATTAAATGCAATATTATAATAAAATTAAAAATTTTGAATTAAAATTATCTATTTGGATATTGTACAGCTTGAAACAAACATTTTGGTTTCATGAGAAAAAAAAAATCATGTACATGTAAGTCCAACAACAAAATTCCTAAACAGTTCCTCATACAACTGTCTGCTTCAGAATTGTCTTTATTCTGATCTGTATCCATGTTTTCTTGTTAACACATATATGTTGAATTGGAGAAAAATGTTAACTCCTCATTATTAAAAACAAATAAGGTAAAAATATAACAATTTCTTTGAGATCTCTGCATCTGCTTTATGAAAAAATAATTCAATTGTTGAGATATGAATACCTTAGCTGTACATACATTCTGAGACTTCCAGCCACTGGATTTCCTGCATTCATGCTAATCTGAAGAAATGTGAAAAGCACTCTATTCTCACCAGGGGAACGCCTGGCCCCTCCCTTTTCTTGGACCTGATAAACAGGTACAGTTTCATCATCCATCAGTTTTTTCAAGGTGTTGTGTGTCCAACTAGATTTTTCATTTCCTGGCTGGCCTGATCTGGAATCTGCTTGAAGGCAAGTGAAAAATTATGCATAACCTATGCATGTTTTTTTAAATATGCTTGAAAAACAACACAAAATTGTTTATCTTTTCTTCTAAACAGTGCATCATTTAGCTTATTTCTTTGTGGTAGTTGTAACAGAGATAACATTTAAACAGCAAAATAAGATTGTTTGGGTCATAAATAGATGGGGGTTGTAATAGGGAAGGTCTTAATAAGGAGGTTTTACTGTATTATTATTATTTTTCCTACCAGATACTGAGTTAATCTCTTCTTTCTTTTTTAAATAACTAGTGGTCTGCTTACTCTTACTAAAGAGGAGCAAAAAAGAAGAAAATAAAATGAAGTGTGAAGAAAATCTACGATTGATAAATTGTGTTTCCTTTCAAGACACCGAGTTAAGATAAAAACTATAAATTAAAAGCTGACAAACCTCTTCTGTTATGCAGAGAAAAATCTTGTGGCTCATCCTGCTGAAGCCTTGGGGGTGCTCCTCTGTTATGGGTAAGATTCGTCCTGAAATCTTTGCCTTTAGCATGGGAGGGGGCAGAAAGTAGACTCCAGTCAGGCTTCTTTTCTGGCAAGTTTGGTTGTTTCTTGGGTCTGGGTTGACTGGATGGAAAAAGAACAGGAACTACTCTCTCTTTTGCTTCCTGATTTGTTCTGGCCTCCTGTCTGCTAATGACTGACAGCAATTCTTCTGTTGGATCTGGCTGGCGTCGCTGCCTTGATGAGACACCTGAGGTAGGGAAGAAGTGATTGCGATTCATCATCACATCAGCAGCTGAAGGTTGTGCTGCAGCTGATGTCCACGGATCTGAGATAGAAAACTGGTTGGCCTCACACAATGCCTGTAAAATATCCAGAAAAAAACTCTGTAACCCTAACACTCATTGCAGTGTGATCTTCATAAAAAGCTGTTTACATAGACAAAAGGTAGTACAATAATAAAATATCTTTTATATGTAATATGTCTGTGTGCTATCCAAATAGCTCATATGATAAAGATATAGTAATGCAATAGCATTGTAAAGCAGTATAAAAATCAAACAATTTTGTAATAATAATTTTAACTATTTTACAAACAAAGATTTATAAAGCTTTACAGGAATGATATGGAGCTGAACACAAATGGTTAAAAGACTATGCACTATAACAGATAAACGAAAAAATAATGTAATGAGATACTGCTATAGCAGTATACCTGATGATGTGGCAAGACGTCAGCAGGTAGTAGATCTTTACAAAATTCACAGGGGAGCATTAAATTTTCAAGACTATTCATGTCATGGTCACCATCATCAAAAATTTGGTGATTCTCTGGCTCTTCATAGGGACTGAACAAACAAGAGCATTTTTTTTAAAAAGTCATTATGAAAACATGTATCATAACCATTTAACACAAGAGAAACATCTCTCCCTTTACTGGAGAAAAAAGGGGTTATGTTGTTAATGACCTGTAATGTAAAAACTCTAAAGCAGTATTTGGTCATTAGATGAATGGAGCGTGAAGTACTCATTTGATGAAATAGTCAAATCATTCTGCAAATGCATGTTAACACACTTTCATCAGGGAAATTATATAACAGAGGCTGAAATAATCACAGCAAACAATAAGCTCGTCACATCCAGCATAATGGATACCTGGAGGTAAAGATTACAAATTTTGAACTTGCCTTTTTCTCAGCAGTGACCTGCCCCATTGCTGTAATATGTCATCTATGTGATACATTCTTCTCTGATTCTTTTCTTTTTCACTTTTTTAATTTACAGATAAATTTGACTTAATAAGCCACACTGTCACATAACAGCTTTAGGTCTTTAACATGTCTCTGCTCTTATGTTTGACTTCATTAAGCTTGGCTTTGTAGACAGGGAGCACTTCTTCCTTTCTCTCAACCATTCATGCATAGACACAAATCCTTACTGCGCTGTGGAAGCAGGCACCAGATTGTTGATGACAGGAATAGTGGTGTGTGAGCCTGCTGGTCTCAAGTTATTCCCTAGCAGTTCATTGTTTCTGCTCCTTTGATAAGAGACATCTTCAGGTTCCCTCCACAGGCCTGAGGCTAACGGATCACAGACACTCTGCATAAAATACAATCACAGATTAAAAGACAACAGTGAATTCTTTTCAGATTAATTATAATAAAGCAGAATGTAATAATGGGTGGTTGTGTCTTATTGTTTTGGCTGATAATTACGCAAAAATCCACCATTTGTCTGGTCCTCACCATATCTTGCAGGAACATTTTTGTCTACAGGAAGTTCATGGGCTATGCTTAGTTGCTGTACATGGAGCATCTTGATTTTATTTATGCTTATTTTCTCCATTCTAAAATGTTGCCAAGGGCTCCAAACAAAAGAAACAAAACTATGCTGAGCAAATTAAAACGTACCTTTACTACATAAAACTTTGACATTCGAATTTGAGATAGTACCAATAAAAGAGGGTAAGTAGGTGGTCATGGGGGATAGCAAGCAGCTGACTATCTTCATCCAACCCATCCCCCCAACACCCTCAACCCTCCAAAGCCATTTGTCAAGTTTTACACTCATCTACGTTACGGCTACGTCCTGTTTACTTAAAACATTGGGCCACATCTTCCCCCTCCCTCTATCATCATTTCAATTGCCCAAAATAAGCTGTCAACCTCAGTAAGTTTTAAGAAGCAACATCAAATGTGTAGCATGTGCAACAGTACAAGGGATTTAATATTTTGCTACACTTAGCCCATCTCAGCTATTCATGAACCTTTAATAAACGAAGTGGGAGATAGAAAACTAACAATAAAATCCCAGCTGGAAGAGACTGTAAGACAAAATACCTGAACAACACCAGCTACCCTAGCTAGTTAATAATAAAGCAAACATGCAGAATTTATTAACAAACTGGACTGGAATTGCAACTTGAACTATAGTTGTCATGGAATTTTCGTTAACACAAAAGTGACCATAATTATGCATTAAACAGCCCTGGTCTAGTATGTTGATCTACTTTCGAGTCAAGCTACCATATTTGTGACAGTTTAAACACATTTAGTAGAAATGACCCTTATTCTGTTTGCAGTTTTTTTTTCAAGACAAAAGATCTTGAAAGCTTACTCCAGCAACAAGAACAGGATCAATAGAGACAGAATTGTATTGTCAACATTATAAAGTCTGTGCACTTCAATTCATTTGATTTACCAATAATATGAGAAATAAGCATGAGGATGCAAATATTTTAAATATTTATATGTAACTGTCATCCAGACATCTAAAATTACTTTCAAGAAGAGAAACTTCTGAGCATTTTCAATATGTCAGCCTCCAAACCCTGCTCTAAGCCATTTCATAGGAATATTCTTAGCATTTCATTCTTGCAAACCAGTTGTCTTATAGAAGTACCAGATTTTAAAGAACATAACTGACATTTACCTGATGGTGCACCAAAGCGTAGACAGGAAAGGTTTCACTGCAGAACTCACATGGTATCATATCTTCATCTGCAGATTATTTCCATTACACATGACAAAATCACAGTTTCAACAACAACTACTTATGTCAAACACCTGCTACAGGTCTTATTTGGTGCTAAAATTGCAATAATGAAGTACAAAAAATATGAAGATTCTGTCACTTTAAAACATATGTATCATTAGTGTGATGCAGGGAGTAAACAAAAAATAAAAAACTGAACAGCCTATTTGCCTCTAAACTTACATTTTAGTTTTATTTTGAAGGATGGAGTAATCTGTTAATAACGATAAGTATGAAGACCATGCTTGTAGAGTATGTTTGTGTGACTTGCATGGGCATAGTTTTGATATGTGTGAATACAGCTACATGTATTGATCATGGCATGTGAAGAGCTGACAACCATAACTCTTTGCATGTTCACCTGCTGCTGCAAACTCATTATGGCTGGGAGGTGAAGCTGGTTCCACAGCATTATCATCGTTTGTGAAAACAGCCACGTGATTTGGACGTGAGTGTTTTTCATAGTTCATGAGAAGATGTTTGACATGAGCATCAGGATAAAGGTCTTCGTCATCTTCAGCAGCCAGCTGCCGGGCGAGCATCATGTCATAGTCTATGTCAGGAGGGATAGCTGTCTCTGTAATCAAGAAAGAGATATTCAGCATATGTATTTCATGCTTGTTGGCTGGAATGTCATGGTTCCATTCCTGGGAAGAGTTCTGTTGACACCTAGTTGCTTTATTGCAAATTTATTTTGTCATGTTTATTAGCACTTTTTATGTTGGCTGCTTCAGCTCAGATAAATAAATGATCTTTAAGTTTAATTTTAAATATTAAAGAGGCACTGTAGCAGGTAAATAAAAACATCACCACTGAATATTTAATTCATAATTTTGTCAACTGCCTAACTGTCCAGCTCTGCAATCAGACCGTCTCAATTAATGATATATGAACATGATTGCTCCTTGGTACTAAGACAAGAAAAAGTATGGTGTGTGAGTGCAGCTGCATGGAAACAAATTAATGCACCTTAAAGCATGACTCTAAATCTGTTTTTTATTTTATAGAGTTTCCCTGAGCATGTGACTCATGGTTACCAAAAATCACTGAACACACACATACACATACAAAAGACTACTCACACCCACCAGCTCATGTTTTAAAAAAAATCATTGAACATGCACATACACATACAAAAAAACACATCCACAAACATGCACACACACACACACTAAAGTAGATTAGCTAACCTCTCTCCATCTGCCTGTTTAGTCCAGACTTCCTATTAATGAGGCTCTTTCGAGAACCAGATGTGTCACCATGTCTTTGTTGAGCAGCATTTGCTGCTCTGCTTGCACCTGTAACCCTTCTGATGTCACCTTCTCTGTGGCCAGTGTATGGAATTGCAGGGGCAGCAGCTGATGCATCAGAATCTTCCACAACCAAACTTGGCATGAAACCACCATCATCTTGCCTCAATTCACTCATCATATTAACAAAACTAAATGGATCAAGAAAGCTCCCCCTGAGGCTAAGCTCCTCATGGTTTTGGTGATTTGCAGCAGCAGGTCCACTCTTTTCAAAGAAACGTGAAAGCAAAGGGTCTGGAATGAAAGTTTTGTTAGGTGCTGCTGGCTCTGGCTCTGGATATGCACAATTGCTGGCGGTGTGACGAAGTTGGTCTCGCAGCATGATAAAGGCGCCACACTTTTTGCATGGCTCTGTGCGAGTCCCACAGTACTCCAAGTGGTTCTTCATCTCCGCTTGAGGCATCTCCAGCTCACAGAACTGACAAGCCACTTTCCTCTTTGGGCATGCTGTCTCCTGCAAACAGTTCTAGCTTTAGTATTTGCAGGTCATTATATCTGCTTTAAAAAAGCCACTAGTTTATATTTACCTTTGAATCTAACTTCAATATTTTATCAGTTTCTAACTCAACTGATCTGCTTCACAACTGATTTAATTTAAATGAGAAAACTGTAAATTTGACGATAAATACAAATAAAAATAAATAATGAAACACAGATCTCCCTAATATAGCCCATTGATGTCACATAATTTTTTAGCTATAAATTTAATTCACTGGTAGGTAAGGAAGGAAAACTGAAAAAGAGACTTTAGATAATAACATTAAACAATAAAAAATATAAAGTTTTTGCACAATTATAGGTTATTTATTTTTTCTGCCCTGCTCTTTATCAAAACTTATCACAAACCATGTGTGCATCCAAGTGATCTTTTTCCATCTCCACACCACACAATGTGCATGGCACTTTTGCATGAACATCATTGAAGTGCTGGTCACGTTCTGAACGTGGAATAGGTTCTTGACAGTGTTCACACAACATCAAGTGGCGCAGACAATGCATTTCATGCATTGTGAAGTTAACTTTGGCTATGTTCTTTTTGCTGAAAGTGAAAGTTATACAAAAATCCCTCAAAATTCAAGAATAAAAACATGATTCATCTTGTCTTCTTTTTTCAACTTTGTGAAGTCTAAGAAAACAAGATTTGTAACTACTCTGATTTATATAACTCTCACCTCCCAATGTCTAGTAATGAAATGAGTCAGCACGCCTCCGTAAAATTTCTATTTCATAGTGTACACAAATTTTTCTCATAAAAGGTAGCCAAGGTGTCTGATTGAGGATCTTGCAGATGTTTGTTCAGCCAGTTCTGCTGTTTTGAACCATTACAACTTTAATTCCTTTATTCATTAGAAATAAAGATAAAAATAGAACTTACCAGTTGGAGCAAAATTTTGTTTCCGTTTCGGTTTCTGAAGACATTCTTAAAACTTGCTCTTTGTAAATGTTATGCGGGGTGTTTTATAATTTGCTCAAACAGATTTCGTACACAGAGATACGCTAGCTAATAAATCATTCTTGATCTTGCTGTCACCACATATTACCATCGACTGAGATGTCCCACTCATACTTGACCAGAGGCAAGCAAAGAAAGCATCGATCACGGAACTCCCGTCCTCTTGGTTCTTACTTTCTTTTTACCCAGTTATAACGAACATTTACTCGGAGTCAGTTTCTGTTGTCAAATCGTCTACACTCAAGCCAGTGAAAGAAAAAATAACAGAATCTGAATGGTGTTTCTCTATATTATGCAGAATCCCGTAAGAACATCTTATCACTGATCATCAGATAAAAGACTGATCGCAGGACAAAAACCTTGTTGATCTATCAGCCAGCCGAACGAAGGCATATAGAATGTCATAGGTTTTGCTACGTATTATATCATTGGCTAAAATATCTGAAGTACCAATGTTACAATTGGCTATTTGACACGTAGGCGAGACTACTCTGTTTCCTTTTTCCCACGTGGGGGTTGATGTCCTCTGCTTACTGACGGTGATATTTAGCGTACTTTATCAGAAGCATTTTAATAGCTAAAATTATGGCGCAGCTTACAGAATCTCAGCTAAAGCTCGTGGCGGACTTGGAAATGGAGATGATGGCTGATATGTATAATAGGTTGGTATGAATGATCTGAACTGTTTAAACATTATTTAGTAATCCTCAGAACGACCTTAGCAACGAATTGAGCCGAAGTCTCACTCAAAACTAAATCAGTTTTTTTTTTCGCATACAGAAGTTAAATCAAGCGTTTGATTTGTGTTAATTTATCATTTTGCCAACCCCGTTACTTGCCACACTATGGCAGAAAGGATTTTCCTCAACGTTATCGATAGTAATGGACCATATATTGCCACCATGCCACCATAGTATTTCCCTCATTATTTGACAATGTATGTTGGATATATATATATAACAGCCTAAGACTGTTTTTCATCAAAGTTACATAAAGGCACTTTAATTAATTTAATTTAACAAAAATTATTACCCACCCATTAGTACACTTTACCATTTGTAAAGAACTCGAGTTACAAAATACAAAACATAACATTAGCAGTTAACAAGAAAGTTTGTCACCAACACAACGTGGATTGGAAGTTTTAAGGTTGAGTTTCAACCTCTGGTATGCACAATTTTTGTCTGGAAACAGCAGCAGTATACAGTGCTGGACAGGCTCACCATTATGATGGTTTTGTTTTGTAAACCATGACTGATGGGTCTTAAGGACTAACATTTTCATTCCTCAGAAATGGGTGAGGGAAATGACACATACATGTGAAACTTTTTACACTAGTGGTTAGGCTTCACTTTAAGTGGCTTAAACTGTCTGGCTAAGGTGACAGATTCCACTGGCATGGTATGGACCCACTAAATAACTTAATACTTGGTCCCTGAGGATAATGCACAGTTAAGGGCACCAGCATCCGAAGCTGGAGATGCATACACCAGCTGAGTTGGGAAAAGAATGACAGTGGAAAGGGGGGATGGGTACATCTTCACAAAAAGGTTTGGTCCTGAGAAGCTGTTGTTGAACCCCTCCTCTCAACCCTACCTTTACTTTTGGACATTTACATTTGTGCTGAGTGTTTATATAACAGATTGGCATCTCAGTCTGCTATTAATCCTTCATTCTAAAATGTTTGACTTTTAAATAGATATCTCCAGGCTTTTGGGGTGATGTGTCCATTGCTTTGAAGATCTTTGTGTTGTCACAGATGCAGTTCCTTTTGCTGTGCCAGTCTTCTCTGCCACTTTAGACTTAACGCTGTCATTCACTTAAGTATATTATTGAAAAAATTACTATTAGTAAAGTGTGATTTTATATTTTGGCAGTGTACTATATTTTTGTGTTTCAGAATGACAACAGCATGTCAGAAAAAATGCATTCCACCAAAATATCGTGATGCAGAACTTACTAAAGGGGAGGCAGTGTGTTTGGATCGATGTGTGGCCAAATACCTTGAAATTCATGACCGGATTGGCAAAAAGCTTACATCAATTTCTCAGCAAGATGAAGCTGCCATGAAGAAACTTCAGGCTCAGATTCAACAAAAGTAGACATTTAGAACATGAGAAACATTGTGCATTTGTGTGTGTTGTGAATGATTGCATGGGTCAGAAGGAGTCCCACAACTGAAGATTGAACCATTGATGTTAGAGACTGTTAGACTACTTTTTGTCTGCTGACCAGTACTTAGCAGCTGGCACCACCATACATGCCATGCTGTTAGATGCTGGTAGAAAGTTCTGTGAAAGTGCTGCCTGGATGTGAAACGTCGAAAAATATGGACTACATAGTGAATAGGCACCTTTATAATATATGCTTATCAGTATATCATATACTTGTATGGTTTGTTTTGTATGTTGTTTCATGTACAAAAGGCAGGGGTGTGGAATGTCTGGCCTGCGTAATCATCTGCCTGCTAAGGCAATCATAGATCTCAGTAAATCTGTAAGCTTTTTCATAGCAACATCAATGTATATTAAGTGAATCAAAATAAAGTAAATTTTGATGGACCAGCAAGGAACCTCCATTACGGGAGAGACGGGACACAGATGATCCAGCATATGATGGGATAGACATGTATGCTTCTCATTGCTGCCCATGGACAATTTTGGAGAATTATGCATGCGCGTTACCTTCACCCAAAGCTGAAGGTAGACCACTTCCGGTTTGATGTCCACTGTAGATACTCGTAGCACATTTTGACTTGCACAAGAAAAAAATGATCTTTGACATTGCAGTGTACTTTAGAATACAGTTCAGGCATACAAGTGTTCAACATTATCTTTTCAGGGATTTCTAAGAGATGAGCAAATGAAAAAAGTTTTGGCTGGTACAAATTTGTTTGGATTTATGGGTTTATTTGCGCACGTGCAAGCACACAATACAACTTTATTTATCCCCAAGGGGCAATTCCACTTAGTGCTCATAATAGCAGTATATACATGATATAGAAGAGATAATACATACATGTTTCACTGAAAAATCACAAACTAATGCATTAGGGAAAGAGATCTTGTTATAAACTCTGTGTCCTCTAGGAACGTTTTAATTATAAACATATACAGTGGAACCTCAATTATCCGGTCTTTAATTAACCGTGCATTTAGTTATTTGGGATGGCCTAAAAAATACAAAAAAACTGCTAGGCATCACAAGACTTCCGACCTTGACGTGTCTGCCTGGACACGGCAGACAAGCCAGCTTTGCTCGGATACGTGTCTGCCGACCCTTGCAGAAAAACTTTTGTTAATTTTTTACACACGAGTTGTTTTGGATGCAAAATTAATGAATTCGATAGTTGATTCATTTTTCTATCGAGTGATCTTTTTATGACGTAGTTTTCGCGTTTGACAGTAATTTTCTGCCTTTTCCCACAGTAGCTGTCTTTCTGTTTGGAAAATTGCTAGCAAATTCCCGGTATTGAAATTTCGACCGGCAGCTTTGAAAATTTATATTCATTAACCTACAGTAAAGACAACTATCAGTAATATACCGTTTTAAAGAGCATTTTTAAAACCTTCACTTGGTGTAAATTTCAAGATACATAGGTTTTGTCTTCGAGTACTAAAATCAAACGAAAGATTACGACTGAACAGGTTTTAGAAATCTTGAACGTCAGGTTTCATAAATTAACAAAAAAAATTATTTACACAATATATACAGACATAAAGTACCAAACAAACAGTTTATTAGAATATACATTAGTATTTAAGTTTTCTTTGTCAATGGGTTTCGGAGAATTATTCAAAAAGGATTGAAAGTATAGAATTCGTGCACCAGCAAGGTGATCCCCGGCTGAAAAAACCATTAGACTTAATCCGATGCAGAGGACTTGTTCTGATCACTCTCCCTCCCCTTTTTCCAAATTCTGGCAACTGCCATTCGTCAGCAAGTTTTGACATTTCTATTTCAATGCTTTTCTTGGAAAAGATTGTGCATGGGTCACACCATCCATGTAGGCGACACCTTGTTCCAAGTAGATTCGGTTATTCATAAACAAAAGAAAGGTAAGAATTTCACTGTACAGCACCTATTTTAGCATTTGCGAATTTTTATAATTATTTTTGATTATCAGGATGACCGGCATTGGTCATTAAATCAGAAAATTGAGCTTCCCATTTTACAAACTCCAAACAGTTGTTTTCCTATGTTTTTCATGTAAGCAGAGGATATTTTTCACACACCTAAATACAAATAAGGCGGATTGTGGTGACTTAGAGAACAGCAATGGCAGGCAGGTTGGGATTGCACACATTGCAAAAGTGATAACACACTGTGGCAAAACTACAATTTGACAAAACAGAGCAAGCTAATTTTTAAGTGAATAATTTTGCATGGCCTGTGAATGATGTTATAAATATCAAAATGGCCCTTGAGGGGAAAAAAGGTTACCCACCCCTTGGTATTGGTATTAATCTTGTGAATATTTAAGAAGTGACCACTTTTAAAAAAAAACTGTAAATAAAAAGCACTCAGATAACTTCATATTATGCATTCCTGTCTGATCCTTGCCTTGACACATTTTTGTATCATATTATCCACCTTAGTCTTAGGTTTTTTAAAAATGCTCACAGGTGTTCAAAGCTGTTTTACCACACATAAAATCCATATCTTCAAATTATAATGTTTGGGACTTCAAAGTATTTGGAACATTCTTTTAGTCTACCATTAATATTCTAATATGCACCACAATGAAGAAAGCTTTTCTTTTTGACTATGACATAAATCAGATGCAATACTGAATGTGATGAGAAAATGTGCTTTGTAAATGAAAATTTTATTCTATCCTTTAATGGTTCTATAGAGTATCAAAACAAACCATCAACAAAGAAGTGAAAGTGTTGTCAGCTGCTCTTGTATAAGATTCTCATTTTCATTATGGTTTGTATTCTTTACAATTACTAGCACTTTTCAGTAGGGCAAGGACAGAAAAATAGTTATGTGATCCAGCCCAGAGCTATTAATAATTCTACATTCTTGCTCGAAACTACTCACCAAACAAATGCATGTATGCAAATATTTTTGGAAAATATGAATTTTAAGTTTTTTTTTAAAGTTTGTCCATTTGTGTATACCATAAGTAAACTGGCATGAAATACTAAACTGGAGGTCTGAATGCTGCAAAAGAGCTACTCCATCTAGAACAAGACAGATATGGGCAGCTACACCATGAATGGTTGCACTGACTCTGTGGCAGGCTTCTGAAAGTTTCAGGTTAACCCAGTGCAAGGCTTCGAGTAAACTGAGTGGACACAATAACACATATCTAAACCGACACACCTGTGGTTCATGACAGTGGTACAGCATAGTACAGTATAAGAAAAAGCAAGATTCTTTTTATGATTTGACTTCATCCAATTTAATTTTCAGACAACACCACCTCACATTGTTCGAGCCATAAAATATAACAGGCCAACCATAAAATATCCATTGTACAAAATGAAGAATTAGTCTGACATAAATGGCTATAATGAAAGAATTCTGAAAATGAACACAGTTCTTGAAAATCACATGGACTTCATGACTTTTGACTTGTGTCACGATGTCTATATTCGATGCCTTTGCTGCGTAAATCTCGAACCACACCAGGGGGTAGACGTCCTGTTACCGAGACGGCATAGCATCCTTTCACCATACGCTCTGAAATGAGAGAGTAATGTCTGTGTATTTTATATAAACTGATTATGCTAAGACAACATCCCACTGTTTGCAATCCCCTTAAAAACAATCAGTTCGTGCACACAATGCTTCTGCTACCGTCACCTAATATCCTTTTCAGTGGGATTATGCCAAAAGAAATGAAAAGCACTCTAATGCAAATTTCTATGAGAAATAAATAGTTCGTCCCTTATAATGGCATAGCAGGTGTCAGGTAAAAAAAAATTGAAATCAGCAAGAAATATGGGGAGCATACATGTCTGTGTGATCTTACTTAAATGGATAAATCTTCATTTCTATTGTTTTATGTTCAGTCAGTCCTTTGACCTGCATGGGCTTATCTGTTAGATGATCAATGTTGGTAATTAGGAGGCCTTAGCTGAGTGCCAGCTGGTACAGTCTATCCACTCATATCCGTTAGGAATCTGGGATTTATTGTCACTGCAGACATGACCCTTGATAAACATGTTACAGCTGTCTGTCAGTCTGCCTATTATGAGCTCTGTAAGATCAGTGCCATCTGTCATCACTTTCTCTCTACACGCGCTACCAACACTTGTCTGTGCGTTTGTTCTTTCTTGACTTGACTACTGCAACTCCTTGCTTGCAGGCTGCCCCTCATATCTCATTCAGAGACTCCAGAAAGTACAGAACTCCACTGCACGTCTGGTGCTTAGAGCCACGAAACGGGACCATGCCACTCGTCTCCTTTGTTTTCTACACTGGCTACCCATCCGCTCTCACACTGTCTAAACTGTGCTGTGTTTTAATTTCTTTGCAGGCTCCTGTCCTATTTCTCTACTTCTCATCCCTTACATCCTAACTGTTCCTGTCACCAGAACAACAACATATGGTCACAGGATTTTTGGCTACTGTGCAGCAACTGAATCCTTCAAATCTCCACTGAAAACTCACCTCTTCTTTGAGCATTACTCCAAACACAGTCCACACAATGCATGTCCTTCTTACCTTCCCCCCTTCTGCTCTTGCTACTTTTCTACCCATCTTTCTCTGCAGAATCATTATATTCTCTGTTCCTGTTCCTTGGTGCCTTTTGTGCTTTCTATCTTTGTTTTCTGTTTGTCGTCAGTACTGTCATTTATTCTTCCATCCCTCGTGTTCTATCCATTTAGTCCATGTCTCTTTTCCATTTTAAGCACTAAGAGCATGCTCTCTGTGAGTGTGAATATGCGCTATAAAAATCTTCATTTATTATTATTTAAGCCAGTTATTCTGTGAACATCAAGAGTGTTGTGCTGGGTCACATAGCTACTGGGTCAACTAGCCTAGCCTGTGCTGCTTTATTGTTGCCAGAAGGGATTCTTAGCAGGGAAGGTACCAGGAAGGTGACCGTGCTTGGTACAGATGGTCTTGTTCTAGGTAGGAAGTTTGGAAAGGTTTCCTCAGCCATCTGGCCTTGAGTTTCCCCCCACCCCTAACTCCCAAGATGGAAACTATAAAGGACTTTAACAGTTTGTGCTTGGTATCCATATTGCTGGACAGTCTACAACCTCACAGTTTTTCATCTGGTAGCTCAAGAGGGTAATGGCCTTTTGGATTCAGCTGGAAGCTGTGGAGGTCTTTGCAGTATTCTGTCCAATTGGTTTAGTACAGCAATGTTTTCTGTGATAAGATGCCCATGCCTTTGATAACTGAAACTTTGTGCTGTCTTGGTAAGGATCATCAGCATCTGTAGGTTTTTGCTATTACCTGATGCCATTCCCTCCTCTATGCTGTAGGACTACTCTTCAATTCAGTCTTACTTGCCTGTCCCCATCTTCACCCTGGTCTTGTTGTTCACATGTGTACATAGCTGCTTTATGTCACAGACTAAAGGAAGATCTACCCATAATAACACGTTTTAAAACCATAGCCTCTTGCCTTTGCATCCACTATCACCCTCTGCACAAAAAGCCTAAAGCCATATCAATCTGGTAATCATTTATAGTCTAAACCTGTCAGGCAGTTTGAGACTGGTTCTGAATTAAATGCAGATCAACCATGAACGTACGAACGTGGAACGTACGCACGTTATACCAGTGCGGAAAAGTGCACCAACTCACACACGAGCTGAAACGGCATCAGTGGGACATTGTGGGACTGGCGGAGGTCAGATGGACAGGATTTGGGGAAACAGTGACGGAAGACGGCCACAGACTGTGGTACAGTGGGGAGGACACCAGGCATGAGTACGGCGTGGGCTTCCTCGTGCACAGGAAGGTGGCCGCGGCCGTCATCAGCTGTACACCCGTATCCAGCCGGCTGATCTCCATTCGTGTCTCAGCTAAGCCTCATAATGTCACCATTGTCCAAGTATACGCTCCAACTTCCACACATGGAGACGACGAAGTGGAAGAATTCTACCAACAACTGGACAAGATTGTGAAGGCAGTTCCAAAAAAGGACATCCTGGTTGTGCTCGGAGACTGGAACGCCAAGGTCGGACCAGACGCCTACCAGCAATGGGCAGGAACGGTGGGGAAATTTGGCCTTGGTGAAACCAACGACAGGGGAAATCAGACTCCTAGAGTTCGCACAGAGCCAGAGACTCACCTTAGCCAACACCTTGTATCCCCACAAGAAATCAAGGACGGCCACCTGGCACTCACCAGACGGATTGGTCCATAATCAGATCGACTACATCCTACTGCCGAGACGCTTCAAATCCAGCATCAACAGGGCCAAGACAAGGACGTACCCAGGCGCTGACATAGGCAGCGACCATGACCTTGTTCTAACAAACCTGAAGCTGAGGCTGAAAGCGAAGCGACTCTTAAACACTCCCCGAATTCGCTTTGATTTGGAGAAGCTGCAAGACCCAAAGGTTGCAGAAGTCTTCAAGGCCATGGTTGGCGGAAAATTTGGCGCACTGAACCTGGTGGACTGTGATGTAGACACCCTCGCTGGAAACATCAAAGAGGTGCTACTGTCGACACCCCAAGAGGTTCTAGGGCGACATAGAAATAAGAAACAGCCATGGGTCACGCACGACAAACTAGACCTCTGTGACCAAAGGAGGGCCTTGAAGAGAGAAAAGAAAAGCAAACCAGAAGCAGCAACCACATACAAAGAAGTGAATTGTGCCATTAATGCATTCTCGACAAGCCGGCTTGCCTTGGCCGGCACGCCGTCTATAGATCGTTTACAAGCCGGCCGATTGCAGCCGGCACATCTTTCTTAATTTTTTACACGCACAAAATGCGTTGTTTCAGAAAAAAATTAGTGCAGACGACAGTTCATTCATTTTTATATTGAGTGATCTCCCTTTCATGACGTAGCTCGCAAGTTCTAGGGGATGTAACTGCGATTTCCCGTCGTACCTGTCTTTCCGATTGGAATATGGCCGCTTTATATACTCGATTCTGTTTGGAATACCATAAAAGTGAGTGCTCAAGCAAGATTCAGGTAACACTGATCCCTTTCTACACATTTTGATTTATCATTATCAATTTAAATTGTTCTTCTTGCTCTTTTAGTTATTTTTTTAAGATTTTTTGAAAAAGGGGTAAAAAGGGTAAATTCGTGCGTCCCAGGGGGTAGAACCGCCTCTCAGCTTTCTGTCGAGAATGAGTTAAGAAAGGGATGAAGGCAGCTAGGGAGAGCTGGATCGAGAAGCAGTGCCAGGACATAGAGGTTGGAATGGCACGAGGTGACAGCAAAAAGGCCTACCAACTTCTAAAGACCCTCACTAAGACAGACCAGCAGAAGATCTCAGTCATCGAAGACAGCAATGGTCACCTTCTCACAGAAGGCAATGCTGTACTCAACCGATGGACAGAATACTGCAAGGACCTGTACAATTACCAGCTGAAGACCGACGCCAACATTCTCCAAAACAACCAGACTAGAGACAGTGAACCTGCAGACCTACCAGTCCTACGGGAAGAGGTCGAAAGAGCTGTACATAGTTTGAAGGGAGGAAAGTCACCAGGCGTTGATAATGTACCAGCTGAGCTGCTCAAGCAGGGTGGGGAAGCAACTACAAAAGCCCTAACTATTCTGTGCCAAAGAGTCTGGGAGCGCAAGGAATGGCCCAGAGAATGGACGCAGTCACTAATCATTCCCCTCCCAAAGAAAGGAAACAGCAAACAGTGTCAGAACTACAGAACAATAAGCCTTATCAGTCACCCAAGCAAAGTCATGCTGAAGGTCATACAGAACCGCATCAGAACCACAGCAGAAGAGCTGCTAGCAGAGGAACAGGCTGGCTTCAGACCACGTAGAAGCACAGTTGAGCAGATCTTCAACTGTCGTCTTCTTATAGAAAAGCATCTGCAGCATCAGCGGGACCTTTACCACAACTTCATTGACTTTAAGAAGGCATTTGACAGAGTCTGGCACGAGGGGCTATGGCATGTGATGCGGAAATTCAACATTGAAGAAGGGCTTGTCCAAGTCGTTGAAGCGTTGTATAACAGCTCAACGAGTACAGTTTTGCTTAACAACCAAATAGGAGCTTACTTTCGTACCACAGTAGGGGTACGTCAAGGATGTCCCCTATCACCCGTGTTGTTTAAAATATTTTTGGAGAACATCATGCTTGAAGCTCTTCATGACCACCATACCTCCATTTCAATTGGTGGAAGACCAATCTGCAACCTACGCTTTGCAGATGATATAGATCTGTTAGCAGGTACAAACAAGGAACTGCAAGACCTCACCAACAGACTGACTGACAGCTCATATGGAATGGAGACCAGCACAGAAAAGAGTAAAGTTATGATCAATGGCAACGGCAAAGCAGAGATCTATATGAACGGGGTACAGCTCGAAGAGGTAAGTACCTTCAAGTACTTGGGAGCCACTCTCTCCAAGGACGGCAGCTCCACGCAAGATATCCGCATCAGGATCGCAACAGCAACAGCAGCAATGGCTAGGCTAGATAGGATCTGGCATAGCCACAAGATAAGGTTCACTACCAAGTACAGGCTATAGAAATCCCTGGTAGTGCCGATCCTGCTCTACGGATGCGACACGTGGACTCTACTCGCCGAAACAGAAAGGAGAATCCAGGCATTCGAGCACAAGTGTCTGAGGAAGCTGCTCCGGATCTCATACAAAGAACACAAAACCAACGACTTTGTAAGAAACAAGATTGCCGCACTCGTAGGACACCAGGAACCTCCACTATCAACAGTCAAGCGACGTAAGCTGGTCTTCTTTGGCCATGTAACCCGGCACGACACCTTGTCGAAGACTATCCTTCAAGGCACCTTGGAGGGTGGCCGACGCCGCGGTGGTCAGAGAAAGAACTGGCTTACGAACGTCAAAGACTGGACTGGTCGTCCTGTACAGGACCTGCTGACTATTGCCCAAAATAGGCAAGAGTGGTGGGCCCTATCAGCTGCAGCGTCTATCCATGTGCTCCCCCCCAACGCCAGGTGCCAGGCAAGGGACGACTGACTGACTGAACCATGATCTGGTTTTGTGTACACTGCTAATCTAGATTTCAGTTTTTAATACGTTTAAATCTCTAGCTAATACATGGTAAATTGGTGTTTTTGCCCAGTGATCCTTACTCTTGTACTCAATATATAAGAGGTCCCTAAGACACAACTTCCCAAGAAACACATAATTTATTAAACAGTGCTAGCTCTTGAGTGCAATTTTATTTGCCTTATCAACTTATAAGTTCAGAATGGGAACAATTATCAGATTTAGACAAGGACTAAGTGCACCAAGTAAAATTTGTTATACAAACCTGTTTTCTGCCACTTCGCTACCCAACTGTCATCTGGACTCATGAGCCCAATTAATCTGAAAACATTAAATAAAAGGTTCAAACTTAAATTATCCAAAAAAGTTATTTAAAATTCTTTTTAAATAGCTCTGGTGGCATACGCTGGATTATTGCAATAAAAAAAGCAATGCATTTGTCTGCACAAAAAGCAGGGGTCTCAAAAACATAAAGTACCTTAACTGAAACGGTGATCAAACAAGGCTTATTTTTCTTCTTAACAGACTAAAGCTTTAAACCGTTTTTTGATCATAATTAAATTATTCTCACTGGAAATACTGTGATTTCATTATTCTGGCATTCCACTCAGAAAATCAAACATTTGGCCAAAGATGTCATATTTTTATCTTGGTACTATGTGTTAATGTGTGTGCTTAATTTTAGGTGTGCAGCCTAATGCTCCAGTTTCACAGTAAAATGCTTATGGACCAAGGAAACATTAGCACTGCTTCAGAGCATTTGCATATTGACAACTAAATAAATCATTGCAGGAAAAATCAAACAGGAATTAACAGCTGGTTCTTTTTTTCCCTTTTATCTTCCTTTAGTTCTTTTGTTAAGTGATTTATAAACTGGCTGATAACTGTACATCAAAATGTCATCACTCTAATTTACTTAAACATGAAATACTTTGTTTAATAATCCATGTCCCTCTGGGACAAATAAAGTATTATCTTATCTTATGATGCATGATAATCAAGCATGAAAATGAAATGCTGGTTAAACGTATTGAAATGAACAGAAAACGCTAAATTAACTCGCAAAACCTCAACGTGTGTATATTACTATTTAGTAATAAGAAATGGTTTACCCATCAAAGTTTGAACTTGTGCAGTCATAGACAATATCGCGGTTGTTTTTCATGTGTAGATATTCCTCACAGTTATCACAGCCATCAAATTCAAACTGTTCAATTGTCTGCAAATGAAAGTGACGGCAAATGTTATTGCTATTTCAGTTTCCTCGAAATAACATGCGGAATGCTTGCTTTCATACCGCTGTCGGGTGCAACAGATTATTACCGATTACGTATAATAATAATAAACGTAAAATGTGTATAGCGCATACTCACACTCCTAAGAAGCATGCTCTTAGCGATTAAAACAACGTACTACGGAAGAATAATCAACAGTACCAATGATAAAAACCAAAATGCAGAAGGGCAGAACTTTGATATGGAGTAAGTCGCTACGTCATAGGCCGGTCTATGTTATTTTGTCAGAGGTTTGGGGTTAGGGGTAGGTTATTAGGTAGGCCTACATTTGAACAATTGAGTGGAGCAAGCAGACGATAAATGCCGCGAGCCATTTTTATGGCCGTCGCGAGTTACCCTGTATCAAAGCTGTACCCACAGGGGTAATAATAAAAATAATAAATGCAAAAATTTGCAAAACGCGTACTCACACTCATAAGGAGCATGCTATTAGCGCTAAACAACAATAATGAGACATGGGCAACATACGAGGGACAGGAAAAAAAAAACCAAACAAAACAAACAACATGAACTACGAAAGAAGAAACAATAGTAACAAGTAATGGATTAATAAAACTCACTTTAACCAATGAGCACAGCAAGCAAGCTCTAAGGTTCCTCAGATCTTTCGGTATTGTTTGTAATGACATTTTTATAGACTAAAAGATACAGTTGTTCTTCAGAATATTGTTCAGATAAATTTCATACTCAGGAACTCATTGGAGGTTCGAATCCATCTTCTTTTGCCAATCGCGTCACAAAGTTCTGAACATTCAGCATCCGTTTAGTTTCGAACCTTTTATTTAACGCGCCGTCTTTCTAGCTGCTGCTTTCTAAATGTTGATAAATAGGAAAGCTTTGCTTCTGAAATATTATTTTCTTTATTTTTAATCAAACGGGTAAAAATGTGCATCTTTTGAAAGTAATTTGCTACCGAATTATTAGCAGACCTCAAGATTCTCATCTTCTGTCACAGTCTTTCTTCGGTCGAATCATGGCATATGAAGGGTTTCTTGTGATTTTACCATTACTTGTATCCACTTGTCAAGCCTCTAGAAGCCAGCAAGGCTTTATCTGTGAAAATGTAAACCTGAAAGCATTGTGATGTCGACGCGATGGACACGGGCATATTTAGGGGAAGCTTTGAGTTGGAAGGCTTCTCGATTAGAGTTGAATGTTGTTAGATGCCTTTGAACGCTTTTGGTTTGGTTTGGAATCTCTGCCGTCTCATAATTATAGACTTTTAAATGCACATGCACGACCAGTGTGATATAGTGCTACACTTATTCAAAGGTTGTGAAAAGGAGACAGGAGTCGTGACGATTGCCTTGTATAAAATGAACGTGATCATTGGATTGCACGGTGTGTCGTCTGCTCCGGACTGTCACGTAATGCAGAATGACCTGGACAAGTGTGCGCTGCTTGTGGTTAAAGGCAGCACAGAACTCCCCTGTAGTCATTTAAGCAGTGAATGAGGATCAAGTGGCTGGGATATCCTTTCGCAGCTTTGTGCATATCTTATTCGTGAAAGTAATTATTTGTACGGGTTCATCTTGTCGACAGGTGGAGATCATCGCTATAGTGTATTCGTCGCTTCTGGACTTATGTCTTGAACGTATTTACTATTCAGCAGGACTGAGACTTGAATACACAACGATAAGTTTGTATTTCTACTGTCTGTGAAGGAAACCTTTGTCAGCTAGCTTTCCGTCATTTTCTATAGTAAGTTAGTAGTGTTATGCTGAGTGCAGCAGAGATTGACATGAAAGGGAGAACTGCAGTTATCCTTTGAAACTAGCACAGGGAACTAGTAAGAAACTACATGAAATCCAATGTTTTGAATATCAGGGTTACCAGATTTCTGGATATTTGGCCATGTCAGATGAGATGTCTACAGGATACACAAAGTATGAACTGTCCATACTGAATATTGGGTTGCTTCAACAAGGATGCTTTTCTGAGAAAGATTTTACAAAAGTAAGATAGCAAAAACTATACAATTAAACCATGGCGATGGACAGTAAAGAAAGAAAAATGGGGTTCTGCGGATCAAAGTCTGATGCAATGAGGGTTGAAGATGGTGTCTTACAAAATGAGTGCTTTGTTGATGTTCTGAACATCATTCCACATGCAACAATTTCCCTTATCGGCATTTTCATTGTTACTGTCTGGAACCATTCTGTCATGGGCAAGCTGAAAGCAAAGACTTGGGTGCATTTTCAGGTATGTGTTATCATCAAGTATAAGTATTTCTTCTTGTGCATGTTGATTTCTGGGAGAAAAGCAATTCTTCTTTAACATATAATGTTCACAAAGAGCTGTTTTAAGGCTCTTTTTGAGTCAGTCACAAACCAGGTCTGAGCTATCCAGAAACATTTGTTCAGAAACATAAAACCTAAATCTTAAAGCTAGCATTCAGTACTAGACTCTGCTAATTTGAAGATTATGAAGAAATAGTGCAACAGAAGTCTTATATACATATCTGTTATTGTAGCAAAATTCTTTTAAATGCTAAGCAAATCTGCAAGTCTGACTTGTTCAAAAGCAATAACAATTTTGTCTTAAATCAGACAGTGTTGTAGTCAGTTAACAGATAAACCTTTTGCTTATTATGTTCTTTGTGCTGCAGGCTTTCACTGAATATTCAAGGTGTCTGAAAATGTTGGTAATTTTTAAAGACAAATATTTTTGATGCAGTTTGATTTTTACTTTAGACTTTCAAGTGTCAAATTTTTCTATTAAAAACTTTTATTAGTTCTTCTAACAACAAAATATTCTAGAATATTTATGATTATAAATTTGCAGAGGTCACACACATGGCTAAGGACATTTGCTTGGTGAAATATTGAGATGTAATGTGTTTGCATTTACATGTTTGTTTTGTTTTGGTGAGGCCAGGTATTACAACCATTCTTTCGGTTGCTTCTGCAGTTTCTAATATGTTACAGTGCAAGGTGTTGCTGGCTTTATCATTTTATTGTATATTATCACATTAAAAACCTATTTTGGATGCATTTTGCTTTAAATGACTGGGCATAGTTTGTTACCATATTCTAATCCCTTCAGTCTAAGCAAAAAAAAAAAAAATCCTCGTTTGCTCATGACACTAACTTTTATAATTCAGTTTACAGACAGAAGAAGCTCCATGATGGTTGCATGTTTTATGATCAAAGCTTTAATGGGTTGGAGAGCTGGGAGTAAGTAGGCAGCATCCATGGTCCTGTTTATTTGACACTTTTCATTCATATTTTATGAACGAGTAGGTCTATAAAATGGACCAATCTTCAGAGTTGCAAGTTCAGAGTTGTCCAAAGATAAAGGATATGTTGCTGGGCAACTGAAGAATAATTGGAGAAGAATTTGGAAAAGAAATCACCAATAGACAGCAACATATTATTTAAATGAGAATTTTTAAAAAAAAAAAGTAAGAATTAGAAGGTCTCTTAGTGGGTGACCGGACACTTAATCCCCAGACACTTAATCCCCCGAGACTTAATCCCCGACACTTAATCCCCTAGACATTTAATCCCCAGACACTTAATCCTCAAAAATGCCCCCAATGTTATAAATGTTGAAGTTAAGTATTATTTTAATTGTCAAACTTATTTTGATGTTTACAAGAAAATAATTATTTGAATTTGAATTAAATTTTTTTCATTCACTTCATAATTTCTTGAGTTGAAATTTCATTTTGAGGATTAAGTGCCTGGAGATTAAGTGTCTGGGGATTAAATGTCTAGGGGATTAAGTGTCTGGGATTCCTCTTAGTGAACTGGAAGGCCTACTAAATGGCAGTGTAAACTGTTCACTGTCTAGTTCATGGAGTAAAGAAAAGGGAACAGCTCAATTCCTGCAATTCTACTTGATAAAATTAGTTATTCAATTTCTAGCAGTAAAGTTAGAATTATCCCAGTCACAAGCATGGGTGAACCTCATACTGCCACCTTCTGGTCCAAAGTTGAATATTGTAACCATCAGGTTACAGACCCTCCAAAAGATTGTCTTAAAACTTTATTTTACCACTGTGTGAAAATTTTGAATGCCAAATATACTAACACTTTTTAGGAACACATTATGTGCTGTTATTTTTGCTTATGTCACTTGTCATTTCTTTAAACAGTACTTTGTATTAAAAAAAAAGAGAAACAATTTAGTTTTCTCAGTCATTGATCAGTGTTACCTGATTAGTCATGATTCTGACATTTGCAACCTGAACAGTGTTAGGTCCCACTAACTACTGGTTGACAGAAGATTGCTTGTATCAACTATAATTTTTTTTTCCACGTATAGATGTCTTTTCTTTCTCATTTTCTACCATAAATATCTCCGCTTGTCATGCTGACTTCTCCTTTGTTTCCTCTCTCCCTTTTTTGTCTCATTTTTCCACACCTGCACACATGTATCCACATGTACTCTGACTCCTTTCAATCAGGAACAAGAAAAATCAACAAACAGGTTCCCTTTTCAGTGCCTGAAGATGAATTTTAAAGTACATTACAAATTACGAATTTCATAACATAAGCAGCATTCGTCCACTTCAGGAAGCATCCAGTAAAAGTATGCAATCTCTATTATAGGTGTGTCAGGGCTGGTCCACTCCGCTTCAGCAAATATTTGCAAGTTACCATGAAATGATAAACTGAATAAAGAACATACTTTAGCAGACAAATTACAGTAGTAGAATATTATTCCTTTAACATGTTTTGGAAGAATGACTTTCTTCAGACCATGTCGAATGTAATTGTCTTTCTCAAGACCTCTTTTATTTTATTGTTTTTCTTTTTTAAAATGCAGAACATTTTGTCCAGATTGCTTTAAAATTGGGAGAAATTTTATGTTTCAGATAAAGGGGGTGGGGTGGATTTTTTTTCTTTCTGTAATTTTGTTTTGTGTTAGCATTCATCATTGAAATAGTGTTTCCCAATATGCAATAGTTGTGGCAAATAGAATAACATTACTGATTTTTGGCATGGAGAAATAAGGCTACAACAAATTTTGTGTAGAGTACCAGTGTTAACCGATCTATTTTTCATTTGATGTTTCTGCATTTTATTGACATTTATTTGATTTCAGGGTGTTCTTAAGTGCATGTTTCTATTTTAAAACAACAAAATTTAAAGTTTCCTGAATTTTGTAATTGTGGACAAAGTATTTTGAATTTTTTTAAAAATTTTACTACAAGTGCAAGTAATCTAGTAGTACTGTCTGAAAGACACTTTTGTGTTTAATTTTTCTCATATTTTTTAAATTATAAATTATATTTTAATGTTTTCATTGATTTTTTTTATTCACAACTGAACGATTAAGTTTGTGGATGTATACATACAGCATAGTAATACTCATTTAATTTTTCAAGGACATTTCACCTAGTAGATGCAAGCTTACTGCAATGTATGCGAAAAACTCCAAACAAGCTAAAAGTCAACCAAACAAGAAACATAAGCATCAGCAAACAGACAATACCATGAAAACATGAATTAAGTGCATAGATGAAGAACTGAAGAGAGAGCAGAACAGTACTCTTGACTGTACATACATATGATGCATACATGCATACATGTTACAACAATCTTGTCTTGCAATCTGTTGTTTCCTCCCTCCTCCACCATCTACATAGCCACACTCAAGAATTATTTGTCAGTCTTTCTCACCTGACATGTATTTAATGTTTTGCTTTGATGCTTTTTTGTCGGAAATGATAAGGAAGGAGATAAATCAATCATGCCTGCTTAAGCAAGATAATAAGTCCAAGTGTAGATGCAAATAAGACCTTTGGAAAACAGAAGAGAAGATTGAGGAGTAAACACTATTCTGCACTTGCAGGGATGCAAGAAACAGCTGCAGTTTGTTGGCTTTGATGTAGAATCTGATTTTCTTCCCAACCTTTTTCATAGCCTGTCTCTCTACCTTCCTGCCTTCAATTCTCTTCCTTCTTTTCTTTTACTCTGATTGTATACAGAATTTCAGTATATTCATTCAAACTGGTAGTTTTTTTCCAAAGCACTTGGTAATCAGTTTTTTGTGTTTTTTTTTAACAGGGTCATAACTTCCGTTGGGTCCTCAACCTGGCCCTTCTGCTTGTGGTCATCTTTGAAGTTGCAGAAGGCGTTATTTCTGATTCCAATGATCCTGACTCAACAAATTATCATACATTTGTTCCACAGTGTCTAGCTTTTGTTGGGGCATTGACAGCAATTATCTACTATCATAAGGTTGAGATCTGGAACTCGCCAAAATTTCTTCTTGCATTGTTGATCTACTGGCCTGCCTCATTTAGCCTCAAGTTCCTGAAAGTGTTTTCAATGTACAAAAATGATGTTACCTGGAGACACCTCAAAATGTGGCTTGCATGGACTGTAATTATTTTGTACATCCTGCTTTTTCTTGTGGAACTAAATCTCCTGAGATTACAGGCAAGATGTGTTGTTAAAACATTTTAATAATGTGCTTTGAGATTTTTTATATGTCATGAACAATGCCTTGAGTTGTTACGTTTTTCACTTCAGAAATGATTCAGAATGTCAGTATTCAGCATTTAACTTAAACATGTCTTGACTTGGTTTGTCCTTTAAGTAAACTGACATAACACAGATTAAACTGGAAATGTTTGTTAAAATTGATTTGGAACTTTAGGGGAAGACCCCACTTAACTGAGATGGGTGACCTTTTTGAAGACAACTATTAACAACCAACAACAACAGTTATTTATGGTCTAGGGGGAAATTACATTTCTTTAGTGGTTCAGGAAGAAATACTGAACTATAAAGAACTAATACCATTAAAATAATTGTTTCTGAAAATTCGTATTCTTTTAGATAAAAGTAATTATTTTTAAGATTTTATTTTTTAGAATAGCTTTCTAAATATTTGTCTAAAACTTGATTGTTGTTTCATGTTAGCTATATCTTTTGAGCAAATTAAAAAAAAAGACAAACCTATGTTGTTTATTTCATTAAATTTTGTAATTTGTTTTCAGAGGTACTCATTCTTCAAACACAGTCGTCGTTTGAAACCTCCCCAAGATCTAGCAAGAACACGTTTTATTCAGTCTTACGTCAACTTCCTATCTCAGGCAGTGTACTGGTGGGTCACAGACATCATGATTCTAGGGTATAAGCGCCCGTTGCAATTAAGTGACCTTGGTGAATTGCCTCAGGTATTGTTTTCATAGCTTCTGATGGATTCGTTATAGCAAATCGTAATGTTATGTTTGTAAAGGTTATCTTGGGAACAATTGCAATTTATGTACAGCATGTCTTACTGTCATAATTCAAGCCTTGAAAGAGCGAAAAAAACAGATAACACTTTGTAGTCTCTAACTTATTGAAAAACTGCGTGACAGATAACAAGCTGATCTTAGTTCAGCAGTAGTTCTCTAGAAATTATGTTCAGTGTGATATTTGAATATTAGTTTGTGAGCTAAGCATATGTAGTAACTCAGCTGCATTCATAGAGAAAATAGTTTTGACACAGCTCTGGGCCTATTTACAAGACCACCATCTTCTTCCACAAGCTCAGTCGGCATATAGACCTTTCCACAGCACTGAGACCACTCTTATTAAAGTAACAACAGACATATTATCTGCTCTTGACAGTGGTGATGTTTCTCCATTAACCCTACTGGACCTGTCTGCTGCATTTGACACTATAGACCACTCTCTGCTTCTTCACAGACTCCACACCCTCTACGGGATTTCTGGACCTGCCCTCTCATGGTTCAACTCCTATCTCACTGATAGGACCCAGACTGTGGTAGTCGATGGTCAGACATCTCGCCCTGCTTCACTTTTCTGTGGCGTTCCCCAAGGCTCAGTACTTGGCCCAGTCCTGTTCATCCTGTATACTAAACCACTTTCATCTTGCATCCGGTCTCACCAGGTGTCTCATCAGTCCTATGCAGATGACACGCAGCTTTACTGTTCTATTCCACTGGCTGAGTCTCACTCTGCTATTAGCTCTCTAGAAGCTTGTATTAGTGATGTCAAGGGCTGGATGGTGAAAAACAAGCTTAAACTAAATGATGATAAAACGGAAGCCCTCTTGTGCCATAGAAGAAGACATCAACCTTCACTAGTCAGTCTGCCCAATCACATCAAGGTGGGCGACAGCAACATCACCTTCACGTCATCCGTTAGGAATCTGGGATTTATTGTCACCGCAGACATGACCCTTGATCAACATGTTACAGCTGTCTGTCAGTCTGCCTACTATGAGCTCCGTAAGATCAGTGCCATCCGTCACTTTCTCTCTACACGTGCCACCAACACTCTTGTCTGTGCGTTTGTTCTTTCACGACTTGACTACTGCAACTCCTTGCTGGCAGGCTGCCCCTCATCCCTCATTCAGAAACTCCAGAGAGTACAGAACTCCGCTGCACGTCTGGTACTTAGAGCAAGGAAACGGGACCATGTCACACCTCTCCTTCGTTTTCTACACTGGCTACCCGTCCGTTCTCGCATCCAGTACAAACTGTCTGTGCTGTGTTTTAATTTCTTTGCTGGCTCCTGTCCTGACTATTTCTCTGAACTTCTCATCCCTTACTCTCCGGCCAGACAACTCCGCTCTTCCTCTGACAACCGTACTCTGACTGTTCCTGTCACCAGAACAACAACATATGGTCACAGGACTTTTGGCTACTGTGCTGCAAAACAATGGAACTCTCTTCCTCTCCATATCCGCCACCTTCCTACAATTGAATCCTTCAAATCTGCACTGAAAACGCACCTCTTCCTTGAGCACTACTCCTAGTCCACAATGCTAGTCCTTACCCCCCCCTTCCCTCTTGCTACTTTACCCATCACTATTTTTCTCTGTTCCTGTTACTTTATGCCTTTTGTTATCTGTTTTTGTCAGTACTGTCGTTTTCTTTCGTCCCCTGTGTTCTGTATCTACTTAGTCCACGTCTCTTCCCCGTTTTAAGCGCTAAGAGCATACTCTCTACGAGTGTGAATATGCGCTATAAAAAAAAAATCTTCACTATTATTCATTATTACCAAATATCTGGTGAGAACAAAAGTTACAGCATCTAAACAGAAAAGGTCCACAAACAATTACATTCAGTCTGTTTTTCTCACCTGTTGCATGTTAAACCAACCTTGTAGTGCTAGAACACAATGATAAGATAAAATAGCAGCCAGTAATGTGGTTTTATTTATCTTCCACAGAGTGAGAAAGCAATCAGGCAGTACAAAAAACTTCAAATAATTTTTGAGGAAGAAAAGGTGATGAGAGTTGATAAAGACCTGTATTGTTTGATTTACAGTTTAAAGAATCTGTGTTGCCATTTCAATATTACCAGTGAAATATGCACAATTTTCAGCAATCAAAATAAGAAATCATGAAGGTTATGATCATATGTCAGCATGTCTATTTTCTTTTTAAGCTATAGTTGTAATTCTTTCTGGGGAAAACAGTTTGCATGTAAGACATCTCTTTGTTATAGAAAGGGAGAAGGTTGTTTATGTAGTTTTCATCACATTTATAGCCAGTCCCAGAGATTCTGTTTATTTATTTATTTATTTTTTTTAAATCAAGGCAAGAGCATCTCAGTGCAACCAGACCCCATCCTTCACCAAAAGCTACCTGAAAACCTACTGGAAAATGCTATGCCTGGCAGGCTTGTTTCGACTTTTAGGGGATCTCCTGGCTTTTGTAGGCCCAGTACTTATAGAGCACATAGTTGGTTATGCATATGATGTACTGCAAAGGGAGTCTTATGCCAATATCACTATGAAGAGGGTGAGATAAATGTTTTCTGTTATTTTATAAATTACAATTTTGCATCAACAAGCAAGCATAGATATTTGCAGGATTATGCAAACTATAACTGTATGGGAGAAATGTATAGCATATAATTATTTTAGGAAATATATTCTCTACATTCATGACCATAGGATGGAACATATGAAAGGTCATTTATTTGCATGTGAGGCAAGTATGTGCTTTGTTTTGTGGGTTTTATGAGGGGAAGGGTGGTAATGGTGGTTCATTAGGTTGAGAGGTGTTAATGCAGAGCAGGTATTATATTTATCATATAAAATTATATTATTCTGTGTGTGTGTGTGTGCATGCGCATGCACATGCAAAGAAAGAGAAGAGAAAGCACAAATTAATCATTTGTTAATTTTCAAACCAGACAGTTTTGGACAGCATGTATCTTACTCATTATTTCAGGAAGGTATAATGACTGTGCACCAGTTCTTCTGGAATGGCTATACTCTCTGTGTTGTACTGTTCTTGGCATCATTACTTCAAAACACATTCATCCAGAATCATCACTTCCTTGTTACCAGAGAAGGTATTCGCCTTCGCTCAGCAGTTCAGGTCAGTCGATGCACAAGGTGTCACAAGTAGGGAAAGTCATCATTCAGATGTGTTACGGTCTCAGGGAGGTAATAGTAAAAAGATTGGGGGTAATATAAATGTAGCATGTATTTTAGCATGTTAACTGTCCAGTTGAAAATGTCTACTTATTGGGGAGGTTGGTGGTTCAGTCACACGCAGTCACCACGACAGTGAGAGAGAAAGAGAGAGAGGAAATGTTTTAGTCCTTTACAAGAAAAGTGTATAATATTCATTAGGGGGTTATCATAAAATAGTGTTTTTTTCTGTGAAATTTAATATAGAAACTTAGCTAAATTGCATAATGTTATTGTATTTTCTATTGGCATCAGTAATTTAAAGTTATTAGGTCTACTGTAGTTCTTTTTCTAATGAAACATTTTTGTAGATCTGCTAAACATGGATAGTATAATATAAAAGGAAATTTGTCCTCATCTTTGATGTGGTATATAGGGCACATCTTAATTACGTTATTGTGGAAATATCTTAAAGTAGCAGAGAGATAGACTCTAATTATGTGTCTCACACCATGGTATTCATTGAAATTCTATGGAATGCTTTATTTACATATCTCATTTCTCTGACCATCCAGCTATTTTATAATTGTTCAGCATTCACCTCATCTCACCTACACTAAAGCCAGAAGAGTAGCCACAAGAATGAATTTGTCTTTAATTAAGACAATTAATACCAATAGGGCATTTTCAGTTTTTTTTATTTTGGTAGGCTTGCACCCATAACCGTTGCTGGGGGAGGATGGAGGGGAGAAATCAGTTAGTGGTTTAAAACACAATTGTACAGGGGAAAAAATCCCTATCACCACAACTTAATTAAAATTACAACATGCATTGAAACTGCCAAAGTAAATTTTGGTATATGCAGAGTAAGCTCAAGCATTTGCAAATTATTAACTCTTTCTACCCTGTAGTGCTTTATATAAACAAAAAAGGCAACATTTTGGATTAATATTCTAGAGTTACTGACAAAATGGATAAATAAAGCTGCAAAGGATTCATATATAAGCCTTTGCTATTTTATACAGGTTGTTAATCACAGTGAGTAGCTTGCCTTGAATACCTTGTTATGAAGCACATTCCATAGTTTATCTCTAAGTAAAGAATAGAGTGAAATCCTTTATTAAAATTGATCTATGCTACCTATAACTTTTTGTGATGCTGAAGTTGCTTTTGTATGATAGCGACAAGTGTAAGCTTGCTCCTCACCGACAAGAGCATTGTGTTCAATCCACGTAGTAATTCTGTGATTAAAATAGAACGATAAATCTAACTAAATGTGTTTAAAAGGGATATTTCTTTGTAGTTATCTGGAGTATTTCCATTCCCCTTTTTATGTGAGGGCTAAATAATGTGTCTCTGACCATGAAGGGAAATTACCACTATCAAAGAGAAAAATGAAATAGGACAATAAAAATGGTGTAATTGTATGTAACAAGTGTTTAAAAAATTGCCTATCATTGTATCAGGTCCAGGTGCTTTACTATCTTTTAATGATATAACTGCTTTATGCATCTCTTCAAACTGTAATTGGACTGTTTAGATGAACATTTTCCTCAGCACTAATAGCATAAGTATCCTTTATTTCTTGGTCCCGTATGGGACATGGATGTGGCAAGTTGAAAACATGGGAAAAATGACCACTAACTTCACTGGCATGTGCTTGGAATCGATCATCGGTCTAACTGGAAACTCCTTACATTTGTGGACAGGTGATATGGAAAGTAGAAAATAATAACACTACAAGCAGAATGCGATACATAGGCTAAGTTACCAGACGAATTACAGCTGGATAGACCATTTACAATGCAAAAGTCAAATTCAGTACGTGCTTGAAGTAAAAAAAAGAACCAGAAGCATTTACCGTAGAGTCAGCACACCTATGACTAGGAGTTATGCAGCTCACTAATTTCCTCATCACTCAAATTCTGAATACCTGTTCTTGTATTAAGGTCTCCAAATATAATGAAAGGAGGAACGCCAGAGGTCTTAAGCTTATCTAAAATGCCATTGTAAATATTAGTATCGTTGTAGTATGGAGAATCAACAGGTGGAATATAAGCACCTAGCACATCTGTATCAGTGTGTAATACCTGTAGGGCAATCATGTGATCATATTCCCTACATATCTGTGGCACACACTTTGACAACTCATTCTTTACTAACAAAATATATACCTCCTGAAAGGCGCCCACCTTCCCTAGACAACTTAAAAGCTGGTGACACAAACAGTTTGCAGTTAGAAAATACTGTTTGTAATACTACAGTTTGGAATGCTTATACTAACACTGCAAAATTTATTTACATAATTGAAAATATCAGAGTGAAAGATGTTTGAAAGGCATTCAATATTGTAAGGCATCTCAAATGACTGCCAGACATGAATATTTTCTGCTCACCCTGCTAAACAGATTAAAGGTTGGGTTTAACAGCTAAAAGCCTGCTATACTGTAGCATATGCTGTTGCAGGCCATGGTATATAGCAAAGCCCTGCGACTTTCATCTCTGGTACTAAGCAGTGGTCAGATAACTCCCGGACAGATCATCAATCACATGTCGGTGGATTCCACATTCCTCATGTACTTCTTCTTCTTTGTACACTACATTTGGGCTGTCCCTGTACAGGTAAGACCATTTGAGGGAAGCGTTTACCTGAACAAAGGTGGTAGTTTTTCATGCTTGTAGCTCCAGCCCTTTGTATAAATCAGAATTGTCAGCCATGTTCCGAAAAGCTGGAGAGTTCTTTTGATATAGTTGTCAAAAGTTGTATGCAGGTTGAGAAAATACAAACGACATACACTTTTGACAGACCATGAATTGGAGTGCCTCATGCTAGCTGCTGCAGCTTACTTATTAAAGGTCTCAAAAGTGCAGCACTATTTTTTTAAACATCTAAATTGAACTCAACACAGCAAAATATTTCCCATAATCATAGAGAATAACCCCATTTTGAGATGCAAGCTCACGTCAGCCACGGACCTTCATTACTGGATAAGCGACTCGGGTTCATGTCCGGTGTAAGTCTCGGCTTTCCTTTTGTCAGGCCTCGTGTTTCCGGTTCTTTGTTTGCATACTTTAAATCAATTCTTAAAGTAGATGTTTTTTGTTCGTAAGAGAACAGTCTATACAATTGTTTCCGAAAAATCAAAAACAATGATTTTTTAATTGTTAGTGGTAAAACAAGCAACAGCATCTGTTGTGACGATGTTTTTATATTATAAAATTGTCAAAAAATCTAAATGCGTTTTCTGTAAACAAACAGAATACCTTTTACAGAAAATACTGTTTATTTTGCAATCAAATCTTCTTTAACAAGGTTATGATGACAGAAAAGCTCAGTTACTCACTTCTAAAATTTCTTCTACGTTAGCAATATCCACCATTTTCACAGAAAACGGAAGCGAAAGGCCTTCGTTTTTAAGGTTTATTACGATTGGTCACTCATATGATAGAGCAAAGAGGCAACGAATGAGAGACACTTATCCAGTGAATGAAGGTCCATGTCATCAGCCTATGGGAGAGTTGGGATATTTGTGACACCTTGCTTTTGACATCTTTCTATAATCGGTGATGTTTGTAGGCCTGTATTTTGAAAACTGAGGGGAGCTGTTTTCTCAGACTTCAACTAGTATCTCTAGTATGGAGCCATTCCAAGTGATTTTTAAGGCTATCCAAGTGCAAAATTTTTTTCAGATATGTGGGTTTAGTTGATTATGGTGTACTAATTACAAAAACCTAAAGAAAACATTTTGTTCCCTTCACAGTATACAAGCTTTTGAAATTGCAGTTTTTGCTATGTTTCGGAAAGCCATTAAAACCTCATTTCCCTTGATGTCACAAGTGTTAGTTTGCTGGTTGGGCAAAATCTCAGTAGCTCCTGCTCGAACCTGTCACTTTTGCTGTGCCCTCTGGTGACATCAGACATATTAATTTGGGTCAATCCAAATATGCTTTTGTAAAAAAAAAATTCAATACACATGTTGGTAACAAACTACTGACCATTGTGTGCTTTGCTAACATTTTTCTAGCAACTTTGAGCTTACTTTCTTATTTGAATTAGTTTTGCACTTTTATAGACATTTAAGGACTGAATTTGTAGCTGATATTGTATGTTGTCCTATTATAGTCTTCAGGAACTTGACATGCATGTTATTGTTTCTCTTTGCCTTAGGCATTTAGTTACATGCCCATGTTAATGTTAGTAATCAGAAAATCATTTTGGCTTATTCCAGGTTATCATCACATTAGGAATTCTGTACATGAAGTTTGGCATCAGTGCTGTGATTGGTGGCCTTTTTGTAGTATTTTGTGCACCATTCATGTACTTAATTGGAGTGTGCATGTCAAAGATGCAAAAGAAAGTGCTGGTGAGACATTATCACAGTTTCTTCATGAATACATTATCCAGATTTTCTCTTTATGGCAGGGACTTTAAATATTATACGTAGAAGATATTTACTCAATATATTTATGTAATATGATAACTACAATCAATAGGTTTCTGATACGTTTTTGATAGATAGTTTCTTATGACATAAATTATCTGTCTAAAGGGATAGTGTGGATGTCACCGATATATATCTGCGTTTTTGGAAAAAATCTAATAAAAGTATTATGTAGATGTAGATAGATTTTGTTTTTATCATTTACTGAGTTTATACTTAATTTTTTACAGTTCCAATTTTTTTTACTTCTGAATTTAAAATGATTAGTAAGTTTTTTAATTTCTTCCGTTCTGCTTTCTTCTTCTCCTCTTAGGGTTGTCAGTTAAAATCCTATGTCACTACTGTTAAAATAGGTCCAGTCTGATGCACGGGTCAAAAAGGTTAACGAGGTTGTACAAGGGATTAGAGTTATTAAGCTGCTGGCCTGGGAGGATGCTTTTGTGCACACCATAGAGGCAACACGAAAAAAGGAGATCAGCTACCTTGTTTCACAGTCTTGTGTGAAGGGTCTTATGGGTGAGTCTTACTGGGGATTGCATGGAGATACTTTGTAGTAGCTTTTGTGAGGCTTACTACTACTCCTACTCTTACAGTACTTATTGCTGTAACTGACTGGTCAGTCTCTTATTATTACTTCACTTTCCCTGTCTTTTATTTCTGAACAGAAACTTGCATCTGTTACTGGTCTTATATTTAGTGACACAGTCTTAATGCTAAATCAAAAGAAAAAAATCAGGGTTAATTGATAAAGAGTTAATTGATGGATTGATTGCTTAACTGATTATATTCCTCAAGGTTCATATGATCTTGCTTTACAAATGCACTGTACTAAATGCCATGTTCATTGTAAAATATTAATTTCATTTTGATAGCTATAAACAAATTGTAAAATATTATAATAAAATTTTTTTTAAACAAAGCCCCTTTGCTGTATTTTTTGCACAAATAAATTGAGATTTTACCAAGGAATTACCCAATCAGATTTTGTTTTGAATATCTTTTTTTACAAGGAATACCAAGTGTAACTTTATCTCTGACAGGTGTGATTGGAATGGCAGCGCCAGTTGTTGGGGCAGTGCTTGTGAGTGATTTAGTCTACATGACATTAGATGTTGCACTTGCAGACATTTATATAAACATGCAGAATCTATGAGTATCAGAACCAGTAGCACTGTATATCACAAAATCCTTGAAACCTTCAACACCAGTTTCATTTTTGCCTCTTTATCTATGACGGTTCCAGTATTCAATGAAAATTTCTTATTTTTTCGTTATCTTTGGACGACTTGGAATGTAGAAGGTTTATTTCCACTAGCTTGACTGGGATATATTGCAGTTCTCAGGAGTTACCTTCATCTGTTTTCTGCTTTCCAGTGTATTTAATTAGTAAGTGACAATAATAGTACAATTGTTTATTAATAATTAAAATAGCATTACTATTATTCTTATGGTGATATTTAATGTGAAATGATGGAAAATGAAAGAACTACCAGATGTTCTAAACAAATACTTATCATGACTTATTTAATTTTTTGTTGTTTTTTTTTCCCCCCAAAATGGTTCGCCAGACATTTGTTCTGCACACATTCTTAAGCACGGAGCCAATGACTGCAGGTGTAGTATTGTCCATCCTGGCTTTATTCAACTTGCTGTCAGGACCACTGCAGCTTCTGTCGATGGTGTCAACATCAGTGGCCAATGCACGGGTCAGCAGCCGAAGACTGAAGCCATTTCTGCTAGCGCCAGAGATCAGCCGGCACCCCTCACCATCCATGTCTAGTGGGAGGTTTACTTCATCTGTCATGGGTGATCCTATTTCAGAACATTCCGTAAGTTAACCATGAGATGAAGCCATGGTCAGATGCCATGATTTTCTATAAGCAACAGTTAATAGTATTGATTAGCCCAAATAAAGGGAAAACAAAACTGAAGTAACTGAAATAAATGAATTTCAATTGTTCGATTGAAAACACTTTTATAGGTGAATGGGCTTAATAAGTGTTTTACAAGATAATAAAAAAAATTATCACTCCAGCTGTTCTTCAAGGGGTTTTGCAATTACACTTTCTACAGCTTTTATAAAGTTTAAGGGATGAGCTCATTAGACAAAGGATTTGTCACCAATCCTTGCTGTAATCCATAATTGAAATGGTGTGCATTAGTATGTCTCCTTAACTCTTTTAAGTCTGTTATCTTGACACTGGCATTCCTACCCTAGTATGTAAAAATTTTGCTCAATTTAAATAAATTATAATAATTGATTAAAACCCCCAAAATTGTGAATATAATCTAAATGTGCAAACTTTTCTACCTCAACCCCTCTTGACACATTCCCCTTTTTTAGTAAATGGCAAAGAAGTCAGGTGTATACAATGGACTTTTCAAAAACTTTTCTTTTCACAGCATTTTCTTGATATTCATTGACTTCCATATCAATTTTTCCCATCTTCCTCTTCGTCTTCATTCACCATTTGCGCTAGTTAAAGGATGCTATTCAGGAGAGAAATGTGAAGCTAAAGATTTGTTGAGATATGTTGTATTCTGCATCAGTTTTTTTCCTTTAATAAAAATTATTGCTTTTTATAAAACAGTCTAACGCAGACCAAAGGGCAAATCATGCAGGGGCAAGAATGTTTACACAACATACCTAGAATATGCATCTTGACATGTTTGATTTTGTTGGCTTCGTTGTTTGCAGTATATATCGGAGCACTTGTGTTTCCTTTGGGCAGAACTGAAGATGATGATCTTTATTTTTGTTTTAATGGCTTGCAGGACAAACTTATGGACACTGTTGTGTGCATGGATCCAGATGTAGACCACACGGAGATGACACCACTTCGGAACGATCTGCATCAAGTAGATAACGCCTCCTGCCGTAGTAGCAGTATCCTTTCCTGTAGCAGTGTTGGGGCCTCCAAGAGCCACAGTAGACAGAATTCTGGAGACTCTCTCCTGGATGTCTTTGATGGACGACCAAGCAGCCTTACTCGCAATGCCACAAGCTCCGAGTTGCTGGATGTCAAGCCTCTAACCCTAATTCGCAAATCAAGTGCTCCAGCACTCGGGTATGTGATATTGAAGTACTTTATCATGGGTGAAAACCATTTGCATCAGCTTTCCATAGGTGCTGATAATTGCCAGTGGTCTGCCTAGAGCAAAAGGGTGTATGACTAAGTTGACCATTATTAACTTCCTGTATTTTTACTTTGACATTGATGTTGCTATCTCGGTATGCATGAAATTGGCTCAGTTTGCTCTTTAAAATAAATCTTGCAAAATAAATGGTATATAAAAGACCAACAAAAAAACTCATAATTTAAGCTCAAAATATGCAAAAATCAGCTTTTCCTAAATCCCTCTTTAACACAGACCTTTCATAAAAGTAATGTCCCTTTGCCAAACCAGCTCAAGGGTGACTGCTATCTTTTTTTTTTTCATCCTTATCCTTCCTTCTGTTATTGCATGTGGATTTTTCTCTTTGCTTTTGTTTTACCACCTGATCTGTTCAGGATTATTTTTATGCCAGTGACAAGTTGTTTTTCTTCTTCGCCAATTAATGGTTTCCACACCCATCTTCCACTGCAGTTTTTATTTGTTGTCTTGGAGATTCATTAACACTTGCTCACAACAACTGGTCCATGTCCGTTGAGATGTAGGGTCTACCAAGTATTTGAGAACAAATTATAGTTTGACGAAAAGCAAAGATATTCAATAGAAAAACCAATATATTTCCATGGAAATCGACACCTGTTTTTACATGTGTATAGTAAAAGATTACTGAGTAAAAACTGCCTTTAGCTTTGATGACAGCCTTGATGTGGCTTTGGAAACGACTGCATGACCAGATCAGGCATATTTCGTTCACTGTATTCATGATGGCAGCCTTCGATGAGTGGCTTGGTATTGTGAGGCTGCTAACTGGTCTCTCTAAGTGACACCCTAAACATAGTAGTACAGGGAGTTCAAATCTGGAGAGGTAGGAGGTCCTGTGTTAGAGATCACATGGTCATGAAAATTCTTGATCAGCCACTCCAGGTTATATGGGCTTGACAACAGTATCCACTGCCTGCATATCAGCGGCCATGTTGACCCTAAGGCCCTAAGAATCACATTGACGCTGCTGCTGAGGAATTGCTGGCAGAAGATCAGGCTGGCTTTAGACCAGACAGGATTACAGTTGAACAGATCTTCCTGACAGAAAAATATCTACAACACCAGTGGGGTCTCTTTCACAACTTCATCAACTTTAAAAAAGACATTTGCTGTAGTCTGGTACAAAGAGATGTGGCATGGGATGCAACAATTATAGGTTGAAAAGATCATTTTTTAAAAAGTAATTGATGCACTGTACAAGGGTTCATAGAGTGCATTAGTACAAGATAGCCAAATCAGACACAGTAGGTGTTTGTCAAGAGTTGCCTTGTACCACCTGCCCTTTGCAAAGGACATCAATCTAATAGCAATCACTAATGGTGAACTGCAAGACCCCAACAGACCGACCCGACAGTGCAAATGAACGGAATGGGGACCAGCACTGACAAGATCAAAGTCATGGTTAGCATCAGTGGCAGCAGTGAAGCAGATTTACATGAAAAAAGTATAGCTTGGGGAGGTGAACAGTTTTAAGTACTTTGGAGCCACCCTTTCCAAAGATGGCAGCTGCATGGCAGAAATTCAGGATTGTAACACTGTCATAGCAGTGGCCAGGCTGGACAGGATTTGGCTAAGCAGCACCATCAGGTTTGCTACCAAGTATAGACTATACAAGTCTCTTGTAGTTTTCATCCTGCTCCATGGAAGCATGTACACTCTGCTTGTCACTATAAAGAGGCAAATCCAGGCATTGAAGACTAAGTGCCTGAGTAGGCTGCTCAAAATCTCATACGGGGAGTGCAGAACAAATGGCTGTATACAGAGCATGATCACCGCCCTAATAGGACACTATAACTGTGAAGTAACACAATCTGGTCTGGTTTGCCCCTGTGACATGCATAACACTTAAAGTTGATTGTATCAGGATACCTTTGAGAGGTTGATGCCAAGGTGGATGAAAGAAGCACTGACTGTCAAATGTGAAAAAGTTAAGAGGTCATGCTATGCAGGACCTAGTCCCCACTCTCAAGACAGATGAAGTCGCAAGTCTTGTCAGCAGCTGCATTTCTTCAGTTACCTTCTCCCCACCCCCAGTGAACTGCTTGTCAGTTGGTCGAGTAATGTATGTTATGTGCAAAAACATTAATTTTAAGGTCATCCAGAGATTGCTAAAATTCAAATCAAGTTGATGTAAGAGGCTTAGAGAGCTGCATGATGTAATGGTATGACTTTTTTAAAAACTATTTATGAACAATGTGGTTACAATTTAAGAGTTAACACAATCTGAAAAAGCAATGCTGTGTGTTTTCTTGCTGTATGCACAAGCTGTATGGCATCAAAATCAACTTGGCATGCCAGAAATAATTACACTGACACCTCTCAGGCATGCTGAAGGTATGTCTTGATTAGAATTTTTTATGTGAATGTGTGCAGTAGTGGCAATGAACATCAGTCAGAGTTCAAACGTCGACGGCACCACAGTGGTGTCTCAGTCTCTGATGTGGAGGACATAGCCGAAGACTTTGCATACATGGAACTGCGTAATGTTGTCAATGTTTCCAATGGTAGCTTCTCTTGGAGCCTGGACAATAAGGAAGCAGTTCTGAAAGAAATAAACCTGAAAATTCCCATGGGTAAGTGAACTAAAAATGCTTCACTCATTGACCAAACCATGTTTTACCAGGATCAGTGCAGTGATTGATTTTTAAAACTAGCTTTCTGAATGTACTTGATCTCCTGCATCACTTAGCAAAACAAACAAAAGAAATTTTTCCATCCAGCTTACATGAAAAAATGTCTTTTATACAGCTGATGCAGAAAGAGTAAAATAAGGCTTTTAAATGAAACCTCTCTGCATTCAAATTTTATCATTTCCTGAGGGCATGTAACCATTGAGAGCTTTACAAATATTTACAGCTGTCTGGCTGTTGTTTTCAGGTAAACTCACAATGATAGTGGGACAGGTAGGATCAGGCAAATCATCTCTCCTGTCAGCATTGCTGGGTGAGATGATTACTTTGAGCGGAGCGGTGGAATGGTCTAGGTCTGTATTTATAGCCAAAATGGGGTCTGAAATGGCAATTATTGTGATGATGATGAGCTGAAGCTTTATGACATAGTGCATAAAGTAATTAGAAAAACTGTTATCAGGGTTAGAATGTCCTTGTATAGTGCTTTGTGTAGTAGACATAAGAGTTAAATAGCTCTAGCAGGGTTAGAATTAGAAAAAAGAAGTAAGAGGTTGACACTTTAAATTTTGGAAGAAAGCGCCGGTAATTTACATTAACGTAGTTAATGCATACTATCTATCACATAATAATACATATTAAGCATAGTTCATATATTTCTATACCACATCTATAAATTATGTTCTCTTGTGTCTTTTTCTCCTCTATGTGTGTGCATTTGTGTGTGTGTGTGTTTGCATGCGATGTGTGTGCAATGCACAATGTTTTCATGTTTGTCTCATCCATGTGTGTTTGTGAGATGAGGAAGGAAAGAAATGAATCATTCTTTAAATTTTTGTGGAATGCAGTGATGTGAGAGTGGCCTACGTATCTCAGACTCCATGGCTGTTGAATGCTACTTTGAGAGAAAACATCCTTTTTGGGTCTTCTTATGTGTGGAGAAAGTAAGTGTTACAGATATGTCCACATGTCTTTTATGTTTTAAGCACAAAATTATCTTTTGCCTTGGATCAGTGGCTTTGATGAACATATTTCACAAGGATATAGTGACCATTTCCACTTAATGCTATGAAATCATGTAATAAAGTGACTGATCACAGATCACATTCTATTACATACTGACAACTTAATAAAAGTAATTATTACTTTAATTATACAGTAATTATACGGTTTGCTTGAGCTTAATGAATAAGTCTGGTCCTGCAGAAACCAGAAAATCAGGTTTCAACATGAACATCCAAAAAAAAACCTTTAACAAAAATGCCCTGTATTTGTAATATGTAGTCTCTAATAAACCTTTCTACTATGTCCAGGTACAAGAAAATAATTACTGCGTGTGCCCTCGGCCAAGACATTGAACAGTTGCCTAGTGGAGACCTTACAGAAATAGGTGAAAAGGTAACAGAGATGTCCTTTCACAGTTATTTATACTTGTTACATCACAGTTAGAATTGTAACTTGTGCATCTCCATTCATAAGTTTAACTTCGTCACACTGATCACCAGTTGCCGAATTTTCCCATCACTGATGGAAAAAGGAATCTCACAAGAGACTGTGAGTGTGATAAGCTTTTATTTTCTGTAGGATTTCACAGAGATGGGAAGAGGGAAGGTAAAAATCTGTACAGTAAAACAATGACATAATGTCACGTTGTTATTGTCAGTTACTTGCATGCAGAAATGCTGTATAAGCCTTTTAAGGCAATTTTTGGTCAGCTTCTGACCTTACATAATAAAATGGTGTCTGAAGTTTATGTCCCAGTCACTGAACCTTCAACCTGCCAAGCTGATTTGATGATAAATTCAATGTTTTAAAAACAAAGGTGTGAGAGACAGGGCTTAAAACAAAAGAATGAGTTTTAGGTAGAGCACTAGCATTAAGCATCCTACTCAGAGTAATGCTGACATAGACATCTCCTATTATTGTTAGCAACCTTCCGATTTTTGATTTCTTGTCGAATTTATTTTCTAGGGAATTAGTCTTAGTGGTGGCCAAAAACAAAGAGTGGCCATTGCGAGGGCACTTTACTCTGGTGCAGACACAATCATCATGGTAAGTTCTTTCTTTTTTACAGTGTTCTTTGCATTCCATTACCCTTGCTTCATGGACCTTCATTACTGGATAAGCGACTCGGGTTCATGTCCGGTGTAAGTCTCGGCTTTCCTTTAGACAGGCCTCGTGTTTCCGGTTCTTTGTTTGCATACCTTAAATAAATTCTTAAAGTAGATGTTTTGTTTTCGTAACAGAACAATCTATACAAAAAATCAAAAACAATGTTTTTTTTTATTGTTAGTGGTAAAACAAGTCAATAGCATCTGTTATGACGATGTTTTTATATTATAAAATTGTCAACAAATCTAAATGCCTTTTCTATAAACAAACAGAATACATTTTACAGAAAATACTGTTTATTTTGCAATCAGTCTTTTTTAACAAGGTTCTGATGACAGAAAAGCTTAATTACTCACTTCCTAAATTTCTTTTATGTTAGGAAGATCCGCCATTTTGACAGAAAAAGGAAGCGAAAGCCCTTCATTTTTAGGGTTTGTTATGATTGGTCACTCCAATGATAGAGCAAATAGGCAACAAATGAGAGACACTTATCCAGTGAATGAAGGTCCGTGCCTTTCTTCTTGCAGACCACGATGATGCACACCATATTTTGTGTGATATTTTTGCTGTTGACAATAATAGACCATATTTTGTTCATAATTATGCTCTTTGTTTCTAATAACAATGTGTTTAAAATGGTTGTTTGTAGAGCATGTATCGCCGTGATATAGCTCTAGTTGCTGGCACAGCATTAAAAACAAACAAACAAATTGTATAGCATGTTAACACGCTTTGTATGAAAAAACAAAATAGTTCAAAAATTGTGGACAATAAACATTAAAGAACATTAAAAATTATAAATTGATTTCAAATCATTATCAGATAACTAAATGAAAATGAAACAAGTCAGGAAAATAGAAAATTTATAAAAATGTGCAAAAGGTATTTAGAAAAAATGAGTTACAGAAAAACGTTTACAATAAATATTTGCTAAAAAAGATACATTTTTGTGTTTGGGCAGGATGATCCTTTATCAGCTCTGGATGCACACGTTGGACGTCATGTGTTTGAAGAGGCTATCATGAAACGACTGGTGAAGAGAAAGAAAACTGTGATTTTAGTTTCCCACCATGTGCAGTATTTGTCACATGCAGGCCAAGTAATTGTTGTGGCCGATGGTGGAATATACTACCAGGGCAAGGTAGGAGATGTCAAAAAGTTTGACTCAGAACTGTATGAGTCATGGCGGAAATCAATCAAGGAGGCACGAGCCACCGAACACAAGTGAGTCTTTTCGGTAACTGAGAGAAAAGCTCACCAATGACAACAAGATGATGCATTCTTTTAGCAACTTTCACTGTTAACAACATATATGGTTAGGTTTCATTGATTTAGTTGACCAAGGACCCAGCAGTTCACATCTCGGGCCAGTTTTGCCATGCAGAAGTATTGCAAGTCTGTGACAAAAAAGTTTTCCAGCAAAGTACTCACGCAAAGTCTTTTCATGGTGAAGCATTCTGAACTGTATAAACCAGTGTAAGCAAACTTAATATATATTTTTTTAAAACCTGGAGCCAATGTTCATAATGCGAATACAGATAAATGTGAATTTGAAGCTGTAATTTCCTCAGGGAGGTAATAAATATAGAAATGAGATGTAATACTCTATTTTATTTTATATATGTGATTTTATTTATAGTTTGTATATGATTTGTTATAGACATGATGCTGAGCATCTGTCAGTAGAGAGAAAGCACAGCAGTGGAAGCAATGTTATTCATGACATCACACGCCAGCCATCAGTTCAGGTAGTTAGCCTCTGTCCTATAGATTTTTAAAGTAATTTTTGTATTTTTCATAAAACACAACAGTCACCAACCTCAAATTTTGTATTATAACACCACTTAATCTAAAACCCTATATGTTTGCAATTAGCTATGAACTGCACGATAGTCTTGCACCACTTTCCCCTGGTATTTTGTGTGTGTGTGTGTGCTAGTTGCACAACATGTTTCTACACCTCAAAACTGTTTTAAAGAAGGAAATCTAGAAACTGTTTATTCTTCAAACATCGCTAATATGCCATTTAGACGCGCTGCACAAAAAAATCTGTTGACGGAAACAAAAATCTGGTTTAAAAAGCGTTTTCTTATTTTTTAAAAACGTTCTAAAAATGTGTTGTGCCTTTCTAAAAAGATTTAAAGCCTAAAAGTGTTTAAAATTAGAAATGTGTCATGCAGCTGGCCCCAGACAGTGGATTCAAATAACTAATATCTCAGTGAGTGCCAATAATCAATATGTCAACATGTTAAAATGTCAGTAACTGATAGTGGATTCAAATAACTAGAGTTATTTATTGTGGTTGACTTAACATTTAGAAATACTGTACCATATATTTTTTTAAAAGCATGATCAATGTTAGACTAAAGCATTTAACATTAAAATTACATTATTTCTGCTTATGTCATTAGGGCTAGTAGATCATCTTTTGCAACCTAGCATACTTTTTTCTTTTTCAGTCCCAACTTAGTGTGCCGCAAATGGCAATCAATGCACGTAAGATGTCGCAGATGTCTCAGATGTCTGTTATGACAGAAGCAAGCAATGAAGATACAGCTGATCAAGAGGAGGATGAGGAGAAGGATGAGATGGGTATGTGATGTTTGTTATTGCTGGTCAGAGCAGAAGACAAACGGTACCCATCAATAAATAACATCAGCATTAATCTGGTTCACAAGAGCTTATCCAGGTTTCCAGTGACATCCATCCCAAACTGGGCCTAACCTCTTCCAGCTCTTTATATATTGGCTTATGTATGCAGTATCAGAACCATGTTGATGCTTACTACAAATGTTTCCAGCCACAGCTTAACCATATTTAGTTTCAAATGCCAAATTTTTTCTTTAATGAAGTTTCAAATTCAAACAAATAAAAGAGTCTCAGTAGATGGTCGACCATTTTTGGCTTAGAGTGGTGTTATTTTGTTTGCATCAACATTGCCTTCCACTTTCCAAGTTCTTTGTTCCATAAAATGTCAAATTACAGATTGTTGGTTATCATATTATTGCTCAGATATTTAAAAAAAAGAAGAAAATTGCCTCAGTCCACGTTCTGAAGTTTTAGTGTGTGGCCATCTCCTCAGTTAAAACAAATAGCAGATGACTTTGACTTTGGCACATTATGCAGAATTACTGAAATGTAAAACCTACCAGGTATTACTAATATTTTTGCAGATTCAGACAAGGCAGAATTTTTTTTGCCCCAGTTTGTATTTATGATTATCTCTAGGAGTACTAACCCGAAAAAAAGAGTACTAGTTAAATTCTGAAGTCACTTGATAATCAAATATAAAGATTGAGAGGAAAAACTGAGGGGAGTAGACAAGCAACAAAAAATAGACGAGATTAATGCTACTGGTTAAATACTATGAAACCACGGGTAAGGAAATATAGAAATAATAAACAAGACATTAAAAAGTTACTTTTGTAATTACTAATGCATCTATTCCACTGTTTTAATAGCTGATTACCTAAAGATGTGTCTGAAATAGAATTTCTGCACATCTGGAATAGCCAAACACAAACACCTATATTCACTTGCAATTTTTTTTCATTTCTCCAGTGCTTTTAATACAATGCAATGCCATTTGGTTGTTCAGTAGCTAATTCAGATGAATATTGATGCCAGATCTACTTTGTGAATTTTTAGATTACCTATTAGACCTCAGTTTATCCATATCTCCAGTGATGTCATTGTATACAAATACCAACACTCCACAAGGGACAGTATTCTCCCTCGATCTCTCTTTCTGTTTAATGTGCACATAAAACTTATCCGCGTATTTCACACTTCTGTTACTTACAAGACCACGACTTTCAGTCTTGTGTGCTGGGGTGGGAACATCACAAAACAAAACAAGTACAAACTGACCGAACAAGTACATTTCTGGCGCTCCTCCTGACTTTGTCCGCTGGTGTGACGAACACTTTCTTGTCTTGAATGCCTCAAAAGACTAAGGAAATGATCTTCGACTTTCGGGTGAACAAGCCTGAGACAGTCATCAGTACTGTCCATGATGATGCCATCAAGGTAGTCGACTCTTACAAATATTTAGGCACCATCTTCGACAACAAGCTTAAATGGGACATCAACACTGACATGATCCTCCGTAAGAGTCAACAACGCCTGTACCTCCTACGGAAACTCAAATCTTTCTCCTTCAGCTCTGTCATCCTCACTCGGTTCGATCAGTCCTTTATTGAAATGTCTTCACTTTTTCTTTCGTCTCCTGGTTCCACAACCTCTGTCTAGGGAACAGGAATAGTCTTGTATCCCTTGTTAATATCTGTTCTAAGATCGCCGGAATCAGGCAGAGGGACTTGGCAGCTTTCTGTCATCAGCATATCCTTAGGAAGGCCTCCCGTATCCTCTCCATTTCTGATCATGTGTTGGCATGTGAGTTTTCACTCTTGCGGTCTGGCTGTAGGTATGCGATGCCTGTATGAAAAACCAATCACCACCGCAATTCATTCATTCCATGTGTCATTCACCTGATCAATTCTACTGGCCGGGAACTCGTACTAGCCTGAGGTGACCTAAGGTCACCACTATATCCACTATATCTACTGTTGCTATGAATGTGTGTGTGTGTGTGCGTGCATGCGCTAGAGAGAGAAAAAAAATTATTTCAACATGTATACATTATCTCCTTTTATATTATGTATATGTCTGTATGATCTCCTTTTATATCATGTATATGTATGTATTATCTCTTTATATCGTGTAAGTATTACTGCTAGTACGAGCACTATTTGGAATTGCCCTTGGGGATAAATAAAGTGGTATTGTATTGTAAAAAGGAGAGGCAGTTGGGAGGGGGAAGAACAATATAGAGACAATGTATGACAAACTGCAATTTAAGCCGACACTTGCACCCACTCCTACACATCTTTGAAATTAGATGCAAAGACAGTAGTAGTAGATTTAGAGTTTCTAGAGTTAGAACCACACATTATCCCAGCATTCATCTATCCCTACTGCAATTCAGATATTCAATCAACTTATGCATAGGATATGCACATGAATACAGATGGCCATACTGTTTGCTCCAATTTTTATGTATGTCTTTTAATTGATGTCATATTCATCTCATTGTTGTCCTATTTTGAGTGGCAGTATGGCTCTGTACAAAGTTTAATACTTATGAAAATGATCAAAAATGGAGAACTAGAATTGGATATAGACATTTTGTGTACTTTTTGTAGCCTGTGTTGATGTTTTAGGTAAAGTTCTAATGTTTCTGTTGGCGGACACAATATTTTCCTGAAAAGGATTAATAAAGATGCTTGGGACTGTACTTGTAAGACCCATGAGCTAATTCACACATACGTCATCAACATCTTTTGTCATAAAAGAGCTGATTAAATTTTCTTACTGTTGTTCTTGTCTTATTAACATGATACAGTTACTCTTTTATTTTTGGGAAAAAGTTCACCATCCCATATTCATCTTAACAAGGCATGTTGACCTGCAAAATTAAAAATGTTCCAGGAAATATTTATGATTCTTGCCATAATTTAACAGCATATCACTAACAAAGAAATTATAAATGTGCTCTTACTTTTTGAACTGTCATGTAGGTACAGTGGGTGCACTTCATTAGATGATGCTGTATTATCAAACTTCTATTTTTATTATTAAATACTTGTACCCATGCTCATGTTCTTGTATGCCTCAATGTAGGACATATCAGAAATATATGGTTTCACCTCTCTTAATGAAATACAACAGATAGTAAACATAGACAACGTGCATAGCAGATGAATGTTTGTTCCTCATCCAGTGTTTAAACTAGAGCTGGTTCTAGATTGCTTTCATTCATATCTTCCATGCATCTGGTTACAAAAAAGACCCATAGTATTTTTTATTCTTTGTTCTTTAGATTGAAGTTTATGCTCTGATGTTTCTTTTTATCTTTTTTATGACATCTCTTTCACCATTTCTTTTGTTATCATTTTTTAAATCTCTCTTTTTATTGCCTTGCTCCTTTCTCATTCTCTTTATTTGTTCCTCCTCCTTCACTCTTCCTTTTTCTCTTAGGCTATCTTGTGTCTTTTTAAACTACTGAAGAATGAAGTGAATGAATAGCGAAAACTATGTGTATATTCCAGACACTGTTGATGACCGAGGACGCATGATCAAGCCTGAACATAAAGAGACCGGTGCTGTGGCATTGTCTGTTTACCTGCGGTATCTGTCTGCCTGCTCCTTCACCCTTTGCATCATCAGCTTCATTTTCCAGCTTGTATACCATGCTGTCTTGGTGACAGCGAACTACTGGCTGACCTTGTGGTCCATAGCTGTACAGACAGCAGCTTCCCATGCCCATAACGAAATCTTTTCCAATACTTCAAACTACAGCAGCTTCTCAGACTCTCAGGTAATGTTCTCACAAAATTGCTTGAATGCTTTCTGTGACTCACACCAGTTGCTTCTGATGACCATTTTCCATTTTGTTTATTATTTTGCAGGAGACCAGTTTTGAGTGGTATCTTCATGTTTATGTGGGCTTATCCTCAGCATCTGTTCTTGCTGGTTTCATTGCAACACTCATTGTCCTCATTTCTGGAACGTGCGGTGGCAAAGTCTTGTACATAAACATGCTTCGCAATGTTGTGCATTTACCCATGAGGTGAGATGTCTCATGATGATAAGAAATAGAATAATAGAGTCATATGCATGTATATAAACCAGCACTTTATTTCCCTACAAAAGAGAAGGTAAATATTATGGCAGGTCATTGCAAGCAGATGTGGTTATTATGTAGGTTGTTTTCTCTTCAGGCTTTTTTAAAAAGGGGTGAAGCAGGTTGAGAACCTAGTCCCCACATAGTAGCACATGCCATATTTATCTTGAATCTCTTTTTCTTCTCTCTCACACCCTACACACACACACACACATATATGGGTTGCTTTATTTTTCGATCAGATGACTGAAAATTACATCTGATTTCTTGTAGGTTTTTTGATACAAATCCCAGTGGACGAATTCTCAATCGCTTTTCTGCTGACATTTCTTCAATCGATCAAGTAAGTAGATAAAAGTTTCTTTGAAAGAAAGAGGAGAGGAAGAAGTGAAGAATGAGGTGTCTCTAAATAGCTCTTCACTCTTGCTCATTTTTTATTGCTTCAGTTTCCTACTTTATTTTCTTACTTAGATTTAGTACGTTGCACCGACACGTTTATGCTTAGGTATCAGTTTGTTTGGTATTTCAGTATGAGAAATTTGGTTTTATTGGTCATCAAAAGGTATCAGACATCTGGATTCCTTAAATGGGGGCATTTAGATTGGTTTAAGAACATTTTGGTAAAAGGGAATTAAAAGAGATCTGATGCAATCAAAAAACTGCTGCTTTACAATGTAGGATATATTTGCTGTAAGAGCATTCATAAAGTAATTATGTAAATTAGGTATAATTTATTCTTTTAATGGAAGAAAAATAGAGCACAAACAAAAGTGCAGAACATGTTAAAAGATATAGTACCCGCTTATAAATACTTCAGTGTCTGTTTTTAACAAAAATGTTTCTTTATTTGCAGCGCATGGCAAGCAATGTGGAAAACCTTTTGCGCTGCATCTTGTATAGCCTGTCTGCCATCATTGTCAACTGTATTACCACCCCTTACTTTTTGCTGGCTGCACTCCCCCTTGCTGTGCTTTATTATCTGCTCCAGCGTTTCTTCAGACATACATCGAGGTGAGGTGCCATGAGAGACTGTTTAGTGTAATGGTGTGTTTATGTTCTTAAGGATTTAATTATCTGGTATAATTTGGTTTAATTATGGTAAACTTGAAATAAAATAACTTTTGAAACATAAATGCGAAAAGAACTGTTTGGTAATGATAGAGCCTGTTTTCTGTGAACAGAGAGTTGCAGCGTCTGGATAGTGTCACAAAGTCCCCCATCTTTGCCCATTTCTCAGAGACACTGTCTGGCCTGCAGACCATCCGTGCTTACAGGTAATTCTTTGCTGTTTGAATGTTAAGACCCTAGCCTTTAAGATTTGACGTTGCAGTTTAGATGTGTTAGTGTGTAGTTGCAGTCAGTCTTTTAATCTGAGAAGAAATAAATGGATTTTTTTAGTCTTTGTACAGGAATGCTACAAAACTGTCTTACAGTCTACCTAAGCATGATTAGATGTGGTTAAAATAACTTATGGAGCATCATTTCCCATTTATTTAAATATTATTTCTTATCTGCTCTTCTGTGCAGGGCTGAAGGGGAGTTCCGACGCCGTGCTATGCAGGCTATTGATAACAATGTCAAGCCTTTTCTCTTCCTCCAGACAGCAAACCGCTGGCTCGGAATTCGTCTGGTGTTTATACTTTGTGTTTTTCTCTTATACCAACATTGTGGTGAGAGCATGCACATGTGTGTTTCTAATTTGTACTGTCCCAGATTATATGACTATATGGAGTTATTCTGCTCTAAAAATAAAGAGTGTTTACTTTCCCAGCGCAGTTCATCTCTGACCACTTGCACTCATCTGTCCTCGGCCAAGGAGCAGCAAACTTCATAAGGTAAATTGCAGAGCAGGTCAGGCAGTTGGTACAGCAAACATATTAGATAGCAGGAGACATCATCACATTTCACAGGCTGCGCACAGCTTATCCATGAGACCTTAGAAACAAGGTAGTTGACACGTGAAGCCAGGCAAAAAACTGATGTGAGAGAGCTGGCTAACTGGCAAGGCCAGATGGGAGGGTGAGTTGGTCAAAATTTTATGTTCTCCCAGTTTATCCAGTCGGGAGTGAATAGTTGGAATTGAGGTAGCTAGTCGGGATAACTCCATTTAGTCATCTCATCTGGTAAGTACTTGAAGAAAGGAATTTTACCATCAAAAATGGTATATTTGTACATTTAACTAATATGGTAAGGGCAATATGAGATTGTGTTTTTTATGTTTTTTAACGCTCGTTTTTCTTTTGACAGGACTATATGAGCTGCTTGTTGGTGTTTGCATCTGCTTTAGCCAGTCTCAGTACTGGGATTCTGGGCCATATCAACCCTGCCTTTGTTGGCTTGTGCATAACCTACTCTCTTATGGTACTTTTTTCTGTTGGTCTTTGTCATTAAGTTAAATGGTATTTCATCAGTGTTGAGTTATGTTTGAATATCAGGGATTCTCACCTGTAAAATTTTCTGTATAGACTTTTCTGTATTTGTATGGGAAAATCTGAAAAATACAAAAATATGATGTTTGAGCTGTTGGTACAATATTTTGGTTGTAGCGATCTTTTTTTGTTTTTTGTTTTTTTTGTTCAGTGTTCAGTCTAGCTTAAGCCCATTTCTAATTTGTAGTTTGCAAGTCGACTGAGACCATGCCACCTAAGAGAGTTGCCAAGAGACCAACGGTCCACCTGGTGCTAAAAAACATAAGGGGGACCTTTCGAAAATCAAACACAACTGACTTTAAGTACATTGAAACCAGCATAAAAAAGAGTGGGGTGGGGGCAACTATGCACTATGTACAAAGGGTGACCCGACACTTAATCCCCTAGACATTTAATCCCCAGACACTTAATCCTCAAAAATGCCCCCAAATTGCGACACAACACTCAAAACTGCTATTGAAATATTGTGAACTTGAAATATTATAACTGTCAGATAAATGTGTCGCGTGGTAACTCTGGGTACCACACATATCAATAATTTTGAGGATTAAGTGTCTGGGGATTAAGTGTCTGGGGATTAAATGTCTAGGGGATTAAATGTCGGGGATTAAGTGTCTGGGATTCTGTACAAAGTGCTGATGTAATATTGATATCTTACCCTCCAGTCAAATAACAGTCTTCACCAAGAGAAGTCCCAGAAACATGCAGTCCCTGAAAAGGAGGTATCAGAGGAATGGGAAAAATCTTAAAAATATGAACAGCGATGTATAAAAATGCACTCAAGATTTTTTCAGTTTGCATTGTTTTATGACATTTCAGACAGCATTAAGGACATGCTTTTAAGAAAATAAAAGGCCATGATTTTTTGGGACTGAAGCATGAGAGACATTGGTATACCTCTGCAATCTGTGATAATCTGTCTTTGCATCCCCTCCTCAATTACCTTTGAGTTTTTTTGTTTTTTTGTTTGGAGAGTTTCATCCATGTATCCCAGATATACATAAAATGGAGAAAGTGTGTTATGTATAATTAATGAATTATACTTACACATTGCTTCTCCTGACTGTATTCAGTATATTTTTATGTTTGGATCTGGTCATGCAGGTAATATGTATGCAGAGGAGTTTGATTTTACAGCATTTATAAACATGTTTTTATGGATCAGAATATCAAAGCATGGCAGCCTGTGCCTTTTGATTTTGAAAGAAACTGCAGCCTCTTGTTGTTTGTAGCTATTTTGTGACTGAGATCAAACCTGAGCACGTTTGGAGTTACTATACTGAACATTCAGTTTATAGAAATCTCTAGAACCTTGTCTACCACTGCATGTCAAGGGGCTAAACTGACTGAACCAAACTATAGATTTCAGGGCAGCTAAACTGGATTGTCAGGATATCAGCTGATGTAGAAATGGCAATGAATGCCGTGGAACGAATCCTAGAGTACACAGACTTGCCTTCAGAGACAAATCAAAATATACATGGTCAGTAGCATCATTATTACTATGGCAGTCTACTTATTTTTTTTTCCCCCTTCTTTATTTGTGTTGGTTTAAGGAGATAATTTCCTGCATGGTATTTAGCATCATTTTGTGCTAACCTATTAAATGTCATCTTTTTGCAGTAATTTGATAGTTCCATTATTTATGGTCTTTGGAGAACTGCTGATAAACCAATAATACAACTTCATAGATTGTTATGCAAAGTACCTTAGGAATTTTTTTAAAAATGTGTGAGAGAATAAAAGCTATTACACAACTTCACTTGACAATCTGATTGCTAAGTCAGAACAAATGTTTGCAGAGAAAGATGCCGATGTGGAGGATGAGTCCTGGCCAGCTCAGGGTCGAGTGGAGTTCAAAGGGGTCACGCTGGCGTATGACAAAAATCTTGATCCTGTTTTAATCGATGCATCCTTTGTTTTCAATCCTGGTGAAAAGGTGAGAAGTGGTCGAGCACTAGATTGTTTTAGCAGTTTATGAAAACTCCTTGAATAAGTAGTCATTGATTAAAATGTATTAGAAAAATATATGGTGGGTAATAGCTCTGCTGGTGAGATAGGGTGCGGTCTTGGCTTTTTCTCCATTTTTAATTTTATTAACAGGTCCTATGAAAGCGTTAACATTAGAAATTTGTGAGAAAAAAATTCATGATAGTGCTTTTCTTAAAGTCTCTGGTAAGCAACGATCAGAGTTGTGCATTTTATCAACAACTTTCATGTCATTTGTCTTGTCATCCAGATTGGAGTATGCGGGCGCACAGGCAGCGGCAAGTCTTCGACAGTGCTGGCACTGTTTCGAATGTTAGAGATCATCGAGGGTGATATTTTAATTGATGATACGGACATCACTCGCATTCCCTTGCATCATTTGCGCTCACGGCTGGCCATCATACCCCAGGATCCAGTCCTGTTCTCTGGAACTATCAGGTAGGAATAGTGTACTCCAAGCTGAGAGCCCTCTTAGTTTCCCATTGTGGTGGGGCCATGGTTTTGGGATTGAATGGTGTTCCTCTGGAATTTGATGCTATTGCTAGTGTGGAAGAATAAATCTTGGATTAAAGACCAGGAGTACATTACTCATACATATTCATCTACATTAATCTCTTCTTATGTTCGATAAAGTTAAGTAAATCAAGCAAATTCATTTCAAAGAGTTAAAAAGGAAAATGGAGAAGACATAAACAACAATGAATTACAGTAATTTCTTCACATTGATCCTTAAAGATCTTTGAATTTTCAGAAAACCTTTTAACTTTTTTTGTTTTTTTAACCAGATTTAACCTTGACCCTGAAGGTAAATGGTCAGATGAGCGCCTCTGGGTTTCATTAGAATCTGTCCAGATGAAAGAAACCATTCAGTCACTTCCTGAGAAACTTGGTAGGTGATGGTTTTGTTAAATTCTACATGAAAAGCATTGAAAAGGTACATAGTTACAATTATTTTTTAATGCCATTAAGATAATTAAAAAATAGGTGCTTTTTGATGCTTCTAAAATTACAAGGCGACTTAATAAATGCAAATATTAGTGGAATTTTCTGTTCTAGAGTCTGCTTTGAAAACTTTGATCTTAAAGTGGAATGAAAATAAAAATGAAGAATGCAACTTGCAAGGAAATAAAATCGATATTTTGTGGAGAACAAGCTTAACCAGGATAATTTGTAGCAGATTGTCTTGTTATTTTGCAGAGGCAATTGTCACAGAAGGAGGAGGAAACTTCAGTGTTGGTCAAAGACAGGTAAGTGAGAGTTTCTAATCCTCAGATCTTTGAAGTTCTTGGCACATGCCTGTCTCCATTGACTTCACCCACTGACATGACCTTAGTAGTTACTTCTATTCTTCAATCAAATAAATTATCTTACTTGATACTGTCATTGAAACCCAGCACTAAAGAAACTCGGTGGACTCAGCAGTAAAGCCCCTTGCTCTATGTTTGTGTGCACGTAGACTTTCTCTGTTTTTTTCTCTCTCTCTCTCTCACACACACACACACACTACTGTAGAAAACGTATTTTCTACTTTTAGTAGAAGTTGTTTAGACCACCAACAGTGCACTGGTCAAATTACCACTGACTCTGTAAAGACCTAAAAGGATGGTCACTGCAAGGGCCATAAATCCTGACCAGTCACACTGTAGTAGTATCGAAGATTTGAGTATCTGCTAACTTCCCTGAATCGGTCCAACATCAAAGGGTGTCCACGGACACCCAAAATGCAGGAAGAGGCAACTAGGGCTCGGAATAATAAAAATTTACCACTTTCCGAATCTGCATGCTGAGGTCTGTCTCGAGGAAATGTTTCATGTGAAATATAGTTGTGTAGATTAAGTTGGTGGAAGTATAACTTCCCAGAGGACGGTGGATTATATAAGTAGAATATTGAATTATATATATATATGGGGACTGTGGATTCTGAATGTGTATTGCGGAGAACTGTCCATGCTGGTGCAAACACAGTGAAGATTGGATTATATATAATATCTGGATGGCAGAGTCTGAATATATATGGTGAAGAACTGTCCTCACCCTCAGTGAAACAAGAATGTGATTAAAAGGGAGAAATTTACGGGTACGATCATGCAACAGTGACAGCCAGAAAGCTGAGTCTACAAAAGTGAAGTATTGAACAATCATTAGAACTATTGTTGAATATGTATATATGATTCATTTAAAATTCTTTCTTATTTATATTTGTTTTGCATATCTACATCTATTTTTATTGACTACGTGGATGTGCCTGTGCAAGAGTTATAACGAAGTGCTTTAAATGGTAAGTCAGATAGGTATTATCCATTGCATGACAGTGCACCACCGTTACAGCTACACACTACACACTCTCTCTCTTTTACACACACCTAGGCATCAGAAAATGTGCTACAGACAGGAGCAGATTATATTGTGGTTTGAACTGCTGCTTGACAGCAGATAGCTATTAATGTTCTCCTTAGTTGTGATGTTGTAGTGTTACTTCTTACAGTTAATTTGCATGGCAAGAGCTATAATTCGCAACTCCCGCCTCATCGTCCTGGATGAAGCTACAGCTTCTATTGATCTGGAGACCGAGAGAAAAGTTCAGGACATAGTTCATGGTCCAAACTTCAGTGGCCGAACTGTCATTACTATTGCAGTAAGCTTTTTCTCAAAATATATGATATAGAATGAAGCACTTATAGCCTAAAAATTATGTATAGGTATCCATGCACATAGACTGGCATCATATCTTCTTTTCACATTAGTATCATATCTGTTAGTATCATATCTGTTGGTATCATATCTTCTATCACAGTAGTTGCATGTCTCCTGTCACAGCAGTATCATATCAGTTAGCATCATATCTTCTGTCATATTAACAACATACCTATTAGCATGATATATAGTCTATCACATTAGTATCATATTTTCTATCATATCTACTATGCATCATATCTGCTATCACAAACTCTCAGTCATTCTCTTTCTCCCTCTCCATTTCTCACTCATTTCTAACAGTTTTTAGCATTGAACACTATGCTCATATCACAATGTCCATAGCATCTCATTTTATACTCTCTCATTCACTCTGTATTCAGTCCCTCACTTTCTCTTTTCTTTCTTATCAGTATGCAGTATGGATGCACATGCAAATGTATGTGTCTGCATGTGTCTCCACTCACGTGCACCCTCTTTAAAAATTAAGAAAAAAGTGAAACTCATCTTAACATAATTGAAAATCTATTTTCTCTGTTTAGCATCGCATATCTACCATCAAACAGTATGACAGAGTGATGGTTCTTGATTTTGGAAGGCTGGTGGAGTTAGGTTCTCCTTCAGAACTTTTGGCTGACCCACACAGTATTTTCTACTCACTTGCCAATGCTTCTGACCCAAGTACCATGGCAACTAAGAAACTGTCTATCATCAGTGGTATTACAGACTAAAACAGGAAAGAGTTTTAAAAACAAATAAGTTGTGATAGTCCTCATCACAGTTTAAATTTGAAGGGTTCTGATTTCTGCTTTTTATTTAAGGCAGTGAGATCGCCTGAAAAAAAACTGTCTTAGGGTCTTGGATTTTACTCTCTTTAGGGTGATATCAAGAAAAGAACAAGTTTATACCAAAGTAAGAATAAATATATACCAAGGTAAGAATAAATATATACCAAGGTAAAAATAAATATGCACATTTCTTGTTGAAAATAGTTCTATGTTGTTAATATAATAAAATATGTGTCTTTTGGTCTCATAAGTTTTGAAACAATTTGAGCATGACATGGTGTCAGAATATCTTTTTGATACTATAATAATCATGACATTAGAAGTGTTGCAATTTTATTTAGTGAATCACAGTTTTGGCACACTACAGATGTTTTCAGCATGTGTCCACATCATGTTTTAGTGCTGGATCTTTTACTTGGTAATCAGGCTATGTAAATGAGTGTGACACCGTTTACATCTACATGTCATGCTTGGGGTAGGTGGGGTATCTGCCATATTTTTGTATACAGTCACAAAGAAATATGTCTTGATTGGTTTGCAAGGAAAATTGTGAGCAGTTATCTGAACTTGTCTCCCTTCTCATTCATTGTTACATATAAGTTTTTTAATATTGTATGCATAAGCATTAAAAGCAACAGTGCTACCATTTTTAAATGCTTCATTCTTTCACATGATATACATTTACATCAGAAAGTGCAATTAGAGTTGTCAAAGGGAAATTTCAGTTTTCAGTCGACCATATTTCTTTGTATTGTAATGTTGCATTGTATTCACCTCAAATGTGCAGAAAATGCAAAAGAAAACCAGACTTCTTTTCCATCCTCCATTTATTTCTGGGCATGTGACACAACTGATCTTTGATTTGTCATATGCATTTTTGTAAGCTTTTTTGATAGTTATATTAGTTACCAGTGTTCATGTATGTGACTTCATGCAGTTGAATGGTGCTTTGACTTTGTCTTTGCATTGCTCTTTGTTGATTATTAATTTATAAGATGTTGGTCAAATGACTGTTGTTATTCATTTAAAATGTTGGTCAAATGACTGTTGTTATTCAATTGAAGTGATTCATCAGATGGCTTTTTATGCTTTAGAATACATTATGCTGGTTGAAAAATAAGTTTATAGAAAGGAAATGTCATAAGAAAGAGGAAAGTGCTGTAGGTTTCACTGTCACAGGCTACTTTTTGTGTTGGTTTTATCATCAGTCAGTTGCTCTAGCTACCTATTAAAATACTGTCTGCATCAACACTAGACCGTCTGTCCTTGTAAATATGGATTTTGTGTCCTATTTTGGTTCCGTTTTGACATTAAATTGTACCATCTAGTCATGTTGAAGTTGTAATTTAAAATCATTTTAGACGTTCACTTTAAACAAGGATTTATATCATGATCAGTTAAGAAAAAATAATTTGGTGATGCTTTCATACATTGGCAAACAAAAACTGTTGCAGCTATTGTAATCATGAGTGGTTTCTTCCATAACGTGAAATCTTGAGACATCTGAATTTTTCTTTGAAAGGATATATTTTATAATTTGTGGTTGTTTTATACATTTTGCCTTTGTGAGCTGTTCTGTTCACAGGCTAAAATGTATGGTTTATTAAAAGCAATTCGCACAAATTTTATTGAGTTATTTAAACACAAGCTCCTGCATGTTCAGTATAATGTATATGACCTCTTAGGTAGATACTAGTGACCTTTAGATTGCTGGACAAGTACATGAGGAACACATGTATGCTGTCAGTCTATAATCACTCCCACAGATAGAGGTTTTATATGGTGTTACCAAATGTTATGTTTGTTTTGTATCTATCGATGTTTAGCTGGCTGAGTGGTGGTCCCCATTTATTGTGTACATGTATCACTGTTGATATGTCTGTTTTGTTAAACTGGGTGTTGTATGATTAAATATTTGTTAACTTCATTTATCTATGTGGACATTTCTAGTACTAAGTGTTCTGCAGTTAATGAGTGATCATACCTGGGGTGGCTATAGCTTTCATAGCTGATACATATAGCATGAGTAGTTTTACTTTTTTCTGGAAGAGGTTTGAGATTCCCAAAGGACGAAATCTTCACATATTTGAGTTTAAAACCTTGAAATTAGCTGAGGCACTGCCATTGGGAGAGCAAGTGCATATGGTGAATTCAATGAAATGAGGAGTTTATGTCCTGATGTTTGTCAAACAATATATTGGGAATGCAAATATATTTTCAAATAATATTTTGGCATGTCCCCACTTTCATTAAATAAGAATAGAGAAAACAGCTGTGGAAGGCATAATACAGAGTTGTTATAGGGTTGAAGAGTTTGCCCATTAAAAAAGTTAGCGAGACATACCAGGAGGTCATCCAGCTGATTGCAAGTGATAGGCCCGACTGGCATGGCTACACCAAATTTGCTGCAACTCATGATGTCCACCCAATAACTGAAAACAGTTCAGGGAGTGGGAGACTTTGACTAAGTCTAAGAGACAGGGAATGAGAGCAAGACATACCACCTGGGCGGTGATCTATTTTGATATATAATATCAGTATGAAACATGATGATGATGTCGATTTATAATGCACAGGTATCCATTCAAAAGAATGCTCATTGCGCAGCAAATACAGAAGAGAAAAAAAGAAATAAAACAGCAGGAAAGTAAAAAATAATAAAGACAGAAATGGTGCTAGGTTGGTTAAGTCCGTCTTAAGTAAACAAATGAGTCTTCAGTCTTTTCCGAAACATGGTTGCTGAGGTGATTGCAGGTGACCTATTTTAATATATAATAATGTTATCAGTATGAGACATGTAGGCCAGAAGCCATTTGTTGGCATCTAAAGATCAAAAAAAAATTTCTTCCTTTTTATATATATTTCCCTAACTTTTTCTTCTCTTTATCATTTATTGTTTAAAGATTCCCCCAAATTGTGTATGAAAATCAGCAGATTATTTAAAGCAAGCATCTAATACTGCCTGTAACAGCCCAAAGCCTGGCCTTGCCATGTTTTACTGTACTGAAGAAATACACAGATGTTTGATTCTGAATACATGAATTAGTTGAATTAATGTCTTAGAAGTGGGGTGCCATTTAATTTAGAAATTCGCAAATATTCTAGATGTCTAAAGCACTAGGATCTTGGCCATAGAGCTAGCATATTTTACTGCAAAATACATCCTAGAACATATTTAGGAAATGCTTGAGACTCTCACTAGAATGTGGGTTTATTGTTATTTTTAGCAACATTTTATTTTTTTTGTTTTAGCAGTTTATTCAGATGAAAGACTTATGCATGGTGTCATCTCCAGCTGGGCACAGTGATTGTCTGATGCTTATTATTTTATATAGTGTAAATATAGAGTGATGTAACTTGCATACTTATATTTTGAAAAGATTTTTGAGAATTTTGGAGGAAAGCAGTTGAGCATATTTACACCTCATTTTTCATGAAAAAGTATATAATGGTGATCATTTTATTCCCATCAGTAGCTCTTCTGATCTAGGTGCATGTTTCATAGAAAGTGCTTATCCTCATTCAAAAGCTTTACTGAGCTAATAGTGGAGGTGACCCAGCATATGACTTTAGCAATTAGGGAAGGTCTTCTCAGAGGACATCTGAATGTGTGCATGCAGTTATAGCGGATTAGAAAATGACTCTAGTGCTCATGTGGAAGTATTGGCTCCCTATCTGGCATATTTACAGCACCTATGGAATTTGACATCAAAATAACTTAGGATGTAATGAAAGATAAAGAAAGATAAGAAGAAAAGAGTAAGAAGCTTGGCTGGTCACCTCTAATAAGTCTGAGTTTGATTTCAGTATTTTATTGTACCAATTGCATTTTTACCATTTAAATGGTTACTGAAAGTGTTCCCACCTATTTAGTACAAAGGGTGTGTAAGATATAGTTTGTCTGAAATTTTGGGATTTGATCACATAAGTGTGTGTACAAACATATTCATGGACACAAAAAGAAAACATTTAAATTTGTGCCACATGTCACTTATTATATTTACTTGTTAGTATATTAATTTTGTATGTTAATGACTGAAAGTACCTTTGTATATTAAAAATAATACAGTACTAGTAACAAACTCAAAAATATTGTATGATTCATGTGCACATTAGGCCAATAATGTATTAAAGTACTACCTTAATTGTCAGTGCTAGTACACACTTAAAACTGTTAAATGTCAGATTCTCTTTCTGGGGCCAGTTGCACAACATATTTCTAATTTTAAACACTTTTAGGCCTTAAATCTATTTAGATAATCAGTTTAAAGTGCACACCACAATTTTAGAATTTTTAAAACTAAAACTGCTTTAAGTAAAATAAAGTTGTTTAAGTCTGACTTCCGTCCTGTCAGTACTTTTTTTGTATGTAATTGTGCAATACATCTATAAATGGCAAAGAAGAGATTTTGCTTCTTTAGAACAGTTTTAAGGTTTAGAAACATGTTGTACAACTGGCTCCTGGTTTCCAGGGCCTAGGACTGTGTATAGAACTGCATGCTGAAAATAAATGAGTTGTGACAACTAAGAAAACTTTTGGAGTCAGAGTAAATCCGATTATTGTACCTAATGTGTTCTTAAATGGTGTAGACCAAGCTGGTAACAAAAACCTATATTATGCCTATTAATAATCTTACATTATCAAGAAGGAATAAACCACCATATATTCCATTTTTAATCCATAGAAGAGTGTCATCCGTGATAAATTTACAGTAAAGCTGATTATTGGAGGCTATTGTGAAGTTAGTTGAGTGACAAACTTTGTGCAAAGCAGAAAACTCTTGTGATATTTTAGTTTCAAGTGACTATTACTGCCATGGAGCTTCAGGATGAACGGAGTATCTGGTGATATGATTCATTAATAAAATGCTTTTAAAGAGATATATGAAGTTTAACAAATCAAATTATTTGAACTTATATTTTGCTAGTGTTTATGTAATCATTCACCTACTGCTAGTCATAAAGTTCGTAAAAATCAGCTATTTTTTCATATTTATTTCAGTTGTCGTATTTTACCTGCATGTTGTCGGTGTTGTGTATAACTGTAAAATATTTTGTAGAATTTTATAAAAGCCTTATGTCGTTTTCTTAGTTTCTCTCTCCTTTCTATCATAATATATTTTATCTCCCTTTGTCACCATACACGCTGCCTCTCCATAGCAAGTTTAGGTCTCAATTGGCATTGCTATCACTCAGTATTTTTCACTGTAGTGATTCTGTCATATTTTTATGCATTTTGATTTTTTTTTCAGTTTCATATCTAAAGCTTACATTGTATGACTTTCTGTTGTTCTGTTAAAGCAGTGGTTCACTTGTTGCTGTGATTGTCAGTAGTGTTCGCCTATCATATTAAATATTTTTGGAGTTTCAGTAATAGTTTTTTCCTGTTCTGATAAACTTTTAAGAAACATGAAAATGTAAAGTGTGTACCACAGTTATGGTCATTATGCAAATCTGTGTTAGAATTGTTTATGGTGCAGTTAAAAAAAGTATTCTAAATGCACTCCAATTGTGTTCAGCATATGAAAAGTCATGTACGCACTACTATATCCGGTGGTGTTGAGATTGTCTTTAAGCAAAGGACTGTGTTGAAATCTGTGGAGTTTTGGATGTATTCAGTTTTATTATTTATTTAATTGTAGTTTGGAACTTTTATTTTAAGTAGTTATATGTTGTCTTATGAACATAAATGTGTTTGTAAAATAAAATGATTCTCAGCTGTGGTCAGCCTTTGTTTCTGAAATCATCATCATCATCACATCATCATCATCATCAGTCCCTTAACTCTGATTTGCGATATAGTTACCTGGCCATATAACAAACCCCCATCAACTTTCTCTCGCAGTTTTCTGCATTCTGTGAGAGATAATGAATGAGTTGCCAGTATGCTTGTAGATGTTGTCTGACATTTTGTTTCCTGTTTTATCTTCTACCTACCTGTGCTGTTCCTTGAAGTATCATCTTTGCAGGTCCTATCAATCTTGAGACGTGCTCACACCACTCTAGTTTGTGTCTTTTCACTGTGGACAGAAGTTGCCCTTCTTGACTTTGATGGGGAAAAGAGCTTTGACCTAGATGCAATAGTATGTGGATGGGGAATATAGGGGAAGGAATGAAAAGGGTGAGGGAGATAGGGCTAGGGTAGGTGTGATCTCTGTTCCATGTTGCCACGGGTGTTGGTTACTGTTGTTGGTGCCCAGTTCCAGTTCTTCTTAGTGTCCAGGAGGCCTGCTTAGTCAGCAGGTGTGGTGTACATTACTATATTCCATGCTACAATTTAGCTTTTGATACTTTATTTATCTGTATTACTCATAATTTAAAATAATTTCACTTTTGTTCTTAAAAGTTATCTGACATTAGCACAAACAGTTTGTTGGTTTATGGGTTTGCACTTTTTAATTCCTAAATGAAGACCATGACTATTATCTGTATAATTAGCCTCTCTTTTTATGTGATGAATATTGTCTTAAAGATTTTTTAGCTTGAGATCATATTTAAAGTTTACTTATAGTCAAACATTTAGATTGTTGTAATTATTTTTTTTTTAGGGTGGTGCTATCGGTATATTTTGTTCCTGTATTTTTCTTTTAGTATATACCTTTTTGAATTCTTCTCTTTCTAGGCTGTTTTCAATACACCCTGAAAGCATTTGTGGGGTGGGGTGGTATCTCCACAGTTAAATGTAAGGGCATCCTTGTACATATTGTTGCCTTGTTAATTTTGTGTAGGTTGTCTGAAGTGCTGTTGGTCTAACAGTCAGTTCAGCTGTGCTCCAAACCAGGAAATGGTTTTTGTATGTTGTGGTTTGTATCTGAAGTCTGCAATTATTTTGTAGTGGTGCTTTTCTTTTTGTGAGGTCTTTGTATGTCTGTGACGTTGTAAATGTCCAAGGAACTGTTTGTGACATGTTTGTGTGGTGCTGTGATTTTTTGTCTGCTCATTTTCTCCATTTGTTGGGTGTGTTATTTGAAGGTGTATAGGGGTTGAGTGGGTGGGTGACCTGTTCTGTGTCTGTCTGGATTGGCTATGGAGGGTGACTGTGGTTTGTAATTTAAGAGGCAGTCCTTTCTTTAATAATCAGTCCTATAGGTCTTTGTCTTGAGACCCCCAGCACTTCCAGGTCAGGGTAAATAAAGGTACTCCCAATACTACTTTAAGAGCCCTATCCAGCAAAGCTGGCGTTAGGCTACTTGATTTACTCTGATGTTGGCTAGGAGTGGGGTTGCATACAACACTTTAGATAATATATGAGCTTCGTAGAATTTTAGTTAATATTTTGGATTGGTACCCCAGTTCTTTCTAGTGACTGTTCTAATTAAATGTATTCCTTTATAGCACCTTCAGTTATGTTTTCTACATAAGGTTTGTTTAGTTTTTGCTTTTTATTGGAAACTGGATCTGTGAGCTGAAATTACCTGTTTTAGTGAAGTTACCTGTTTTAGTGTTTGCTTAGAATACTCATTTTTTGGTTTGATTTTATTAAATATTATTACCTGGCTTTTGGTCGGAGGGAGTTTATAGCCATTATTTAAAACCATTTTGCTAATGTGTTGAGGTCGTAAATTTTATCAGTTCATATAATTTTGAACTTTTAAAGGCTACTGGTTTTATGAGTTCTACTTTATTATCATTTGAAAAACTGTTTAATTTTTACATGTTTGACACACTTGGAAAGATCAGCAATTATTATGTTAAATAGTAACGGGCTAACAGCAATTCCTTGTGGAACTCTATTATCTAAGTTCACTTCTTTGGATGTTTGTTCCTCAACCCTCACAGATACTTTCCTGCCTGTCAAGAAGGATTAACTTTCTAGTAAGGCGCGCCTGCTTTATAGAATCTTAGGATCAGGCCGTGATGCCAAAGCATATCCTAATCCTTCTCTATGTCTAGGAACTCAAACGTTCACTTTCTTTTCCATGTGGGTATTTACTATTTCTTGTAACTTGTAAGGCTTTTTATATGGCTTATTTCCAGGAGGTCTTTATGGGTCCTAGCTATTTGCCTCATTCTCGTTTAAACCTTTTCATTAATGATGTATGTGGAGGTTTAATGAACCATTAAAAATATTTTGAAGTGACGATGGCGAAAGGAAGAATGATGCTTAAAACGATACTTTACTGAAGGCCAGCTTGGACATCAAATCCTCTTGACTGGTCGTTCGTCTAGAAATCTAGCCTCATTTACCAAGCGCAAATAAAAGATGAAGACAACTTGGCGTCACCTGGCTGCCATCAAACCGCGTGCAGTGTTGGCATTTGGGCTAAATTACAGCAAGACCCATAACTAATCTCGCCGCTGTAGGATAAGTAGGCTATCATGTAAGCGACCTCAGTGGGGGCTGTCACATGTGTCCAATCGGAAAACATGGAAACCACGCCGATGGCGTTATCCAGGTGGTTTGGGGATTGGGGGATGGTGAGGTGCAAAAGCGTGTCGTTCGCTACCAAATTCAGGCTCTATAAGTCCGTCGTTGTACCTGTCTTGCTGTACGGCTGTGAGACTTGGACGCTGCTATCAGATGAGATGAAAAAGATATAGCGGCGTTCGAAATGAAATGTTTCAGGAGACTGCTTCGTATCTCCTACAGAGAGGAAAAGAACGAATTCGTACGCCACCTGGTTCGCAGTCTGGTTGGTCCCCAGGAACCCCTTCTGACAGTCGTAAAGAGGTACAAGTTAAAATGGTTTGGACACGTCTCTCGGCACGATGGTATACCGAAGACGGTGCTGCAGGGAACCGTAGAAGGAAAAAGGCGAGTAGGAAAACAGCGAAAACTCTGGTTAGGTAATGTGAAAGAGTGGACAGGATGTTCACTAGGCATGTTGAATGGCATGACGGAAGACCGAGCAGGTTGGTATGGATTCGTTAAACGGACACTCTCTGGTCATGTTGGTTCGCCTACGATGAGAGGGAGTGGCACCTAGGCGCTCCTGCAGAACTGGCTCATCGAGGTTGGGTCTGGAGGTGTGTTCATTTCGGGTTCCTCTAATCCGATGGTGTGATTCTATCACGTACGTGTATAGGTGGATTGCTGTCTGTCTGCCGAGACCAACGCTGAGCCTCTTGCGAAGTTCTCTGCTGTTAGTCTCGGCGAGCCTTAACAATGAATTTGAATAAACCGGAAGCTATTTCGTAACCAGCCTCGTTCTATGACTTCACTGAAAAAAAAAAAAAAATCGTCTGCAAGCAGTCCAGTCATACAAGTCCGTGATTCTATGCTGCTGTGTATGAACTATAGTGCCTTAGGCTTACAGGAATGTCGAGTAATGCGATGTGCGATTCTGTGCCTCGTTATGAACATTGATTCCTGTGAACAGTCGCATAATGACGTTAGGACGTTAGGTCATCGTGGTTTGGCAAGAGGTCAGTCGAGAATAGCCACGTCCATGATATCTAAGGTCAAGGCGCTTGAGTGTTTCGTACAGACTAATAATGTCACAGAGGTCACGAGCGGACTAGACCGTTGCTGCTAACTATAGGTCACTCATTATTCCTAGCAACACAGAATACCAAAAATACATGGGTCCCCTGGTGTAGAACATGGGTCCCATATACTTTCTATGGGACCCATGTGTTTTCAGCATTCTGTGCTGCTAGATAAGCTGCACTTTAAGGGCGACTACATTGGATGTTGACTACGACACCAGTAGGTGCAGTCGTGCGTGTTTCAGTGCATTATGCTGAACAGCAGGTTTGCGAAAGACCCGTTAGACAGAATGTCCATATTATGATTAAACAAATGCTGACAGAAAATGAAGTATCACTGCATGGCTTTAGAGGTTTGACGCTTCGCCATATTGTCCGGTAGTTAACCAGCACTAAAAACATAGACACACGCATTTCAAAAGTTCTCAACCCCATACTTGTCCCAGCAATGATCGCATCTTCATCTCTCGGCATTTTGGAACAGACTGACTTCACATCATAGTTCAAACACTATTTCGGCTAGAGAACTAGCAAAAAAAAACAAAACAAAAAACAACCAAAACAAAAAAAAAAACAAACAAACAAAGAAACTGCGAACTAACGAAACTAGACAAAACCAGCGAGTATACACTACTGTGAAACGGGGTGGGGAAAAGGGGGTGCGTACCTCATGTATACATCATCAGCTTCCTATAAGATATCCAGTTATTGCCATATTGTTTCGATCGCAGACACAGGCGAGCGCTCGCCTCATACCGCAGTCAGTCAATAGTCACGTGACGCGATAGGGGGTTAGGGGTGATCAACAGCCTAATTAAATTGCACGTGTGTCAGCACCTGCGTGGCACACCGACATCAAACGTCTGTTGCCGTACAAACGTCACACGCAACAGACTTCTTATGACAAAAAAATAGTAGCTATGGTGACGGCTAGGAGTGCATTCGAGACGATGACGATGACGACGATATCAAAGAGGATAAAATATTCTTAACATTGAAAGCGTCCATTACCGATCTTTACCGAGATCGAGATCGTAGAGCATCAGTTTGACCCGTGAGGTTTTCGAAAATACCAGCCTGGCACAGACAGGTATACATCAAACTTTATAGTAGCTGAGCTCAAATCTGAAAAAAAACTCAAAGGGGAAAAAATCGAGAGATTTTTAAAAATAAAATCCAGCAACAACAAAAGATATAATTTAAAGACTTGACATAGAGCTTTAAATGTTAGAATGAAGTAACATAGAGATAACTGCTTTGCAGAGCCGACTCAAGCTTAACAATAACATGTACTAGTTGTATAATAAGGCAGAAAATGTGAAAAACCCCACAAACAATCGTATAATAATATTTTTTCATTAATAAACTTGAAGAAATGGATTAAACAATAAATAATAACCATAATGGAATAAGATTTAAAAATTGGAAGCTCTGTTCACTTTGTCGTTAGCGGATTCCTTTCTTGCCACAGTGTGTACAAGGTAATTGTTATTTTATGCTGTGTCAGCGTGTTTTTTCTCGCAGACTATTACTTGACACACAGGGTCACGTGTTGCTGCAGTTAATAAGTTACACTCTGACCGTCTTCGTATCTTTATCACAGGTAATTTCTTGCCACACACTGTATTAGGTAATTGTTAAGACCTCCGTTCTTGTGTCTGTCTCATTCCCATCTTCCCGTTTCTTCTTTGCTTGTCCAATATCCAACGCAGATAATGTCAATGTATCGTCTATGTCTTTTTTGCTATGGGTATTTTTTTTATCGCCCTACTCCTCTGTATGCGTGCGTGCGTGCATGTGTGTGTTTTGCTGATCCAATTTATTCCCTCCCCTCTCCCATCCTTGTTGTTGATCTCGCCCTTTTTCCATCCAACCGTTTTTCCAGTCGCTCTCTATGCCTCTAGTCGTGTTCATTCTCGTCCACCAGATTAATAAAATCGTTCATTATATTTTCTCACACGGGCTCGCATACAGCATAAGCGGCAGGACGACACATTCCGGAGACACATGACGGAACCCGAGCAAGCAGGCGACAGAGCTTCGATTAGCTCCTGACTGAGTTGTCCATCTGTGCCGACAATCAATACAAGTTTGATTACCCGGTACGAACAAGCCTATTGTAAATCAGCTCCAAATAATTTGTTTCAGTAATGGGATGGGCTTCATAAAGAGGACAGATATGCATATTTCGGGGCTCATTTGAACTGGCTTCGTGTTCCTTTCACAGACTTCTCGACCGTCTGAGTGGCTGTGAGTGGAATCTGTTCTTGACATTTTGCTTATCTGTGCTCTCATAAAGTAGAATTTGTGCTTCCAGTTTTAGATGTCTGCTTCGTTGAGATTATAAATTTTGCTCAAACAAAAAGATCGGGGTTAATGATGATTGAATATAGGAAATCCTGCATGAAGCTGAAGATAGGCAACACGGCGTTTTGATTATTCCTCGAAAAGCCTCATCCAGGTCCAAGCCGAGGCTTCTGCTTGTCCGGGTGGACTTCACATCATCATCATCACACGTGATTTACCACTCTTACCTTTACGAGAACTGACAGTTCTAAATCAAGGGGAATATTTCACTGAGGAACTTCTACGATCAAAAAGTTCTCTAAAAAAAAAAAAAAAACAAGTTGAGAGTCTGAGAAGGGCAAGATGGGACGTCGAGCTCTGGAATCTACAGTGAGCCTGATTGTGTCTGTGTGCATGGTGTCGGTGGTCCTCTACTTTCTCGTCTACACCGTTGCCAATGTGCCTGTTAGCCACGAGAAGAGGGCGCTGACAGAAGAGGATGACCGGACAAACGAGACGAGAGCGGAGGGAGAGCTGCCGCTGTGTCCCAGGAAACCAACGTTCTTCAGTGAGTATTGTCCCAAGACGAAGAACTGTTAATTACTGAGCAGTAGCGAAAAGGGTTCTTTATCTTCTTCTTTCTTCTTTTTCTTCATCATCTGTGCCATTAGTTGGGATGCACTAAATGATAGGTCAGTCTAGCCCTGGATGTTGCAACCTTGTACATTACTCAGCACTGCTAAGCAAAAGTTGCAACGGATGAACATGTTACAATATGTGAAAAAAATGAAACGCTAAACTCCTTTGGCTTCTAGTTTCTAAACACATTCAATACAAAATGAACGTTCTCTGTTAAAGTGTCTCTGGCTCTGCCTCCACCTACCCGTCCAGCTCTTGTCATATTCACACACCGACTCGCTCTCTCCAATCCTTTTCCAATCCCCTCAGGTTCATCGAGCCAGACTCTATGCTAGTTCCTTTCCTGGCTCTGTACAGCTCACCTGGAACAAACTGCCACTCCGTATTTTCTAGAAACCCACTCTTTCCTTTGTCAAAATGTCTAAAAAATCTTACCCCCTTTTCATGCCATGACCTTCCCCACTTTGTGTGTGTGTGTGTGTGTGTGAGAGAGAGAGAGAGAGAGAGAGAGAGTGAGTGAGACGAGTGGTAACATGGCTATATCATGGCTTCAGCAAGTTCTATTACAACGTGGGCAGGGTCTACCCAGTAATTTCAGATCGTCCTGTTTCTTCCGTTCGCAGTCACCAAAGTTCAGATCAACACGACACCCATAGAGTTTCCAGAACTGAACAATGCGTTTCCCGACATGCAGCCGGGTGGCATATTCAAGCCAAAACACTGCAGGGCTCGCGCGAAGACAGCCGTCATCTTCCCCTACCGTGATCGTGAGCGGAACCTCCTCCTAGTCCTCCACAACCTCATCCCTTTCATGATGGCGCAGAACCTCGACTTCCAGATATTCGTCGTAGAGCAGGTTAGAGAAAAAAGCTTCCGCACCTGGTATTTTTAAAATGATATACCGATCAACTGATTCTTTGTTGATTGAGGGGCAGTATAATTTAAGTATCTGAGTGACCGAGAGGTAGATGGCTCGATCGCTGGACTGATTGACTAATCCATTGATTTTCTTTTTAAATCTTTTCTAATAATCTCGAATAATAATTTTGAACAGATTTCAAACTCATTGAATTATCACACTACGGGGTACAGTTTAATAAATGTGGTATGTCTAGATTAGACTAACAGAATGACAACAGTGAACTGTATATTATGGTACGAAAATGGACAAGAGAGCTTAGAGGTAAAGATATGAGTTAACTTGATAATGTAAGTCGGTTATATTAAAATGTTAAAAAATTATACTTTTTTTAAATCGTAAAATGAATATTCACAAATGGATAATGATAGAAATCACATGAAGACGAAAAGAGAAGTAAAATAAAACAGGATACGAGCAAATAAAAAAAGGATGGAGTAGGTAGAATAAAGGTCGTCGTAGGAATAATATAGGATATCATATGAAGTCTCCATTCTCCTGAGCAACGATGCGGCTGTTCTCTTGCGAAGGCGGATGAGGAGGAGGGAAAGGGGGAAAAAAGTAGTAGTAGTGAGAGACAGAGGCAAGAGAGTTTGTAGCATCAACATAGCGTGCAATCAGCAAGGTACTTTATTTGCTCGAACCTTAATAAGGGCGCTAAGCATATTTACAAGACGTTCAATGTTATTCGACCATCAAGTAATTAAACGGATATGCGGCGTTGCTGGTCCCCAGGCTCCTTGGTTCGATTTCAACAAGTGCATGATTATCAATATTGGGTTCATGGAGGCGCTAAAGGCTCAAAAGTTTGACTGTTTCGTGATCCACGACACAGACTTCGTTCCAAAAGACTACCGAAACTACTACTACTGTGGAAGCCAACCACGGCACCTGGTGGTTGATCGCAGCGACAGAGCGAAAAGAGGGTATGAGCAAAACGGCGGGAAAATGTGTGTGTGTGTGTGTGTGTGTGTGTGTGCGTGCGAGTGTGTGTGTGCGTGCGAGTGTGTGCGTGCGGGCTTGCGCGCTCTGTGCTGGGGGCTAAGAAAAAAATCGAGGAAAAGAGCGACAATAAGTGAATAAACTATTCCATGTGAATCAAGTGAAAAAAATTGTTTTCAGAAAAATGAGAATGCAATCGTCTATAGAAAAAACTTGCATTAATCTTTATGATATTATTTATTACTGAACAATCTAATAAGACGTCTAAATGAATAATAAATAATATGTGATAATATATTAAAACCGTGAATGTGTATTTATAAATATATGTATGTATGTATACATGCTTGCCCATCACTCAAGACATTCATAAGTGTCAGGCCTTGTCAGCTGCCGCGTCTGTCTCGTCTATCTGCTCTCCGACCTCCCTGACGACCATAACTATCGTATGATTGGTACTAGTCAAGGGATGAATGAATGAAAACATCTGTGTCAGATACATGCATGTTTGTGGGTATGGTTAAATATATGTAGGCATGCATGTTTTTGATCTATGATCTTTTGATCTTTGCATGTATAAATGCCTGTTTGGTATGTTTATGTGTGGTGTGGGACGCGTATGTTTGACTTAATGTATGTATGTTTGTTCATCTTCACAACGACCTCATGGTTATAAGCTCTTTAGTGTGTTGTTAAAAATTTTGTGTCATTAAAGATCCGAATCTGCATGATGTTTTTTTTTCCTCTAACAGGCTAGGCTACTATCGATATTTCGGAGGCGCCATTTTAGTATCACGTGAGCAATGGGAATCCATCAACGGCTGCTCCAACATGTACTGGGGATGGGGGAACGAAGATGACGACATGTACATGAGGTCAGTAAATTAAAAAAAAATGTAAAATGTGTTTTAATCTGTGATTTGTTTCTTGACTAGTCGCCTAGCAACAAATAAAAAGAACTCTGATTATTTAAATTTTTTTTGACGGCATTTTAAGACGTGGAGAGAGAGAAAGAAGAGAAAGGAGGATGGGAGATAGAGATTCAGTTCTACAAACTCGTGGCCTATTACAGGTCAGATGATGTGAACATGACATCAAAGCCTCACCGCCATGGCGACGAAATGGAAGCGTAAAAATAAAGCTACAGGCTGACAAAATGCCATTCAAGTCACAGAAATTAGTACAATAAAAATGAAGTGAAATAAATGTTAAGATGCCCCATGTTCACCCCATGTTTACAATATTTCATTTACGAGATTATTGATTTTTTTTTTTTACATGTGACGCCGACAGATCTCTTAGCTTACAAGCGTTGCAGGCGTCACAATAATTACCGCTTGGGAAAAAATACTTAAATGTTAAATGTATTCACACAGTTTTCCTGAGGGAGTCTTTTCTCTTTTTGTAACAGATTTATTGCAGAAGGCTACACGATAGCTCGGTACCCGATTAAAATCGGGGCTTATATGGCCTTGGAGCACGAGACCCAGACGAAAAACATGAAGAGGTAAGCGAAATGCCATGTGAGGACGACCGTTAATTTATCAAGGTGTGCACAGTGTGACACGACACCATCATGTTGACAGAAAAAAATGGTGGGGCTCCACTAGTCATCTTTCTCTCTCTCTCTCTTCCGGCCGTCTTTGTATTGGTTTGTCTGTGTCTTGTCTGTCAGCCTGACACACACACACACACACTCTCTCTCTCTCTTTCTCTCTCTCACACACACACACACACACACACACTCTCTCTCTCTCTCTCACACACACCCGCATTCTCATACACATACGCACCCATACAGATTCATACAAACACAGATATCCTAAATGAAATTAGAGATGCAATTCTTCACACAACACTTCAACAAAAGGGTGTTTCCGAGCATCACGTTAGCCACAAAACACACATAACTTTTAATGATGGTAAGTTTGCACACATCCATCTACCACGGACTAATGTCATCGATCGATCACTGGACTTTAACGATTTACACACACATATATATATATATATCACATATCCTCCATACACAGGACCGCTACGTCTGACGAATAATCCTTTCTTACCTTCACCACATAGGAGGAAAACTACAATCGAGTTAAAATTATTTTTTATCTTCGCGACAGAGGAGAGGAAATAAATCCAATTTTTTTACCTTCATCGTATAGGGGAGGTATAAAGTAGATGACTTTTTTTTACCTTTGCCACAGGAGAGCTTTATTATAGATCCACTATACTAGAAGGTGAATTTTACGAATAACTCTTTTTTTTAACCTTCGCTACACAGGTGATGGATGATTCCTGTTTTTAACTTTAGCTCCCAGGAAAGCAAACTGACAATTTTATTTTTTTAAACTTCTCCATACATGTAATATATATATATATCTGATGATTAATCCTTTTTCTACCTTCACCACACAGGAGAGCTATATTTGACGCCAATACCAAACGAATGCACGAGGACGGACTCAACACGCTGCAGTATCGAGTTCTTAAATACAACACTACTAATGTTGCAGCGTGGATGATGGTGGAGCCGGCCCCACCACCCAACAACACCGACAGTCGTAAGCAGCCCTCTGTTCCCAAACCTGCAGAGGTGGCTGCCGAAAGGTCAGGCCGTGTCATGGCCGTCGAAAGGTCAGAGCGTGCCATGGCTGAAGAAGCAGTTCCGAGGAATGCACTTACAGAACGTTTTTTCCTCGACAGGCACCCGAAGCACACCCCTAAGAGCAAACGAAAATCTAAAAAAAGAAAGGGTTTGCGCCGTTAATTGTTTTTTTTTAAAGGAGGTATTGCAGCTGCTACAATGGAACAGCAAGACAGATGCTGAGAGAGTATAGGTATCAGACTCATTCACAATAGTTCGAGGGGGAAACAGAGGAACAATCAATGTCAGTTGCCTTCAGTTATCGTACTTTGTAAGCGGACTGGACATCCGACATCTTGCGTAGCTAGACCATCCCGCTCCCCACCCCCACAAACAAGCATTTGTTTTTTTGTTATTCTAATGTTTGTTGGGTATAAGAAGGACACATTTAGCCGCTTGAAAAAAAACCTGTAGCTATGCAACTATTTTCCTGATGTTTAGATGACGGTTACATTTTCGTCAAGGTTTTCAGAACTAGTGAAACTCATTGCAAACATGTGTAAATAACTCACCTGAGCCCTGACAATGCGGGAATGAAATGGCGGTTGAGGTTAAACACGTGTGTGTGTGTGTGTGTGTGTGTGTGTGTGTGTGCGCGCGTGTGCGAACTTCCTATGTGATGTCAGTGGTCTGCATGCGTGATTGTCATCGCATCTGCATTTGCCTGTACTTATATAATGTTTACCTGTATCCATGCGTTGAAATATCACAGTTTCGTTTCACATCAGCGGGGATTCCATTCATGATAAAATTTCAGACTTGGTCGATTGTGTGTACTCAAGAGAAGGGTAATCCACTTAATATTGCAATCACATTTACGTATCCAATATACAATATACAACCCAGTTACATATTTATAGGGTATTAACCGTAAATCTGTATTGTTTTGCGCCAGTCGCTATGTTGTAGCCTATGTTGTAATCTGAGGATGGTGTTAATAGCTGGAACTTGCAGAGTATGTTTATGTATTAAATTATGTAGCCACTGTAAAGTATTTCTTTTTTATTATTCTGGCTTCTATTTAATACTTTTCTCAGAATCGCTTTTTATGTGAACTGATTTACGAACATCCAGAGCCAATGGTTCATGCTTAAGAAAAGATTATCTTCAAGGTATATTTATTTGTCACGAAAACCTAGTGAATGACCGAAAGTGAATGAAGAAAAAGTTCCCGAAAGTGAGAATTTCTTCTAAAACATTTTCTACAATGTTAAAAAATGAAGAAACCTTTCCATTGTTCATTGCAGCCGACTGAAAAAAACCCAGGTTCAGTTAATGCTGAAGAAATTCCAAAGAAAAGAATGAGGTTCAGAAGAGAAATTATTCTTTCTCAGTCCTATAGGCAGATGGGAAACTAATGGTGGTTGACAAGCGCGTGTCAGTTCTCGCACTTTCCTCATATGTTTGCTTATATGATTCTGTTTTTTTTTACGATCTCAAAATGTTTCGTGATCATCCGACGTTCATGCAGACTATACGAGTCGAACCTTCTGAATTATTTTGTTGTTGGTCCACAAACTCTGTCACAATGGGTATCTTTTATAACATTTTTAAAGGCTGTTCCACACAGTCAAAGAAAATTTCTTTACCTGTAGAGTTTGCTTGAGAAATAACGCAAACATCGATGATCGGTGATGTGAGCATTCAGTGACCATGTCCAGTGGGTCCGGGAGATCGCCAAAACAAACCATATGTTAACCCTTTCTCCCATGTCAGCGTGTTCATCCTCGTCCTCGTGCATTCGTCGGCGCCGTCACGCTCCAGCAACGATAGTCATGCATCGACGGTCGCAGTTGTGATTTATGCCGAGAGAATCAAGTCCGCCTCACACACCACGACTTAATGAAAACCAAGCGGGAAGGAGTCAGGGTCACACCCACCATATGCCACGAAATTTTCATGCAGTTCGTTCAGATTTCGCTCTCACTCCTCCCCTTACAAATTATCCTCATTGAGGAGGAGGAGGAAGAGGAGGAAGAAAGGTGGAATCCACGTAAACACAGACTATTGATCGAAATTCAAAGAAATTATATCCCAGTTTTCTTGCAGACAGAATGCTGCCTTTTCATGGCAGGCTTCAAAACTCATGTTAACTTAAGACCATCAATTGAAAACTTCATTGAAATATTCAGAGAAAATTAAAGAATCTACACAGCACCTTATTTTACTTTAAGAAAAAACCCACAGCGTTCTAACATAGAAATTTGACTCTGATTTGATACGAGTAAACAGAACTGACAGCTAAAGAGTCTTAGAGACAAAATTACATTAAAAGTAAAGATATGAGTGATAATTTTACAAAATAGCGTGACAAGTTTTGACAAAAAAAGAACTTAACGTTTGCATTTGGCGGCTGTGTTGCAGAAAAGAACTGTTCGGTTCTAATATCGATCGAATGCACGAGGAGGGACTGAACACGCTGCAGTACAAGGTGGTCAAGCAGAACCACACTAACGTGGCCATGTGGATGATGGTGGACCCCTATAAGCCCAACGGCACGGAGATCGCCGATGCCCAGGCGGCTGCTGGCCCAGCCATCGCCACCACCCCTTCTCCCGAGTAGAGCCACATGTCAAAGGTCAACCAACGACTGGACGCTGGCCAAGCCTTGCTGTGGAGAACGCAAGAACAAGGACCATGGAGATGTCTGCCAAAAAAAAAAAAAAAGTCCTATTTATTGAAAGCTTAGCGCAGCATGTGGAGAACTGTCAACACGTCGAACAGAGACTTTGATGCAGATAACAAAATAATAATTGTTGGATAGAAATGAGCGAGCGAACAAGAGCGCCCTGCGATGACATTAACACGAAGAGTCGAGTATTCGAGCTCGTAGGAGTGCGTGAAATCATCCTTCCTGGTTCATCGCGTGTTCATCAACTACTTCACATTCCTTGATGGTTCATCATGTTGTTACTGACCCAACTTTATATTTCTGTGGTTTATCTGTTATAAACCCTACTTCAGATTTTATGTTGGTTTATCATGCCGGTACTCACCCTATTTCAGATTTCTTGTTGGTTTATATGACTAATAGAGACCTTAATACATACTCCTGGCTGGTTCATAATTCTGTTAACGATCCCACATCACACCTTTTTGTTGGTTTATCATACCGGTGCTAATCCTTGATATTTCATTTTGGTTTATCATACTAACCTTAAAGAATGTTTGTTGTTGGTTCGTTATGGTGTTACGGACCCTACTTCCGGTTTGTTGTTGGTTTATCATGTCGGTTCTGTCTTCACATTTCGCGTGGACTCGTAAAGCCTGTGCTGATGCTTTCTCCTTGATTAACCATGCCGTTATTGACCATAATTTAAATTTCTTGTTGGCTTAGCATGTTGTTATCGACATAACTTTGGAGATTGTTGATAGTTCATCCTGCCGTTACAAACATATTTCTTATTTCTTGTTGATTTGTCATGCCTGTGCTCATCCTATTTCGCATTTCCTTTCAGTTTATCATACAGGTAATGACTCTTTAGTTCTTCGTACCGGTAACGACCTTTCAGTTCATGATACCAGTCATGACTCTTCTTCAGATTTCTTGTTATCTCATTATCGTGACTGACTGCTTCAAATTTCTTGTTGGTAAAAGTGGTCCCGTGACTTTACCGCTGTACAGGAGTGAAGTGCTAGACTGTTAGAAGTAGAAGTGTTAGTGTTAGAAGTAAAAGTGCTAGATCCCTCTTTTATCTGGTGACAAGCTTTATGTGGCGAGGGGTGGTGCCCATCTCTCTCTCGTTGCCTTACTTTACCTGCAGTCTTCTACACAGCTGGGTATACACTCTGGGTCAAATTCCATAACACGGGTTTCGAATCAGGTGGTGAGCACGCCTTTAGGTTTGGATGAAACTTTCTTGATCAGTTCGTGCCAAAAGGAAAAGAAAAACGAATTACAAAAACATGCCGAATTAAAGAAGATGAAAAGATTTAAAACCCCGTGAACTACAAACAAAGCATAATCTTACAAATAAAAGAAAGTAACAGAAAATGATGAGAATACCACCCGAATATGCACAATGCACAAATTAATTTCTGAAGTAGCAAACCGTAAGAAATTTTAACAGTACCTTTTACAAAAACCATGACCATATAAATGCGCTACTCAGTTATTTAATTTTAATTTTGTTCACTACAATGGCACGTAGCATGTGATGGTAGTAGGCGTGGATGGTGATCCAGCGAGTATTACCCTCGTCAGAGCAAGCCAGTTACACTGCAACCATGGCGACGAAGCTCTCGAAGCTGGCTCAAGAAGATGCGGAGTCAAGCAAAGCATAAAACCCAAGTATATGTCTCGAAAATGTTTTTCATATTAGTTCGTTCCTTCTTTCTTTACTTTTTTTATAGTCTAGCCAAACATTTTGCTTCATTGTTAGATTTGTTGTTGCAAGCACACAACGGTTAGGCAAAGTTCAATGAAACGTATACAGATGGCTTACCCAAGTTCTCAGTGACAAATCAATGACAAAACATTTTTGAGCACATGGACCTCCGCTGCTGTGCTTGGTTATTGGAACCATACATCAGCGTAGCCCAGCCACCTGTGCTAACCCTTGTCAACTTGGCTACTAAGCTGTGCGAGGTTAAAATGGCCCTCGTGGCTTACTCGTCTTAGGATAATAAAAAGGGTAAAGGTCATCCCATAACCTGTTCAGGTCGTTGGGGAGTGAGGTGTTAGAGACCCCACTGTTCTCGGGGCCAGCTTTTACATGAGGGTGGTGCCAATCTCCTCTCCCTCGCTGTCTTACCTTCCCCAACCCTCTAAGGAGTCAGGTACCCATTTCCGTCAGCTGGGTCGACTGGGGGGAAGTTTGCTGCGCTTATCGGGAATTGAACCAGCGCGCTCTCGGTTCGGACGACAGCGCTCTAACCACTCGGCCATCCGGTTCCCCTAGGATAATAATTGTAGTTAAAACAAAGGCCACAAGTGTGGCTAAGTGTTTGTTGTTTAACTTAGACAAAGAAGAAAAAAAATCCAACTAACTGCGTTTCTGTAATCTGCTTTAATCGCACTGTGTGTGTGTGTGTGTGTGTGTGTGTGTGTGTGTGTGTGTGTGTGTGTGTGTGTGTGTGTGTGTGTGTGTGTGGTGCGTTAATGCCTTCATGCATGTTTATTACGTGCATTCCTATTCATTTAATCGGACAAGAATGGAACTTGTCATATCAATGAGAAAAATTCGCAAATCATGTTAAAAGCTGACAAAGAGAACCGACCGTCAGAGGAAGGCGGGCAAACAATACTCACACATCACATAATTTGGAAACAAGATGTCACCAGTGCGCACCACAAGTCACATGGAATAAAATCACTGATCGCAAAAAAGTTTGCCATGATTCTTTTCAAGATATAACCTCAATGAAATATAAAGACACAAAAGGCTGAAAGCGGAATCAAAGGAAAAGAATCCTGGTGATAAAAACATGGAATCGTTTAGTTCAAACTAGCATGCAAAATGCAGGTAATAACAAAAGTTTCTTTGAAAGCACATAGGTGTACAATAGAAAAAAAACTATCAATGAATTTAAATATACATCCGTAGATGTGAAAGAATACTTGAAACAGAGATACATGCGGTAGCATTATTATGATTCTTTAAATCTTTTGAAGGAGTTAAGAGGAGAAAGCCATGCTTGTTAGCTGCTCTATTAACTCAAAATATTCTATTTTCAAAGCAATAAGAAGTGATGCACGTCTTTCTTTTCTTCTATCTACGTAAAAAAAATCACATTTTGTGAAAATTATTTTCGCTTTCAGCTGGTGTGCTGACATGACAAGACGTTTTCTTGGTTAGCTACTTAAAGTTAATAACGGTAAGGGGATCCAGCCGCATCTAGTGACGTCATGAAAAAAGCAGTTGATTTTTCAGGCATGCCTTGATGGTGAAGAAAATTGAAGACAGCACCGCTGCCTATATGTTTATCTTTCTTCAAACATATTTCTAGAATCTTCTCCTAAACACCATGTGTATAAAGAGTGCAACTGCGTGGATTTTTTCCTTCTTCTCATTTCCCGGTGTGTGTGTGTGTGTGTGTGTGTGAGAGAGAGAGGAAGAGAGAGTGGGTGGTCCTTTTATTAATTACTTCATTCATCATACCTGTGCGTGGGTGAGTACACGTGTGTACCTTTCAGAACCCCCGTAACGACATCATTAATTTCATTCTTGTCGGCTGACACGTATTAATAAATAAAACGCTTGTATGACTCATGTCACATTTCTTGACTAGTAATTTATAAGAGGAAAAAAAGACAGGAGAACAGAAGAAAGAGGAAGAAGAGGAGGAGGAAGAATAGAAAAGGGAGAAAGAATAAGAAGAGAATAAAGAAAAAAGGAGGCGAGGAGAAGAAAGAAGAAAAGGAGTACGAAGAAGACGAAGACGAGGAGAAGGCGAAGAACTAAGAAAAGGAAGTGAAGCAAGAAAATGAGAAAGAGAAAGAAGAGGAGAAAGAAGAAAATTAGAAAAAGAGGAAGAAGAAGAGAATAGAGAAAAGGAGGAAGGGAAGACGAAAAGGAAAAGGAGGAGGAAGACGACGAGGCGGCAGAAAACGAGAGTAAAGAAACATCGGAGGCGGAGAAAAAGGACAAAGAAAAAAAATAGAAAGAGAGGAGGAGAAGAAGACAAGAAGAAACAACAAGAAAAGGAAAAAGAGATTGATGAAACTATTATTACCACTACTAATAAGAAGATTTATTTCTCACATTTTCACACTTCAATGTTCTTACAAAAGCATCACATACAAAAATATACAAATGTAGATTCAAAATGAACATAGTATGCAAACAGAGACAAAAGCATAACAACAAATAAAACAACGAGATCTTACAGTTAAGGCGAGATAAAGTCGGTTTGATCGCTTGAACACTTGGTCTGAAGTTGTAGTTTCAATGAATTTCCTCTCGTACATGGCTGTCAAAATTCTGGCACTGATGACGAGGAAGAAGAAGAAAAAGAAAAAAAATTGAAGAAGAAGAGGTGCGAAGAAAGAAGAAGGAAGAAAGAAAGAAGACAGAAGAAAGAAAAAAGGAAAAAGGAAGAAAAAAGAAGGAAGGAAGGAAGGAAGGAAGAAGAAGAAGCGACAAATCTACAAATGTTCACGGTACAGAGTTGTAAAGCCGTTAGGTATGGCCTAAGGTTTTCCTATGATCATTAGTAGAGGAAATGGCGGCGCATTCCTGCACGCTCTACTCAGAGGGGCCACCCGTGACCCGCGCCTAATGGTTTGAAAGAGGCGCATTCTGAGGTAGCAAGTTTAGCAATGATACATCAGATAACACGCCTGCAGATGTGTCCTTGCTGACTTTTCCAGGCTCTTAAGATAAAGAGCTGGCAAAGCCGGGGAGAGAAAATCGCGTTAAAAGCCTGGAATGGAAAATAAACAAGATTATCATCGAAATAGTTGCTGACGGCGAATGGCGGTTCTGGCGAAGTGAAAGAAAAACATCTGACAACGTCAGGTGAGATAAAAGAAAAATTCGTCTTTATACCTCCCACTGCACCGTGAACTCGCCATCAAGATCGAATTCTTTGACGTCAACGTGTCTCGATGCTGAACACGGGGATGTTTGTGACCTCTGACCCGAAAGTTGCTCGTGCTTTGCGCGCACACGCTGCTGCCAGGCAACACGGGTGCTTATCGTCTGTGAAAGCTAAGCCTCACCGCAAAATAAATATCTGCGACACGAGGCTACTTCTCCGTGCTGTTTTATGGCAAAGACAATATACAGATTATTTGCAGTTTTCGTGTTTTTTTTATTTTTTAATTTTTTTTTTACAAAAAGCTAGCAATTCGAGTCCTGCAAATCTTCCTCCAAAAAGTCACCAGGATAAGGAATGCCACAGTGTTCATCCTCTAGACTAAACTTGCGGTCCACACCCACGAATAATTATGAAATTCATTAACAAAAAAGTATGTTTTTATATTCATTCTGGCTTCTTCACAAACATATCTGCGATGAAAATTAAAAAAAACCCTAAACAAACAGACACGACAAGTTATACATCTTAAAAATAATGATTAAAAAGAAATAATAGCACAAGAAACTAAATTTAGTTGTTCTTCCAATTAAACATTTTCGGCTTAAATTAAAAAAACCCTTACAAGGTGTAGTAATGTATAAAAAGGCAACAGGTGTCTTCTTGAAAAAGCTTAAACCGGGGTCTAAACTATTTAATTTTCTTCTCGGTGCATGATTTTGGAAAAGAATAATTTTCATAAATATAAATAATTAATATAAATTAATTTCATAAATATAAATACTTATGTTCAAATCATTGTGTGTTATCAGTATTGTGTGTATATCAGTATTCAGATTCGCTCATTTATTGACAAGTTTTCATGTTCCAATAGAGGACAAGTCATTTTAGTTCTTCGTTCTTGCTTATAATTGCTACATACATCTGATCACGAGAGCGCGAAAGGTAGTGAAGTAAAGAAGGATTGACTTGAGATATATAATATATATTGGTAGGATACATTAATACATATATAATGTGTATATGTGTATGAAAGCGTGGTATTGTGCCGTACCATCCTACTCACATTGTTATAATGTTGTAATGGTGCAGGTAAATGAATGAAAGTGTATAATGCACTTTTATATTGCTATACTGCTGTTTTTTTAGTGCCTGAAATATGTATGATGTATAATTATGATAGATATATAGATAGATAATTGATGACAATTTGTATTTTTATTGAACTAACCCATGTCCGCACTTGTTGGAATATTTCTGCAACAATTCAGTCTGATATAAAACAAACGTAGTTTTAAAAGATAACCATGGACCTAGGAAACTATTTTTTTTGTAAATCTACCAAGATGTACAAATAATTGGTTTCATTCTATAAACTTAACCGATCAACGTTCGTTGTTCATCGCCTGGTAGAGGCTTTTGAGCAAACAGCAAAGAGTTAAGTTGAATACCTTAAATCCTTTAAAAAAGTAAAGAATCTGAGAACAGCGAACATTGGAACGGAAAAAAATTAACGATAGTAGAAGATGACTGAGTGCCTTTAACCATTTAGAAAAAAAATGTGAGAATAGTGAACACTGGAACGGAAAAAAGTAATAACAGTACAAGATGACTGACTCAGCCTTCAACCATATAGGAAAAAAAGAACATAGGCACAGTGAACACTGAATGGAAGGAAATCAAGTCATGATGATAGGAGACACAGAAAACTAAAAACATACTAAAGACATCGAGATGTGTGCGACAAGAATGGGAGGTCTCTCTGGAGGAACTCTGGTCCTTAACAGACAGACTCGGATATAGATGGCATGAGAATGGCGAGCGAGGCGGAGGTATGAAAAACAAAGAAGCTAGATTTCAGGAAAAAAAAAAGAAGAAAGCTCTAACCTAAAGTGTGCGCGTGAAAAGCACATTCCGACATATTTTCCATCGGATCGCAACCGCTCAGGACATTTAACAAGAAGCTGAATCAAAGGCTTTCTCCATTCCAGCCCCCCTTATCAGTGCGACCTTCTCTCCCTGTTTGCCTCCAGAGCCAGGCGGCAGCACGATCGAGGGGCATATCTCGCTTCACGTAGCAACACGATGTAATCAATCAGAAACACGTTCGTGGAGCAAGAAACGGATATTTATTTTCATTTTTGGCTTGAAGCTCACGCGGAAAGGAAGCTCAGCCTAATCTATATTGCCACCGGCGTTTCCTTAGCACCAGGCAGGACGCCAAGGCAAGGATATCACAGGGCTATTAACTGAAAACTTGGCTCTGTATGTGCGACTTGCAACAGTTAATATCCAAGGAGATGAAAACATTATGAGAAGCATTCTAGATTAAGATTGTTGTTGTTTTTAATTATTGCTTTTGTGCTTCTTGTTTGGTATTTTTTGTTGTTGCTGTTGCTGTTGTTGTTTTTGTTGTTTTCACTCTTGCTGTTATTGTTCTTGTTGTTTTGCTGTTTTTTCAAAAAAATGTTATTGTCGTTGTTTTGAGATTGTTCTTGTTGTTTTTGTTTTATTATTCTTGATATTATTATTGTTTTTGTTTACTCATTTGTTCTTCCTGTTTTTTAATTGTTTTGGTTGCTAATATTGTTCTTTCTATTTTATTAATACAACCCAGTAATACTTCTATTAATGCTGTTGCCGCTGCTACTGTTACATCGACGCCGACAGCAATTGAAAACAATATGAAAGCAAGAGGAATCGAGACAACTATAACAATAATTAACAGTGTGTTGTTGTTGTTGTTGTTGTTGTTGCTGCTGCTGCTGCTGTATGATTACTGATGCTGCTGCAGTGTTTGTCACTTATTTGGCTGCTGTTGCGGCTGTTGGGGCTGGCTAACCCTACTGTTATGGCATCTGTTCTTCCTCCCATCATAGACCCGTCGACTCAATCTCGTGAACGCTCGCTTCACAAAGGACAAATCTCAACGGCTGTTGCACGCGACGCTACAGTGATTACACCTTGTCAGAACTCGAATCGCACGATCCCATGACCCCAGTGACCGCGTGATTAAGTTTTGGAAGACTTTCCAGACACAGTCTCAGAAGCAGACGACTGAAAAAGATGGGAGTTAACAGTTAATCCACGGGCGTACATCGTTGGACTGCTGGCAGTCTGCCGAAAGCGGCTCACCCTTTTGTGACGTTGTAGTCACGTCTAAAGCACGTATAACATAATAGGCTGTTGCTGAATTTTGTGTGTATGAGAATAATTATGATACTGGCATTTGCAGATTATTAGCACATATATGCACATGGATAAGATGAAACCGGTTTACCTTCTGGTTTAAAAGGCTGACCTGAGTGTAATCGTCATTGAATTGAGAGGGTTTACTTAATTGCAAGATACGAGTTCTTAAAAAATCGACGGAACAAAAATTGTTTCTTCTGCTTTTGCGAAAGAGGTCAAAACCTCATTTTTCTTCGGTTACAGAAGTAGGCTCACTGTTGTGGCAACGGCTCACTCACGGACCTACATTACGTGGCGTCACTAGCAGGTGTTCGAGGCTTTCCCAATAGTTGTAGCCTTCGGTGAGGTCAGACGTTAGATCCATCGAAGACTAGATAATACCCAAACAATTTAATTAAAAGAGTCAATCTGCACATTTGAGCTTGTTTTATATATGACTGGGCGAGGCTTTTAATCAAAAAAGGTTTTGAAAGTACGAAACGAAGATGCTTAGTATAGACCAGAAAAACGCAAAAAATATGTTTTTGTTGTTTCTCTTTTTTTCTTGGATTCCTTATTTTACATATGTCATGGACAAAAAAATAAGGAGTGTACAATATACATACTGCCATATAAGTACTTACTGTAATAAATTGGTAACGAGGAAAATGGACTGAAGACATTCTGTGGCAATCTTTTTAAATATTAACATTTTGAAAGCTGAGAAGTACGTTGACTTTTGTGAAAATGCCCGCGATTATTGGCTTCTAAGTTCTCAGTCACCAAAGACAAATACCCACGAGTCTTCGGTCTTGCAAGTACCCTAACAAGAACTCTTTTGTCTGTTGCCTCCATTTCTGTGTGATAACCGATTTCTTTAGGTCAGCCACACCTTCACATTCTTGTAACAATAAGCACTTAATTGGAGGGAAAGGGGCGATAATTTTTAGGTGGCGTGAGCCTAGAAAAATACTCGTGCACTGGTTTGGCGGGAAAGGGAGATAACCTTACGTAGGTGGCACAGGCGCTAGAGGACTGTAAGGTTAGCAGTTGTTATCATCCGGAGGGAAATGCTTGAAGCAGACGATACCGCCTTACGTCACGGCCTAAAAAGCAAAGGAAACCGCTGTCTTTAAATTCAGGAAAGCTATTATCTCTAATGTGTCTGATGGAGGGGCTCTGAGGCCATTATTTTAATTTGATGGAAAACACACGATGAAGAACGGAAAGAAGTAGAATTTTGCAGAACGTGCTGGTATTTCAACATTATCCGCAAAAGGTCTATTAGAAACTAGGTGTCACTGGACACTGGAGAAGATAACTCGCTGAAGGGCGCGTTCTTGCAGAAATTTTTCCAGCAAATATCCTGCTACTAGAAATTTTTCACAGGAACGACACTAAGGAGAAACTCTGAAGACTAAACGGTTAAAAAACTGTTTTATCAGCGGTCGCAGACACAGCATAAGAAACGAGATCGTTTTTAAGCTGCCATGAACTCCTGCTGCCAGATATTGCTTGCCGCAGCGAAAGAGCGAGGTTTCGTCCTTCGAGGGAGGAGAAGGGGTTAACACTGACTGGATTTCTTGTATATAGTTTGGAACTTCTCTGCCGTTTCATCTTGCTCTCCTCCGCGACTGTAGGCGTTGTTTATTCTCGTCTTTTTGAGGATGAAGACAGTGCTGAAAGTTTTCATCCACAACAACTAATCGCTTTTTGAAGATGTTACAGCGAACTGTAACTGAACAAGGAAAGCTCACGGTATAAGACATAGGTCTTAATGGATATTAATCTGACTTCTTGATTTCATTCTGGATCTTCAGTAGATTGTTGTTCTGAGGAAGAGAGGTCTTTTGTTTTGAGAGACGTTAATACTTTAAAAAGAAAAGCTCATACACACGTTACAACGAAATGAAAATTAATCGTGGAATAAAAGTCTTGTGAGATGTAGCACTCTTGCGATCGGAAATCACGATGGAAGAAAACTCTGGTGCCTTCTCTCAAAACGAAAGTGAAGTATCATTGGTCTCTCTGTACCCAAGACTAAATTTATCATCGGCGAACTCAGGTAGTTCAGTCGACAAACAGTTCGCAAACTGTTTATCCCCGAAAGAAGGGGCATGCGAAATGAAACCGAACGGCACAGTGACAACCTCCCGCAGTCATGGAGATTCGAACGGTTTTAAGTGTACTTTTTCCAGCTGTGGCAGTCCCGTCTTGGGAGAAAATAGACAGATATTCCATCTCAGGAACACAGTCCAAGAGCAGCTTACGCCACATCTACGTGAAACGGACGAAACATCACGTATCGTGGAAGATGGTGAGGACGACAGGCAGACGTGGGACAAGAAGGTGGATTTTCTGCTCGCTGTCATCGGCTTTGCTATCGACCTTGGCAATGTCTGGAGGTTCCCTTACGTCTGCTATAAAAATGGTGGCGGCAAGTATCCTACATAGATCGCACAGCAACACACTTAACATGCCTTTCTTCTCTCTTTCATTCTCTGATGTGAACTTGAATGTCATTCACTCTGCTACAATCAATCGTTTCGGTCCAGTTCCACAATGGATGTCATTCACTCTGTTGCAATAAATCGTTTCGGTCCAGCTCCACAATGGATGTCATTCACTTTGTTACAATAAATCGTTTCGGTCCAGCTCCACAATAGATCTTGTCTGCTATTTACATTTCAAAATTTCAATAAAAGCATTTTTCTCCAGAAAGAGATACTATTAATTTACCATAAATGAATTAAATTGTAAACGTTTTAGATTAACCTTTTGAGATTTTTCTAACTATTTGTGTGTAAAATAGTTGATGTGCCATCAAAGAAGAAGATTATCTGATCAAAAACGCTCAGAAATGTGTACACAAATTTTTACTTGCAATAAAAAGTTCACAAGTGGAAACACAGATCAGACAAATTTAGTCAGTGGACTTCAGATCATTGTTACATGTCGAAGAGTTTATATATATATATATTTAGATATTTTAAGATAGCATTTTAATTGTGAGCATTTTTTTCGAATTGATGCAGGGGCTTTCCTGATACCTTATATTATTATGCTGATTTTTCTGGGCCTACCCCTCTTTTATATGGAGCTTGCTTTGGGCCAGTTCCACAGACAAGGGTCAATCACAATATGGAAGAAAATATGCCCCATGTTCTGCGGTATGTGATACTAATTGTTTTTCTTTTTTTTTTTGAACAAAATATTTATTATACCTGTTCTTTCTGAAAATTATGTCTTGTAGTCTGCGGACTATTTATGCCTTATCAAGGGGTTTCCGTTCCTGTAGCTTCAGGTGCCTCAAGTTGTACTGTTATCAGGAAACCACAAGGCGGCATGTTGGTAGCTGACCCGACATGAATATCAAACAGCTTTGTGATGAAGTCGCCCTTTTGGTCATACTTACCTTAATGTTTACCGACGTTTCTCAATAAGGGTTTGGCATCCTTAAAAGACAAAGCATAGACATATTCGATCGACTTGTTAATCATATGTTTTTGACAGCTGTTACATTGAAGTGGTGACAGATGACTTGACGACACATACAATACGTTATACTGCGCTGAAACCCATCTATAACCTGTACTGTTTATATGTCTGTGCTCTGTCAGAACTCAGAACACATTCTGTATCCTTTTTATCATTAAGGGTTTTTTGAGGTTGGGGGGGGAATCATATTATAATTATAGTTTATAAAAGCAATCGTTTTACTTTAAATGAAGTCAAGCTTTACTTTAGACATCTCATCCCATCTACCCCAGCGTCACATTTATAAAAACAACAGAGTGGCCTGTCTGGTGCTGATTTAAATCTTATTTACATCATTGAAGAACACTGCCCATAGTGCAATATTTTCAGTATTTCATCTACGATGTAAATAAATTATCTTTCTTCTTTAAATAGCGTTGTCAGCAGATTGATACAGTACACGCACCATTTGCTTAAGATAATATTTTTATCACATCTTCACATGCATTATCATTGTACTGTAAGTCCTAGTTTTTAGCAGAATGCGAGTATATAATGAAACCAACCAACCAACCAACCAACCAACCAACCAACCAACCAACCAACCAACCAACCAACCAACCAACCAACCAACCAACCAACCAACCAACCAAAAGATAATCATAGTAAACATATAACGTATTCTCTGCATGAAGCCAATGACCTGAAGCCGATTAGTCATACTACACATAGTATGTGAGTCGATGTGTACAAAACCCTTTCTGTTGGTTGTTGTACCAGGCATTGGGTTCGGCATCTGTGTCGCGGCCACTTTTGTCGGGGCCTACTACAACACGATCATCGCCTGGGCAGTCTACTATCTCATCATCTCCTTGCGTCCATCGCTGCTGTTTGCATCATGCGACAATGACTGGAACACCCCGGCATGCATCGTGCCATCTAATGGCAGCAACCGCAGCAACACTTCCGTGTCGTCTGCAACAGAATTCTTCAAGTGGGCAATTTGTACTTCTTCACACCTATAAATCGTTTAAAGAAAGAAAGAAAGAAAGAAAGAAAGAAAGAAAGAAAGAAAGAAAGAAAGAAAGAAAGAAAGAAAGAAAGAAATAACAGGATGTTCTGGTGACACACATCCTCCTCCTCCTCCTCATCATCATCATGAGTAGATGGAAGAGCAGAAGCTTTCTAAGTTTTCCAGATATTGTAAATGTGCCAAGAAATGGCTTAGATCTTTTTTTTGAATTACTCGAGGATTACGTGTGTTAAGCACTCAAACCCGTGAAAATCACATAATAATCACTGTGTGTGTGTGTGTGTGTGTGTGTGTGTGTGTGTGTGTGTGTGTGTGTGTGTGTGTGTGTTTAGCTATCATGTATTGGAGATACAAAAGTCCGCAGGAATTGAGGATCTGGGCAATATTCGCTGGCAGCTTCTTCTCTGCCTTCTGTTCGTTTTCGTCATCGTCTTTCTTTGCTGCTGCAAGGGGACGAAGTCTACAGGCAAGGTAAGACTGACTAACGGATTTCAGAAATGATTCCTTAAGTACCTTTGGCCCGACGATCAATCTGTCTATTGCTTCCTTGCTTTAGTGATTATATTTTGCTTGCCTAATTGGATTGTTTGATCGGATGATTAATTGATCAACACTTTTCTTTAGGCTGTTTGGATTACCGCTACTCTTCCCTTCCTGGTGTTGTTTGTCCTGTTATGCCGGGGACTGACCCTCCCGGGAGCTTTTACGGGTGTAAAATACTACCTGGAACCTGATTTTTCTCGCCTGGCATCACTGGAGGTTGGTACACAGCCGTAAATAATTAACTTCTTTAATATAGCAGGTAACTGAACAGAAAAACCATCCCTTTGTTTTAAAAAAATTAACTGACAACCATAATTTGTTTTAATTATCGAAATTTTGTATATCCTGGTTATTTGTTTGTATTTGTCAATGAACAACAAAGATGGCTCGTAGAAAGTTCTTAGCAAGCTGCAGCGTCCCGTGTCGTGTTGCAGGTGTGGGTAGATGCAGCTACCCAGATATTTTTCTCACTTGGCCCAGGATTTGGAGCACTCATTGCCTTGTCCAGTTACAATACGTTTCACAACAACTGCGTCAGGTATCTTTTTCCTCTTACTTTGCATAAAAATTTGCCTGTTTTGTTTTTGGGCTTGGTTGTTTTTAATGATTTGTTGTTGTTTCTTTAGTAGTTTAAGATGTTTTGCATTACATCTTGGTTTTGTATACACAATTTCTGGGGATTTTTAATATTCACTCACCACTTGCGATCACCTTTTTATTTGTAACAAGCTTTTTCTTCTTTTGCAAATGCTTCAGAAACGCGCTTTTGCAAAAGGGTTAATGCACGAAGGAATATGATTGCGATAGCCAAACCGGATTAAAGTACTAGTGGGGTGCAACAGATTTTTTATGTTTGAGTAAACCTCAGCGCAAAATACTATTTCCCTAAATGTGGGTGATTACCCCTCTGTCGTTCTCGAAATACACGCCCACAAACATCGCCCTCGACAAAAAGAAGTGAGAGTCGGTGACCCTACCTAATCAACATAATTATCTTTCCAGCTTTTCCATTGGCTGAAAGTTTAACAACCGAAGGGTTTCCATGCACTATCACGACGTCTGTATAGGTGAATGTTGTTGACACTTTCTGTGCATGGTGATGTCGGTAGGAGTGTGTCTGGAGAACAGATGGAGGGGTGTTGATCACTTAGATTGGGGAAAACAAAGCTTTACCAACTAGTTACAAAAAAAAGTTTGCACCCCACTAGTCCTTTAACTATTATAGTACAAGGGTAGGGTCTTCGCCGTCACTTTCCTAGTTAATCTTTCATTAGCAAAAACGCTTTAACCCTGCCAAAATTATCGTTTCTTTTTCCTAAGTTGTTCAACTGTCTTTGATTGGTTTCTGAGGGCAAAGATATGATAACTGTGGCCGTTAATTAATTAAGTGACTTACTTTTAAAGGTGGCAGAATTTCTTCTCTTTACCAAGTGAAGCTTTCCATCGTAACTCACAAATGTCATGTAGCTCTGCCTTATTAATGACCCTATGGCTACAGAGTGGAAGGAGTGGAAGGAGTGGTAACCAGCACACAAACCAATTTGTTATTTTTACGTTGATTAATTAATGTGCTTCGTTCCACCGTTGCTAAGTATGTGTTGCTTTTCCGTTGTTGGTAGATTCACAGCGCAACATTTTCGCTTCCTTGCAAAGAAATAATAAAGTGATTAGATTAAATATTATTTGGTCATTAATTAAATCATAATATTTGGTTATTAATGACTAATAATCAAATAATAGTGCAACTGCTGAAAAACTAATTCTCAAACATTCTAACTTCCAGCAGTTGAATGATTGTCAGTGTTTCTAACAGTTTTTGGGAACAGGTATTTGAGATGTTTATATAGTTTTTAGGGACTTCATGCAATTTGTAATAATATTTATATCTTTCACTAATCCTCATTCTTTCAATTATTAAAAAGTTAGTAAATTTTGGATAGTCCTTACACCATTATCTTAAAATATTCTGTCAAACCAAACAGAGACGCAATTCTGACTTCGTGTATTAACTGCGGGACAAGTTTCTTCGCTGGGGTAGTCGTCTTCTCTGTCCTGGGGTACATGGCACATATGCAGGGTACCACAGTGGACTTGGTGGCCACCCATGGTAAGCTGAGACAAGAAGTCTGTATCAGTAAACTAAAATAATAAAAAAATGCAACAGAAAGTCAGTCGCAAAATCCACGTTGTACTATTTGTTTATTATGCGATGGGTGGATACAGAAAACATACAAAACAGACTAATACAATGTTGAAGATTGTATCGCTACAGTCTGCACGTGTCTATACAGAACATATAATGTATACAAAGGTAGCACAAAGTAAATATTGTACAAACAATTGAAAATATTAAATAAAGAATCAAGGTTCTTCGTAATACCAGCTATAACCTCCCGATGTTAAATTACACAAGAAATATGACCATCATGAGTATATAAGTAAAGCACACGTTTTACTCATCTTTCTGCAAAGAGAAAATAGCAAAAGATAAAAAGATAAAACCATTAAGAAAAATCGTCTTTTAACTAGAATTAACTAGATTGTAACGGAAGAACTTTTGTCCAGCGTGCAAGTATGTTTGGTAAATGTTTACATGACTACCAGATAAAATGTTTGTGTTAATAGTCAGTTATTTTGCTATACGTGTCCTTTACAGGCTGGATAAGAAAAGAGTAAGAAAGTCTAGTTCGTCTGTTTCAGGGCCTGGACTTGTGTTTATCGTGTATGCAGAAGCCATCTCCACCCTGACGGGGTCCGTATTCTGGGCCATCATCTTCTTCCTCATGCTCATCACCCTGGGTCTCGACAGCACGGTAAACACGATACATTTCAATGTACATGTTCTTACATTCTTGTCTCGTTTAAAATTCGTGTGTGGCCCTGATTTTACTGTCAAACGTTGAATGTCTTTTACCAATGTCAGGTATCATTGTTATTTGCTATTGTCTGTATCGTCTGAGTAAGCTTAAATTTTATTGTGGACGAACGAAAGAGCGTGAATGACGTCAGTTGTTCCGAAGACGTATATGGGTGATGTAAAAAATAAAGGAAATGACGTGAGGGAGAGAGCGAGGAGCAGTTAGTCAGGTGGGAGAAGAAAGAGGTTTAGGTCGTGAAAACAAGTAGGGTAGGAATTAAAAAGAAGAATTTGTTGAGTAGGGCGTTTAGGAGTTATATAGAACGATTAGTTGAGTAGGGATTTAGATATTCAGCAAAGAAGGACTCAAAGGGTAGGGTTTCTGTTATTCCAAAGTAATCTAAATGTAAGAATCGGTTTTTAACTGACTTTTTCATTTGTGTATTTTTCTTGTCTTCTTCTTTTTTTTATTCATACTTAGTAAAGCAGATAGATTCGTTAGACAAATCATTCTTTTCTTTTAATTTGTGTGAAAGAGCACGTATTTGTCAGGCTCCGTGTATGTGTTGAAAGAATTGAGAGACTGATACACTTCGCGGTGTCGTGACAACCAAGTATTGTGTTACTTCTTCTTTTTGAAATCAAATGTTTTAAATCATCCATAGCGTGTTATATTTAGTGTATGAACCACATCTTAATTATGTAAGTGTCCTCTTTAAAATCTTTGCTCCGAGTAATGAATAAAACATATAGCCATGCGGTGTTTTATTGAAAGAATTACATGTAAAATATGTAAAATTATATGTAAAATTATGACATTTATAAGTAAAAAATAACGTTTATACATACATGACACAGGTAAAGAGGGTTTAGTGCCAAGCTTAGTGACAAGGTATCATAAAAAAGAAGAGTTCAGATACATTTTCCTCCCCAGTTTGGAGGTTTAGAGGGCGTTATGACCGCTCTGGCAGACCAGTTTGGATTTTTTCGGAAACGGAGAACACTCACAGTCGCTGTGGTTTGTGGCTACTGCTTTCTTCTGGGCCTTCCGACTGTCACCTACGTGAGTCACTTGTTGACTTTATGTGTAATCCATAACAAATTGGGTAATGAGACATTTCATTGGAAAGATAATCTTGATTGCTAACATATTAAACGAGATATTCTAGAAATGTGCCGACTGTATTATATACTGTACGAAGGCCTGTCACTGATCCACAAAGTAAAAGCAGTTGATGATTACTACTCGATCTGAATCAAGTCCTGATTTCATCCCATCGTGGGTCATTTCCCTTAAATCTGGTTTTCATGATTTTATGTCTTATGCTTTGTGTTTTCGTGCTTTATGCTGTATGTTGTATACTTTACGCTTCGTGGTTCGTGTTGTATAATTTATGCTTCGTGTTTTATGATGTATACTTTGTGTTTCTTGTTGCATACTTTATGTTTTGTGCTTATGATGTATACTTTGTGTTTCATGTTGCATACTTTATGTTTTGTGCTTTATGATGTATTCTTTGTGTTTCATGTTGCATACTTTATGTTTTGTGCTTTATGATGTATTCTTTGTGTTTCTTGTTGCATACTTTATGTTTCGTGTTTTGTGATGTATTCTTCATGTTTCATGTTTATGCTTCATGGTTTATGTTTCACGTCTTTTTTTCAGGGTGGTAACTATTTCATCTACCTGATGGACACACACGCTGCCCCGATTTCGCTTCTGTTTATTTGTTTCACCGAAGTTATTGCTGTGAACTGGTTCTACGGTTAGTATCTGTAAACGCTGTTAGTAATGTGTTATGAGGAAAAAACCCCCCCCAAGACTGTTGTTTGCTCTACGGTTTGTTGAACATGCATTACCTAGACAGAAGGAGAAACGGACGAAGAACTAATCAACGGAAAAATGGATCAAAGTAAAGATAAACAGAAAGACCCAGGTAGATGCTTGTACGTATGTGGCTTACTTGTGAGAATAATAATAAAGCTTTAAGGACTCTGATGGTGTCACACCTCAGTGATTCAGTCTTTGCTCCTTTTCTATCAGGTGTACGAAACTTTGCTGACGACATTGAAAGCATGCTGGGGAAAAGACCTTGTGTTTTCTGGATGGTGTGCTGGGTGGTCGTCTGTCCAGCCGGTCTCTTGGTAAAAACATCACTCAAAACATTAGTTAAAAGTAGCAGCAAAGCACAGCATTCTACCGTATGAAGAAAATCAACATCGGTGGGTGGCGGACAGGGAGTGGTAGCGACTGGTGCAATGCAGTTGGCATTTGATGGATCATTAACTAATTCATTCTTTCTTTCATGAATTCATTCATTCTCTTGACCGGTACTTGCTGGCAATTTTTTACTGGTTGGTGGATTGGGTAGAAAATATTCACTTCAGAGGCCTTTTACGGTTACGGTGTAATATTCTTTATAACCGTGTAATGCGAGTAGATAGTAGAGTTGTTTCCCTTGTCCTCCCAAGCTAAGGGTGACGAGCTCTCATTTTTGTGTGTGGATGTGGTTCAATCATGATGTCGCAGTGGCGTAGGAAGATGCTCGGCTTTAGGGGGGGGGGCAAGCTCCATGCTGACAATGAATAACGTTCACATTCTTGCCTTCCCAGCATCTTTTTTTGGGGGGCGGCTGCCCCCCTTGTCCCCCCCCCGGTTCCTACGCCACTTTGTCGGTTATGGCCCCTTAATATTTTCTTCGGCTTTGTTGTGACTACATTCTCCTGTTCAGATGGATTAGATTTCTTGCTCGTAATAAACTATAGTACTAGTTTACCGACTTTGTAGTCTGGGTTGTCATTATTACATTACCTTGTCCCCAAGCGAGATCTTCAGTTACAAATAAATTAACACATTTGATGATCAACTTCTACTGTTTAACATGGGGTTACTCGTTACTGGTTTATATCTCCTATCACAAACACTAGTTTTCTTTCTGTTTATCTGTTTACAGCTCATGCTCCTTCTGCTTATCGGCTTACAGGTCCTATTCCTCCTGTCCCTGATTAGCTACGAAAAGCTACAGCTTGATGACTATGTGTACCCGTGGTGGGCGGAGTTAGTCGGGTGGCTGGTGACCTCAGTGTCCATTTTGTGCATCCCGCTCTACATCCTGTACGACTTCTGGATGTCCAAAGGATCTTTCTGGGAGGTGAGTGTTGTGATTTTATTTCAGGGCTAGTGGGGGCAGGTAAGGTCTGTACCTTACATTCAGTAAGCTTTACTGCATTGCTGCTACTACTTACTGAATCTCTCAAGGAGATAGGAGATGGTAAATGGGATGGTCTTCCTACAACAACAGCTGTTATCTACTATTTCCCCTCATTTTTCCTTGCTGGGTATGATCAATATGTAAACAAAAGTATGTAAGGCTTCCATACACACGTGTATATATATATATATATGTGTGTGTGTGTGTGTGTGTGTGTGTGTGTGTGTGTCAGAAGGAAAGAGAGAGAGAAAAAGAGAGAGCAGGCGACTGATCTTGATTTTAATCTTTTCTTTCAAAGCACTAGATACAGACGCACACATACAGTCCTGGAATGTTCTAATCTTTATAGTTTTTTTCCAATGTTTCTGTTGTTTTAATAGAGATGGCGACAGATGACAAAACCCATTTTAAGGGTTGAAAACTGGAACGAAGATCACGTGGCTGGAAAATTTGATTCCAGTGGAGCCTCGTCTTCTCATTTTCAAATATGAAACCAAACAGCGACCCCTCCCCACACCCACCTCTGTAAGGATACTTAGTGCCGATGTCACACGCCCCACACCATCTACATATTATCACTAAAGTGTTCCGACAGGTGTGTGTGTGCGTGCGTGCGTGCGTGCGTGCGTGTGTGTGTGTGTGTGTTTTCGTTCTTAATGTGTAAGGCAGCGAAACACAAAGTTTATGGAACGTTCTAATCAATATTTTGAAATTCATTAATATGTACCATAGATAATGTCGACAGTAATATTTATTTGTGTGCGTACAAGTGTAAAAATGTTGGTAATAACTGTTATTTTTTCTGAATTTCGAAAAAAATGGCCTTGTAAATCCTTGTTAGTTTATTTTAATTGTAGTAAAGGTCTCTTTTTAAAATTTCTGTTTGAAAAGGCGACCATATTAATCTATAGACGATGTGTCTACTGTTTGTGAGACACGTGGTTTCTATGTCTGCTGATTAAGTGTTAGCACACCAAGTATCATCTGTTGGTGGATACAATCTGTCGACTGTTAAGCTTCTAATAGCTTTGCTGTACTTTAAGGCCAAAGCATTTTGTTTTTGTTTTTTTGCCCCGGAAGCCCTAAATGTAATTGTTGTCCATTAAACTGTACTAGTCTAGAAGAGTTCCTAGCTACAAGATTTCCGACATCGTTGTTGTATTGTACAATTACCTCACTTTAATGTTACTGTAGGAGACCAGGATTTATTCTTCTTGTCTCACACACAAGGGAAAGGTCAACCATCTAGTGGTTAGTGCGCTAGGGCCAGTTGCACAACACATTTCTAATTTTAAACACTTTTAGGCCTTAACTCTAGTTAGATAATTATTTTAAAGCACACACCACAATTTTAGAATTTTTAAAACTAAAACTGCTTTATGTAAGATAATGTTGTTTAAGACTGACTTTCCGTCCTGTCAGTAAAAGTTTTTGTATGTTTTTCTGCATCAAATCAAAGTGGCTTAGAAGAGATTTTACCTCTTTAGAACAGTTTTAAGGTTTAAAAACGTGTTGTGCAACTGGCCCCTGGACTGCAGAGTACTGCTCGCTTAGCACCTGAGTACCTGATCAAAGACACTAGTAAAAAGTGTCCTTGACCTGATTAAATCCTTGTCCACGGTGAGCCACGTACGTTCACTACGTCGACGGTTTGTAGGCAGTAGAAGTCTTTGCCTCTTTATTTTTATTTCACAGACCACGACATTCATCTTATGTATTCATCGAGGACAAGAGCTCTTCATCACGTAAAGGTTACCAGAACATTTTTTAAATTGTTTTCATTATTTGAGTACAAGGAAGTATTCACCGAAACCACTTTCCTTGCAAATCTGCAAACAACACCGTGCACAAAATGGCGTTTAACATGATAATATCACGAACGTTTGCGGTCACACCTAATTAACAGTTGGCCCCTGCTCCTTCATTGGTCGTATCCTTGATGACGTAACCGCACGTATCAAGTACTTTCGTGATTTCATTGTCTTTGGCCTCTTTCTGAGCATATTGCTGTGTATAATCTTGTGTCTAGAGAAGGTGTAGGGGTATTCATTCTAGTCTGGAAAATATCTTGCACTGAGTTCAGCCTAGACGTTTAAAAATCTAATAAAACTTAAACACTTCCAGCAGTCTGGAAGACCTTTAGGGATTAATTTTTCTTACTATGAAACTTTTTAGTCTTCAGCACGAATTTTAGTCATCTGTCACCTATAACGAAACATATCTTTTAAGTTTAACTTGTTTGAGGGATTAGTAGATTTGATTAAAACAGACGTTTAAATGGTTTTAGAATTCTGTTTTTGCCTAGAATGAAGTAGCAATAAACATACACTACACTCGCGGATAATAACCGACCTTTTTCTAATAAGTTTAAGTTTTGTTACCATCGTATTGATTTATATGAATGCATCTAAAAGAAAATAAATTTTGAATTTTTCAACCTCTGTATCAGGGTGTCTTTTGTTAAGTTAAAGTAAATCGCATTCTGTGCACAAATCATTTTACAGGGTGTTACTGGGGTGTGTACATTATTTCATCTTCCAAGGCACCACGAGGCAGAGATTTAATGCGTGTGACACCATCGCCACTAAATAATACAGCGTGAGAAATAAATATTAATATGACAGTTGTTCCTTCCGCTTGAATCAAAAGCTGCTTGGAGAAAAAAGTGTACCCGCTAGCAGGAGCACCTCGTGACTTCAGCCCAGCCTAAAAAATGTTGTTGGAGTAAACGTGCACTTACTCCCCCTCTTCAGGGGACATGGACAGCATCACATTTATCACCATCATATTTTTACCTTGATTTTCCCATACAACGGGTTTTCCACGGTTGGGAAGGAACAATACTTTGTATGAGCTGAGGCTGCACAAGTTGAGAAACTTGAGGTCACGTCACAGAGTGCATGGTGACGTCACTTCCCTTACTTACTTTCTCTGACTTCAGCCAGCGAGAGTTTCTTGTGTGTACGCTTATGTACAGTGAATATATAGCTGCATGCACGCAGACATACAGACAGAAATATTCACACACATATAGACGACCAGATATGTACACTTACACTCGTCAATACACACGTAAGATCACATAGATAAATAATATATATGTGCAAATACAAAATCCTACGCACATAAAAGTACAAAAAATCATAAATACATTTAACTGTAGACAAAAATAATCATAAACACATATGCTCTTACATGCCCCACACTTACACGCATCTATATATATATATATATTACAGATAAAAACAAAAAATCTTGTGTTAGACATTAACGCTTACAAATCTCGCCCACCTTCAAATCTGTCTTTTCCTCCTCCTTCTTTTTGTTGTTGTTATTATTATTATTATTAAGCCAAAATGACAAAGGGGGCTGTAGGTTTGATCAGTGCAGAAACGCCATTAAAAAAATCAGAAGTTTTTTTTTTTTTGCTGAGAGAAGGAAAAGATGAGAGGAAATGTCACCTGGTGACAGTAATGAATGATTGAGTTCCCCTGATATTGTGAGCAGTCACTTCCACTCTCAGCGAACCACCACCACCACCACCACCACCACCACCACCACCACCACCACCACCACCACCACCATGCACATCTCGTGCACCTGGTGTGCTTGAGGGCTAAGCTAAATGCCTCTTCCCCTACTTTACTTATTATTCCCGGGAAATGTTCCGGCACCTGTCATGAGACAAGACAGACATAATGAAGTGTGTCGGATATTAAGGACAGCACAAACGACTTCTGTCAGAATATTGTTTAATTAACTACCTATGTAGAGAGAGAGAAAAAAAAGGAAAGGCGGTCAAATTTTGTACAAGTTGCACGAACGTGTCATTAACGCCCACACGCGCTCACCTGTATATAAGCTTTGGGTGTTGTCAAGACTCACCATCCACACCAGTCAACTCTCAGAGACAATCTCTTCTTCTCCGACACGACACAGTTATCTCCAGGTGAACACAGAATGGCAGCGGTACACCTGGCGTTGGTGCTGCTGGCAGTCCTCACTATTGCACACGGACTTGGTAAGAACAATGATCTGGATCTTTTCTTTATATTGTTTACCCTCGACATTCAACGTTAGCCAAGAAACTAAACTTGAAAAACTAAATAACTCAGTTAATAAAAATTATGAAAAAACAAGGAGCATTGTTTTTCCATGTTATTAATGTCTCTATCGGCAGTTTATTCATTTCTTTATTTACTCAGTACTTTTATTGCACATTATATATGTTATATATTAGTGATCTCTCTCTATATATATCTATGTTCTATATTCAGTTCCACCAAATCAAGGTACATACCCTAAAGGTTGCCGCCCCCAATGTAAAAAGCACTGCGAGTATGGCTTCGAACTCGACCACAATGGCTGTCCACTCTGCCAGTGCAGGAACAGTGAGTTTTCTTTTTTATTTCGGCTTATATCATTGTCTTCCTGTGTTTTAGAGTCTGATAGCTGCGATGTTATTTCACTTTTATCCGATTTTGCTATTCCACGAAGTTGTTAAGAACTGTGGAGGTCGTTCTCATTTGTGATTCAGCAGGCATGACAATGATGGCATCCTCCAAACGGGACAGAAGTTTGTAAAATTAGATTGAGATGACCACTTTATAACATTGGTACTACAGCCTCAAACTGTTTACTGTTTTACAACAGGAGTCGGGTGTAGGGTTAGGAGCATCGCTTGGTCTATTTATAGCATCAACACCACTCTGACATCGTTGCTGCATTTTCCTCAATTTTAATGTTACTTGAGAAAATACGAAAAAATTGTATTTAAAGCACCTAATGACATGGCTCTCTTTCTTTTTTTCTCTCTCTCTCTCTTTCTCTCTCACACGCACGCCCCGCACACACACACACACACACACACACACACACACACACACACACACACACACACACACACACACACGCATAGCAGAGCCTACAATGCCCTACATATTTGTTGTTTGAAATCAAGAAGAGAATTATGTGAAATTAATATCACTATGAAGTGTAATACTTCGTTTTATGCCAGCAACGTCCACAGGCACTTATTTCAACTTCGACATTTTTGCAGGTCCCGTGTGTCCTCAACAGACCTGCTACAACCAATGTCCCTACGGTTTCATCTACCGAAATGGTTGTCAGACGTGCGAGTGCAATGTTGGTAAGTCTCTTATAATCACGTTTATTTGAATTTGTTGCCACTAGAAAGCCAGTGTCTGTAAGTCAGAATGAACATCAGATTTAACTCTGTAAATCGTAGTGACTTGTAACTCCACATGAACCTATCAAGTCTTAGTCAAGATGTTCTAGAAACATCTAACCAGTGGCGTAGGAAGATGCTCGGCTTTGGGGGGGGGGGCAAGCTCCATGCTGACAATGAATGATGTTCACATTCTTGCCTTCCTTGCATCTTTTTTTTTGGGGGGGGGCGGCTGCCCCCTTGCCCCCCCCCCGGTTCCTACGCCACTGCATCTAACACAGTACAAACAGGTGTCGTCGAACTCTCGATATATACTAGTATCTCAACAAGAAAACAGTGATGTTTACAAGTTCTCTATCAATTTACTACCTTACACTAAATCAGTAGGACACACATTAGTGCATGTTATCACTAGATGTGCTTGTGAGACATTTCAGTCATGTAGGAAGGTATCTTCTCACCACAAAACATTTCTTCTCACCACAAAACATTTTCTACCATATAAATATAAAACTAACGTATTGGCAATGGGATTCTTACTTTCTAAAAATACAAAACTAAAAGGTAGTTAACATAAAATGTTTGAGTCAAGGCAACTGAAAGTCCTTTGTCACCAAAATAAGACATTTAACTGTGTCTTTAATAATGGCTGTATAGGTGTCACCTTCTCCTTCACCATTTGATCCTGTCCCTGTAACATAGTTGCAGATAACTGCAGGCAGAAGTGCTTGAGTTATTGCCAGGCACCTCACATGAGCATCTTACCCCACGGCTGTAACTGCAACTGCCCAGGACATGTGCATCCAGTGCCACCAACCTATTAGGTATAACACCAACTTATTGGATAAACCTCACACCTATTTAATTCTAAAATATGTCTTAACCATAAACCACGTAAGTATTTTTACAACTAACCTGTTACGTATGACAAAAACAACCATGTTATGTATGTTTTACAACTATCCTGTTATAAGTGTGAGGGGGAGGGGAAAAATATTTCGTGTGGATTCATGTTACGTGCTTGTTAGTATCTGCTGTACATTAATTCTCACGTAGTAACTTCATAGAATTTTGTTTTCTTTTTCCACAGCTTCCAGTTGATGACAGAACAATTGAGAACCATGACATAATCCAAACCGCATGAATGGCTGTAAAAATGACCTCGGCCGACACGCAGATTTCAAAATCATGATGAAAACTGTAGAAATAAACGCTGTGAATAATACTTGCATTTTCATTTCATTTTGTCATTAAGAAAGTGGCGCTGTGTGTGAGTTTCTATGCGCTTGAATGCTCGCGAGAATGTGTCGTGACAGCCAGAGAAGTTGATTCATAACTGTTCCGGTGAACTGTTTAGCAAAGATAGTCACCATCGTTCACGGCCGTCTCGAAGGTTATCTTCCATAAAACATACATGGCATCTTTCTGTTTTCTTCACATTTAAGGAAATAACTACAACATGCTACCATCACTCTCACTTAAAAGTGCACTTTAATGGATCCCTTCCCATTGCGGCATAGAGGGAAATAAACAAGCCGATAGGCAGTTTTCTGGAGTGAACATCTGCATCTCTTATTCAGAGGTATAGTTTCTCATTTAATTCAGACATTAACACATCTGGATCAAACAACATGGCATATACATAACGAAGAGAGACGGCCGTCAGGACCTTGAACAAATAAACCATCTTGTGAGAACAAATCATTGCAGGTGCTGTCACATATGTGTCTCCCGAAGATGTCATATATATATATATATGTGTGTGTGTGTGTGTGTGTGTGTGTGTGTGTGCGTGTGTGTGTGTGAATTTTCATGTTGAACAGGCATTCAAAACCAGGAAGACATCCTGTTTGAATCCCTTTCACACAGCTCGAGTATTCAGCACGTGGTCTAATGCAATGGTTCAGAGGGACAATCTGTTGGGAGAAACAGAAATAAACTTAAAATAAACGAAACAAACCAATAACCGCTCATAATAACATAAAAAAACTAGAGTGATACAGAAAAACACTTTAATATTTAAGAAAAAATAAAAGTGTTTGAAAATACCTTTTATACTTATCGAAAACATTAAGTGCGCAGGCCAGTTAGCCATAGTCTTGACACTGACCCCCCCAACCCCACTAAAAAAAATCACTGTAACAATGCAAGACAACTGCAGCCAAACATCGCATGATCTATAACAACCTCAAAATATTTGGTTTTGAAAATTACATAAGTTTTAATGTAGTGCACTCAGCACTTGAACAATTAAAAAGTTCAACCATCAAATGAAATTTAGTCGGAAAGTAAACTTAAACATGAAGAAATATATTATGTCAGTTTTTTTCAGCGTGTTTTTTTTGCATCCTTTTCTTCTTCTTCTGTCTGTCTGTCTGTTGCATTGTTTTCTTTGTTGTACGTATGCCTGGCTGTGCTTGTGAGTCCGGGTGTCGCACGAGCGTGAAACTGTGTTGTTTATCTGTATGTCAGATTATCTTAAAATTATGTTCAAAGTCTATGTATTTACAGCAGAATATACTCAAAGTATATATGCTTACAGTAGAATATTATCAAATACGTAGAATTTACTCACATATCTAATCAGATATCTGATCATTCATCTTAAATGTTAAGCCGAGTGCTGAGCGAAAATCGATGGAAATAGAGCAAAAAGTATCATAATAGTAAAGATTAGTGAAGTATCATAAAAATAGTGAAAATAGTGAAAAAAATAGTGAAGTATCATAAAAACATATTCCGTTGGCATTTTATGACAAAGAGGCACGATAAATATCACATTAATTTTTTTTCTTAATCACATCTGGATTTGTCAAGAAAACAGTAAGCGACAAAGGGGCAAAATATCTAAAAATAACATCGTCTTCATGAGCTGACTCCGAAGAGAAAATCAAAGCGATCCTCAGTAAAATAAAACAGACAGGGGCACAATGTTTGTGAGTGTTCGTTTATACACTCAGAGTTATTTTGTAATCATTTCCTGAAGATACTGGCTACAAACGTCACTGGATTAACTTAGGTGAGCTCAGCTATACTCGCTTCTATACATACCCCCATTGCGTGACAACTCTCCTTCAGTAGAAAGTAGTTTTTTCTGCTTTACGAACAACAGGTGAGAATGCCGATGTTCGAAGGCTTTTATCTTGCAACTTAAGCTTGATTATGTACTCATATTTGGGGAATTAGTGTTTTAAAATAAACTATGCCTGATCATAATGAAAAAAGTTTGCACTCGTGTTGACCTTTAAGTCACGAGAATATACCCAGTCTATCATTTGCAACAGAATATCGTTAAAATCTATGTATTTACTGAAGAGTATACTCGACTATCTTGGATAAAGAACTCTTAAAAAAGTAAAACTTATCTTTTTATGGAGATACCTACTGTAATCCTGACTGTCCTTTCTTCCCCCCCCCCACTATTGTCTTTGTGTTCCTTCATGTTCCTGGGATTGTTAACTGTGGGTGTGAGTGTATGTTCCTGACATTGTTAACTGTGGGTGTGAGTGTATGTACCTGGCATTGTTAACTGTGGGTGTGAGTGTATGTACCTGGCATTGTTAACTGTGGGTGTGAGTGTATGTACCTGACATTGTTAACTGTGGGTGTGAGAGTATGTTGCTGACATTGTTAACTGTGGGTGTGAGTGTATGTACCTGGCATTGTTAACTGTGGGTGTGAGTGTATGTACCTGACATTGTTAACTGTGGGTGTGAGAGTATGTTGCTGACATTGTTAACTGTGGGTGTGAGTGTATGTTGCTGACATAGTTAACTGTGGGTGTGAGTGTATGTTCCTGACATTGTTAACTGTGGGTGTGAGTGTATGTACCTGGCATTGTTAACTGTGGGTGTGAGTGTATGTACCTGGCATTGTTAACTGTGGGTGTGAGTGTATGTACCTGACATTGTTAACTGTGGGTGTGAGAGTATGTTGCTGACATTGTTAACTGTGGGTGTGAGTGTATGTTGGTGACATTGTTAACTGTGGGTGTGAGAGTATGTTGCTGACATTGTTAACTGTGGGTGTGAGTGTATGTACCTGGCATTGTTAACTGTGGGTGTGAGTGTATGTACCTGACATTGTTAACTGTGGGTGTGAGAGTATGTTGCTGACATTGTTAACTGTGGGTGTGAGTGTATGTTGGTGACATTGTTAACTGTGGGTGTGAGTGTATGTTGCTGACATTGTTAACTGTGGGTGTGAGTGTATGTACCTGGCATTGTTAACTGTGGGTGTGAGTGTATGTTGCTGACATTGTTAACTGTGGGTGTGAGTGTATCTTGCTGACATTGTTAACTGTGGGTGTGAGTGTATGTTGCTGACATTGTTAACTGTGGGTGTGAGTGTATGTTGCTGACATAGTTAACTGTGGGTGTGAGTGTATGTTGCTGACATTGTTAACTGTGGGTGTGAGTGTATGTTCCTGACATTGTTAACTGTGGGTGTGAGTGTATGTTGCTGACATTGTTAACTGTGGGTGTGAGAGTATGTTCCTGGCATTGTTAACTGTGGGTGTGAGTGTATGTACCTGGCATTGTTAACTGTGGGTGTGAGTGTATGTACCTGACATTGTTAACTGTGGGTGTGAGAGTATGTTGCTGACATTGTTAACTGTGGGTGTGAGTGTATGTACCTGGCATTGTTAACTGTGGGTGTGAGTGTATGTAGCTGACATTGTTAACTGTGGGTGTGAGTGTATGTTGCTGACATTGTTAACTGTGGGTGTGAGTGTATGTTGCTGACATTGTTAACTGTGGGTGTGAGTGTATGTTCCTGACATTGTTAACTGTGGGTGTGAGTGTATGTTGCTGACATTGTTAACTGTGGGTGTGAGTGTATGTTGCTGACATTGTTAACTGTGGGTGTGAGTGTATGTTGCTGACATTGTTAACTGTGGGTGTGAGTGTATGTTGCTGACATTGTTAACTGTGGGTGTGAGTGTATGTTGCTGACATTGTTAACTGTGGGTGTGAGTGTATGTTGCTGACATTGTTAACTGTGGGTGTGAGTGTATGTTGCTGACATTGTTAACTGTGGGTGTGGGTGTATGTTCTACTTGATTGCGATGCCCGTCTGGCACAAGGGCTCATTCCCTGTTGTCCATAAGTCTCTTGATCAGCGCATTGACCTCACCTGCGTGTGGGGTAAGCGCTATTTAATCTAAAAACCAAGAAAAAGTCAAAACAAAACCAAACAAACATGAAATAAAAAAATTTTTTTAAAAAAAGTACACATAATAATATTCATTAAAAGTACTGACTCTCGCAAATGTATTTTGTATTTATTTTCTTAATACCTAGACAAATTTAGCAAGACAAAGGAAAAATTAAATTCAAAGTAAAATCACTTTCAAATATTGAGTTCTGCGGCGCCTATTTTTAAATTGTTTTAACCATCTTTTCGTGCCTTATTCCAGTGACTGAATTTCAAAGTATCTCTACCAGACACAAAAATGTATTTACGATGATTACAAAATCGTGTGGATGGTTACATATCCGATCTCCTTCCGCAGATGTTGGCGGTGGCGTAACGGTTAGCGCCTGTCACCAATACAGTGAAGGTCGGATGTCCTGGGTTCAGCTCTCGTCTCGGGCACGTTGTTCTTTCTCTGCATGTGGCATCTGTTTACAGGGCTGACTGCCTTGCCGTGATATAGCCTTAGTTGCTGAATCGGCGTAAAATACCGATTTCCCCTCCCTTTCCCTCCGCAGAAGTTGCAGCCCGACAACTCCGGTCCTTGTCGCACGACTTGCGTGTCCAGTCCATGTGACTTATGTTACTCAGTCTCGATAAACAAGAAAAAACATTAAATCGTGGGAGACAACACGTATTAAGATGAAGGTTTGTTTTTCCCTCTTCAAAGAAGCTCAGCATTGTGAGGGCTGCTTCGAGAAACAAATTGTGTACCTGTTGCCAGCCGCAGCACCTCGTGACTTCAGGGTGTGACTAAAAGTATTACTGGAGGGTCACGTGTACTTATTTCCTCTTCACGGGACATACTCAGCATCAAATTCATCACCATGATGTATGTAAAGTGATGTTGGCGGACAACCGTTTATCCGCTGTGTTCTGACGGTGTAACATTTGACAAAACGTTGGGTCACGTCACTGAGTGCATGGTGACGTCACACTCCTTACTTTCTCTGACTTCACGAGCGAGAGTTTCTATGTCAGGTGTACACGTGTGTGGGCGCTCACCCACGGCGAATTTATAGCTGCACGCATACAGACATACTTACAGCTAAACATATTCCGTCACTCACACAGACGACCAGATAAGTACACTCACGTACAAACACTGATACAGATAAATAACATATACATGCAACTACATACAGAAGGATGCACACATACATAAAAATAGAAATAAGTTATGAATAGAAATAATCATACACATAAACAATTATAAACATGTATGCTCTTACATGCACCACATACACACACACTATATATATATATATATAATAAAGACGTGAGAGAAGTTTAACCTTTTAAAACTCCTGCACCTTTAGATCTTACTGCAAATTAAGAGGCCACAAAGAAGAAACAAAAACAGAAAAACCAACGAACCAACGAACCAAGTAACGCACACAACCAACCAACCAACCAACCAACCAACCAACCAACCAACCAACCAACCAACCAACCAACCAACCAACCAACCAACCAACCAACCAACCAACCAACGTTTCAAAAATGTGTCTTTTATTGTTGATGGTTTTTGTTGCCAGCGTCTCTAATAACTGTTGTCTCCACTCCTTCCTTCATTCTAGATCATAGATACTTTATTTTCTTCTGCTCATTCGTCTTTAATTAACCTGAACAGTTCTTAAACTTCTTTATTGTATTGTTATAAATCTGAATCTTCCGTTGCGAGGGCTGACGTGTGAACTATTTGATATTATGATGATTATTATTTTCACTATTATTTAGCAAAAAGATGAGGATGGCAGGCAGGGTTCGATCAGTGCAAAGACACCTTAATAAAAAAAATGAAATTTTCTGCTGAGAGCAGGAAAAGACGGGGAGCGGAAACGTCAGGCTGGTGACAACAAAAAATGATGTGACCTCCCTCCCTGATGATGTGAGCTGTCACACTCATTTGCTTCAACACACAGCGTATCCACACCACATCCACCACCACCACTCCCGCCACCGCCGCCGCCACAACAAAACGCGTGCATCGTCTGCAGCACGTGGTGTGTTTGAGGGTTCAACTAAATGCCCTCTTATTATTCCCGGGAAGTGTTCCGGCACCTGTCATGAAAGCGGACAGACATAATGAAGTGTGTCGGATATTAAGAACAGCACATAAAAAAAGAAAGTGGGTCAATTTTTTTACAGGTTGCAGGACACACACGCTCACCTGTATATAAACTTTGGGTGTTGCCAAGACTCACCATCCACACCAGCCAACTCCCAGAGACAATCTCTTCTTATCCGACACGACACAGTTTTCTCCAGGTGAACACAGAATGGCAGCGGTACACCTGGCGTTGGTCCTGCTTGGAGTCCTCGCTATTGCACACGGACTTGTTGGTAAGATTCTTCAAAAACTGACATATTGTATGAAACTATGTCAAGTTGCCCCTAAAACGATGTAAGAACAATGATCTGGATCTTTTCCTAAACATCCAGACATCCAGTGTTAGTCAAGAAACAAAACTAACGGTTAATGTAAATGATAAAGAAAAAAATGAATAAAAATAAAAAAAATAAATGTACGATATAGTGTGAAAATGGAAATAATAAAAAAACAGTTGTTTTCTATGTGTATCTGTTGGAAACTTCTAAATCCACTTCCTTATTTGCACAGAGCTATTATTATTATATTTATTTTGTATGTTCTACATATATATATATGTGTGTGTGCGCGCTTTATGTATGTTTAGATATAAATATATTTATATTTACTTCCTATATTCAGTTCCACCAAATCAAGGTACATACCCCAAAAGTTGCCGCCCCCCATGTGGAAAGTATTGTGAATTCGACTACGAACTCGACCACAATGGCTGTCCGCTCTGCCAGTGCAGAAACAGTGAGTTTGTCTCTGAACTTTGGAAGAAAAGTTGAGATTTTTTTACCCTGAAGTCTTAACGTATTCTTTTCCTGCGCGCGCACACACACACACACACACACACACACACACACACACACACACACACACACACACACACACACACACACACACAGAAAGCTCACAAGCACTGTATATTATCTAAACTCCCACATTTTGCAGGTCCCGTGTGTCCTCACCAGACCTGCTACAACCAATGTCCCTACGGCTTCATCTACCGAAATGGTTGTCAGACGTGCGAGTGCAGTCAGTCAGCCGGTAAGTCTCTTATAATCACGTTTATTTGAACTTGTTGCCACTAGAACGTCAGTGTCTGTAAGTCAGAATGAACATCAGGGTGGATCTCTGTAAATCGTAGTGACTTGTAACTCCACATGAACCGATCAAGTTTTAGTCAAGATGTTCTAGAAACATCTAACACAGTACAAACAGGTATCGTCGAACTCTCGACATATACTAGTAACTCAGCAAGAAGACAGTGATGTTTACAAACTTTCTAACCACTTACAACCTTACAATAAATCAGTAGGAGAAACATTAGAACGTGTCTCCACTAGAGGTGCTAGTGAGAATGCTACTTCTTTGCTACTCAATAAATAAATAAATAAATAAAAAAATAAAAAAATAAAATTTGATGAAAGCTGTAAGTCACAGCAAGTGAAAGCACTTTGTCATTAAAATCAGACATTTAACAATGATCTTGTTTGTAGAAATTGCTGTATAGGAGTCGCCTTCCTCTCTAACATTTGATCCTCAGGTCCCTGTAGTCGCAGTGTAACATTGTTGCAGGTACCTGCCAGCAGAGATGTTTGAGTTATTGTCAGGCACCGCACATGAGCATCCCACCCCACGGCTGCAACTGCAACTGCGGTGGTTACGTGCAGCCACGACCAACCTATTAGGTATAACAGCCACTTAACGGATAAATCTCATAACTTGTTATTCTATAATATTTCAACAATAAACATTTAGATGTGTCTGGCAATTAACCTTTTACAGACGACTTACTAGACAGCCTAATATGTCTGCCCAAGTAATTTTCATTTCAGCAGTCAACAGTGGTTATAAATGGTAATATGAGTGCTTTGGTTCAAAAAGAAGGAAGAGACTATGAGTAATAGATTAGATAAGAAATTTCTTTATTTCCAAGAATATCTCATGGTTTTAAAAGTCTGTAGATCTTCGCGACTGTCAAAAGTGAGTCAGTGATATTGTAGAAGTCTGTAAAAGACCTAAGAGTTTCTCCCTATGTGTTGAGACCGCATAAAAGAAACAGAAGCTGATAGTTTGTGTCTGCTGCACGTGAGTTTGCACGTAGTTCCATCTTTGCTGTTTTTTTTTCCCAGTGCCCAGGTCAGAGACAGACCAGTCGACAACCTTAGCAAAATGGAAACGCAGCGCTTCCTTTGAGAACTACCTCGGCCAACTCGGAGATTTCTACAGCATAATAAAACTTCAGAAATAAATTCCTTGAAAGCTATTTTATCTTTTCAGTGGGGTTTTGTAATCTACAAGGTACTTCAGTGCCTTTGTGTGTAAGAGTGTCTCTATTTATGCTTGTATATGTATATGTATATGTATATGCTTGTTAGCTTGTATGCACGTATGAAAGTGTCATGGCAGCCAGACGAGTTGACTTGTAGCTGTTCGGGTCAATTAGAAAAACAAAACACCGCAAATTACACCCATCTTAAACCACATCTTTCACAAAACATGCGTGCTTTATTTCTCTTTCATACCCGAAACATGATTTCAACGCCCTTACTCAAAACTGCACTGAAGAAATGCAGTGGGTCCCGTCCGATTGCGACATCGAGGGAAATGAATAAACCGATAGGCAGTTGTTTGGAGCAGACGGACCACTGCATCATGTAGCTGCTGAGTTATCTTCACCTTAATTGTCAAAACTCTCATATTAACATCTGTAGAGAGTAAACTGGACCCGCTGCAATTTTTTTTTACAGGAAAGGGCTTTAGGAGGATCAAAGAGGATTTTGTTACTCCCAGTGTGATACACAGTAAACCTGTTGAAACTGTTAACCCCACTGGTCAGAGGGGTGTAATTTCCATCGCCTAGTACTAATTACACTCTCAGCACCTCCACCAACGCACGCCGACATGCACCGTGTACGCAACACTCACACTAAATTGCTAATATGATGAATGATCCAATCTGACTCCAAGCCCCCAGCGTACGTCCCCAACAACAAACTCAAGGCAGTTTAGTGTATAAAAAGAATTATTAATCAACCAGATTTCGACACATTAATCACAAATATATGATTGCCACAAATTACAATTCAAACTAATCCAGGTATCGTGAGTCACTGACTAATTAGCTTAACTACCACACACAACACACTGCACTCGTCACTTATCTCTCTACACCAGAATGTCTCTCGCGGTGTGGAGGGCCCTCCGATGTCTTGATGTCTGATAATCCGTAGATGTCACTCCGCCAGTCGTTGCTGCCTTTTCCACGAACACAGAGACTCTGGCACTGCCACGTGCCACCACGTGACTCTTTCTCAAGGCCGGACTGCGATCAGAGCTTAAAACGCTTCTCTACCAGCTTTACCTCTGCTGTCTACGACCGACAGCCACTGGTGATACAAACGTTGTGCACTCTGTACCAAGAGTGGGTCTTAACGCACCTCTGAAGTCGGTTGTGCTGAAGTAGTCACGATTCCCAGACTAACTCTCAGCGGAGAATCTGAACAGCCTTGAACAGATCTCTGCTACAACCTTCTCCCTCCAGATTCCAGTGCGAAGACGCCGATTCCTCGGCTGACACGATGTTAAATCCTCGTCTCCGGCGTTCGTCATCTTTGGCGATTGGCTAATTACAAAATCCACACACTCTCACCATACCGTTACCTGCCTATGACCAATCACTACCTAGCAAATACGTAATGGACAGGTGGTCACTGACTTCCTACCAAGAACTCTGCGTACTACAACCAATCGCGAAACATTCCCCACCCCCAAGTTATCTTACCTGAGTGTCTACCCTTTCTAAAGAGTGGTCAAGTCGTTAACTTGCCACCCGTCTAACCTGATGAATGTGCGGTGAACGAGTTCAGTTCAATCAGGAACAGAGCAGGCGCTACGGTCCCCTCGATCAACTCGCATCATTCAATCCCATCCCCCATTCAGCCTGGGTACCTGCGGTAGGTTTATGATCCTGACCAGCTCAGCTTCCTTACTCGTCTCTGGCCAGTCTCTCCCCCTGCTGGACAAAAGGATGGGTCGCTGTTCAGCTATCTGATCTATCCTGCGTGGGCCCGTTTGGCTGCGTGTCCGCGCAACTTGTATGAAAGCAAGAGTGTAGCACCATCGGTACACCCCTTATCACTAGGACCTGAGACGGTATCATCCATCCATCTTCATCTTCATCTTCCAGAGGTGCGCCACTTTTTTTTTTTCGCCTGACCTACACAAATAATTCATTGAGATTAGGCAGGGGGATAGTCCTTGACGACTGTTCGCCGACAGCCGCTTACCTCTCTTGTCGCCAACAAAATCTCTTTCCGTGTTTGTTGTCTTTGTAGATGCAGATTTATGCACGGGACGTGTGACGTCTCTGAAATCTCGAAACGTTACTACGACGTAGAGTTTTTATTCAACAAGAGAAAGAAAGAAGAGAGAAAATGGAAAGATAGATACAGAGAGAGAGAGAGAGAGGGGGGGGGTAGGAGAGAGAAAGAAAAGGAAACTAGAAGAGGAAAAATAGGGGAGACAGAAAAAGAGTTAATATAATCCTCTAACTAATTAAAGTGTTTAAATACAAACAGCTGCACCTGCTCAAACGTCTAGATTCGTATGTTAGAGTGGTGTGGTCCAGTCAGTCATCATTTTTTTTCTTCTTTAGTGCGTACTTTAGCTTTTTTTAATCGCTCTATTTTTTGAATTTGCATTTTTTGTTCTTTTGTTTTTTTAATCTTTATTTCGTTCGTTTTTTCTTTGTTTGTTTGTTTGTATTTTTGTTCTTTTTGTTTTTTTTCTTGTTCGTTTTTTTTCCTTTTTTTGTGACGCGTTTGAATGTTTCCGGATGCATGCCGATGACTTAACCTGATGAAAAGATATAAACATTTTAGACTATCAGCATAGTGCTTGCGTTAGTTTCCTCACACTCCTCCTGTTTACCTTTGTTTTCTACACACATAGTTGAGTCTCCCCTCATCTAACACAGAAGAATAGATGAAAGGCATAGAAATACGCGTGCAATTGAACCAACGAGGGTGAGAAGAGCAAATGAGCACGGCGCTAGTTTGTCTTTCCTGAAATTAACTGTAACAGGAAACTTCGCATCTGCAACAGTAACAGAAACTCACTCCCTCTCCATTTATGAAAGCCTGTCACGATTATACTGGCACTCTCCTAAATAACACACACACACACACACACACACACACACACACACACACACACACACACACACACACACACACACACACACACACACACACACACACACACAGAGACTCGTTCCCATACACATCTCTCTTAAGGTGCGCCAAGTAGTCTTCTGCCCTCATACAGTGGCGTCTGACAAGTGAGACAGATGACTAATGGGGTCAGAGGTTATGGACAGTAAACAAATAAGGATGTCCATTAATAAGAAACTAATCAGAATATTACGATCCCTTACCCCCAGAAAGCCCCCCCCCCCTGTCTACATAAGCTTTCGGCAATTTCAAGACATATCATTCAGACCATGTCGCCCAAGAAATAACATCTCTGACAGCGACAGCGACAGCGAATGTCCTCAGGTGCACGTATCATAACTACAGCTGTACAGCTGTACAGCTGCCCCCTTTTTTGCTAGGGAGTCGGAGTCATTGTTATTGCACAAGAATTTGTTGGTAAGTTTGGTTGATACAGTTGTCTGTACCCTGATGCTGTACAGCTCTGATCGCCTTTGGAAAAAACTGCAACAACATAAAGATGATCCACTTATGTTTCCTAAGAAGTTTCCTAAGTTTGAAGCAAAGCTTTTGTGAAAAACAAGTCTGCTAAAAGGCGAGCGATAAATTTGTTGATGATCGCTTTCGTGTCATTAAAATTAATATGCAAAAACAGTGAGATTTGAGAAAGAAACAGCTGTACACATTTCACAATCTTTGTGCTTGTTTCAGTTGGAAAGAGTTTGGTGATAGTTTAAATTTATGTGGATTTAAAGGAAAAAAAGTTTCGTGAAAACGCAGAGGCTGTAATTATTATTGTGTAACTCTAAACGGATATCGATTTCAAGAAAAAAAGTATGCATAGTAGAAATCCATCGATTGTCACCTGTAGACATACAAGTTATTTTGAAAGCTTGGCTTTCTAATATATTCCAGTTTAAATTTGCTGGTGGGGGTTGAGGGTGAGGAGGGAGCTAGAGACGGTTAAAAGTAACATTAAATGCTTCATGTTGAAAAGAGAGAGCGATTCTCCTTAATTCTTCGTAGTTGATCGATCAGAACTCGTATTCACTGCCATCGGCATTATACCCAGTGGGTAAAATTCCCCTAACTTAGATATGAAACTATAGTTGGTTAAATTACCCCAGTGTGGGCTGGGCGGGGATGTTATCTCCCTTGCAAGAATAGAGCGACGCGTCTATCTCCCTTGCATGAATAGAGCGACGCGTCTATCTCCCTTGCAAGTGCAACTCCCGGGCCGACCGAACGTTTAGAGATTGAAAAGATGAGTGGTGCCCCCCCCCCCCCCAAAAAAAAAATCTAAGTGGCAAGTTGCCAGATTGAAGAAATATTTGCGTGTTCGTGGATTAAGTGTTGGTTGGAAAAAGCCGATTCAATACTTAACACAGAGAACTGTAGAAAACTTGGACTGACACAATGCTTAAAGGGGGAATTTAAATGATGTAGACGCCAGACAGCCACAATTCATGGATAAATGATAAAGTTGTTGCTATTTGCTATCTTGTGTGACATATTTGATTTGAAATCTACTAGAAACTACCAGAGTGAAAGGTTTTGTGTATTCATGCTTCTTATTCTGATGTCTGTAAACATGAAATCTTCAAAGCTTTGGATTTGACTTTCTATATACTTGCTTTTTACGATTTACTGATAAGAGTAAACGAAATTCCTGTAAAGCCAAAAAGTCTTGTCACTGTTTTTTGCTGTCAGTTCAAGCTTTAGTCCCTAACTAAATTTACATGCACATGAAAAACATGTGCAGTTGTCTACCCTGTTTTTTTAATCACTGTTTTTAAACAAGTATGCCATAACTAAGAAAAAATTTACTGAATCACTTTGCAGTGGGTTTCATCGGAGGTTACAAGATTGTCAGAGTATTGCAAAGTGTCCATATTGTATTAGGCTGTGTTGTTGTGGACAGTACATCACCTAAAACTGAAACAACTTTATTCTGACCAAATAACATTTAGCAGGGATTCGAAGGCAATTCTAGTCCGAATTATCTGTGCTGCTTTCATTCTCTATATCTTTTTGTTTTTTAGTGGGGTGATCAGCTCAACCCCTCTTCACGTGGTCAGTCTGCTAATGTCAAATCCCTTGTCTCCTATTATTACATCACCTTGCTAGCGCGTCAAGAAGTCCTGACTAAACAACAGTTAGTTTATCACTTATAGTCCCAAACCACAAATCACATGCAAAAGAAAGGACACCACTAGGTGTAATGTCTATAAATGCCTTCCATGTCATATTTGCTTTGTACTGACTGTGATATAAGGGAGGGTGGCCTCTTATGTGAAAAGCTCAGTCTATTACAATGTGACAGATCAATGAGTGCAGAAAGCTCTGGGGCCAGTTGCACAACACATTTTTCATTTTAAACACTTTTAGGCATTAAATCTTTTTAGATAATCAGTTTAAAGTGCACACCACAATTTTAGAATTTTTAAATCTAAAACTGCTTTAAGTAAGATAAAGTTGTTTAAGTCTGACTTTCCGTCCTGTCGCTACAATTTTTTGTATGTTCTTGTACAAAACATCTAAATGGCAGAGAAGAGATTTTGCTTCTTTAGAACAGTTTTAAGGTTTAGAAACATGTTGTGCAACTGGCTCCAGGGCTTTACTTGACCTGTGAATCAGTGGGGTTAAATATGTGCACAAAAACCCTTGACAACCTGCTGCCTCGCTGATCTGGAATCTGTCTGCAAGGTAGCAATAAACCCAAATGAATCTGTACAATTACCAGGAAAATACACACACACACACACACACACACACACACACACACACACACACACACACACACACACACACACAATTAAACGCTGCATTTATCATTTTACAACTAATCTGTTTAATTGGTTTAAATGCTCTTTGGACTCAAAAAGTGTGTCTCCAGATTTATCTTGCAAGAGAAATTCATCCTATGCCAGTCATAGCAATGCATCTACAATACCAATAATTTATAAACAAGTTGACAAAAACAAAAAAGAACAAAGCACAATGAAACAGATTGAAACGTTATCAGAGATCAAAGTGAAAAAGTACTTCAGCAGATACTAACTTGCTGTCATGTGCTGACAATGGTGCCACATTTTGCAAATCTTGCCCAATGGAAAAAGGTTTGTATAAGCTTTTCTGACCTGAACACATTTTTAATAATAATAATAATAATAATAATAATATGTTTCACTTATAACATGCTTCATATCAAAACTACTGCTGCAAATCAGTGAACACCACTCAACGTTATTTTAAAGTAGATAACAAAGCATTTATCGCCAAATGAATTATAAACTCACCATCCATTGACTGCAAACAAGAAGGGTACTGTCAGATATGGTTTCTTGGGGCCACTACCTCCCACAAAGTTTGCAAAAAAAGGCGACTGTTTTGTGGTGAAACAAACTTCAACACTTTTGTTTATAAAAAAAAATCGTCCATGATGTGTTCTAGGATCTACCTTAATGAAGCACAACAAAGTAAAAATGATATTGCTTTGCTCTGAATAACAAAGATTTTGGTAAAGGGTCATCAAGCAGAAAATGTAGATATGTCCATTTAAAGATGTGCAAAATTAAACTGTCTCCATGCTTCCTTGTTTTGTAAGAGCGCCTGTAAGCAGAATGTTACTCTTCGACAAACTGAGATGGTCAGGTTTTTTTTCCCCTTCAGTCTCCGTTCAGACAAGGAAAGAAAAAATGCAGAATCCATGTAACAGACAGAAGAAGAACTGGTTAAACAAAATACCGACGTCTTCTGCAATCCTACAACTTAACAAATAAATTCCGGGGACTTGTTTTGATCTGTTTTTGTTTGTTTTCTTTTTTATGAAAAAGTGTTTTTGCTTATCTTTTGAAACATGGACGTGAATATTTCGAAACCTGGACACGAGAGCTGGTCTTAAAACTCATTGTCGATGGCCAAATAAAAGACCGTCTAGAGAAGTATAGATCTTTAGACGATGATCACGTGAATAAGGCAAGTGACTTGACTGTTGTCAGCAACCTCGTGGGTCCGCCATAAAAATGCCAGATACTGACTCCGTCCTCGAGGACATGAACTCTCTTACCCGCAGGTCTTTTTTTATTCCTCCACGCAAGCCCGCACGTGTATACACACATGCACTCATGGAGAGCCCTTATATCAAAGACACCGGTATTAGCTCCGACATACGCACACAAAAAAAGAGGATTTATGTCTCGGTTGCTGCCATTAGCCCAGCTTGTCACAAAACGTGAAAGCCGTTAAACCCACCACACCGTTCAGTGACGACATTCTGAGCTGCACCCGCGAGCAGGAGGAAGGAGATTCCCATCTTCAGTGACCCGTTGTGAGGTCAGAAATGTTTATTGCAGTTACATTAAAGTGGGGAGCCCTTCCGTGCGATGAAGCGAGCAGAAACTATCGTTGAGATAGATAGATAGATATAGTGTGTGTGTGTGTGTGTGTGCACGCGCGCGCCTGTGAGTTAGTAGCGGGTTTTGACTCACATCATGCTCTTGTTTGCTAGATCCTTTTTAAAAATTATTTTAAAAATTAGAGTTCTATAACGTGCATGTTTATTCTAAAAACAAAAGCAAGCAAAAACAAAACAACACAAAAACAATCTGCCAACCAGACCAGCTGTTTCAAACAGTACTTCTTTACAAACAAAAGAGCGAGAAAGCTGGCACAAAGTTTGAATATTCCCCTTCTCCTGTGTTCTGTCTGAAGTTAAATGCAGTCAGTATAAATTTAACCCCATCTGACTTACTAATACTGGGCACACAGTCCTCGCCTGTGCTCATATACAAGACAGACGGACAGACAAAGTTGAGGGTAAGAGAGATAGAGAGAGAGAGACAATGACAATGGGAATTATTTATTAACGAGAGGTAAAGTAAGCAAGATAAGCTATTTTTCCTTTTAGCCCTCGCCCTTTACAAGGGAAGAAGAAAGAAAGAAAGAGAGAGAGAGAGAAGGGGGAGGAAGAAAAAAAGTGAGATGAAAGATGGAGACTTGATGTAGCGGCCCATGACGAGTGAATAATTGATCTACGTGCTTTCCATTTTACCAGTTTCTTTATTGGTTTATCTTTAGAGGCCTTAGTTATGAAGTAAATCGTTGGTCTGGGGCAGCATGGAGAACTCTAGGACAAAGTTATAAGGCGCAGTTTAGTCCCCGAAGATATTATTTTACCCCTGGAGCCATAATTATAAAGCTGTGGCAAAGGTGCCCTGGGGTGAAGAAACATGAAGTAATGTCCTCGAGATTTTCACACTGCTTTATAACTTCGGAAATAAGATGCTTTTTCAGGTCCTTATTTTGCCCTTTAGAAACGACTTACTCTCGCTTCATAACTACGGCCCTGGGGGAGAGAAGAGATAGATAAAATCCATTTAGGGGTTTAAAACAGCCACGAAAATAGATAGTAGTATTAAGGTTATTAGTATATTACAGTTGCTATTATTATAACTAATATTGTATTAGTTAAAGTATTAAAATATAAAGAAAACACAAAGAAAGCTGCAGCGATTAAAAATGTGTCAAAGATAAACCACATTCACAACAACACACATTCGGCCCCACATTTATCTCTTTCTCATATATATATATATATACTAGTTTTTATAGACTTTTACAACACTTGTCCAAGTAATAGGTCAAGTAAATGAGTTATTCTAATAAGTGCTTTTTGTGCTGATTACTGAGACTTATAAGCATGCGACTGATTTCTATAATAATGTGGTCTTAATTTTGTATCGATTCGATTCAAGATTCTTTATTAATGTCACCCTTTAAGGGGTATTGAGATATTACACACACACACACACACACACACACACACACACACACACACACACACACACACACACACACACACACACACACACATAAAGATATTCACACTCATGCCTATCGATATTTATATAGAATATATCTCTCTCTCTCTCTCACACACACACACTCACTGGTCGGTTTATAACGGCTATAATATTAAAAACTAATGTTCTGTATCACTCACTCATTCTTTCCTTCTTCCAGCCTTTTAATGTATACCTGCTCATGAAATCAAATACATCAAAGCACATAAGCACATGTAAACAAAAGCTAAATTTTTGTCACGTGATGTTTCTGTATCACATTTAAATAAATAATTTAAGTTCACAGCTTCGTCATAATTATTACTTAACAGAAGAGAATTCAATAATAATGAGCTTTGCAGGCCATAATTCTCCGTATGAATGCGAGTTCACCACCCTATGAAAAAAAAAATGAAGGGCCAAAGCCGACAGATGAAGAAAAACGAAGTATAAAGGCGAAGCTGTGGCCAACCTTAACGAAGTATTTGGACTAAGAAATGGTGTGAGAGAAAGTGTTCGCTGGGTTATGAAAGGTATTTCCGAAGGATGTTCGTTTTGTCTCTAGACCTGAGAGCTCTGAACGTAGTTTCATCGTTCAGAGAGATGGGAGCAAATAATGAACGAGGGATGCTTTGTCAAACATCGGCATGTATTTCATTTTATGAATCAGAGTCCGTTGGCAAGACGATTTTTCCCTTCGGCAATGATTACAGTGGCCGCCTGGTTACCATTCACAAATTTTTTAATTCGTATTTCAGCTTGGCTCAGCTCCTCCTAGCTGCATCCGTTTTAGAAACACGTGGTGCTTAATTAAAACAGCTTGCAGAATATAAATAAGGGATGTCAATTTTTTAGGTCACTAGGCTGGGCTGTTCTTCGGGGACGTATGTCAGCTGCTGTTGACACAATCAAAAAAAACTGAATCATCTTTTGTCCTGATACACGTTTAACCATCTCTCCTCCCTGAGGATGCAGCTCCCACCTCTCTCCCTTCCCTCCCTGCAACTCCCCAGGTCTCTGGCCTTGACCTAGTCCCATATCTTGACGTCCGTTGCTGTGCCCTCGGACGTTTTATGAGCCAAGAGGATCGGCTGTGATGGAATAAGAATTGTTTCCTAGCCGCAATGTCCTTGTTCTCAAGACACTGGGGTGACATCACACCAGACTTATTTCTGCGTGATTAAACATCAAGGCCATCTCACTTCGCATCCCTGTCTCTCTCACTGATTAAATGGCGATCACTCGTAATCTCGCGAGCAATCAGTCCATCCATCCATCCATTCATCCATCCAGACATATTTCGCACTGCGCACTTGCATACATACAAGCCTGCATGCACACATACACGCATACATTCAGACACATATACATAATGAAGTATATAATAATATATAAAAAATAATACATATGTGTGATACAAGTACACACACACACCTTCCTCTATGCATATATCAATACATACATCTATATGTACATCCCTGCATGCACGCATACATTAGTACAGACAAATATCAATCCATATATTTACACATACACATATTTTTACTGGCATACACATTCAAATATAGATCCATACATGCGTAATGCATACATCCATCCATCCATAATACACTATTTCATCCTCACATCCGCAGTATAGCAATATATCCACCCTCATATTTATAATACATCGAACCATCGATCCATACATGAATGAAGTGGTCAATAAATGAATCAAACAGGCAACCAGCCAATTATTACTAACTGATCTCACGATCAGTCTATTTTCGAACAGAGTGAGTTCGATGCTGCAAAGTCCACGAAGATAATCAGTTTCTGGCACGACATGTGTTTGTGGGCTCGTTTCATCACCAATTAGATTCATATTTTGCTTATTAAATCTTGAACATGTCGATGAGAAAGCCTAACCACATGTTTAGTGTCAAATATGTAAATATAAACAGTTTATCGCTCCCAAGGCCATACATACATCACATACACGATACACCACACACGCATGTACACTTCCCCACATTAGATAAAAATGCACGCGCTCACACACGCGCGCATGCATTCGCACACACACACACACACACACACACACACACACACACACACACACACACACACACGGACGCAGCTACCAACACGCTTTCCCGATCTTTCCTCACGTAGACACATCTGTATCGCATACTAACAGTACTAACTAATGCTACAATGATCTGAGCTATTTTTTTTAGGCGAAAAATATTGGTCAGCAGTAACCACCATTGCGGAGAGCTGCTGCACTTGATAATCGGGCATTGAATAAAAAACACGAATCAGAATGCGGACAGCGACATCACCAATATCAGCCAATCTCAGTCGTGCTTATGGTGTCGAATGCAGGGTTTTATTTGCTGGAAACTCCCGGGGCAAAAAAAAAAAAAAAAAAGACTCAGTTATCCCAGGCGCCTTCCTACATAAGCTACTGTGATATCTTCTTCAGGCAACAACTCCAAGAACTTCCTACCCACCCGCAGATACACCATCTGTAACCTGTTAAAGCCTGACAGAAAATACTGACCAAGGATGGCCAGCACCAGTTTCTTGCTGCTTCTCCTGGGGGTCTTGTCCATCATACAAGGCTTGAGTGGCAAGTATTGGTTACTTTGTGGCTAAGTTACACGACACAAACATATTTGCATCACGGACGTGTGTAGGTGGACTGCCGACTGTCTGCCGAGACCAACGCTGAGCCTCTGGTGAAGTCCTCCGCTGTTAGTCTCGGCGAGCCCACAATGAATGTGACTAAACCGGAAGCTTTGTAGTCAAAAACCTCAATCTAGTAATTAACTGAAAAAAAATCGTTTGCAAGCAGTCTAGTAATACACATTAGTACAATATTAAGGTGCATGAAACATTTCTGTTGTACCCACACGACTGAGGAGAGATGACAGTCTGACCAAGGGATCACCTGTCTTTCTCCCACCCTCCTCCGTCCATTGCTTCTGTTGCCAGTCTCATCTGAATAATAATCATAATAAATAATGTGTACTAGTTCGTGATTTGCATGAGGTACTCATTTCTTTCCTATGTATAGTTTGTTCCTCTCCTGGTACTATATTCAAGCAGGAAAGGTGCTTTGAATATTCACAACAAGTCACTGAATATTAACTATTTTTGATTGGCATGTGACAATCGGTTGCAGAAGTTTTTTTTCGCTTATTGTCGTTTATTTATAAAACCATTTTCCTCAATCCCTACCTTCTCTTCAGAGTGTGAGCGTGAACACATAAACACACAGAAATACACATTTACACATGTATTATACATACACACATTGAAGGATACACACATTTGCACATAGTCACATAGACACCTGGACACAGATTAAATGTTCGCGACTTTCACGTTTTGTACAGCTTTGGATCTGAGACCACCAGCCCACAACTGCCCACCCGTATGTCATATTTACTGTGAATACGGGTACGTTTTAGACTCCTATGGGTGTCCAACCTGTCGCTGCAATAACCGTAAGTTCACGAGACTGTTTTCTCATCAAGTATTTTCTAACACCAAGCTAAGCTCTCAGCAATCGTGTAACATAAGGCCAAATCTGAATAAAGTTTAGACAGAAATATTGCCAAGATTACAATGAATTCTCAATCTTGGACCCATGTAAACCATTCGCTAGGTTGGTATTATTAATCATTTAATGACTTTTTCGTTGAAGTGTAAGTTTAATTAACAATTTCTTCTTTAAATCTTCATGACTGAGAACTAAACAAAATCACTAAATGTGTTGTTCATCAGCACCGTTTGTATTAGTGCGAATGTGATCTGAACATAGATACTTTCATTTGCTTCAACAGGCCCCGCCTGCCCTCACCTTAACTGCCCTCCCATTAACTGTCCTTACGGAAGACAAGAGGAAAACAGATGCCCTACCTGCCGATGCAAACCAGGTACTTTGTTACTGGCCATCAATTTGGACAAATAGATTTTACAAAACTTTCATCCCGGCAACAAGACAGCGAATTTATAAACATCAAACCTTTTTTGAAGACTAGATATTTATATTTATTTCTTGTAAATTTCATATACGCTCTGGAGCACACACACACACACACACACACACACACACACACACACACACACACACACACACACACACACACACACAAGAACTTACTAACACCGAGCAATTCGTATGCCTCCTGCTACCTTCTTTGTAGACCCACCACCTGGGAGGGTTTGCCCACCCGTGTGCGCAATTTTCAATTTTCTGTCCATATGGGAATGTCTTAGACTCCAACGGCTGTCCAACCTGTCAATGCAGAGAACGTAAGCAAAAATTATTCCAATAATAATTATACTCTTATTTCAATGATAATTATACCCTAGTTTCATGTAGCCATCTCAAGTACCCACCACTCAAGTAAAAATCCAAGCGTCCTGTCGCCTGCTTTATCTCACTGATGACTCTAAGTGACCCTTGGCTTTCCCACAGGTCCAGTCTGCCCAACACCGCGGTGTCCCAGACCTTGCTCCAACGGATACGTCACCGCGAATGGCTGCCAGACATGCACGTGCCGACCTGGTGAGTTGATACCTACCACCGGAGTCAGTTAAAAATATTTCTTTTGAATTCATACATCATTCAATGTACTTCTCCGTTCTTTCATTCCCTCTGGCGATCAACGTTTCACAGCTAAACATTATTTGTTTCAACATTATTATGGTGTTCATAGTTCAGCATTATTAGCGTGTTCATAGATCAGCATAATTTGGTGTTTATAGATCACTTCAACGCACTTGTTATGTGTTCACAGTGTCACGTCTCATCGGCGTCCATAGTTCATTTCCTACGAACCGTTCTGTTGTAGTTAGTTCAGTACATTTCTCTGGGAATTATAATTCAGTCTATTGAACTCCTTCTAGATTTATGCCTAAAAACCTAATTTTAGATGTTTAAATCTCGATAAATAGCAACGGTATGTATGTAATAAATATTGATGTATATCTGAATATCTGAATAAAGTAATCTACATTTGAATGAATGTAGTCGTAAGTATTAGGATGAGTGAAGGGTTATATATGTTTTGACTCAATAAGCACACACACACACACACACACACACACACACACACACACACACACACACACACACACACACACACACACAGCCACATAGACACGCAGACTGCCAGAACACTATCACACAGACGCACACGCATATACACACACGTTAGGAGGTCGTGATGACGACGAAAATGACGACGATGATGACGACAGCGTTCTCGGGGAATCGTCTCGTCTGCCGGTGTCACATTTCTGAGGATGATTGTGCCTTTGTTACAGACCCCTGCAGAGACAAATGCTCGCGACACTGTGCCAATCCCTTCTACCCCTCGCCACCCGGCTGTACCTGCGAATGCCGTCCAGTAGCTTACTAGCAGGTAGGATGCTAACTCAGTAGATCACCGAGTAAATGGATCACAATTTAAAACTCCCGACTTCGTTTCTTCATTCTCGAGAACGAGTGTGATGTATTTTTTCTAACGATTTGGTAGAGCTCAGTACAAGATACTATTTTCCCCAATCTGAAGGAATTGCATAGTCCCCGTTTGACTAATGAGGAGATGTGCTCCCAGCTCCCCAATTGGCAGAGAGGAATAAACGTATCAATGCACAATAGGGACGTCAGGGTTGTTCAGATTAGATGTGGACATCACGTGGCTCGCCGCACGCAGCGTCTTTACTGCTTTATTCTGCTGTGTCTAGGAAACGTTAGATTGTGCAGACTCTCGTCATTTCTGATCCTATCTGACTGACTCCTGTGGTTTGCATGAAAGAGAGCGACTTGATTTCTGACCATTTTATATTTGTTGTCAAAGCGTGCAACAAATGGACAAATAAATGTTTTTCTGTACAATTTTGTGTTATTGAAAAAGACACATCCAAGTGTGAAAGTGATCCAAATCGCTTTCAGCAGTATATATAAGTCGTTAATATGATTTTCCTTAATTTTTTACCAACAGGCCAACTGGAAACGATTTCACCGACTAGAACCTGAAGTACAGAAAACAACGTAAGGAGCTGCAAACTGCAGAGACGAATGTATTTAGGGGTTGAAAAATAAATGAAGAAATAACGTGTACTTGTTATTGTTCTCACTTATCACTACGGTACAATATTCATTCATAACTTAGTCTTCTGGCCCAATTTCAATCGGGGTACAACATGATAATACAAAAAATAGATGCATGTATTATTGTGCTCACCGTTAGACTTTAACTCATGTATGTAGATAGTAATACTAAAGGTTATTTTCATAGCGCTATATCCCAGCCCTATGAGCAAACTCCTCGCGCTTTACAAATAATAATAGTATTTGCTAAGGATCAGCCTCCACCGGTCACACAAGCTGTAGACAGTTTTGCTGCCTCTAGTCATCAAGAAGTTTAGTCACTACCCATGCTTCATCTCGCTGTCGACTACACAAACAAGAAACTGGACTGAGATGAAAATGGAGTCGTGCAAGAAAGGACTGTTAGTCAACGGATCAGCTGAAGCCGTTTAGCAAAACAAAATGTCACAATCGAGAAACACAGTCTAGCACATATATAAACAGTATAAGCACATGATACATTAAGCCATTAATCTCCATGTAATCATGCATATGAACAGGTACAATCACGGATATGTATCAAGCCATTAGTAACCAAATGGTCAGGTATACATGCAGGTACCAACACAGGTACACAGCACGTTACCCATCATGTATATTACACAGGTACAACTACAAGCACAGATCTTTCTTAAACTATTACCAAAGCTAATGTTTCTGTATGTGCATCGTAAATGTATACTAGAACTTTTTCCTCATTTCTAATGTTTTGTAAAGGAAGGACAAAAAATATATCATTGAAGTAGAATCCTGGTATCTGACACCAAAAGAGTCAAACGAGAAAGGGTAGGGGAATAAAATATTTTTAGGTAAAAATGTATATGGAGGTCAATATCTACTGCGGATACAAATATAAAGTGGTGTTCAGTTTCAGCTGAACTGGAACAAAAAGAGCAGTTCAAATATTTTATTTCTTGAAACCCTATAAAAGTCGATGATTGAAAGCAACGTATACCTTTTTATGGTGAAGTAGCTGCTTCTGAATTAATGACATGAGTAAGCGCTTGCTCCATTGCACTGTAGCCTCTTCTAAATCCTTGTTGTTATACATCAATTTTTTTTCTTTAATCCAATAATTAATTTTCATATTCACGACTATTAATTTTTCTACATTTTGCTACAAGGGAATACATTGGTAGTTTTCTGGTTTACTAAAATTCCCTTTTTGTGTAAGGATTGTATTAGTAATTTGGGTCAACGGTCAAGAATAAGATCCTTGTAAAAAAAGGAGTTAAATTATATGGAGAGATATGCTGTTTCATTTTCTGGGCAAAAAAAAACGGTTCTTAAACAGGACAACCTTAGCGATGTTTCTTCTTTTGACTTGAAAACATTCACATATTTCTTTAACTGAGCCAGAGTCACTGTTACAAATACTACTGGCTCGTAAGAGAACTCTTCAGTATAGGAGAGTAATTTTCTCCTGCTTTCCTAGTGGCAGATGAGAATGCCAGTGTTTGAAGGCTTATGTCTTGAAAATTAAGCATAATTATCTACTCATATTTTGGAAATTATTATTTTCAAATAAGCTAAACCCGATTATAAAGAACAAACGTTGCACTCGGTTTGTTCTTTAAGCTGAATTTGCGTGATCTTTACTAAACTTACCTTCTGGGTGTAAGACTATTTTTCATGACTGCGTTTAGTATGGTTATTACAGGTAACAACTGTCAAGACACGTGCGGGATATTTTGTGAAGATCGTATTTTTATTCAATCTGCATCGGTGAGCAATGTCCTTGCGTTGGCCCCTCTGTGTGATTGACTTCTGATTGGCAAATAATTGGCCTACCACCTGACCCACTGAACTGTCCTTGAAGACGATTGAGTCATTCTGGAAGTAAAGACCTGGCATACCAACTGAGCCGCTGATCACTCAGAAGACGAGCGGTTTGCGGCTGACCCGCTTATTACATCTTTATCTTCTGTGTCAGATTAAATCATATTCATGCATAAAAATAGATCTCTGCTTCCACACATAAGTCCAGAAACATTATAGATCAGTGCTAGAGCTTTGTAGGTGAGAAGTGTTTGATAATCCCAGTGGAAAATAAACATGTACAAAGGACACCATACTGAATGCTTATGAGGATAAGTAACAGAGAATGGGAGAAAGAGATGGTAGACGATTAAAGAGCAGTCAAACCTGTACAATACAATACAACTTTATTTATCCACAAAGTGAATTACAGATAGTGTTCGTACTAGCAGTAATACATACATATACATGTTATAATAAATTCTCTCTCTCGCACGCGCGCGCGTACTCACGCACGCACGCACACATTCCCATCAACAGTAGATATAGTTGGTGACCTTAGGTCACATCAGGCTAGTACAAGATGACGGTCAGTAGAGTTAATCAGGTAAATGGCACGTGGAATGAATTAATTGCGGTGATTATTGGTTTTGCAAACAGGCATCGGGTATTTATAGCCAGACCGCAAGAGTGAAAACTCACATGTCAACACATGATCAGAAATAGGATACGGGAGGCCTTCCTTAGGATTTGCTGATGACAGAAGGCTGCCAAGTCCCTCTGCCTGATTCCGGTGATCTTGGAACATATATTAACAAAGGAGACAAGACTATTCCTGTTCCACAGGGAGAGGTTGTGGAACTAAGAGATAAAATAAAAAGTGATGAGACTTTCAATGAATAACTGATAGAACCCAATGAGGATGACAGAGCTGACAGAGAAAAATTTGAGTTTCCGTAGGAGGTACAGGCGTTGTTGACTCTTACGGAGGATCATGTCAGTGTTGATGTCCCATTTAAGCTTGTTATCGAAGATGGTACCTAAATATTTGTAAGAGTCGACTAGCTCGATGGCATCATCATGGATAGTACTGATGACTGTCTCAGGCTTGTTCACCCGAAAGTCGAAGATCATTTCCTTAGTCTTAGAGGCATTAAAGACAAGAAAGTGATCGTCACACCAGCGGACAAAGTCAGAAAGATCGCCACTGTGAACATGTTCATTGTCATACAAAAGTGACAGTAGGGCAGAGTCATCAGCAAATTTTATCAGAAAGGTCCTGTCAGTAGTGCTTCTACAACTGTAAGTTTAGAGTATGAACAGTAGTGGAGACAAACAGCAGCCTTGAGGGGAACCTGTACAGGTGATAACAGGGTCTGCGAGAAGACCGTTAACAGAAACTCTCTGCTGTCTGTTTGTTAAAAAGTCCAGAATCCAGAGAGTTAGTTGGTGGGAGAGATGAAAGTCTGAGACTAGACTCTCCGCTAACAAGTGAGGTTGCACAGTGTTAAAAGCATGAGAAATCAGCAAAGAGAAGCCTGGCATGAGCTTTAGGTTTCTCCAAATGTTTGTAGAGCGTAGTTAGTATAAACAACTCAGCATCATCGACACCTCTTCCAGGTCTGTAGGCAAACTGCAGCGGGTCAAGATGTTGATCAACAGCAGTCATAACCGCGCTTTTCTCAAGTGATTTTATGATGTATCACTCACTCATTCTTTCCTTCTTCTAGCCTTTAATGTATACCATACCTGCATATGTAATCAAATACATTAAAGCACATAAGTACATGTAGACAAAGGGTAAAATTTGTCATGTGATATTTATGTATCACATTTAAATAAATAATGAAATTCATAAGCCTCGTCATAACTATACACTAACAGAATAGGATGCCTAATAATAGGGTTTGCAGGGCGAATTCACCGTTGTATGACCAAAATGAGATATGAAGAAAAACGAAGCATAAGGGCAAGGCTGTGGCCAACCTTAACGAAGTATTTGGATTAAGAAAGGGTATGAGCGGAAGTGTTCGCTGGGTTATGTAAGGTATTTCCTAAAACTTCTAGACTTTAGGGTTCCATACGTAGTTTCGTCTCTCAGAAAGATGGGAGTCAAAAATGAACGAAGGATGCTTTGTCATACATCGACATGTATCTCATTTTATGAATAAGAGACCGTTGGTAAGACGATTTTTCCCTTCGACAACGGTTACTATATCAATACAGCTGCCGCCTGGTTACCATTCACAATTTCTTTATTCGTGTTTGTCTCCACTTGGCTCAACTCTTCATCGCTGCATCCGGGTTCGAAACACGTGGTGCTTGAAACACCTTGCGAACAACTCCAAGAACTTCCTATCTACCCCCAGATACACCATCTCTAACTTGTCAAAAGACAAAAAGAATATCAACTTCGAAGGTCGCTAAGCTTGGATGGTTCTTCCGGGATATGTCAGTTGCGGCAGTTTTAAGGATGCAGTTTACACAATCATACATGAATCATCTTTTGTCCTGATACAAGCTTAACCATCTCTCCTCCCTTAGGATGCAGCGTAACCTCTCTCTCTTCCCTCCCACAAACCCTCCCCCAGGTCTCTGATGTTGACCTATTCCCACGTCTTGACGTCCGTTGCTGTGCCCTCGGACGTTTTATGAGCCAAGAGGATCGGCTGTGATGGAATAAGAATTGTTTGCTAGCCGGAATGTCCTTGTTCTCAAGACACAGAGGCGACATCACACCAGACTTATTTCTGCGTGATTAAACATCAAGGCCATCTCACTTCGCATTTCAGTCTTACTCACTGATTAAATGGCAATCATTGGTAATCTCGCGATCGATCAGTCCATCCATCCATCCAGACATGTATACATCCATACAGGCCTGCATGCCCACATACACGCATACGTTCAGATCCATATACATAATGATGTAATAATATATAATAAATAATACATTATAATGATATACATCTATCTGTGTAATACAAGTATATATACACCTCCTTATATGCATATATCAATACATACATCTATATCTACATCCCTGCATGCACACATACATGAGTACATACAAACATTAATCCATATATTTATACATACACACTTCCCTACAAACTCACATAGACAAATCCATGGGTAATGTATACATCTATCCACCCACAAAACACTATTCCATGTTCGTTCCTCATCAGCACACGAGATCACACAATTCCATCCATCCGCAATGTAGCAATATATCCACCCTCATATTTGTCATACATCGAACCATCGATCCATACATGAATAAAGTGGTGAATAGATGAGTCAGCCAGGCAACACACCAATTATTACTAACTGACCTTACGACCAGTCTCTTTTCGAACAGAGTGAGCTCAGTACTGCAAAATGCACGAAGGTAATGCAGGTGTTTGTGGGCTCGTTTCATCACCAATTAGATTCATAGTTTGCATATTACATCTTGAACATATCGATGAGAAAGCCTAACCACTTTTTAGTGTCAAACGTATGTAAACATGAACAGTGTATCGCTCCTAGGCCATACATACATCACATACACGCATGTAGACTTCACCACATTAGATAAAAATGCACGCGCTCACACACACCCGCATCCATACGCACACATAGACGCAGCTATCAAACTGTATCGCATACTGACAGTACTAACTAATACTAACAATGATCTGAGCTATTTTTGTAGGTAAAAAACATAGGTCAGCAGTAACCACCATTGCGTAGAGCTGCTGCACTTAATAATCGGGAAATAACCAACAAACACGAATCAGGATGCGGACAGCGACATCACCAATGTCAGCCAATCACAGTCGAGCTTACTGCGTCAAATACAGGGTTTTATTTGCTGGAGACCCCCGGGGCAAAAAAAAGGATAAGTCAGTTATCCCAGGCACCCTCCTATATAAGCTACTGTGATATCTTCTTCAGGCAACAACTCAAAGAACTTCTTATCTACCCACAGATACATCATCTCTAACCTGTCAAAAGTCTTGCTGTCTGTCCAACTACATTTAGCCTGACAGAAAATACTGACCAAGGATGGCCAGCACCAGTTTCCTTCTGCTTCTGCTGGGGGTCTTGTCCATCATACAAGGCTTGAGTGGCAAGTATTGGTTACTTCATGGTTTAGGTACACAACAGAAACAGCACACCTGCATGAGCTACCGATTTCTTTCATGTTTAATGTTTGTTCCTCTCCTGGTACTATATTCAAGCAGGAAAGGTGTTGTGTGAATATTCACAGCTAGTCACTGAATGTTAACTATTTTCGATTGCTTAATGCATGCGACTATCTAGCAAAAACACATTCAAACATAAACACATTGAAGCATAAACACATTTGCACATAGTCAAATAGTGAGATAGTCACGTAGACAACTGGACACACAGAGTAAATGTTCGCGACTTGCATGTTTTCTACAGCTTTGGATCTGAAACCACCAGCCCACAACTGCCCACCCGTGTGTAAGATTTACTGTGAATACGGGAATGTCTTAGACTCCTATGGCTGTCCAACCTGCCGCTGCAAAGACCGTAAGCTCATTTCAAGACACTGTATTTTTTATCAAGTATTTTATAACATCTTGTCTCAGCAAGGTCAAAATTGGTCAAATCTGAATAAAGTTTAGACAGAAATATTGCCAAGATAACAAGGAATTTTCAACCTTGCACCCATGTAACGCCTACGCTAGGTTGGTATTATTAATCATTTAATGACTTTTTCGTTGAAGTGTAAGTTTACTAAACAATTTTTTTCAATCTTCTTGACAACTGAGAACTAGACCTAATCACCGAATGTGTTGTACACCAGGACCGTGTGTATTAGTGCGAATGTGATCTGAACATAGATACTTTCATTTGCTTTGACAGGCCCCACCTGCCCTCACCTTAAATGCTCTGCCATTAACTGTCCTTATGGAAGACAAGAGGAACACGGATGCCCTACCTGCCGATGCAAACCAGGTACGATGTTACTGACCATCAACTTGTACAAATAGATTTTACAAAACTTACATCCGGGCAACAAGACAGCGTATTTATCAACATCGAATCTTTTTTTGAAGACTGGATATTTATATTTATTTCTTGTAAATTTCCTATACTCTCTGAAACATGTAGACGGACACACACAAACACACACACTCGCACGCACGCACGCACGCACTTACTGATCAATTCGTATGCCTTCTGCTACCTTAGTTGTGGACCAACCATCTGAAAAGGTTTGCCCACCTGTGTGCTTGACTTTCTGTCCATATGGGAATGTCTTAGACTCCAACGGCTGTCCAACCTGCAAATGCAGAGAACAAAAGCTGAAATTATTTCAGTAATAATTATACCCTAGTTTCACGTAGTAATCTAAAGATGTTGGCTGTATCAAGTACCCACCATTCAATTAAAAAAACCATCCGTCCTGCTTCAGCTGATTGGTGATGACTCTAAGTGACCCTTGTCTTTCCCGCAGGTCCAATCTGCCCAAAACTGCGGTGTCTCAGACCTTGCCCCAACGGATACGAAACCAAGAATGGCTGCCAGACGTGCACGTGCCTACCTGGTGAGTTGAACTCTGATACCTACCACCGGAGTCAGTTAAAATATTTATTTTGAATTCATAGATCATTCAATGTATTTCTCCTTCTTTCATTCTCTCTGGCCATCAATGCTATTTTTAGTGTTTACAGCTAAACATTACTTGTTTTTAGCTCAACATTATTAAGGTGTTCATAGATCAGCATAATTTAGTGTTTATAGATTAGGTCAGTTTGTTTGCAGTGATACCTATCATCGGCGTTCATAGTTCATTTCCAAGGAACCGTTTTTACGCAGTTCAGTTCAGTGCATTTCTCTGGGGATTATAATTCAGTCTACTGATCTCCCTCTAGGCTTCTTCCTCAAAGTCTCATTTTAGATCAACACATTTTTCAGTGTACGTAAGGATGTTTGAAAAAATCTAGATACTTTAAAAAATATATAAATAGCAACGGTATGTATGTCATAAATATTTCCGTATATTTGTAATAAAGGTATTAGGTTGAGTGAGAGGTAAGTTTTGCTTTGACTCAATAAGCACACACACACACACACACACACACACACACACACACACACACACACACACACACACACACACACACACACACACACGCAGACTGCCAGAACACTATAACAGAAGCGCACGCATATACACAGACGTTAGAAGGTCGTCATGACGAAGACGATGATGACGAAGACGATGATGACAGCGTTCTCGGGGAAACGTCTCGTCTTCCGGTGTCGCATTTCTGAGGATGATTGTGTCTTTGTTACAGACGTCTGCAGAGACAAATGCTCGCGGTACTGTGCCAATCCTTCCTACCCCTCCTACCCCTCGCCACCCGGCTGTACCTGCGAATGCCGTCCAGTCGCTTACTAGCAGGTAGGATACTCTCTCACTACCTTTCACCAAATAAATTGATCAGAATTTAAAAACTTCCGACATAACATTTTGTTTCTTCATTCTCGAGAACTAGTGTGATGTATTTTTTCTAATGATTTGGTAGAGCTCAGTAAAAATACTATTTTCCCAAATTCCCTCCTCCCGTTTTGACTAATTAACAGATCTGTTTCCAGCTCTCCCATAAGCAGAGAGAAATAAACGTATCCATGCACAATCGTGACGTCAGTGTTGTTCAGATTAGATGTGGACATCACGTGGCTCGCCGCATGCAGCGTCTTTACTGCTTTATTCTGCTGTGTGTCTAGGAAACGTTAGATTGTGCAGACTTTCGTCCACATCTGATCCTATCTGGCTGACTCCTGCGGTTTGCATGAGAGAGAGAGAGAGAGAGCGATTTGATTTCTGACCGAATTTATATTTGTTGTCAAAGCGTGAAACTAAGGGACACAAACACGTTTTTCTGTACAATGTTGTGTTATTGAAAAAGACACATCCAGGTGAACTTACCCCAAAAGTGAAGGTGATCGAAATCGGTTTCAGGAGTATATATATACACACACATATAAACACACACAACAGTACCCCGTAAGTCGTTAACATGTTTTCTTTGATTTTTTTTACCAACAGGCCATCTATAAAAGATTTCACCGACAAGACAAACAAGAACCTGAAGTACAGAAAACAACGTAAGGAGCTGCAAACTGTAGAGACGAATGTATTCAGAGGTTGGAAAAATAAATGAACAAATAACATGTACTTGTTAGTGTTATCATCTAACACTACTGTAAAATATTCGTTCATTATTTAGTATTTTGACCCAATTTCAGTCGGGGTACAACATGATAATACAAAATGTTTGATACATATAATATAATGCTCACTGCTGGAGTTTTCCTCATGTATGTATAAAAAAGCTCGTCGCGCTTTACAAAAAAAAAAAAAATAATAATGGGGGAAATTGAAGAAACCAACTAAGACAACAGGGAAGAAAAGAGGATAATGCATGGAAAGGTGGATAATAATAACAAAAGGTGTAGTGCTAACTGATTAACAACTGAACGAATACAGTACTCCGTTATTCAAAAAGTCAATGAAATTAAAATAAATACATAATCTATGGAATAATAATAATAATAATATTGGAGAAAGAAGAAAATGGAGGACCAGATTTGTCTGAGCGGCCTGGCAACACATTTCACTGTTGAAGATTTAGAGCTGCAGTTGTTTGTCATCAGAGAAGTCATTAGAGAGAGCAGATGAAACATGTCCAGTAGGAAACACGAAACATTTTAAACAAACTTTTGAGTTTTCACCTCAGTTACTTCAGTAGTTAAAATGCCGTTCACATCTTTCCTGTTGGCTGGCCTAGAATTTCCACCCCTTCTGAATATGTCTATAAAAATTATATGCCTGTCGAAGTGATAACTAAACTTAGATATTTGATCTGTTAGTGTTCATCGTCTCTCTCTTTCTCTCTCTCTCTCTGTGTCTTGGTACAGCACAAACACATGAAGGTTTTACAAAGCTACCTGATCTACATTCAAGAATTTTGCACCTGAATGAGAAATGATAGCAAAGAATGGCATCATGTAGATTCTACAGGAATAGAGAGGTAGACTGAAGTTGTTAAAGCTAAGTTTTGAAAGATATGTTACTTGTTATTTTTAAATCTGAGGAGTACATTACAAAGACACAGTAGTGCACAAAGAGTTCATTGCTCATTTTTCACTGATTGTCAGTTATACACATCTCACAGTAATTCTTTAAGCTAACTTTGCCTGCTCTTTGCTAAACTTACTGAAACACTTGAATAAGAACCAAGCTAATGGCTTGATATCGTTTACAGTTTCTCACCTCAGAATTTCAATAAACACTTTGTTTTCGTTATTTGGTGGAACATTTTGAAGGAATCTAGGGCGGATGTTATTAAACTGTGGGCAATGAAACAAAAGGTGGGTTTCATCCTCTGTGTATCCGACACAAAATGGACAGTAATTTATATTATGAGCTATGACTAAAGCGGTTCTTGTAAATATTGATATCACTGACTCCTCAAGGATAAGTAACAGAGAGCATGGGAGAAAGAGATAGTAGACGATTAAAGAGCAGACAGACCTACATGAAGAGATTATTGTATAATAATAATAATAATAATAACAACAATAATAATAATAATTTTAGCAGCAAATAAACAATTCGACATCAAACGTAGTTAAAAATCAAGTTGAAAATGTGAGGAGGTCACACTGCCACCTTAAGATTAGATAAAGTAGTATGTGTAAAGTACATTAATCATTCAGCTGACCAGAGTAGACGATGTATAAGCCTTCGTTGACTTACGACCCTTTTCTAATACCTAATCTGTATCCACCGCATTTGATTTGTCAAAACAAAATGCTTCTTTGTCATTGTGTATATTTAGTCTGAAGTGATATTGAGTTGCCTTTACTTCCTTCATGCGTTAGCTCTTTGGAAAGGAAGTTTTCGGAGAAAGAAAGAGACTCGCCTTTCTCTCTCATCACCTCCCTCCAATCTCTCTGTACGCGTGCATATAAGTAGTGATGGGTGTCAAAGAGGTTCTTAGATGTGCACCGTTAATTTCCCATCACAACATCTAGGGAATCGTTTGGCGCGGCTGCAAGTCTCTTATGACGAGAAAAAAGATGATTGTTTGTTGGCTCAAATCTCGCCTCCAGTGAATGTATTTGCTCTCTAGATGTGGCACCCGTTGTATACAGGACTAGACGTGCTCACCCTGATTAAACCTGCCGAGTCAGTCCAACTTCATCATCAGCAGCCCACAACTGCAATCATTTCTCGCATACCTGCGATTTGTTAAGTGAGGGTTGCCGAGGGTGAGTAATACTCAGGAACAGTCTGCTTCCCCAGCATGAACGAGTTTACTGCAACACTGTTAAGCTACATCCCAGGCTTGTCCCTCATCACCAGCTCGCCAGTGCTATATCATACACACAAGATGGCCAGAAACAACATTTTCAAATGATCTCGCCTGCACTTTGCTAACGTGGACAATTACGCCTGTACTTTACTGACGTGGGTAAAGTGACGATGAAGCGCTTGACTTATGGTAGGAAACAAGGGGAAGGTCTTCTTACTCTTCAGTCCATTCAAATGCTTGCTTGCAAATCTCCCTCTCTCACATTCTTACTCTTTCTATATCCCGCTCTCTCGGTGTATATATATATATATATGTGTGTGTGTGCTTGCTTATATATGTATGCATATCCCTATGAATGCAAAAATGTGTATATTCGTGTGTGTGCGCACGTGTGCGTGAACGTGTGTGGGTAACGGTAGGTGTGTCATAATTCGTTTACATGTGTGTGTGTGTTTGAGAGAGAGTGTGAGAAAGAGAAAGAGAGACATTTTGTATCTATAAAACACACACACACACACACACACACACACACACACACACATATATAAATAAATAGAGAGAGAAAGAGTCAAGAAACAGGAAGTAGTGTCCGTGAGATTTTCCCACTGCATTAGTTTTTTTCCTTGAGGTCCCCTTTTACCCTGGGGAAACGACTTACTTTCTCTTCTTGACTACAGCTACAGGGAAAGATCGATACAATCTACCTAGGTTTTTAGGCTAGCCACCAATTTTAAAAATTGCTGACAAGTAGATATTAGTTTTAAGTATAATAGTATATTACAGCTGTATCATTTATTATAATAAACTTGCTTTACTCCTATTAATAAAATATAAAGAAAACACAGAAAAAGCTGGAGCGATTAAAAATGTCATGTCAAATATAGACCACATTCACAACAACACATATTCAGGCCCCCACTCTTCTCTCTCTCTCTCTCTTATATATATATATATATATATATATTAGTTTTCATAGACTTTTACTTGTTCGAGTAATATTTCAGCTAAATGAGTTTTTTTGTCCTAATTCCTGAGACTTATAGGCATGTCACCAATTTATATAATAATGTTGTTTTAATTTTGCACCACATTTAAATAAATAATGCAACTCTTCAGTTTGTTCATAATAATTACATTAACAGAGAAGTAAATAATAATATTTGCAGGGCGTATTTCTCAGTATGGATGCGAGTTCATTGTTTCATGAATAACAACAAACAAACAAACAGTACCTCAGCACAGATTAAGTATAAATAAGGTGAAATTGGATCCCCTTGCCTGCAGCCTCTTTTTAAGCCAAACCAACCTGAGTATTGCCCGTTAAAATATATACAGGAGGATGTATTATTATACAGTGTGACAAACCATTTTATGATAGACTCTGGGAAGCCACACAACTTGAGAGATCTTTCAATAAATGACCAGGACACAGAATCGAACGCTTTCTCAAAGTCAACAGTTAGCAGTAGTCCAGGGATCTTGTTAACTTGTGTAAAGTAAAGTACATCATAGATCATCCGAATATTGTCTCCCATATATCTACCTTTCATAAATCCTCTCTGACATTCGTCAATAACCAAAGGTAGCACATGTTGCAATCGTTTAGCAATACATGCTGATGCAATCTTGTAGGCTACATTCAACAGAGAAATTGGCCTCCAATTTTGAATAAACTGTTTTGGTTTCTGATCTTTGGGTAAACAAGTAATTATGCCTTGCCTTTGCGAGACTGATAACTGACCTTTTTCAAAGCCTTCATTATATGACCTTACAAGAAAGGTTCCAATGTCCAAAAAAAAAAAATTTAAAGAATTCAACAGTAAAACCATCTGGGCCAGGGCTTTTGTTGTTTTTCATATTCTTTAGTGCTGAACCCGCCTCCTGCAATGTAATAGGGCCCTCCAAAGATTCTGAGTTCTCAATGGTTAACATGGGGACATCGTATAGCAGGCTACATAGTTTCACATTGTCTACTGGTCGGAATTTATACAGTTCTTCATAAAAGTGTTGGACCTCCCTTAGGATTTCATCCTGATCTATAATAATATTACCATTTCCCTTATCCAAGTATCCCATGGATTTATTCACAAAGTTTCTATTCTCCATATTGCAAAAATACTTGGTAGTTTTTTCTCCTTCTAGGACCCATTTTACTCTGGATCTCACAGCCACACCTTCCATCCTTTTGTTTCTTAGTTCTTGCAACTCATTTCTTAAGTTTTCAATTTCAGTTAAATTAGATTCCGAGGCTTTGTTTTCCAAACTTGCTATATTACTTAACAGTTGTTGTTCTGTTCTCATTTCTTCTTCCTGAATGATGCATATGAGATAGTTTTGCCCCTAATCTCCATTAACAGGGTCTCAAGGAAAAGCTGGTCAGAAATAATAAACTTGATTTCTTCCAGTGGTATTTCTCCAATTTTCTCAAAGTTGTACACTGGAAGGGCATACTGTCTTTTTACCTCTAATATTACATTTTTAATTAACTCTATAAAATTCTTGTCTTTTAACAAAGAGTTATTAAATTTCCAAAAAGGTTTATGTCGTATGAACTGTTGTTTTGTCAGTGTTAATAAAACTAAAGAGTGGTCTGTTCTATATCCTGGATTAATGGAGCATCCAGCTACTATGTTGTATAGTTCGGTGGAAATTAAGAAATAATCTAGACGACCTTGTTTCCAAGTGTTAAATTTGCGCCAAGTATAGGCCCGTTTATCTGGATATAATTCCCTCCATATATCTACAAGATCTAATTTTACCATGGCGTCTGTAATTCTCTTGCGAGTACGGGGCCGGCTGTTGTTGCTGGTATAATTCCTAACATCTAGTTGTCTATTTAGTGGGCAGTTCCAATCTCCAGCAGCTATGACATAATCATTTCCTATTGTCTCAATCTGGGCAAAAACATGATCAAAGAATTCAGGTTTGTCTCCACTACTAGGCCCATATAAGTTTGCTAGTGTCAGGTGTTTATTTAAAAATTCAATATCCAGGATAAGAAAACACCCATTTGGATCTCTTATAACATTATGTAGTTTGTATTCAAAGTTATTATTAAGCAATACTGCCACACCGTTTTGATTGGAACTATTCCCTGCCAACCACACGTCAAAACCCCAGGCTGCTCGAACAAATTTTTCCATTTTTTCGGTAAGATGAGTTTCTTGTAAAAAATAAATACTATAGTTCTGCTGTCTAAGAAAGTCAAATACATCTCTTCTTTTACCCATGTCATTTAGGCCATTAACATTCAATGTAGCTATGTTCAATCCAGAGCAAATCTTAATACTAGTCATGTTTAAAAGGCAAAATCAATCCTAGCATATGTGGACAGTAGTACGCACAGTACAGAAAGGGGGGAAAAAAAAGCAAAGACATAAATGCAGGTAAAAACAAAAAGGGAGACTGGGAGAAAAAAAAAGACATAAATGGGGGTAAAAGACAAAAAGGGAAACTGGCATATTTTGCCATGGGCGATATTCAGCGACGGAGGCCTATACATTTTTAATTATTTAAAAAAACAACTTTTTCTAACATAGCCAATATTTCTATACTTGCTTTGAGGGGACCTAAGCATAGGAAAACATGTCATTCTGTATTATAAAAGGGCTTCGCTATGCATTCCATTAAAAGAAAAAATAATAATATAATATAATAAAAAAAAATAAATAAAATAAGGTACTGTCACTAATGATAAGGAAAAATAATAGTATAAAGGGAATAAAGTTAAAGGAGGAAGAAGTGCTATTGGCTTTGTTCGCAGATGATACTACGTGTTTTTTAGATGGTAGTGAAAAATCTTTTAATGAAGCGGTTAACACGCTAGATAAATTTGCCGACATCTCAGGATTAAAAGTTAACAATGACAAGACTCAAGTAGCTTGGATAGGTAGTATGAAAAATAGCCATATTAAATATATGAGAGACAGGAATTTCCAGTGGGACCCGGGAATCTTTAAAATTCTGGGTATTAAATTCTCTGTAAACATGGAGGAAATTGTTACTTTAAATTTTACGGACAAAATACAGGAAATGGAAAGAACCCTACAATGTTGGGAAAAGAGGTATTTAACACCCCTGGGGAAAATAACAGTAGTGAAATCCCTAGTAGTAGCTAAAATAGTTCACCTGTTAACTACCTTACCTGATCCCCCCCTGGAAGTGATACAAAGAATTGATAAGAAATTATTTTCCTTTGTTTGGAATGGAAAACCTGCAAAAATCAAAAGAGCGGTAAGTTGTAAACCATATCGGGAAGGAGGACTAAAAATGTTAGATCTTAACTCTTTCATAGCCACACTCAAAATTAGCTGGCTAAGACGGCTGAAACTTAAAAATGGGAGTCTTACGAGCTTGATGTCAACTATTTCTCCTGAAATAGTGAAACTTGATTCTTATGGTAGTGAATATGCCTATTTGGCATTGAAAAAAATTCAGAATCCATTCTGGCAAGATGTGATGAGGCATTATAAAAAGTTTATTAGCAAATGTATTCCAACATGCAGTGAGGAATTTCTAGGGGAACCCATCCACTTTAATGGTAATATTATTAGAGACAGAAAAGTTATATATATTAAGAAATGGATGGATGCAAAAGTCATAAAAATAGGGGACCTCACTAATGTCAATGGTACATTTCTGAATCTTGATGAATTCTATGTTAAGTACCCTGCCTTAATTAGCACAGACTCCTTAACCTACATGGGTTTGATACAATCTATAAAACAATATCAAACCAAATGTAATTGTCAGTTAGTCTCTAAGAATGAACATGTTAATAGGGGATGGGCTATTATTAGAAAAGGAAATAAGGAGGTTTCAAAAATTATCCTAGGCAATAAAACGTATCCAACTGCACTTAGAAAATGGGAGGCTGAATTTAAGGACTGTGACTGGGCTGATATATTTCAAAAGCCCTTCTATACCACTATGGATACCCAATTGAGATGGTTTCAGCTACGACTTTTACACCGGATCTTACCCACAAACTCTTTTCTTTTTAAATGTAAGCTCATTACATCTCCTTCTTGTTGTTTTTGTAAACAAGACAGAGAAACCATTGAACATACATTCTGGCATTGTCCACTAAGCAAAACCTTTTGGGACCAACTGTGGAATATGTTAAATAACCAGAATTATTTAGAAGAAATCCAGCTATGTAAAGAAATGGTGTTGTTTGGCGTTGGTAAAACTGGGGAGGTTGACAAAGCTTTGAACTTTATTATTCTCCTAGTAAAATTTTCTATTTATAAATGCAGATGCCTGAAGGCAATACCAACAGTGGATAAGTTTAGGCCCTTTTTAAAGTCACGATATATTGTAGAGCAATATGCAGCATTTATTAATAACACGCAAATATCCTTTTGGAGTCAGTGGCTCCCATTTAGCCATGTGACTCTAAACGACAACACTATCTGTAATTAGGGTCTGTATTGCTGATTCAGTTATACTTGTTACATGGAAAATATTATGTTTTAGAAAGTGTAAACTGGTTAATGTTTTTAAGGAATTTGTGTTCAAACTCTGTTAACCTCAGGTTTTTTGACACAAATGGTGTTGGATTGCTCTTTAGAAAAACTGTGTAAAAGCCTTGTATATAACTTGTTGGTTAAACATACTTTTATATCACTCACATAATCTCATCCTATGAACATGTGCATGGTCATAGATTTGACATTGAGTATGTTTAGGAGTGTGATAAATGTTGTCAGTAAGATATTTCTTCGCTGTTCTGGTTTCACTAAAACTGAGTTTGGCATTGCCTGTTCTCATAGTGGTTAGTATTACACAGTTAATTCCTTGGTGGCAAGGGTGTTTATGTGTTAGAAATCATGTTACATGTCTCTTGTGATTCTTTAATAAATTGTCACTAAGTGTAGTCTAGTGCACAAACACAAAAACAAAAACAAAATATATAAGGAGTTACCTTGAGCACCAGCTCTCTCTAGGCTGTAAAGCACTTATCACAGAATAAATAATCAGATGGGATTTGCCTTGGAGTACTGTCAGTATCTTTTTGTCACCTTATTGCAATCCAGATGGCTTATCATTTACCATAAATAGATATGGTAGTTGGGCTGTCAGTTGTACAAACACTTTTGTATGGGACATTCTAGAGATGCTGTGCATTGACGAGGGAATGATTCAAAATTTACCTTTATACATGGCAGGCATCTATTCATGCTAAGTAATTTTGGGTGTACACAGGAATTTGTTTTGACATAAGTGCATGATAGACTTGCATACCTCCATGTGGGAATTTGTTATGTAAATATCAGAAGCAATCTGTAATAGCTTAGGAAATGCTCCATTTTGGATACTGATGCTAATATTTTTGTTATCTTTATTCAATTTTTGGTCCTTGCAAAGCAATTGATCTGGTCATGTTGACCATCTCTAAATAGGACTAGGTAAGGTGCATGAAGGGTACACATGAAAGTTGTGTATGCATTCTTAATTGACTCTTAGGAAGTGCAAACAAGAATGTCACTTTTGGATGTGAAAAAAAGAAAAGGAAGGAAAAGGGGGTAAAACAAAACAAAAACAAAAAAAACAAACAAACAAACAAACAAAAGCACAGTTAGTGGAAGCTGGGAGGTTCTCTCTAGTTCTTTCTTTCCCTCTCTCTCTACCTCTTTCCTCTCTTCCCCCCTCCTATACTTAATGGATGTGTCTTGGGAATGAAAATGTGATGTAATGTGATGTATTGATATTGTGATGTATTCATATTAAAAAAAAACAAACAAAAAAAAAACAAACAAACAAACAAACAAACAAAAACCGAAGGAGCGAAGCCGACAGATGAAGACAAACGGTAATATACGGGCGCCTTTTGCCAGTCCGAAAGAAATACTTGGATGAAGAAGTAATTATTGAGGAGTTAATTGAAGTTTTCTTGATTTATGAAAGGTATTTCTGAAAATTGTGGATTTTGACTCTAGACTCGAGAGCTCCCAACGTCGTCATGGTTCAGAGGGAGAGGAGTGAATAATGAACGAGGGAGGCTCTGTCAAAAAATCGGCATTAATCTCATTTTATGAATAAGAGACCGCTGCGAGACCCTTTTTTACCTTCAGCAATGATTACTGTATCGATACATTGGCCGCCAGGTTACCATCCACAATGTCCTCATTCATGTTTGTCTCCACTTGGCTCAGCTCTTCCTCGCTGCCCCCCCCGGGTTCGAAATGTTACGCGAACTTCAGGTCCTTTGGGTCAGTGTTTCGATGACGTTTACGACACAAATAATTTATTTCCCACGGGTGGTGCTCGAAACACCTTGCGGAATAAAAAAAATTAATAAAGGATATAATTTCTAAGCTCGCTAGGCTTGGAGGGTTTTTCCGGGATAAATGTCAGTTGCGGAAGTTTCACAGTTACAGTTGACACAATCAAACATAAATCATCTTTTGTCCTGATACACGTTTAACCATCTCTCCTCCCTGAGGATGCAGCGTCCACCTCTCTCCCTTCCCTCCCACAACCCCCTCAAGTCTCTGATCTTGACCTAGTCCCACGTCTTGACGTCCGTTGCTGTGCCCTCGGAAGTTTTATGAGCCAAGAGGATCGGCTGTGATGGAATAAGAATTGTTTGCTAGCCGGAATGTCCTTGTTCTCAAGACACATGGGCGACATCACACCAGACTTATTTCTGCGTGAGTAAACATCAGCCTGATCTCATTTCGCATCTCTGTCTCACTTACTGATTAAATGATAATCAACCATAATATCTCGGTAATCTCGGGATCCATCCATCCATCCATCCATCCATCCATCCATCCATCCATCCATCCATCCATCCATCCATCCATCCATCCATAATCTGCACATACTTCATACTTACAGACATTCATTCAGGTTTGCACACACACACACACACACACACACACACACACACACACACACACACACACACACACACACACACACAGATACGATAATGATGTATATAATCATAAGTTATAAATAATACATAATTATGTACTGTGTGATACAAGTATATATTTATATATTTTCCTATAAGCGTACATTAATACATACATATGTACATTGTATATCTCTACATGGAAGCAGACATTAGTACATACAAACATCAGTCCGTATATTTAAATATACATCGCTACACACATCCATCCATCCATCCATCCATTCATCCATCCATCCATCGAAGCCCAATACACTGTTCCACCCACTCGTCCGTTCCTCCACATCACACCCAGTCCCATCCGAAATAAAGCAATATATTCACCCTAACATTCGTAATACATCAAACCATCGATCTAGACATGAATGAAGTGATGAATGAATGAATCGACCAGACAACCAACCAATTAGCCTAATCAGTTTCTTTTCCAGCAAAGTGAGTTCGACACTACAAAATCCCGAAGGGTGATCAGTTTCTGGCACGGTAGTTACTTCTGGGATTGCTTCATTAGCAATTAGTTTCATAGTTTGCATATTCAGTCGAGCATATCGATGAGAAAGCCTAATCACTTTATCAGTGTCAAAAGTTTATCGCTCCTAGGCTGACACTTTTTCATACACATATCACATACACCACACACGCATGCATACACAAACACAACATAAACACATCACATACACCACACACGCATGCATACACAAACACAACATACACACTCATACTCCACCACGGATGCAGCTACCAACCTGTTTTCCCGACCTTTCCCAACCCATATATACACCTGGAGCGTACTAACAGTACTAACCAGTACTAACCAGTACTAAAAATAATCTGAGCTTTTTTAGGTGAGAAATAAGGTCGGCAGTACCCACTATTGTGGATTTCCTAAACTGCTGTGTCTGATAATCGGGAAATAGCCAACAAACACGAAACAGGATGCGGACATCGACATCCCCAATGTCACCCAATCACAGTCGAGCTTACTGCGTCAAACGCTGGGTTTCATTTGCTGGAGACCCCCGGGGCAAAAAAAAAAAAGGATGAGTCAGGCGCCCTCCTATATAAGCTACTGTGATATCTTCTTCGGGTAACAACTCCAAGAACTTCCTATCTACCCTCAGATACATCATCTCTAACCTTTCAAAAGACTTGCTGTCTGTCCAACTACATTAAGCCTGAAAGAAAATACTGACCAAGGATGGCCAGCACCAGTTTCTTGCTGCTTCTGCTGGGGGTCTTTTTCGTCATACAAGGCTTGAGTGGCAAGTATTGGTTACTTTGTGGCTAAGTCACACAACAGAAACACCACACTGCATGAGCTACTCATTTCTTTCCTGTTTAATGTTTGTTCCTGTACCGGCACTAAATTCAAGCAGGAAATGTGTTGTGTGAATATTCACAGCAAGTCACTGAATGTTAACTATTTTCGATTGCTCAAGGCAAGCGACTATCTAGCTATTTTCTGATTGTCATTCTGGTCGCAAAAGTTTTCTTTGCGTGTCGTTTATATATAAAAGCATTTTTCTCAATCCCTACATTTTTACACATGTATTACACATACACACATTGAAACATAAACACAGTCACATAGACAGTGAAAGGCACAGAGTAAATGTTCGCGACTTGCACGTTTTCTACAGCTTTGGATCTGAGACCACCAGCCCACAACTGCCCACCCGTGTGTGAGATTTACTGTAAATACGGGAATGTCTTAGACTCCTATGGCTGTCCAACCTGTCGCTGCAAAGACCGTAAGTTCAGTTGAAGAGACTGTTTTTTCATCAAGTATTTTATATCACCATGCTAAGGTCAAATTTGAACAAAGCTTAGACAGAGATATTGCCAAGATTATAAGGAATTCTCAACCTTTGACCTATGTAACCCCTTCGCTAGGTTGGTATTATTAATCTTTTAATGACTTTTTCGTTAGAGTGTAAGTTTACCTAACATTTCTTTTTTCAATCTTCATGACTGAGAACTAAACCTAATCCCCGAATGTGTTGTACATCAGGACCGTGTGTATTAGTGCCAATGATATCTGATCATAAATACTTTTGGTTTGCTTCAACAGGCCCCACCTGCCCTGTTTATAAATGCCCTGCTATTAACTGTCCTTACGGAAGACAAGAGGAAAACGGATGCCCTACCTGTCGATGCAAACCGGGTATGTTGTTACTGACCATCAATTTCTACAAACAGATTTTACAAAACTTTCACCCGAGCAGAAAGACAGCGCATTTATCACATCAAACCTTTTTTGAAGACTGGATATTCATATTTATTTCTTGTAAATGTCGTGTGCTCTCTGGAACATTTGGACCAACCCACCCCCACACACAAGACACTGACACTGATCAATTCGTATGCCGTTTGTGGGGAACCAACCACCTGTAAATATTTGCACACCCGTGTGCTTGATTTTTTGTCCACATGGGAATGTCTTAGACTCCAACGGCTGTCCAACCTGTCAATGCAGAGAACAAAAGCTGAAATTATTTCAGTAATAATCATACCCTTATTCCAGTAATAATTATACCCTAGTTTAACGTAGTAATCGTAAGATGTTGGCTGTACCAAGTACCCACCATTCAAGTAAAAATCCAACCGTCCTGTCGGCTGCTTCAGCTCCTTTGTGATGACTCTAAGTGACACTTGTCTTTCCCACAGGCCCAGTGTGTCCGAAATTGCGGTGTCTCAGACCTTGCCCCAACGGATACGAAACCAAGAATGGCTGCCAGACATGCACGTGCCTACCTGGTGAGTTGAACTCTAATATCTTCCACCTGCCCTGCTATTATCTGTCCTTACGGAAGACAAGAGGAAAACGGATGCCCTACCTGTCGATGCAAACCATGTACGTTATCATTGACCATCAATTTGCACAAATAGATTTTACAAAACTTTCATCCGGGCAACAAGACAGCGTATTTATCAACATCAAACCTTTTTTTTTGCAAACTTGCTATACATATTTATTTCTTGTAAATTTCGTATACTCTCTGGAACACACACACACACACACACACACACACACACACACACACACACACACACACACACACACACACAAGCACTTACACGAATCAATTTGTATGCTTTCTGCTACTTTAGCTGTTGAACCACCACCTGGAAAAATCTGCCCACCCGTGTGGGAGATTGGGTGTTTATATGGGAAAGTCGTAGACTCCAACGGTTGTCCTACCTGTAAATGCCGAGAGCGTAAGCTGCATTATTTTAGTAATAATTATACCATAGTTTCAAGTAGACATCTTAAGACATTGGCTGTGCCAAGTACCCATCCTTCAAATAAAAATCCAAACGTCCTGTCGGCAGCTTCAGTTCATTGGTGATGACTCTAAGTGGTCCTTGGCTTTTCCGCAGGTCCAGTCTGCTTACCGCTGCCATGTCCCGGACCTTGCCCCAACGGAGTCGTCATCGAGAATGGCTGTCCGACATGCACGTGCCTACCTGGTGAGTCGAGCTCTGATATCTACCACCGAAGTCATAGTTCACTTCAGTTAGAAATATTTCTTTTGAATTCACAGATCATTCAATGCATTTCTCCTTCCTTTCATTCTCTCTAGAGATCTGCAATTGCCCTTATATGTATTGTTACGCATTATTTAGTGTTCATAGCTAAGCATTATTTGTTTATAATTCATTATTATCATTGTAGTTCAGTGCATTTCTCAGGTGTTTGAAGTTCAGCCTCTGAACTCCTATTACGCTTATTCCTCAAAATCTCATTTCCGATCAGTGCATTTCTCAGTGTAAAGATGTTTATAATTAGATACTTTAAGAAATTACAAATAGCAATGGTATGTGTGTAATAAATGTTTATGTATATTTGTAATTAAGTAATAAACATTTGAATGGTAAACATCTGCTTTAACTCAATACAACTCAACTCAACACACACACACACACACACACACACACACACAAACACACACACACACACACACACACACACACACACACACACACACACACACACACACGCAGACTGACAAATCACTATAACACAGAGTATATGCACAGAAGTTGGAAGGTTGTGATGACGAGGACGACGATGATGACGACGACAATGATGACGATGATGATGGCAGCGTTCTCGGGGAAGCGTCTCGTCTGCCGGTGTCACATTTCTGAGGATGATTGTGTCTTTGTTACAGACGTCTGCAGAGACAAATGCTCGCGGTACTGTGCCAATCCCTCCTACCCCTCCTACCCCTCGCCACCCGGCTGTACCTGCGAATGCCGTCCAGTAGCTTACTAGCAGGTAGGATACTCGCTCACTACCTTTCACCGAGTAAATGGATCAAAAATTTAAAACTTCAGTTATAACATTTTATTTCTTTATCCTCGAATACATTTTACAGAACTAGTCCGAAAGTGAAGGTGATTGTAACTGCTTTTTATATACACAACAGTATCTCTCTAAGATGATTTTTTTTCTTTAATTTTCTGTTTTACTAACAGGCCAACTGGAAAACATTTCACCAACAAGACAAACAAGAACCTGAAGTACAAAAACACAAGGATTTGCAAACTGTAGATACAAATGTATTAAGAGCTTGGAAAAATAAAAAAACAAATAAAATGTATTTGTTATTGTTAATAATAACACTACGATACAATATACTTCGTCTTCTGCCACAATTTCATATGGGGTACAACAGGATAGTACAAAAATGTATGATGCATAAAGTACTTTTACTCCCGTATGTATGTAAACGGTTTAAACAGAGGTTTGCATTAAGCCATTACCCTCAATGTAATCATGTATACAAACAGGTACAATAATGGATATACATCAAACATTAGTAACCACACAGTCATGTATAAATGCCGGTACCAACACAGGTACACAGCATGGTACCCATCATGTATATTACACAGGTACAACAACAAGCACAAATCCTCCTTGATTATAGTTTCCACAAATCATAGAATGAACTTATGAAACTCAAAGTTTCTGTATGAAATATGGGCAGTCAAGATGTAAAGTTCTTCAGTCAATGTTAATATATATTTTTCTCATTTCTAATGCTTTGTAAATGAAGGAGACAATACATCATTTAAGTCGAATTCTGGTATCTGCCATCAAAAGTGTGAAATGAGAAAGGGTAGGTTCCTTAAAATATATTAGGGATAAAGTGTTCGCGAAGATATATATATATATATTCTGGTATCTGCCATCAAAAGTGTGAAATGAGAAAGGGTAGGTTCCTTAAAATATATTAGGGATAAAGTGTTCGCGAAGATATATATATATATATATACTATTCAAGAAGAAAGTTCTTTTCAGTTTTAGCTTTTCTGAGATAAAAGCAGCAGTTCAAACTGTCAGGAACGTAGGGGACGTGTAGACGGGTCACATACGACACACACTGACCTAACAGCGTTCCTCGCGTGTTCTTTCACACAACAAAGTACTAAGAACTGTAAGTGGGTTCCCATATCTCTATAATTCAAAGATTCCAAATATTTTCCCACACTCAACGAATTTCAAATAAATTCTACATCAACATATCTCGCAGCTAATTAATGACTACATAAACCCTTCTAATAATTTAAAAATCTCCAGTCAATATATGACAACAATTAAGCAGGAATATCCTTTCAACAACGTAGATGTATCTCAACCTTCCAATCAGTCGTCGCTAACCGGCTCCTCTCTTTATTAGTTTAATTTTCTTCCAATGTTCATCAACAGTTTCTCAAAACGTAAATGACCAAATCACACTGTCAACGTCTGGTCACAACACACGCACCCACAGATGTACACTTGCCTGTAATACTCCTTGAAACTATATAGAAATACACACCACTGCGAATCTCCAAAGCACAGCAATTTCTCCCAATACAGAATCCACCAGCAGACACACAGCAACTGGCGAATCTCTCCAAACACACAGCAATACTCCAATTATCTGAATCCACCAGCAGACACACAGCAACTGGTGAAACACTAGGCCTATAAACCCCAAGCAATACTTCAAACGCCGACCTCCTTTTCTTTTCTCCAAACTCACACACACACACACACACCGGTACATTCCACCCAAACGTTCTTTCTCTCCAAACTTCTTTCCTCTCGCAGACGACACCCAACGTCATACCTCCTTTTACGTCACGCTTTCTCACCCATACACCAATCGTACATCCAAGGGCCACTAACCCTGCTGCACAAAACAAACAAGGGAGATAACTCCATTTCTGACATTCGCTTTTTCGCTTTCAAAGTACTGCACACTCTCACCAGTCAGGGCTATATCCACGATCCCTGACACAAACATTCTGAGTAAGTTAAACAGTAATGCCACATATGGCCCAGTAAAGCTAATTCCTAATTATATCAGTGTCTGTCTCTGTGTTTCAGCCACAGGAGACAATTAGTTAAACTAGTGTCGGTCTTGAATGTATTATATAGAAAATATCTTAAACTGCTTTGAAGAGCATCATACCACTCCTGGGGGTGGCAAACCTGTCTCTGCTTCAGGATTAAAAAAAAAATAAACACTACACAAACAAAAAATTTGAAAAACAAGCTGGGTGAAATATCATCAATGTATCATAAAACTTTCAGATTACTTACAACTCCTCTCTTTGACGTTTTAGCTGTCTTCTCGTTCTTGTGTAACAATAAAGTTGCTGCTTCTGATTTAATGACATGAGTGTGCAAGTTTTGTCTATTGCACTTTAACCTCTTTTAAACCCAGCTTGTTCTACATACTTTTTTCATTACCCTCAATCCAATCATTAAATCTCATATTCAAGACCTCAATACATATTTTGGAACATTTAGTAAGAGAATGCAGTGGTAGGTTTTTAGTTTGCTAGGATCCCCTTCTAGCAGAAGGATTGTATTACTGATTAAGTTAAATGGTCAAGAAAAAGATCTTTATCAAAAAGGTAGTTAAAATAAATAGTGAGAAAAAATAAGAAGATAATATGAGGTGAATTTACAGAACTCTCCAGTGAAATCATCATTTCAAGCTACATTTTTGTTGCTTAGCGATTTCAAAACAAATGTAATTTATTCTTTTGAAATAACGCTGTTCAGCGTCTCATCATTTTCCTTTGAATTGCTACTGTATTGTTGTAAGAACTTTAATACAGCTGCATGACACTGGCGCGTTTTTAGCTTGATTTGAAAACCCATCTGAAATGGTTAAAGGATTGCTCATTAGAGATAGGGCATACAGGTGAGGGTTTCCTCTGGGTAGTTTTAACAGGTTCCGTAAGAGTTGAGAAACTATTATGTTTTCTTTCAGACTCTTTAGTAGATAGTTATTGTGATTTTTTATTGTTACCATCCAGTCCTTGATCTCGCTAATTCAGGCTTCTATGGCATTAGTAGCAAAGTGAGACTCAGCCGGTGGAATGGAGCAGTGCGATTGCGTGTCATCAGCATACGATTGATGAGAAACATTGTTGGCCACCCGTATGTTTTGAATAACCTGATGTGTGATACATCTTTTTGATCCATTCCCAGGGGGGGGGGTACAATAAAACTTCCATCCCCTCAGCTTGTCTCCTCCGTTCATCTGACGCCATCGGCTGATTGCCGAAGGTTGTAAACAGGGGAGATCCGCTAGTCGATGTTGATTCAGGTCCGGAATAATTTCCAGATGTTTGGTTTGTCGTTGTCGCTGTAATGACAGTCACAATCTTTCGTAGGTCTATGTCTCCTTGTATATATGTATATGTGTAATAATAATAATAATACATTAGTTTATATAGCGCTTTCCCTACCATCAAATACTAGCTCAAACCCCTTGCATCAAATATCCACACAATAATAATAATTATGGTCTCAAAATAAAGAGGTCATTGTGTTCACGATTAGTGTAGCTACTCATGTGGAGAAAAAGAATAAAAAACAATCTTTCATAGACATATACTTCTGTGCGTGTGTGTGCGTGTGTGTGTGAGTGCAAGCTCGCGCCTTTGTAGGTATGGGTAGGTGTGTCTCGATATATGTATTAATGTTTGTGTGTGTGTGTGTGTGTGTGTGTGTGTGTGTGTGTGTGTGTGTGTGTGTGTGTGAGAGAGTTCATGAATAAGTGCAGATATTTGTGTTTGTTCGTGGGTATGTGTGTTTAAATTTGTGTGTGCGCGCGCACAACCACTCATTCACTTAAAAAGTTACTTTGCAGTCACTGTGCTGAGATTTCGAAATGTCTTTTCTTGTTTTTGATCAGGCGACCACACGCTATTCACATTCTTGTAATAACTCGGTCAGACTTCTTCCGAAGTATAACCTGCATTCATTACACTTTAGGCTGTAGGGGTCCTTGTTGCCAGGATGTTTGCACTAAGTACACCGTTGAACTTGTTCAAACTAAAAGCTTGCAGTGCGTGTTTGAAAAAACGAGCGATGATGATTCCTTTCCTCTCTACTTACACCCTCCCACATCATTGACTACCACCCTCAGCTCACGAAGTACCCTTAAATCCTTTTCTTTCGCTGGCTTTTGTAAACGACAATGGAGTCATGGTTACTACTCCCCCTGTTTCTACAAAGGTCTTTACAGCAAAAGATGTTGATAAACGATCCTGTGTGTGTTATGAGGAGCCGGAGGTGGAGAAGTAGTGGTTAGATAAGAGATCCGGGGCCATGAGTTCAATCGTTTGAGAGGTCAGTGTTGTCCCCAGATATCCACCAATCAAAATACAGCTGTACGTCACGCATGATGGGACCTCACCTGTAGAGGATGTCAATATAGCGGAGACTATAAAAAGCGTTGCAAGCAGACGACACCAGGGAGAGCAACTGAAAGTAGCAAATTGTTGATCCTTTCCTTACTAGTGGGTCATTTTTTCTACCAAGTAACAGGTGGAAATGGCAAGTCGGGTGGTTACAGCTTTACTCGTGTTTGTGGTCTTGACGGTCGGCAAAGCAGGAGCAGGTAAGACTTGCTCGTGTAAAGGTGTCGAACAGTTTGTAAAAGTTGTGTTTGGACTTGTAGGTGTAGTCGTCAGCTATATATATATATATATATGAAAACTAAAGCTAAATATTCATAATTTATATATAAATGTGTGTGTGTGTGTGTTTGTGTGTGTGTTTGTGTGTGTGTGTGCGTGCGTGTTTTAACATCTAAAAGCTGTTCCACGCCCTCCTTCTGACCAGTGTGGAGCAGTGTGTGATTTTGAATGCCTCTATGGAAACGTACTTGACGAAAATGGATGTCCAACATGTCAATGCCTAGACAGTGAGTTAAAAAAGATTTATCTATCTTTATCTCTCTTCTCTCTCTCTCTCTCTCACACACACACACACACACACACACACACACACACACACACACACACACACACACACACACACAGAAAAGACATACAATTGCTGAAAGGAAAGTTAACATTTTTTTCCCTTAAACTAGAGGATGATTGGAAGGCCGACTGACAAAAACGGACGACGTGGCTTTGCGTATATTATGCCACAATTGCTGACAGAATTCCTTTTCAACGTCTGTAACACACACACACACACACACACACACACACACACACACACACACACAAGCACTCACTAAGACTGATCGATTCTTATGATTTCTGGAAAGATTTGCCCCCCCCCACCTCCGTGCGCTTGATTTTCTGTCCATATGGTAACGTCTTGGACTCCAACGGCTGTCCAACCTGCAAATGCAAAGAACATATGCTGAAATTATTCCAGTAATAATCATACCCTAGTTTCACGTAGACATCTCAAACACCCATCATTCGAAATAAAAATCCAAACGTCCTGTCGGCTGCTTTATCTCATTGGGTGATGCTTGGCTTTCCAGCAGAACCACTCTGTCAAACACTGTCGTGTGTCAGACCTTGCGAGAACGGATACGTCCACGAGAATGGCTGCCACACATGCATGTGCCTACCTGGTGAGTTGGACTCTGATATCTACGACCGGAGTCATAGTTTACGTCAGTTAAAAATACGTTTTTTGAATTCATACATCATTCAATGTATTTCTTCTTTCTTTCATTCTCTCTGATGATCAATGTTACACATTATTTAGTGTTCATAGCTAAACATTATTTGTTTATAATTGAGAGATCAGCATAATTTGATGTTTATAGATCAGGTCAACGCACTTCTTATGTGTGACAATGTCACGTCTCATCGGCGTTCACAGTTCATTTCCAACAAACCGTTTGTTCGCAGTTAGTTCAGTGCATTTCTCTGGTGATTTTAATTCAGTCTACTGAACTCCTAGGCTTATGCCTCAAAATCTCATTTCAGATCCACCTGTTTATGAGTGAGAGGATGTTTAAAAAATCTGCGTTACAGAAATTACAAACAGCAACGGTATGTATGTAGTAAATATTTATGTATATTTGTAATAAAGTCATAAACATTTGAATGAAGGTAGTCGTACGTATTATAGGATTGAGTGAGAGATCATGTTTGCTTTGACTCAAGAAGCATGTGCACACACACACACACACACTCACACACACACACACACACACACACACACACACACACACACACACACACACACACACACACACACACACACACACACACAGAAACACACATTCTGCGCGCGCACAGGACCACATAGACACGCAGACTTCAAAAAACACTGTAACACAGACGCACACGGATGTACACAAACGTTAAAAGTATCAATGCACAATCATGACGTCAGTGGTGTTCAGATTAGATGTGGACAGCACGTGGCTCGCCGCATGCAGTGTCTCTACTGCTATATTCTGCTGTGTCCCTCGGTTGTGCAGAATTTCGTCCATTTCTGATCCTATTTGCCTAACTCTTGTGGTTTGTACAGAAGAGACTGATTTGATTTCTAATCAAATTTATATTTGTTGTGAACGCGTGCAACAAAGGAAACAAAAATGTTTTCTGTACAATGTTGTGTTATTGAAAAAGGCACATTCACGTGAATTTACCCCAAAAGTGAAGGTGACCGAAATCGCGTTTAGCAGTATATATATATATATATAAATAAAAACACAGACAACAGTACCTAACATGTTTTTCGTTATATTTCTTTTACCAACAGGCCAACTGGAAAAGATTTCATCGACTAGACAAACAAGAACCCGAAGTACAAAACACAGCTTAAGGAGCTGCAAACTGTAGAGACAAATGTATTTAGAGCTTGGAAAAAATAAATGAACAAATAAAATGTACAGAAGAACCTCGATTATCTTGTGTAATGACTGGCGCCCGTATGCGGATAATCAAAAATAATTATAAAAATTCGCAAATGCTAGAATAGGCGCAGTTTGATTTCCGATGAAAGTTTAGCAACTGATTTTCCCTTTTTGGCACGTTCCACAATTTGCACAATCTTATCAAATTTGCACAATCTTATCAAATTTGCACAATCTTATCAAATTATTTAACATATTACAACAGACTGCATATTATAATAGATCACTTATTATCTTTACACACACATATCTCAAAATAATTACGACAGTAGCTCTGTGACACACGGTGTAAAGTGAAACCGGAAAAAACGAAGCAATGGCTTAGTCCAGCGCATGCGCGACGCAAGTTATCTGTTCCCGTGCTTGAGCTGCTAGTCCTTCTCTCTTTAAAGTCTCTGCTCACACACAATCTTTTCCAAGAAAAATGTTGAAGCAGAAGACAAATGTCAAAACCGATTGACGAATTGCATTCATCGGAATTTGGAATAAGGGGAGGGAGAGTGTTCGGAACGAATAATTCTCAGAAGCCAACCCACAAAGAAAATCTAAGCTGTGACACACGTAGTGTACATTCCTGTAGTCGGAATTCTTGGCAGCAAAATCTTGGCAGTCTTGTGATGTCTATCAGAATTTTTTTTTTTTAATTTAAGTGATCCCGGATAACCGAATGCACGGTTAATCGGGACTGGATAATCGAGGTTCCACTGTACTTGTTATTGTTATCATCTAGCACAATATTCGTTCAGAATTTAGTCTTCTGGCCCAATTTAATGCGGGGTACAACATGATAAGACAAAATGTATGATACATACATTATGGTCACCGCTAGACTTTTACTCATGTATGCATAATTATATAATAAAGGTTATTTTATAGCGCCATATCCCAAACCTATGAGCAAGCTCATGCATGACGTTTTACAGATGATGATGATGATGATGAGGAGCAGGAGGAGGAGGAGGAGGAAAAGGAGAAGGAGGAGGAGGATTTCTTGAGTGTCTTGCTCAGCACTTTCCTACTCTCTCTATATTCTTCATTAAACCAGACATTCATCCAAGTCAGAAGATAATCTGAGGCGTATTTACAGAACTCTCCAGTGAAGTCATCTGTTTAATCTACATTTTTGTTATATAGCGATTTCAAAACAAATGTAATTTCTTCTTTTGAAATAAAACTGTTCAACTTCTCATCATTTTCCTTTCAATTGCTAAGGTATTATTGTATTGAACTTTAATACTGCTCTCTGAGATTGTTCTGTTTGACTTAAAACGCATCTGAAATGGTTAAAGGATTGCTCATTAGAGATAGGGCATACAGGTGAGGATTTCCTCTGGGTAGTTTTAACAGGTTCCCCAAAGAGTTTAAAAACTGTTATATTTTCTTTTAGACTCTTAGTAGAGAGATTTTATAATTCTATTTTGACAAAGTAACATTATATAAAATTGCTTTTTCAGCAAGATTTATTTCTGTTAGCATCAGAGTCTGGTGTGCTAAGTTTCTCGATTGTCCTGCGCAGCAGTTTCCTACTTTCTCTATATTCTGCACCAAGCAAAACAGTTTTCCTGTCATTTTATATCCAGTCTTCCTAACACATTTGCCAACTAGTTGTAAACCATGATTGTCATTATTGGTGTGGTGCTTAGAGCTAAGAAACTGAACCATGTCCTCTCCTTAGTTTTCTGCACTGGCTGTCCATCAGTTCAGTACAAACTGTCCGTGTTATGTTTTAATTTCTTTGTTGGGGACTGCTCAGACTATATCTCTGAGCTTTTCTTCATTTACAACCCTATTTCACCAGCAGAGAGAAAAATAGCTATGAAGCCAGCAATAAAAATAAGGTGGCAAGAGAAATACAAAAAGGAAGGTGAAGGGTACTAGAGGACTGATAGATGACCAGCCTAGCCACACTTTGATGTACCTGAAGGCAAATTGGTATGACGAAATTAAAATAGCCAGAATGAGGCTTAACGGGGAATGCCTACTAAGATACAAAAGACCCCCCTTCATGTGCTGTTGGAATGCAACGAAAACAAACCAGAGAGAGAGAAGAACTAAAACACTTCCTAGATAAATAAAGACTCGGGGTAAACCTTAGTAGCTGCCTCAACCCAATTAAAGAACTTTGGAGTAGTATATTGTCACTAGTAGCAACAATAGTAACAAGCCACCCAAACTCTAGATTAATGTAACATAGGCATAGGGGTAAAATATGATAACATAGCCATCTACATGGATAAAACCCCAAAAAGCTAACAAAAATTAAAGGCGAATGGAATCCAATAAACCAACACATTACACCACCACGGCAGGACCCTTAAACACTGGTAGCAAGCAGCAGCACCAGGAAAAGAGGGCAGCAGAACTGTAACCGCCCATGCAAACTTGGCAGATCAACAACGAATAAAGAGGGCACAAAGATAGTACACCACCCCGGCAGACATGGAAAACCTAAACACCAACAAAAAAGAGGGCACATGCAAAAAGTAAATAACACATCTGGCACCACAAAAACAACAACCCTTTCCCCTACACCTCCCTAATCCCCCCATACCTTCACCCACCAACACCCACCCCTCCCGAAGGCCCCATCCCCCACAGTACGAAATCACCGAGAGGTGGAAGCCCTTTCCCTTTCAAAGTCAACAACAACTTACGCCTTTTTAATGGAAGTAAAGAACAGGTTCCAGGCACTAGGGGACCAACAGGAGATGACCTTAGAGGACCTCAATCGAGTCTTACAGGAAATAAGAGATAAAATACTGAGCTTCCAACGAAAAAAGAAAGAACAGTGGATCAGAGAAGAGACATGGAAAAGGATAGACGAGAAAAAGTCAACCAAGCAGAAAATCAACAACACCAGGTCTGAACGTCTGAAGGAACAACACAAAGATATTCAGAAATAAACAAAGAGGTAAAGAGGATGACCAAAACCGACAAAAGGGACTACATAGAGAAACTGGCAGATGAAGCAGAAGAAGCAGCAGGAAAAAATGACCCGAAGACACTGTATAAAATCAATAAACAGCTAAACAACAGGTTCAAAAACAGTGAAGTACCAGTGAAAGACATGAACGGAAATGTTGTCCAGGGAGAGGCGGAAAAACTACAGCGCTGGGGGGAGCATTTTGAGTCAGTTCTGAACAGACAAGAAACCCCCTCAGCTCGCAAACATCCAGCCAGCAGATACAGACCTTGACATCTGCACAGACCCGCCAAGCCTGGAAGAAGTGACAGCAGCAATCAAGGCAATGAAAAGCGGCAAAGCACCAGGGGCAGATGGAATAACAACAGAGATGTTGAAAGCAGATGTGAATGTGACAGCTCCCATGTTGACTGAAATCTTCAGGCAAGTTTGGGAATCAGGACAGATCCCCGATGCGTGGAAGACAGGGCTCATCTTCAAGTTACCCAAGAAAGGAGATCTTGGAGACTGCAATAACTGGAGGGGTATAACACTTCTTTCCCTCACCAGCAAGGTCTTCAGCAAGATTGTTTTGTCAAGACTGACGGCAACCGTTGAGAAAGACCTCTGGCCCCAGCAAGCAGGATTTCACCCTGGGCGATCCTGCTCTGAACTCATTTTCTCTCTGCGTCAGATTCTGGAGCACAGCAACGAGTGGAACGCACCGCTGTACATCAACTTCATCGACCTGGAGAAGGTTTTTGACAGCATCCACTGCGAGTCCTTTTGGAAGATCCTGAGGCATTACAGCGATTTCAAATCTCAGGTGGTCTGTGACACGGAGCTCACAGCCCCCTTCAACGTCAGTACTGGGGAGAAGCAGGGCTGAATTCTGTCCTTTTCATCCTGGCCATGGACTGGATCATGAAGAACTCCACCGACAGAGAGAGGAGAGGGATCAAATAGACCATGACTGACAGCAACAACAATGCTGGAAGACTTGGACTTTGCTGATGACATTGCCCTGTTGTCACACCGCCACCAAGACATGCAGGAGAAAACAAATGTGACCCTCCACGACGAAGTGCCTTAAGTCGGAAATGTGAGATATGGCAACTTGCAAATGTTTAGAAAGTACAGAATCTGACCTTTCTTTTGACACCAGAGTTGTTCTTCTAGTCTTAAAACCGAGTGAGTTATAAAGGTTTGAAGTGTGCGAGGACGGTGGCGGCCTTTTTGAGAAAAGCGGGTTCAAAGATTTTCAGTGATTTCACTAGGTTTTCCACTAGATTTACCCCTTTTCAACGGGTACTTCTAATTGTTCAAACTGTACTAAATTTTGCCTGATGATAAAATACTGCACGCTACATCAATTCAAGTAACAAAAAGAACATAACAATGAATATTTGTGTGACTTTTAATGCCTTACCCTGTTAGGGAAATAAACGAAAACAGAAGAAAACTGTTACTGCATGCTACTTAGCATGCACACTCACAGAAAAAGCACAATATTCAAAAATTATCTACTAGTGTGGCAAAAATGAGTAGAAAATAAAAAATGAAGAAAACTCCATGCTTTGACATACCGGAAAACTTAGAGAACTGGCGGGCCACACAAAATAAAAATTTCTAGAAGCACAGCTTTTATGCCGAATCATGTGTTTGCTCATGCACACGTACTGTTAATGCACACAGCACTGAATAAACACTTTCCCCTTTATTAAAAAAAACACAAAATGTTTCACCGGCTTCATGGATTAAAAGCTAATAATGCTTCGTCACTCAGATACGAGTTCGCGATGCTTTCACTTTACACAGCAAGTGTGAACAAAACCTGGCGGAAGGAACGAGTTTCGTCCCCTTCAGCCAATCGCTAAGCACCTTTCGTTTTGTTACCAAGGAAATTTCAGTATCTGATTCTCCCATTGGATAGCGTCGAGATCAACGACGAGATTTGTTTACTTCTAAACTTTAGTACATAAAGCATCTGATTAATTAATATTTGAATCAGTAATTACAGAGACTGAAAATACAGACTTCGGGCTGTCTGGCAAGGTATAACACGATGGGGTTCTGACAGGGAAATGATACTGAAACAGCATTTTAATTTTGTCATTTTCCTGTGGAAGTCGGGAAGGATCGCAGTGGGGTACCTCGATTAAAATGTATTTTAAGACAATTTCAAACTTTTATTTTAACATAAAAGTGTATTTTCCTGTTAGTTTAATAACCAAGGAATCCACTCAACTGTTCTGCTCCATTCCACCGGCTGAGTTTTACTTTGCTACTAACACCATAGAAGCCTGTATTTACGATTGATGAGAAACCTTGTTGGCCGTCCGTATGTTTTGAATAACCTGATGTGTGATACATCTTTTTGATCCATTCCCACGGGGCACAATAACACTTACATCTCTCACTTGATCTGTCCAATCCCCTCCTCTCCCCCAATCCTATCGTCAGCTTGTCTCCTCTGTTTAACTGACGTCAAAGGCTGACTTCCAACGGTTATCAACAGGAGACTTCCGCCAGCTAAAATTATATCAGGTCCTGAATCCTTTCCGGATGCCTGATGTGTCGTTATCGCTGTACCAACAGTCACAATCTTTCAGGGTTCTATACCTCCGTGTATGTATGTATGCATACATGTGTAAAAAAAATAATAATACCATTAATTTATATAGTGCTTTCACCACCATTAAATGCTAGCTCGAAGCACTTCACATAAAATATCAGAATAATAATAATAATAATCTCAAAACAAAGAGGTACATCACTGTGTTCACGATTAGTGTAGCTACCCATGTTGCGAAAAAGAATGAAAACAATCATAGACATGTGTGTATGTGTGTGTGTGCGTGCGTGCGTGTGTGTGTGTGTGTGTGTGTGTGTGTGTGTGGACATGCGCACTTTTGAAGGTATGGGGAGGTGTGTCTTAACATTTGTACATGTGTTTGTATTTGTGTGTGTTGGTGCCTAAAATGTGCGGATATTTAAGTTTTTGCCTGGGTATGTGTGTTTTAATATGTGTGTGCGTGTGCGAGTGCGCGCGCACAACCACTCATTCACCTCAAATGTTACTTTGCTGTCATTGTGCTGAGATTTTAAAATGTCTTTTCTTGTTTTGGTCTGGCGATCACACGCTATTCACATCCTTGTAATAACTGGGTCGTAAACCTTGTCCTAAAGTATGACCAGCATTCATTACACTTAAGGCTGTAGGGGTCCTGTTCGCCAGGTCGTTTGCACTAAGTACACCGTTGTTCAGACTAAAAGCACGCAGAGCGTTGTTTGAAAAAACGAGCGATAATATTTCCCATCCTCTCTACTTACATCCACCATCATTGACTACCACCCTCAGCTTGCAAAGTAACCTTAAATCAGTTTTTTCCTCTTGCTTTTATAAAAGACATTAGAGTCGTGGTTACTACTCCCCCCTGTTTCTACAAAGGTCTTTACAGCAAAAGATGTTGATAAACGACCCCATGTACGTTATGTGGAGCAGAAGGGGAGGTGAAGGGGGTCAGTTAAGAGATCCGGGAAAGTATCTATGTAACGAGTTCAATCGTTTGAGAGGTCAGTGTTTTCCCCAAATATCCACCAATCAAAATACAGTTGTACGTCACGCATGATGGGATGTGACCTCACCTGTAGAGGATGTCAACATAGCGGAGACTATAAAAAGCGTTGGAAGCAGACGACACCAGGGAGAGCAACTGAAAATAGTAAATTGTTGATCCTTTCCTTACTAGTGAGTCATTTGTCTACCAAGTAACAGGTGGAAATGGCAAGTCGAGTGGTTACAGATTTACTCGTGTTCGTGGTCTTGATGGTCGGCAAAGCAGCAGTAGGTAAGACTTGCTCGTGTAAAGGCGTCGAACAGTTTGTAAACGTTTTCTTTTGACTTTAAGGTGTAGCTGTTAGCTATATATATATATACACACACACGTGTACACTATACTTAAATATTCAATCCAACAATCTATATTATATTATATTGTGTGTGTGTGTGTGTGTGTGTGTGTGTGTGTGTGTGTGTGTGTGTGTGTGTGTGTGTGTGTGTTGAAAACATCTAAAGCTGCTCGATGGCCTCCTTTTGTCCAATGTGAACCACTGTGTGCTAATGATTGCCCCTATGGAAACGTACTTGACGTAAACGGATGTCCAACATGTCGATGCATCGAAGGTGAGTAAACAAATTTATCCATCTTTGTCTCTCTGTTCTCTCTCCCTCTCTCTCTCTCTCTCACACACACACACAATCATACACTCATACACGCATGAACAGACAGACACAGAGAAGACATACACTTGGTAAAAGAAAAAGTTAACATTTTCCCCCTCAAAGTAGAGGATGCTTGGAAGGCCGACTGACGAAAAACGAACGAAGTGCCTGCTGACAGGACTCTTTTTAAAAGTCTATAGCACAACCAAACACACAACACACACACACACACACACACACACACACACACACACAACACACACACAACACACACACACACACAAACACACACACAGATTCAGTTTGAATTATTTATTTTTCTGTCCACAAAAGAGTCGCCATTATTAACACAGATTTCTCATTCTCTTCAATCAATATTTTCCAAGGCGAACTCAGTCACTGCGTAGTTTTAAAATATTTTCACTGTTTAGTTAACCATTAGCTATGTTATATTCTCACTTCCGATTAACCGAGGTAAGAAACTGTCTTTTCAGGACCTCGATGCCTTCCTGTGAAATGCCTTCCGTGTGCTAACGGCTACATCTACATAGACGGCTGCCAGACCTGTACCTGTAAACCAAGTGCGCTAACTTTTGTTGCAGTTTCTATTACTGATGTATACAGCTGAAGAAGTCATACGTATCTAACATATTTCTTATGTAAGGAATGCAGGAAGTTTATGTTGAAGAATGTGTCAAATGAGGATGAACAAAGATGTGGCCGGAAATACTCGGTAGGGTACGTGAGTGATAGGTGTGAAATAAAGTCTTGAATATTTCCTCAGAGAACTGATTTTTGAAGAAGTATTTGTTTACGAGGTAACAGGTGCGCAATAAATCATGAATATATAGAATTTGGAAGAAACCGAAATTTCAAATATAATGTTGACATTTTATTAACCACATTGAAGTATTAGAAGTCGTGGTGAACAACTAAACGCGAGATAGGATACAAAATATAAAGTTTAATGAAAAAGGAAAGTTAAGCTGTTTGGACTAATTAATCTGCAATATACAAAGAACATAATAAAAACTTGTTACTCACTTGTAAGTTACGCTGTTTAAAATCACTCTTATTACAGATGTTATGATACATTATTTGAAAAATAACATATAATACTGCCTTGGAATACAAAGCACGATCAATATTTGAACTGACTTGTGTTTAATATTGCAAGCATTACACATTTTATTAAACACGGTTTCTAAAACTGCATAAAATTAAACACCTTTTAATGAGGAAGGACTAAGCTTACCACGACAAAAGGATTATTTTCAATGTCAGTTCTTTAGACGCAAGGTGTGTGTGTGTGTGTGTGTGTGTGTGTGTGTGTGTGTGTGCATTCCTGTGTGCCCGCGTGGTTGATGTGTGCTAGTATAAACATGAATAAACTAATTGCAATATTTTTTTCACCAGGGTGTGTACCTCCGGTGTGTCCAAACATCAAATGCCCGTACGGACGACAACGAGACGTGAATGGCTGCGAGATCTGTGCGTGCAACCCAGGTAAGAATTGTTTTTTCTGTCAATCTTGGTAACAAAATGTATGTGCTTTCTTCGTGCTTCGTTTAATCACTTTCGGCACCCCATCTAAGACTCTCCATCCCAACAGACATCAGAACTGTTTAGTGAAGGAACTGTTTTAAATATAGGCGATGTTTGCAGGTACAGTGCGTACGCGTGTGGTTGATGTGTGCTGGCATTAACATGACTAAACTATTTGCAATATTGTTTTTCTCCAGGATGTGTACTTCCAGTATGTCCACCCATCAAATGCCCGTACGGACGACAACGAGATGAGAGTGGCTGCGAGAGCTGTGCGTGCAACTCAGGTAAGAATTGGTTTTTCTGTCCATCTCGATTACAGAATGGGCTTTCTTCGTGCTTTGTAAAATCTCTGTCGCCACCTCTTCTAAGACTTTCTATCCAGACAGACATCAGAATTGTTTTATTTAGGAGCTGTTTTAAATACAGACGATGTTTGCAGGTCCAGTCTGTGACCCAATGACGTGCAGCAATCTTTGTCCGAATGGATACCTGTATGTCAATGGATGCCAGACTTGTACATGCCGACCAAGTATGTATTTTTAAAAAATGTTTTTGTTTTATTTATTATTTTATTTTCAGTTGTTTTTGTAAAAATCAGTGGACGTAGAATTAAAAAAGAAAAAAGAATGGCAGAAAAGACTATGTGGAGAAAAAGACCGTCTAACCAGTCTGAGAATTCTTCAGTCGACTAACCCATGCAACATGTCCATAACGTATTACAGTTTAGTGAATACAAAACATTTAAAACTAACTTTATAGTGTACACATCAGTTTCTTCAGTCGTTAAAATGCCGTTTACATGTTTTAATCACGGGAAATTCGTTTGCAGAACCAGTATGTCCACTCATCAACTGTGCACGCAACTGTCGCTTTGTAGATATCGATGAAAATGGATGCCGAACATGTACCTGTTTGAGCCATGCACCATAGTGAATGCTTATAACGTACATGAAGGACACCACACCGAATTCTTAAAACGAATACAAAATACTGAATGCTTATAATGGATACAAAGGACACCATACTGAATGCTTATAACGGATATGCAGTTGTAACGGATCGCGGTGTACACCTATGTGCCTGTACATGCAGCTCACCTGGTGTAACGGTGCACTATCGCGCTATTGATAACTGTTACTAATCTGGCATTCAACACTTTATTGAGCTGCAAGCAGGCGCATGCGCACAATCAATAAAAATATGTAAGCACTGTAATATTTTAGTGTGGAGTGCTCACTGATGGGGTGCGTGAACAGGTATGTGTGACCACGCCGCTCTGCCCTCTTCTACCTTTTTAAGAACAAAAAATGACCGACCAACAATCAACACATTTAATGTCTAACGTAGAAAGAAAAAAAAATGAAGTGCGAACTAAACTAACACGGGCAAGCATGTCGATGAGAGTTCTGCAGGAGTTCCTCGTAGCAGGTAACCCAGACTAAGGACACTGTCATATTACTGTCACTTATCTGCTACACTCCTTCCACGACGGTTGATGTAGCAGGACTGCTGTCTTGACAAGTGGTGAATGAAGTTGGCGATAAAGTCACAAAACTGAATGATATGTCGTGGACCACGAACACAAGCAGATGGCTGGACGAGTGGTCACCTGATTCCTTTGAAGAAGGAATCCCAGAATCGCTGGACTGTGGCGATGATGCTGATCACGATAGTGACGAAAACAGTAGCGGTATCCGAGATGATAGTAGAGATGGAAATGTACAGTAATAGTTGAAATATAGTTGAAATAATCCGATGGGATGAAAAAGCAATAGGTATCCCCTGCAAGACAATAACTCGCTGCATAGCGAACAGACAGCAACACAAACAGTGACTCTTGTCTTGTCCCCCGCTCAGAGATACACTGCATAGAACTTCTCAAGTTGGACACAAAGAAAATTATTCCTCTGAAGTTCTTGCATACAATTTAACCGGTCAATGTAAGTTACCGTTGAAGAATGTTAACGGCTAGAGTCACTGCTCGTCCTTAAAGAATGATGACATTCACCCTTACACGCCCACACTCACACACTCTGCTTCACGGTTAATTAACGACATGATGCTAAACCGTCGCTAGGTGAAAGATAGGTAATGGTGAAAAAATGTCCCTACACCCAATCACATCCAGCCACTAACTTTGCCAGAGCAGACTGTAACGAAGCTAAACCTCACTCCTTGTTGATATGTTGGACGTTACTTATTATTAATTTCGTGGCTAATGCGCTGAGCTGAATGGTAATAGTATAATATCATGTCATCAATAAACATTTACAACAAAGAATCGTAATAGTTTTATATCATGTCATCAATAAACATCTACAGCAAAGAATCGCAATAGTTTTATATCATGTCATCAATAAACATATACAACAAACAAGTATCCATTAAATAATAGTATACTATCATATCATCAAGAAACATCTACAACAAAGCATTATCCATTCAGGTTTTAAAAAAACAATAAAGATCATGCAGAAAATAATGATTTTAAGTACAAAACATTTCAATAGAAGAGCAACATTCTGACTGAAGGAAATTTCTTGTGGAAATAGGGAGGCCTTCTGCTTATCACAGAGCAAAATCTGTTTCATATTTGAAATCAGGATAGTGAATTGAACTGTTCCTGTCACCAGAACAACAACATATGGTCACAGGACTTTTGGCTACTGTGCTGCAAAACAATGGAACTCTCTTCCTTTCCATATCCGCCACCTTCCTACAACTGAATCTTTCAAATCTGCACTGAAAACGCACCTCTTCCTTGAGCATTTCTCCTAACACAGTCCGCACAATGCTCGTCCTTCTGCTCGTCCCCGCCCCCTTCCCTCTTGCTACTTTACCCATCTTTCTCGCAGAATCACTATATTTTTCTGTTCCTGTTACTTGATGCCTTTTAATGTTTTCTGTTTCGTTAGTACTGTCGTTTTCTTTCGTCCCCTTTGTTCTGTGTCTACTTAGTCCACGTCTCTTCCTCGTTTTAAGCGCTAAGAGCATGCTCTCTCTGAGTGTGAATATGCGCTATAAAAATCTTCACTTTTATTATTATTATTATTATTTAATTGTACAAAACCTCAAACCTGTGTCAAAATCACTGACATCATTTCGCCCTAATGATCACATTCCCACTGACAAAAATAGCAGGGGGTGAGGTGCCTGAGTAGAGTGGGTTACAGACAAAATGCGCCGATAAGAAGTACAGTAGTGAAACTAAGCGTCTGACCATGTAGTGAAGAATAATGGAGCATATGGGCTTATTCTTTGTTCGAAAAAATAGCGGCACGAACTAGTGAGTGGTCGTGGTTTGAAATGTTTTGAACATTGCTTACTATTCGAAAGTACAGCGATCGAGTGTCTGACTATGCAGGCTGACATTTGACTTGAAATAAAAGTAAAGGACAAAAACATTACAGAACATAAGAAATAAAATAATAAATCAGAAATTAAATTATAAAACTGATAAGTAAGACCAAGAAAATGTTTACTAATCCATCAAGATATCTAGGTACACCCAGAGGTTTAGTTTCGTATCTCCGCGTAACTAACGTGTGCCAATAATGCGCATGCGTCGCTTAAATCCCCACGCATGCGCAGACTACACCCAGAGGTTCAGGTATACCCGGAGGTTTAGTTTCGTTACAAGGCGACAGACTTACCAGCTGGGCCTGTCAGTATTGGGCGCCAAGAGGGGAATTTTCTCTAATTTTCTCTCTCTAGCTAGAGAATGCATTCTGTAGCTACAGAACTATAGCCTCGTTCCGTACAGACATCTTTCTGTACGTACAGAATTGAAATGTATAACAGTGGCGTAGGAAGATGCTCGGCTTTGGGGGGGGGGGGCTAGCTCCATGCTGACAATGAATAACGTTCACATTCTTGCCTTCCCAGCATTTTTTTTTTTTGCCCCCCGGTTCCTACGTCACTGTATAAGTATAGATTACGCTCTATACGTACAAAATGAGTTCTGTAACTACAGAATGCATTCTCAAAATATAATTAAGAAAGAAAAAAATATGTAAAAGGAAGCACACACACACATATATATATATATATATATAGATAACAAATACTTGTATCTAGCCCCGAAGCTTGTACTTTCCACTTAACTCTGGTGTTTGACAACTACCTCCGCTACTCTTTTTCTTTCCTCTTTCTTTGGTCTCAGTCTATATTTTACCGCAACATATCAATAACCAACAGTTTATATATATATATATATAATCCACAGTCCACATATATAATCCACAGTCCAGGGATTATGCATATAAAGTTACACTCCCACCAGCTTCATATACACAAGTATATCAATATGCCCCACACATCGTCTCTGCGTTTTGGGTGTCTTAAGACATCGTGACATTATTTATAATAATAAGACTACATAAAGTAGTATGTCGAGTACATTAATCACTTATCTGACCAGAGCAATATATATATATACAACTTCATTGACAGACTAGATCCCTATTCAGCAATTATACTCTGTACTGTTGGTAAAAGCGCAGAAAAGCATAATATAATATAATAAAGTGTATCTGTGTTGTCAAAAGAAATGCTTCTTTTGTTTGTATGCATACCTAAACTTGAGTAAAAAAGATACATAACCACCAGCATTTCACTGAGTTTAGCCTGATCGTCTGGTTCTGTATAGTCTCTGGCTGCTTCATACAAGAAGATACTTTTGAAACCAAGTTGTTTGGAGAAACAGACTTGCCATTCTCTATTACCCCGACCTCTGTGTGTGTGTGTGTGTGTGTGAGAGAGAGAGAGAGAGAAAGCGAAATCAGAGACAAATAAAGCAACGAAAGCAATAAAAATACATTTTAAAATCTATTTTTTTATGTTTGTGTCATTTCCGCTGTTCATCCTTCTTACCTTTTCTCTGTCTGTTTATTTATTTTATGGACAATTGACAGTATGTTCAGTTGCAAACCGTTTCAACTCAGCTTTCTCAACCCAGCAGCAAGTACTGCATGTCGGGTGACAAAGACGTTTCATTGCGAGGGTAGTCGGCACCGCCTGTGATCTCCATCCTGCCTAGCTGTTGGTGTAGCAATCTGGGTGTAGACCTGCACCGCGGGTACTCCTACCTTCCCTCGCCCGAACAAAACCATTTTAAAAACCGCCCAGAAGAAGTTCCGCCTTTAAGTGTGGGGACATCCTGGGCTTCTTCCTCTGACAGCCCATTGCACACTTCTTTAGCAGAACCCTGCAGTAAGGCGGTAACTGAAGAGCATAAGTCTGCTCGGGAAGGTGGTTTGCTCTCGCTAACTTCTCAAACATAGGGATACAAGCTTCTATGTTATCTTTCCTGTCATCAAACGGAGCCATATTAATTAATGCGGACGCCGTACCCTATGCCTCCGGATTGATCTTCCCCGTCCGACTCGCTGTCGCTAAGCATGGTCACTTTTATGTACGGACAGGTATTCTCAGGTCCATACAACTCACTGATTTGATATACTGCCACGGATATGAAACTATAAGCGGTAGCAGACTCACACTGGGTCTGCTTGAAGCCCCCCCCCTACCCCCCAAAAAAACAGACTAGAAGGCGAAAGGCGCCGTACAGTTTCAGTCTCTTCCACTGAGTTTCGTAAGTTTCATAAACAGTCAAGGCCGCTGGCTTTTAATTGCTTTATTTGTTTTGTTGCAAACTGAGAAGATATGTTCTTATATTCATGTTCATGCTGGTTTATGTGTCATTACGAGTAGTACAACGGCTGCGTGACTGTTTCACAACGCACGGTGTCTGTCAAGCACTTTTAGATCAGTGTGTACTACATACAGAATCGTATCTCCCCTTTTGTTTTTGTGTGTTTTTTTTACAAATGCAGATTTTAAATATTTATATATATATACAATTACAAACATTCACTATGTTATTATATAGCTTTGAGCTTACAGTAATCCTTAAATTTTATTCTCTCCCTTTTATTGATGCACGTTCTGTTGCGCGTGAAGGGAAGTAACTTTTAAACAAAAGTTCTGTATTTGACCCCAACCACAGACTTCTATAGGCTCAACCTTATCCATTTGTAAACAGCTGCCAGCTTGCAAAAGTTACTAGATATACCTACTTTTAAATTTCAGGTAAACCTCGGGTGTATCTTTATTTGTTGACCGCCCATCTGTTTGGCTCACCTGATGTCTCTCACACATTAAAGAAACCGTGGAGTAATTATGTTTACATACGCAAGTATAATTTAATATGAGGTCTGATGGTTGTCATCGTTTTGATTCATCACACGGGGTACAATAACAGTTCCACCCCACAGCTGGTCTGTCCAATCACTCCCTTATCGTCAGTTTGTTTCCACCATTCACCTGTCATCGGCTGATGTCCAAATGGTACAAACAGGGGAGATCCGCTAGTCGACGTTTATTCAGGTCGGGAATCCGTTCCGAGTATTTGGTTTGTCCTTGTCGCTGTAGCAACAGTCACACTCTTTCATAGGTCTATGTTTCAGGAGAAAGAGAGAGAGAGAGAGATCGAAAGCAAACGCATCTGTACGTGTGTGTATATTTCGCTTTCCATACCATCAAATACTAGCTCACATAAAATATAAACACACAACAACAATAATTATAATAATGGTCTCAAAACAAAAAGGTACATCATTGTGTTCACAGCTAGTGTAGCTACGCGCACGCGTTTCTAGATATTAGTAGGTGTGTCTTCATATGTGTACATATATCTGTCTTTGTGTGTGTTAGTACATAAAAAAGCGGATATTTATGTTTGTGCGTGGATATGTGTGTTTAAATATGTGTAACCACTCATTCCCTTCAAATTTACTATGCAGTCACTGTGCTGAGACTTCGAATGTCCTTTCTTGTTTGTGATCAGGCGACTACACGCTATTCTTGCAATAACTCAGTCGTCAGCCTTGTCCTGAAGTATAACCTGCATTCATTACACTTGAGGCTGTAGGGGTCCTAGTCGCCAGGGTGTCTACACATAGTACACCGTTGAACTTGTTCAGACGAAAAGCTCGCAGTCCATTCTTTGAAAAAATGAGCGATGATGATTCCTTTCCTCTCTACTTACACCCCCACCGTTGATTACCACCCTCAGATCACGAAGTACCCTTAAATCCTTTTCATCCGCTTGCTTTTGTAAAAGACATAAGAGTCGTGGTTACTAACCCCCCCCCCCGTTTCTTCAAAAGTCATTACAGCAAAAGATGTTGATAAACAATACTGTGTGTGTTATGAGGAGCAGGAGGTTGAAGTGGAGGGGGTCAGTTAAGAGATCCGGAGGAGTATACAGGCCATGAGTTCAATCATTTGCGATGTCAGTGTTGTCCCCAGATATCCACCAATCAAAATACAGTTCCACGTGGCATGATGGGATTGGACCTCACCTGTAGAGGATGTCAATATAGCGGAGACTATAAAACGCGTTGCAAGCAGACGCCACCAGGGAGAGGAACTGAAAGCAGTAATTGTTGATCCTTTCCTTACTAGTGGGTCATTTGTCTACCAAGTAACAGGTGGAAATGGCAAGTCGAGTGATTACAGCTTTACTCGTTTTCGTGGTCTTGACGGTCGGCAAAGCAGCAGTAGGTAAGACTTGCTCGTGTAAAGGTGTCGAACAGTTTGTAAAAGTTGTGTTTGGACTTGTAGGTGTAGTCGTCAGCTATATATATATATACATAAAAACTAAAGCTAAGTATTCCCACCAATAATCTATATGCTTTATATATATATATATATATATATGTGTGTTTTAACATCTAAAAGCTGTTCCACCCCTCCTTCTGAACAATGTGGAGCAGTTTGAGATATTTATTGACCCTATGGAAACGTACTTTCACTATTTAATTAACCATTAATTATATAATGTTACCTCCGTTCCACGTCCGATTAACCGAGATAGAAAACTGTCTGTTTAGGACCTCGATGCCCTGCTGTGTATTGCCTAATTCGGTGTCCTAACGGCTACATCTACAAAAACGGCTGCCAGACTTGTAAATGTAAGATTACTTTTGTTGCAGTTTCTCTTACTAATGTCTACAGGTGAAGAAGTCATTCGGATCTAACATATTTCTTAATTAAGGAATGTGGTAAGTTAGTGTAGAAGAATGTGTCAAATGTGGATGAACAAAGATGTGGTGTGAGTACGTGGTACTTGGATCGTGAGTAAGAGGTGTGAAATAAAGTCTTGAATAATTCCCCAGCGAACTGATTTTCGATAAGTTTTTGTATACATGGTGATTTATACATGACAGGTGCGCAACAAGTCATGAATATATAGAATTTGGATAATTTTCGCAAAGATAATCTTGATATTTTAATAACCATACTGAAACAATAGAAGTCGTGGTATACAACTAAACGCGAGATGTGAAACGAAATATACAGTCTTATGAAAAAGAGACTAATTTAGACTAATGAATCTTCAATATACAAAGAACATAATTAAAACTTGTTACTGACTTGTAAGTTTACGCGTTTAAAGTCACTCTTATTACAGACGTTATGATACATTATTTGAAAAATAAAATACTGTCTTGGAATACGAAGAAGGTTCACTATTTGAACCTAAGATTGTTTAACAAGTATTAGGCATCTTATTAAAAACGGTTTATAAAACTGCATAAAATTAAGCACCTTATAATGAGGAAGGACTGAGTGTAACATGACAGTGGAATGTATTTTTAATGTTCTTTAGACGCAAGGTGTGTGTGTGTGTGCGTGTGCGTGTGCGTGCGCGTGCGCGTGTGGTTGATGTGTGCCGGTATAAACATGACTAAACTAGTCGCAATATTGTTTTTCTCCAGGCTGTTTACTTTCAGGATGTTCACTCCTCATTTGCCCGTACGGACGACAACGAGACGTGAATGGCTGCGAGATCTGTGCGTGCAACCCAGGTAAGAATCGGTCTTCTCTGTCAGTCTCGGTAACAGAATGATTTCTACATGTTTTGTAAAATCACAATCACTATCCCGTCTCAGACTTTACATGCAGACAAACATCAGAACTGTTCAAGATGTAGGCGATGTTTGCAGGTCCAGTCTCTGACCCAGTGAGGTGCAGTAATCAGTGTCCAAATGAATACCTGTATGTAAATACATGCCACACTTGTACATGCCAAGTATGTATTTTTTTAAATGTATTTATTTATTATTTTTATTTTGGGTTTGTTTTGTAAAATAAGCACACGTAGAATTAATGCCGTTTATATTTTTAATCACGGAAGAAATCGTTTGCAGGACCAAAATGTCCACTCAACATCTGTCCAAGCTAATGTCGTTCTGGATATGTCTATGAAAATGGATGCCCGACATGTACCTGTCTTCAAGAAATCGAAGGATCAATAAAAATATGTAAACACTGTAATGTTTTAGTGTGGAGTGCTCACTGATGATGTGTGGGAACAAATATGTGTGACAACGCCGAGCTGCACTCTTCTGCCTTTTTAATAACAAAAGTGACCGACCAACACTTAAAACATTTTATATCTAACGTGTGAACTAAATTAACGAGGGTGAAGATGTTAGGGAACCTAGAAGATACTAAAAATCATCAACACAGCGGTCCTGTTACCAGTGTGTCCCGTGTCACTGGTTCAGATTACTGATCCCCGCCTCGACCATCTTTGTAGGTCATTAACAGGTGCGGTGGCAGCTTGACCATGGGATCGCTGGTGGTCTAAACATTCTTACACAAAAGGACACCATACTGAATGCTTTTAACGAATAAAAGGACAGCATACTTACTGCTTATAACGGATATAATCGACACCATACTGAATGCCTGTAACCGATAAAAAGGACACCATACTGAATGCCTGTAACCGATAAAAAGGACACCATACTGAATGCTTACAGCGACAAGCAAATTAGAGAATGAGAGAAGAAAATGGTAGAGGATCAAAGAGCTGACAATCACATCTTGAGTTCATAACATTAATAAGAATAATGTTACATGAAGTAGTATGTGAAGTACATTAATCATTAATCTGATCATAGTATATATATATATATGTGTATATAATGCAGATTTTTATAGCGCATATTCAAACTCATAGAGAGCATGCTTTTATATGTAAACTTCATAGACAGACTAGATCCGTATTCTTAGTAATTAGTCTTTACTTTTGGTAGCAGTGCATAAAAGTATAATACAATAAAGTGTATATGTGTTGTCAAAACAAATGTTTCTTTTGTTTGTATGCATACGTAGACTTCAGTGAAAAACTACACAAACTCACCAGCATTTCACTGAGGTTATCGTGACTTCTGCTTCTGTACGGTTGCTTCATACCAGAAGATACTTGTGAAACCAAGGTGTTTGGAGGAACAGACTTGCCACTCTCTATTACCCCAACCTCCCCTCCCTCTCTGTTTTTTTCTTTGTGTGTGTGTGTGTGTGTGTGTGTGTGTGTGCGTGCGTGCGTGCGTGCGTGTGTGTGTTTGTGTGTGTGTGTGTGTGTTATATATATATATATATAGAAAGCGTTTTCAGGATTGAACTTTCTCACCTTGATTAGACCTCTCTTGTTAGTCCATCTTTATCAGCAACAACCCACAACTGCGAGAAAATCTTCTACGCCTGTGATGTGTTCAGTGAGGGATCTCAAAGTAATATCCTTCAACAGTCTGCTACACCAGCACCAACAAGTTTGCTGGAACACTTTTTGACTTCCCAGGCTTGTCCCTCATTACACTTCACAAATGACATATAACATGCACGAGAATGCAAGAGACAACATTTTCTAACTGACTCGCCTGCACTTTGCTTTATTTACGTGGGTGACTAAGACAGGCAGACGACATCTGCGTGAGGCGATCGGTGAAGTCTCACTGAAGCACCTGACTTGATGGCGGACAGTCGATTTTCCCGAAATTTATGGCACGCGGGAAACAGGGGAACATTCTCTTACTCTTCTACCTCGATGGCATCATCATGGATAGTACTGATGACTGTCTCAGGTTTGTTCACCTGAAAGTCGAAGATCACTTCCTTAGTCTTTGAGGCATTCAAGACAAGGAAGTGTTCGTCACACCAGCGGACAAAGTCAGGAAGGGCGCCACTGTGAACATGTTCATTATCATACAAAAGTGACAGGAGGGCAGGGTCATCAGCTAATTTTATCAGAAAGGTCCTGTCAGTAGTGCTTCTACAGCTGTTAGTATAGAGTATGAACAGTAGTGGAGACAAACAGCAGCCTCGAGGGGAACCTGTACAGGCGACAACAGGGTCTGAAAGAAGACCGTTAACAGAGACTCTCTGCTGTCTGTTTGTTAGAAAGTCCAGGATCCAGAGAGTTAGTTGGTGGGAGAGATGGAAGTCTGAGACTAGACTCTCCGCTAAATAATGAGGTTGCACAGTGTTAAAAGCAGTAAAAGCAGAAGAGAAATTAGCAAAGAGAAGCCTGGCATGAGCTTTAGGTTTCTCCAGATGTTTGTACAGCGTATTTAGTATAAACAACTTAGCATCATCGACACCTCTTCCAGGTCGGTAGGCATTTTTTGTTGTTGTTGTTGACTTTGAAAAGGAAAGTGCTTCCACCTCTCGGTGATTTCGCACTGTGGGGGATGGGGTCTGTGGGGAGTGTGGGTGTTCGGGGTGTGGGTGAGGGTATGGGGGAATGGGGAGATGTGGGGAAAGGGTTGCTGTTTTGTGGTGCCTGATGCGTGGTTTCCCTTTTGTACGTGCCCTATATTTGCGTTGGTGTTTAGGTTTTTCCAACTCTGCATGGGTGGTGTACTGTATTTGTGCCCTCTTTATTCATTGTTGATCTTCCAGGTTTGCATGGGTCGTTACAGTGCTGCCGTCCCCTTTCCTCTTTCCTCCTGCTGCCAGTGTTTAGGGGTCCTGCCACGTGTACCGTGGTGGTGTATTGTGTTTCTTTATTGGGTTCCATGTATTGCTCTTCTTTAATTTTTTTTTAATATTTATTTTATTTTATTTTTTCCCCCGCGTGGATGGCTATGTTATCATGTTTACCCCTATTTTTATTTTATATTAGACTAGAGTTTGGGTGGCTTGTTGCTATTGCTACTACTAGTGACAGTATACTGTTCCATAGTTCTTTAGGTGGGTTGAGGCAGTTTCTGAGGTTTAGTCCCAGTCTATACTTATCTAGGAAATGTTTTAGTTCTTCTCTCTCTGGTTTGTTTTCATTGCATTCCAACAGTACGTCCGGGGTGCTAAGTCTGTCCCCACAGGCACATGAAGGTGGGGCTTTATATCTTTTAAAATATTCTCCACTAAGCCTCATTCTGGTTATTTTAGTTTGGTCCGACCTGATTGACTTTAGGTACATCAAGGTGTGACTAGGCTGGTCATCTATCATTCTCCTAGTACCTTTACCTTCATTTTTGTATTTTTCTTGCCACCTTATTTTTATTGCTGGTTTTGTAGCTACTTTTCTCTCTCCTGGTGAGATAGAGATGTTTAGTGTGGAGACTTTCGAGTTAAATTCTTGTTTTATTGCCAGTTTAGCTAGTTTATCTGCCTCTTCATTTCCTTTTATTCCTATGTGGGAGGGAACCCAAAGAAACTTAATGTCTCCTGTTCCTGGTTGATTTTCTCGATGGTGGACAGTATCTTGTATACTATATCTATTCTGTTTGAGGATTTGTTTTTTAAGGCCTGAAGTGCTGACAGTGAATCTGAAATTACTACATATTGTTGTTGCTTTGTGTCCTTCATTCCGAGATGAAGTGTATGGAGAGCTGTCAATATGGCCGTCAGCTCAGCTGTATAAATTGAAGTGTGTTTTGGGAGTCTGCTGGAGATGGTGATGTTACCGGGTTGGTATACTCCTAATCCAGTTGTGCTTGTCTCTGGGTCATGAAATTCGTCAATATAAATCTGCACTAGTTCTTTGTATGTGGTGTTTAGCTTGAGCTTTGTTTCTGCAGTGATTTGGGCTTGGTGTTGTTCTTTGTTGTATTTGGTGAGGTCAAGGTCTATCTGTGGGTGTGGAAGTGTCCAGGGTGGTGTTTGTATGTTGTTTGGTGGGTAAGGAGTTGTTATATTGATTTCTGCTCCTTTTGTGTTTTCTAAATGTTGTATGTGTTGTTGTAGTGTGGGCTGTGGGGTGGGGCGGCCTGTTCTGTGTCTGTGGGGTTGAACATGAATCTGTCGGACTGGATGGTCAGGTGGGAGACATTGAATTTTGTAGTAGTAGTTAGCTGTCCTTTCTTTGATTATTAACTCTATAGGTTTCTGACCTGTTTCCGCCAGTACTGCTAGATTTGGTGTGTACGATGGTACTCCCAGAACTACTTTTAGTGCCCTGGCCTGTACTGACTGAAGTTTAGCTATTTGGTTTAATCCAAGGTGGACTTGCAGTGGGGCTGCGTATAATAATCTAGACATAGCATGGGCCTGATAGAGGTTAAGAAGAGATTTAGGATTTGTACCCCAGTTATTTCCACTGACTACTCTCATTAGGTTTATTCCTTTTTTGGCAGATTTAGTTATTTTGTCTACATACGGGGTCCAGCTTGTTTTTTCCGAGAAGATCACTCCTAGAAATTGTATCAGTGGACTGTAATCAAGGGTTGTTTGGTTTAGTGTTAATTTGGGGTATTCTGTCTTCTGATTTGGTTTTTGGAATATTATTGCCTGTGTTTTGGTGGCTGAAAGTTTAAAGCCATTATATTTGAGCCACTTTGCTATTTCATGCAAATCCTCCTGTATCTTATCTATTCCTATGATTTTAGGGCTGTTGGGGTCATTTGTTGGGCGTATTTCTACTTTTCCTAGAAGGGACGTGTAGGTCTGTAGGCAAAATGCAGCGGGTCAAGATGTTGATCAACAGCACTCATTACCTCGCTTCTTACGATTTTCTCAAGTGATTTCATGATGATTGAGGTAAGAGCCACTGGTCTGAAGTCGGGTTGACTGGGCCTAGTGATTTTTGGGACAGGCACAATGTGCGAAAGTTTCCAAATATCAGGAATATGACCAGAATCTACAGACAACTGGAATAGATGTGGTAAAACTCCGCTAAGTTGTTCGGCACAGTGGTGGAGGGTGCGTCCACAGATCCCATCTGGACCCGAAGCCTTGTTTACATTTACTCGCCTCAAGAGATCTTTGACAGAGGACTGGGCAATCATCAACCCATGCTCAGGGACCAGAGACTGTTTTAGTGTGGAAACATTGATAGAGAAGTCATGTTTCTCAAAGAATTAAGCAGTTGGGAAGATCACACTCATCAACGCCTGCAAATGCCACTAGTTTTTTTTAAGAGCATTTTCCTTGCGGTTAACATAGGACATGTTCTTAATGTCATGCCATGCTGCCCTTAGGTCACCACTGCTAAACTGCAGCTCCACTTTTTAATTTCGTGGCTAATGCGCTGAGCTGAATAGTAATAGTATAATATCATGTCATCAATAAACATCTACAGCAAAGAATCGAAATAGTTTTATAGCATGTCATCAATAAACATACACAACAAACAAGTATCCAGTAAATAATAGTATACTATCATATCATCAAGAAACATCTACAACAAAGCATTATCCATTCAGGAAATTAAAAAAATAAAGATCATGCAGAAAATAATGATTTTAAGTACAAAGCATTTCAATAGAAGAGCAACATTCTGACTGAGGACATTTCTTGTAGAAATAGGGAAGTGTTCTGCTTATCACAGAGCAAAATCTGTTTCATATTTGAAATCAGGATAGTGAATTGTACAAAGCATCAAACCTGTGTCAAAATCGCTGACATCATTCCACCCTAATGATCACATTCCCACTGACAAAAATAGCAGGGGGTGAGGTGCCTGAGTAGAGTGGGTTACAGACAAAATGTGCCGATAAGAAGTACAGTAGTGAAACCGAGCGTCTGACCATACAGTGAAGAATAATGGAGCATATGGGCTTATTCTTTAGCGGCACGAACTAGTGAGTGATCGTGGAGTGAAGTATAACCTGCATTCATTACACTTGAGGCTGTAGGGGTTCTTGTCGCCAGGGTGTCTACACAAAGTACACCGTTGAACTTGTTCAGACTAAAAGCTCGCAGTCCATTCTTTGAAAAAAAGTGCGATGATGATTCCTTTCCTCTCTTCTTACACCCACCTACGTTGATTACCACCCTCAGTTCCAGAAGTTCCCTTAAATCCTTTTCTTCCGCTTGCTTTTGTAAAAGACATTAGAGTCGTGGTTACCACTCCTCCAATCCCTGTTTCTACAAAGGTCTTTACAGCAAAAGATGTTGATAAACGATCCTGTGTGTTATGAGGAGCAGGAGGTAGAGGTCGAGGGGGTGAGTTAAGAGATCCGGGGGAGTATACAGGCCATGAGTTCAATCGTTTCCGATGTCAGTGTTGTCCCCAGATATCCACCAATCAAAATACAGTTCCACGTGGCGTGATGGGATGTGACCTCATCTGTTGAGGATGTCAATATAGCGGAGACTATAAAAAGCGTTGCAAGCAGACGCCACCAGGGAGAGGAACTGAAAGCAGTAATTGTTGATCCTTTCCTTACTAGTGCGTCATTTGTCTAGCAAGTAACAGGTGGAAATGTCAAGTCGGGTGGTTACAGCTTTACTCGTGTTCGTGGTCTTGACGGTCGGCAAAGCAGCAGTAGGTAAGACTTGCTCGTGTAAAGGCGTCGAACAGTTTGTAAAAGTTGTGTTTGGACTTGTAGGTGTAGTTGTCAGCTATATATATATATATAAACTAGAGCTAAGTATTCCCACCAATAATCTATATGCTTTATATACATATATATGTATATGTGTATATATATATATATATGTGTGTGTGTGTTAACATCTAAAAGCTGTTCCACCCCCTCCTTCTGAACAATGTGGAGCAGTTTGAGATATTTATTGACCCTATGGAAACGTACTTTCACTATTTAATTAGCCATTAGTTATGTAATCTTACCTCCGTTTCACTTCCGATTAACCGAGATACAAAACTGTCTGTTCAGGACCTCGATGCCCTCCTGTGTATTGCCTTCCGTGTCCTAAGGACTACATCTACATAAACGGCTGCCAGACTTGTAAATGTGAGCTTACTTTTGTTGCAGTTTCTCTTACTAATGTCTACAGCTGAAGAAGTCATTCGTATCTAACATATTTCTTATTTAAGGAATGTGGTAAGTTAGTGTAAATGCGGATGAACAAAGATGTGGCCGTGAGTACTTGGTACGTGGATCCTTGGAAACGAGGCTGCGCCTGACAGGCTGAGTTGCTTTGCTCTTCTGTGATTTTTCCATTTCCTTGTGCAACGCCTCTGTTTATTTATACCTATAGGTTTTTTTTGTTACATAATGCATTTGTTTCTCTTAAGCTTTACTTTGTTATTGTTTTTACTATCTGTAATTGCCTTGCTTTCTGTTTTTTGTTGCGGACTTTACTTTTAACGGTCACATTCTCGATCCGCCATTACATAGATTTTAGATCTGATTCTTTATCTCGTTTTCTTGTTGCTCGTTCTGTTTTCTCTTATCGGAAACTTAGCCTATCTTTAAACCATCATCCGTTCTAATATCTTATTGTCTTATTTTATATTATCGTACTGCATTTTCTTTTTATAAAATAGTTCTCATTTTATTTTTATAATAGTTTTCATTTTAAATAATCTGATTTTATTTCAAACGCAATATTATAGAGTGATCAGCTCTCAGTCGTTTTTTGTTGTATTCATCGATTTACGTGGAGTTTTACGTGGATTTAAGTGTCTCCCATTATTTTTGGTGACGTTCGTTGACATTATGAGTGCGCTGTGCTGTGATGTCCTTCCTTGCTGTAGATCTCCCAGAGTTCATGTTTGTCTCACTTACACACGAAGTTGACCGCTGTCAGTGCCATCAACTGAGCTTACTCCTATTGTTGTCGCTGCTGTCAGATGTTGGTATCGGCTATCATCTCCCACGTGTTCGCTCGCATCGTGCGGGTCGTCGCAAACAGAGAGAGATTTGTGTCATTAGTGCCAGAGTGAGCAGCCAGAATCCTTTTGAGAAAGAGGTGAGGAAAACTGTGAATGTTGGCAATCTAATTTCAGTGCCGATTAGTCATGTCAACAGTCTGCATTCGTTCAATGATAGGAAGCGCTCTTCTCCGCTACATCTCCGCATTGCGCTGTTTAATGGCCGGTCTGTGTCATCCAACCAGCAGGCACAGAAGAGAACTGCGATCGTGGAGTTCATCAATGACAATGATCTGGACATCATGTTACTGACTGAAACGTGGCTCAGAGATTGTGGTGATGAGAGTGTCTGTGTTGATCTGACTCCAGTTAATTACAGTATACGCTCATTTCCCCGTGTCAGTCGAGGAGGAGGGATTGCTGTCATCTTTAAAACATCTCTCCTGAGTCACCTTGCGTTTGTTAATGATCTCCCTTTTATACACTCGTCATTTGAGTTTGTTAATGTAAGACTCTCACTACCAGACAGAGAAGTTCACCTTATGTGTTTATATAGACCACCACCAAATACAACAAACAGATTGACAGATAATATGTTTCTATCGGAATTTCACGATCTGCTTGACCACTGCAGTACGCTCAGTGGCATACCTGTGGTAGTGGGTGACTTTAATGTCCATTTTGACGAGAAAAATCATCAGTATACCAAGAAGATAACAGATCTGCTTGATGTCTTCCAGTTCACCCAGTCAGTCACTGAGCCATCACACGTCAAAAAGCATATCCTGGATTGCGTGGTGCACAGACCTGTTGATCAAGTGATACGTACAGTTACAGTCTCCAATGTGCTCTCTTCAGACCATTACTGTGTGCGGTTTGATCTGTCAGCCAGCCAACCACCGCTGACACCAGTGTTTCGCACTCTTCGTCGTATTTGTGACATAGACATGTCTATGTTTCGTGAAGACCTGAGAACCGAACTTGCTCTCTGCCCCTCAACTTCTGCCCGAAACCTTCGCTCCTCATCAGACTCCCGCATTTTATCCCTCCCTCTCACAAAGACACTCACATATGGACAACGGATGTTCTCCCATTGTGCTGCTCAGCAGTGGAACTCTCTACCACATCCCATTCGCCACTCAGCCTCCAAGGCTGCATTCAAACGCTCTCTTAAAACATATCTTATTACAAAGTACTATTCCTGACTTGTACCCCATGTTTATGTTGTTCAGTGTCCCTATGTGTGCCTCACTGTCTATTGGTTGTTATGTTTCTTTCTATCAAATCGTACTGCACAGAGAGTGCGATCTATCTTATTCGTGATTCTGCCCATTATAAGTTCCCATTATTATTATTATTAAGAGGTGTGAAGTAAAGCCTTGAATAATTCCCCAGCGAACTGATTTTCGATAAGTTTTGTATACGTGGTGATTTATACATAACAGGTGCGCAACAAATCATGAATATATAAAGTTTGGACAATATTTGCAAATATAATCTTGACATTTTAATAACCATACTGAAACAATAGAACATAACTAAAACTTGTTACTGACTTGTAAGTTTAGGTGTTTAAAATCACTCTTATTACAGATGTTCTGATACATTATTTGAAAAATAAAATTCTGCTTTGGAATACGAAGCACGTTCTATTTTTGAACTTAAGATCGTTTAATATTGCAAGTATTATGCATCTTATTAAAAACGGCTTCTAAAACTGCATAAAATTAAACACCTTATAATGAGGAAGGACTGAGTGTAACATGACAGTGGAATGTAATTTTGTTGTTCTTTAGACGCAAGGTGTGTGTGTGTGTGTGTGTGTGTGTGTGTGTGTGTGTGTGTGCGCACGCTTGTTGTTGATGTGTCCTGATATAAACATGACTAAACTAGTCGCAATATTTTTTTTCTCCAGGTTGTGTACCTCCAGTATGTCCACCCATCAGGTGCCCGTACGGACGACAACGAGACGTGAATGGCTGCGATTTCACAAAGACTCGTTCTCTTCAATCGATGAAATTTTCCAAGGCGAACTCAGTCACTGCGTTTTTTTAAAATATTTTCACTATTTAATTAGCCATCAGTTATGTAATGTTACCTCCGTTCTACTTCCGATTAACCGAGATACAAATCTGTCTGTTTAGGACCTCCATGCCCTCCTGTGGATTGCCTTCCGTGTCCTCGCGGCTACATCTACATAAACGGCTGCCAGACTTGTACCTGTGAGCTTACTTTTGTTGCAGTTTCTCTTACTAATGTCTACAGTTGAAGAATTCATTCGTATCTAACATATATTGAAACACAGATTTCACAAAGACTCATTCTCTTCAATCGATGTAATTTTCCAAGGCTAACTCAGTTCCTGCGTTTTTTTGAAATATTTTCACTATTTAATTAGCCTTTAGTTCTGTAATGTTACCTCCGTTCTACTTCCGATAAACCGAGATGCAAACTGTCTGTTCAGGACCTTGCCCTCTTGTGAAATGCCTAATTTTGTGTCCTAACGGCTTCATCTACATAAGCGGCTGCCAGACTTGTAAATGTGAGCTTACTTTTGTTCCAGTTTTTCTTAATAATGTCTACAGATGAAGAAGTCATTCGTATCTAACATATTTCTTATTTAAGGAATGTGGTAAGTTAGTGTAGAAGAATGTGTCAAATGCGGACGAACAAAGATGTGGCCGTGAGTACTTGGTACTTGGTACGTGAGTAAGAGGTGTGAAATAAAGTCTTGAATAATTCCCCAGCGAACTGATTTTAGATAAGTTTTTGTATACATGGTGATTTATACATAACAGGTGCGCAACAAATCATGATTATATAGAATTTGGACAATTTTCGCAAAAAAATATAATCTTGACATTTTAATAACCATACTGAAACAATAGAAGTCGTGGTATACAACTAAACGCGAGATATGAAACGAAATATTGAGTCTTGTGAAAACAGAGAAGTCAAGCTGTTTGGACTAATTAATCTTCAATATACAAAGAACATAATTAAAACTTGTTACTGACTTGTAAGTTTAGGTGTTTAAAATCACTCTTATTACAGATGTTATGATACATTATTTGAAAAATAAAATACTGCCTTGGAATACGAAGCACGTTCTGTTTTTGAACTTAAGATTGTTTAATATTGCAAGTATTAGGCATCTTATTAAACACGGTTTCTAAAACTGAATAAAATTAAACACCTTATAATGAGGAAGGACTGAGTGTAATATGACAGTGGGATGTATTTTTAATGTTCTTAAGAGGCAAGGTGTGTGTGTGTTTGTGTGTTTGTGTGTGTGTGTGTGTGTGTGTGTGCGTTCCTGCGTGCGCGTGTTGTTGATGTGTGCTGGTATAAACATGACTAAACTAGTCGCAATATTGTTTTTCTCCAGGCTGTGTACTTCCAATATGTCCACCCATCATTTGCCCGTACGGACGACAACGAGACGTGAATGGCTGCGAGATCTGTGCGTGCAACCCAAGTAATAATCGGTCTTCTGTGTCAGTCTCGCTAACAGAAATATTTCATCATTTTTTTTAAATCACAGTCACCATCCCGTCTCAGACTTTACATGCAGACAAACATCAGAACTGTTCAAGATGTAGGCGATGTTTGCAGGTTCAGTCTGTGAACCAGTGAGGTACAGTAATCAGTGTCCAAATGAATACCTGTATGTAAATACATGCCAGACTTGTACATGCCTACCAAGTATGTATTTTTTAAAATGTATTTATTTATTATTTTTATTTTGTTTTAAAAAATCAGCACACGTACAATTGATGCCGTTTATATGTTTTAATCACGGGAAAATCGTTTGCAGAACCAGAATGTCCACTCAACATCTGTGCAAGCTAATGTCGTTCTGGATATGTCTATGAAAATGGATGCCCGACATGTACCTGTCTTCAAGCAATCGAAGAATCAATAAAAATATGTCAGCACTGTAATGCTTTAGTGTGGAGTGCTCACGGATGATGTGTGGGAACAAGTATGTGTGACAACGCCGCGCTGCAACCTTCTGCTTTTTTAATAACAAAAGTGACCGACCAACACTTAAAACATTTTATATCTAACGTGTGAACTAAATAAACGAGGGTGAAGATGTCAGGGAACCTAGAAGGTACTAAAATTCAACACAGCGGTTTTGTTATCAGTGTGTCTCGTGTCACTGGTTCAGATTACTGATCCCCGCCTCGACCATCTTTGTAGGTCATTAACAGGTGCGGTGGCAACTTGACCAGGGGATCGTTGGTGGTCTAAACATTCTTACACAAAAGGACACCATACTGAATGCTTTTAACGGATTAAAAAGGACACCATACTGAATCCTTACAGCGACAAGTGAAGTAGAGAATGAGAGAAGGAAATGGTATAGGATCAAAGAGCTGACAATCCTATCTTAAGAGTTCACAACATTAATAACAATAAGATTACATGAAGTAGTATGTGAAGTACATTCATCATTTATCTGATCGGATAATAATAATAATAATAATAAAGATTTTTATAGCGCATATTTCCACTCATAAAGAGCATGCTTTTATCTATAAACTATATTGACAGACTAGATCCGTATTCTTAGTAATTAGTCTTTACTTTTGGTAGCAGTGCATAAAAGTATAATACAATAAAGTGTGTTGTCAAAACAAATGTTTCTTTTGTGTGTGTGCACAAATGTGTGTGTGTATGTGTGTGTGTGTGTGTGTGTGTGTGTGTGTGTGTGTATAAGATATATATATATATAGAAATATATATACATAGAAAGCGTATTCAGGACTGAACTTTCTCGCCTTGATTAGACCTCTCTTGTTAGTTCATCTTCATCAGCAACAACCCACAACTGAGACAAAATCTTCTACGCCTGTGATGTGTTCAGTGAGGGATCTCAAAGTAATATCCTTCAACGGTCTGCTACACCAGCACCATTAAGTTTGCTGGACCCCTTTTTGATTTCCCAGGCTTGTCTCTGATTACACTTCGCAAATGACTAAGTGTCGGGGATTTCACGAGATTGGAAGAGACAACATTTTCTAACTGACTCACTTGTACTTTGCTTTATTGACGTTGGTGACTAAGACAAGCAGACGACATCTGCGCAAGGCGATCGGTGAAGTCTCACTGAAGCACCTGACTTGATGGCGGACAGTCGATTTTCCCGAAATTTATGGCACGCGGTAAACAGGGGGAAGGTTCTCTTAATCTTCAGTCCATCCAAAAACTTTGCACCATCTCTCTCTCTCTCTGTCCGTCTGTGTGTGTATGTGTGTGTTTAGTGCCTATTGTGTGTAAATGTGTATGAGTGTGTCTGTATGTGTAAATATTTACGTGTGCATGTTTATATGTGTGTGTTTATTACGGTTATAATATTTCAAGTTCACAACTAGAAGTTCAACGACGAATACAAATACTAACTCAGTACTCAGAAGCGGCATAACCCTCTGACTCCGCAGGGCCAGTTTTGTGGCTTTACCAGCTTACTCCACAACCAATCAGAAAATTTGTTTTATTTGAAAGTCATTTCTGTTTAGTTTTAGAGCCATTTTGAGTGTTGTGTCGCGATTTGGGGGCATGTTTGAGGATTAAGTGTCTGGGGATTAAGTGGCTAGGGATTAAATGTCTAGGGGATTAAGTCTCGGGGATTAAATATCTGGGGAGTAAGTGACCGGTCACCTCCCCCCCACAATATAGTATGCATGCACGACACAGTCACTTAGTCTCCGACACTTAATCGGCAAACGTTTAATCCATAAGTCCTTAATCCCCAGACACTTAATCCTAAAAATGAAATTTCAACTATAAAAATTATGAAGTCAGTGAAAAATTTAAATCAAATTCAAATAATTATTTTTCATATAAACATCCCAATAAATTAGAGAATTAAAATAAATATTTAAATACATTCATAATATTTAAATCATGCTATTAACTTCAACGTCATTTCAACATCTATAACAATGCTTTAAAAAGGATTAAGTGTCTGGGGATTATGTGCCTAGGGATTAAAAGTCTAAAGAATTAAGTGTCGGGGATTAAATGTCTGGGGATTAAATGACCAGACACCATAACTATTAAATATTATGTAGTCTTCTTTTAATAGTCATACACAAACTTATGAACAAAGAAAATGTTAGCAATGAGGTTGGATTAAATAAAAAGATAAATCAGAATCATATGCCTATGCCATGATAAATATCAGTATCCTTATAATAGGGTGAAACTCCGCCTGGAAACCCCCCGGGTAACCTGCCGGTCCCAAGCCCGGATGAAGGAGGAGGGTTGGGCGTGGGGTTAGCAACCCCACCCTGTAAAACAACCCTTGCTACAGAAACTACAACTACAACACTACCACAACGAGAGCCTGGACGGGAAGATCCCTCTTTGGAGGGGCCTATGACGCGTGCTGGCGAAAGCCTTCGGGAAGTCAGCTCGCCGACCTATCTTCTTACGGCCAAGGCAAAAACCAGGATAAGGACCTGGAACATCAGAACCCTATACGAGAGAGGAAAATCAGCTCAGGTAGCACAGGAGATGAACTATGGCATCAAGCTCCTTGGCCTGTGCGAGACCAGATGGAATGGTAGCGGTCAGACCAGACTCTCGTCAGGAGAGACTATCATCTACTCTGGACATGAAGACCCTGACCATGACCACTCACAAGGAGTAGCAGTACTGATGACACAGGAGGCTGCAAGGGCACTAATATCATGGGAACCAGTTTCGCCACGACTCATGGCAGCTCGGTTCAACTCCAAAGGAAGAAAGATGACCATCATCCAGTGCTATGCACCTACCAACGCAGCAAAAGAAGAGGAGAAGGAGGACTTTTACAACTCCCTACAAGCGCTGGTTGATAGTACTCAAAGACGAGACCTGAAGATCATCATGGGCGACATGAATGCCAAAGTTGGAGATGAAAACACAGATAAAGAACACATAATGGGAAAGCACGGTGTGGGCAACTGCAATGAGAATGGTGAGCTGTTCACAGACTTCTGCTTGTTTAATGACCTTGTAATCGGAGGCACAGTCTTTCCTCACAAAACCATCCACAAGACCACCTGGACTTCACCAGATGGAAAGACAGAAAACCAGATCGATCACATCACCATTAATCGACAGTTTAGAAGAAGTCTGCTGGATGTCAGGGTAAGGCGTGGTGCAGATGCAGCCTCAGACCACCAACTGCTTGTAGCAACTTTGAAGATAAAGCTGAGGTCCTTCCATGAGTCATCAGACAGACCACACCACAAATTCAACGTGCAGTTTCTTAGAGATCGCAGGAAGCAAGAAGAGTTCAACTGTGAAGTCAAAAACAGGCTTGAGGCACTGGAGGGACTCTTTGAAGAAACAGTGGCCAACCACTGGAAGGATTACAGGAGACCTGGAAGGCCGCCTGCAAACGGGTTCTGGGAAAGAAACAGAAACAACACAAGGAATGGCTGAGCATAGGGACCTGGAAAAAGATAGATGAAAGGAAAGAGCTGAAGCAGAAGATCAGCCAGTGTCAAGACCAGCAGGAAAAAGAAGAGCTCAGAGCAAAGTACTGGGAGATGAACCGAGAAGTGAAGAAAAGTGCAAGAGGCGACAAGAGACAGTTCGCACACAGGATGACAGAAGAGGCAGAACAAGCAGCTGGGCAAAACAACATGAAAAGACTATACGAAATTACAAGAACTCTGTCAGGACGGAAAAACATCAATGCATGCAGGCCAGTAAAAAATAAAAATGGCAACGTCATTACTGGGGATGCAGAACAAAGATCTCGCTGGGCAGAACATTTTAAAGAAATACTGAACCGGCCCCACCAGCAACAATTTTGGACATTGCCCCAGTCACCGAGCAACTCCAGGTGAACACCAACCCACCAACCAAGGCAGAAATCATCAAAACCATCAAGTCTCTGAAAACTGGTAAGGCGGCAGGCCCAGATGGCATTCCTGCAGAGGCACTCAAGGCGGATCCAACAGCCGCAGCAGAGATGCTACACCCCCTGCTGCAGAAAATTTGGACGCAGGAGCAAGTTCCAGCAGACTGGAAACTTGGCTATCTGGTAAAGCTACCAAAGAAAGGTGACCTTACCCAGTGCAGCAACTGGCGTGGGATTATGCTACTGTCCATTCCCAGCAAGGTGCTGACCAGAATCATGCTGGACAGACTGAAGAATGCCCTAGACAAGAGACTGCAGCAAGAACAGGCAGGCTTTCGGCAGGGTAGATCATGCACAGACCATATTGCTACACTGCGAATCATTATTGAACAGTCCATCGAATGGCAGTCCCCACTATACACGACATTTGTGGACTTTGAGAAGGCATTTGACTCCGTAGACAGAGAGACCATCTGGAAGTTGATGCAGCACTACGGATTTCCACCAAAGTTCATTGCCATCATCCAACAGCTGTATGAGGACTCGACATGCCAGGTGATCCACAATGGGAAGCTGACGGACCCCTTTGCAGTGAGGACTGGAGTAAGGCAAGGTTGCATGCTCTCGCCGACAATCTTCCTGATCGTCATAGACTGGATCGTGAGAAGAACAACCTCTAACAGCAACACAGGCATTCAATGGACCTTTGCCATGCAACTTGAGGATCTCGACTTTGCAGACGACATCAGCCTGCTGTCCCACAAGCAACAACATGCACAGACAAAGCTCACTCGGCTCTCAGAAGAAGCAGCGACAACTGGCCTGACAATCAACATCAAGAAGACAGAGGTAATGCGGATCAACAACAAGCAAGAAGCCCCACTTCAACTACACGGGGAATGTATCACAGAGACTGACCGCTTCACCTACCTAGGCAGCATAGTCACCAAAGATGGAGGTGCTGATGAAGATGTAAGAAGCAGAATAAATAAAGCCAGGCAAGCATTCCACATCCTGCGACCCATCTGGAATTCCAAGGCACTATCTCAACATACCAAGATCCGCATCTTTCATACGAACGTAAAATCTGTCCTTCTATATGGGTCTGAGACATGGCGTGTAACAAACAACATCACCAGGAAGATTCAAACATTCATAAACAGATGTCTGCGGCACATTTTCAACATCAGATGGCCCGAGAGAATCTCCAATGCATACCTGTGGGAGAGAGCCAACCAGAAACCTGCCAGCCAAGACATCAAGAAGCGAAAGGGGGGCTGGATCGGCCACACCCTGCGAAAGCCGGCCGAAAATCTAACACGACAAGCTCTGGACTGGAACCCACAGGGGAGACGCAGGGTTGGGAGACCCAGACAGACGTGGAGAAGATCGGTCCACGGCGAGGCGGAGGCAGCTGGAATGACATGGACCCAACTGGGGAGGGAGGCCCAGAACCGGGTTCGCTGGCGTGGTGTAGTTGCAGCCCTATGCTCCACTGGGGGTGAAAAGGAATAATAAGAAGAATAATA